>CM061242.1:12257500-13457500 GCA_030848705.1 Heracleum sosnowskyi
TATAGCAAGTTCAGATTACTTAAGTAAAACGATATTTTATCAAAGAAAAGTTTCAAACTTTAACCGAAGATCACATTAAAATATCTATACTTCTTCAACAATACATTCACAATTGCATAGCAACCTGCAACACTAAAGTATTATTTATCACCAGGAGCATTCATAACCCGGATCAAATTGGATTTTATGGATTAAATTGAAAGTATTGGCTTTTTTATTCATTGTGAAACACTTATCTTTTCTACTATAAACTTCACTCAGGCACTGTTCAATATCAAAAGAATATTTGTGCATCACATTGTCTATATGTTATAGCAACTTTACACAGGTTAATTTCTTTATGTTTTCCTATAAAAGGTCAGTAGCTTCATTTCTGTACAAGCTGGATACATAAAGGAAATTCCCTTCACCTTTATTTCCAGCTAATTATACAGACACTAATTTATAAGATTATGATCCCAGGATATCAGAGCTGAGAACATAGAGTTTATCACAAGAAAGAGGGCCCACATGTTAAACGCTTAACCACCAACCACTAGATCATGCAGTGGCCACATGCCTTGGCATCATGCATTAATTGTGTACACTGAAGATTGCAAGTGCAGGCATTGTATATTCTTAACGTTCAATCAAACTATATCTAAAGTCTAAACCGATGCTCTTAGCAAAATGAGAAAATGTAACACAATAATATAAAATACCTCTGATTAGTTACTGGCGTTTGTGATGCCTCTGGATTTTTTTTCTGGACAAAATTAAAAGACAGACAAGTAAAATTATTAGAAATCACACATATTTTCATTTAATTAATTACACCCAAAATATTTACTGGTATCTACAATTCGAGAAAATAGAATTTCCAAGCAAGAGAAGCAATATACTACTAACTATGCTTTATTGCATACCGCTATCCACTCTCGGTACTCCCCGAGAAGAATTATATCCTTAAGTGACAAGTCAGAGATTTCAAGCTCATCCTCGGGGGTTTTAAGCCAATCCTTATCTGTACAAAGAATAGAATTAGTTAAAAAATCACAAATACATGTTCATCGTGCCATAATATCATACCCGACCACTTACCAAATCTTCCACGTCTTCGGGTTGAGTGAGAGAACTTTTTTGTTAATTTTTTATTTGACTGTTCTGATGCCTCGTTGGCTTTCTTACGCTTTCGAACTGTTTTTCCTTTCTCAGCAACAGATTTCTTGGACTTTCCTCGTGCCCTTTTATTTGGACGATCCTCTTCCAATTGATAATCTTTGTCAGTATGGTTATCCTCATTTACAGCGGAACCTTCAGGATATTCAGCTGTAACTTGACCAGTTTCAAGATCCTGTTCCTCAGGCTCGTCAACAAGTTGAAGTAAAAGTTTCTGTTTGCCGCGGCGCTTAGAAGATCTACCACGTTTCTCCTCTAGACCAGATGTGGAGGGTAATTGGTGCTCCACAGAATGTTCCAACCCCGTGTCAGTGTTTCCTCTTTCCCTCTGAAAACAATAAGTGCAATTGTAGATTTGAGTTAAAATGAGTAATGACTAATGATATGTAATGATGCAATAGTACAATTTCTCCTTGTAAACAACAAAAATAAATACATGTAAGTTGCAGTGGTAAGCACCAACATCTGTAGGAAAAGGAACAGAATTTTGTTTATTGAATTGTGAAGTCTCCACAAAGCCTGGAATCTCAAGTGCAGGATCAGTAAGAACAGAATCATCCAACTCCATGGATGAGAAATCGATCATATCATCAAGAGGGACTGCTGGAATTGAGTCTTCATCGAAGTTATCAGTTTGAAAAGGTACTGGAAGAACATCATCTACATTAGAAACAGTAGCAAAATGCGTCTCTTCCTGACTTTGTAGTTTAGGCTTGGGTTGGAGTTTCTCAATGTGTCGTCCTTTAATGAAAGATAGAGTCCATAAAAAAACCGAAAGCAAGTAAAAGACTTAAAGAATCGTGTAAATAAAACACAAGTATGTTGCACACACCAGACATAGAAGTAAACTCAGTGGTAATATTTTGAGTTTCCAGGAATGGAGAAGTATCTCCCTCCTGCATCAAGTCAATATGCCAAACAACATGATCAGTAAGATGTATAATATCATAAAATCATTAGTAATGAAGGGTATATATAGATCCTTGATTTCAAGTAATTTATTCTTAACTTGAAAATACCCATCTGTGGTTGAAGTGAATTCCCCATAGGTCAAGTTATCAAGAGAAGCAGGAAGTTCAGGAGCCAAGCAAAAACCGGAATTATTGCATGGCTGCAATCCACGATCTAAACGAGTATCACGAGTACTACCTAATATGACTTCTTCATTTCTGGACGAGTCAACATAGGTAGTTTTTGTCTCTGAACAAATAATTAAAATTATAGTTTTAGATTTAGATTTGCAAGAAATCATGTTGAACAATGTCCAGATTTAGTCATGTAAATTAAAACAAATATGATATCGTTTTCTGCCATTACAACTTGTCAACATTACCTACTGAAGCAAGATGAATACACCTCAAATGTAAGGGTCTAGTTCTTACCAGTTACAGTTGTAATTTGAGAAAGAAAACCATCTGATACTCCCAACGAGGAGCCTATGTCGCCTTTCTGTAAAGAAGACAAAGCATGATCAAATGGAACAAGGATGAGATTACACAAGCAACTCGAATATATATTTATAAGGAAAAAAAAAGAGCACTTGCCTCTCCCTCTAAACTTCCGAAGGGAGAATTATAATCTCCACTTATGCCACTCAATATAGCCTCAGAACGTGAGCCAGTTGCGGAGACATCAGGCTCTTTATCAGCAAGATGCTCTGTTGAAAGGTTTGTTAACTTGGAAATTTTATTATCATTAAGCAGGGGAACAACTACAAAACCATCTACAGCGTTTTCGGAAGCATTTTTGCTTTCATATTCTGAAACGGTAATAGGCTGAGTACACTGTGTGGATTGGACCGAGGCAGATGATTCCTTTCTTGGTCTCGGTTTGGCCTTGGGTCGAAACTTGCCACTAGGCCTAGCTGCAAATAAATTTATTTAACAAACAGCATATAGCATGGATACATCATACTTAGTTAAAAGCAATTGAACAGGCAAGAATGCTAGATTACCATTTTTTGCAGCATTGTCAGCGAAAATATCATCCAACGGGTCCAATTCAAAATCCATGAAGATTTCCTTACACTGAAGCAATTCTGGTTAACAACACCGAGACCGCTCACGCTTCTCTGCGCTTTTTGCCTTTAATAACACAGCATTATGTAAACATTGTACATGAGTGACATGCGTAAAAGCTTATACAATATAACAAGCTCCCACTATCTAGCATTAAAGTTTAAAACAATGCAATGCAAATTTTTTGTTAAAGATCGCCCTGAAAAAACAAGCAAGGGTATTTGCTAAGAATGAAATCTTTCAACTTAAGAAATGAAATACTCAAATTATGCATATTACATGTACAAGAGGATGGCAGTAAATATTAAAACAATTATACATTGGGTTGGAAGGAAATAAAATTAGAAGGGAATCCAATTACGTTTACTATTATATTGAAATTTTTTAAATATTATCAGAAAAAAAAATGAAATTAACAATTTTCCTTCCATTCAATTCCTACAAATTTAGTTGAAGCTCAATTCTTTTACTTTAGTGATGAATGCTCATTCTTACTGCCTACTCATTTTCTATCACAAAAATCACCATAGATGTCTATCACAAAAATCACCATACAAAATTGGCACTATCTGTTTTTTTTCACACTTCTCTCTTACATTCTTGGACCTTAAATTTTGTTCACAATTTTTCATTTCCAATCTGTTAACTAAACAAAAAATAAGTGTATCATATAATGTAACTCCAAACACAAAGAAACTGAAGTCATGCATAATCAAGGAATGAATATCACCAATGCAACTTCTATATCAAGCAACAGTCATACAGAAATAGTATATTAAGTTACTACTTAGAACACATATCACTCTCCTCCCGTCAAAAAAATTTAGATAAGAGCAAGTTCCAATACGTTCCAAAAACTACTAAAAATTCAGTTCACTGCATACATAATCAAATGCCAAAAAAACTTTAAACTTAATAAGGAATAGCAACCATGGTGCAAACAAGTATACCCAAAACTAAAGTTCCCAACTTGCTAAGATTAAGACCATAACCAAAGCATATCTTAGTGTTGTCTTTCCTTGTAAAAATGAATTACAGCATAACTACCAAAAATCAGCAATAAACAATCCCCATGTAGGCTCTTAAGGGGTTTAAATATTACAATGTTGTAAGTCTCGAAATCATGAGTACCTTAACATCTAATGCCAAACAAAACACATACGCGCGTGGAAGACCAAAATAACCCCAAGAAAGTAACTTTAATTCAAGAACCATAAACCCCAATAATACACATAGAATGTAATCCATATTCACATAATTATGATCTCAATATAACAAAAGCCCTCCATTCATGTTCCCCAAAAAGCCCAACTAGAACCCAATTACAATAAATTTTCACAACTATTAGCAAATTATACATCAACCCCAGAAGTAAAAACACAATCATCCACATAAGTCATAACAAATCACATTTTTAAGACAAAAACTTTAATCAAGAAAAGGGTATATAAGATAAGCCATTAGTCAAGAAAGATAATAGATACATACGAATATTTATTGTGCAAGATTTAAGAGTAACAGCCGCTTGACAGAATGAAAGAGATGAGGGGGGCAATAAGAGTTTAGCTAAAAGAGTTTAAGCTCCCTCAGTTTTGCAAGTGAGAGAAGAAAGAGAGATTTTACGGATTATTCAACCTATATTTACAGTAAAGTTATGATATACAGTCAATATATTTACCAAGATATACGTATTCAGATTTCAGAGTCAAAAAGGGAAGGGAAAAAAAATATCACGCCACATATTTAAGTATTTTTTAAAAAGTTTATCAAATATTTTGATTTTTTTGTTGGCAATGAGTACTTTCTTTTTGACAAAAATAAGGGTATATATCCCTATAATATGTTTATTTGATGAGAAGGTATAAGAGAGGTCTGATTGCAGTACTACTTTATTTTAATTAACTTTTATTGTTTTTGTCTTAATTAACAATTATGTAATTATTGAATAAATTTTTCTACCTTTATGACAAACAAAATTATGACCTTTTGAAGAGGACTTGTTTGTCAGGACTGCAAATATCTTTTATCGAAGGTAGATTCTTATGTCTCTTTACGAGGCTTGTTCTTGTTAGAACGTGTTCTTGAGTGCCTTGATTAGGACAGATGTGAAGCTTTCCAGGACTGCATTACAGGGATTCGTTAAAGTATGTAGATTATTTCAACCGAGTAAAGCTGTTGATTTTCTCTTACCCACAAGATTCCCCAACAAGTACAAAAGCGCCATCTTGGTCAACGCCTAAATAGTTTCCCCAACCGCCACAGTTCACTACTTCTGATCCAATATACTAACATGTTGTCATGACTGCTTCAATTTTACATGCGGAGACACTTGGCATTGCTGTTGATAGAGTGATGGTTCTTGAATATCAGCCAAAGAAAGGTTTTGTATTTGAAAATGACGAAGAAATCCAGAAACCTCACTCCATCTTTCCATACATGACAGTGCAGTCCCTAATGAACTAATCATGAAGTTAGGGCAGTGGCGGAAGAGTCTGTCATCAAGGTTTAAGATGAAACCAATTGAATACGAAAAGGATGATGATACAAACTACGACATGGATTTCGAGGGTTTTTCTTATAAATATGCACACGCATTTGTGTTACTTGACATGATCAACCTCCACTCTGTCATAGTAAATCCGGTAGCAAAGACAACAACAAATCAACAATACAAGTAGGAGCGACTTTGTAAGGTCTACTACTGGATCTACCGAGCAAGCGGCATGCTTGCTTTTCCTGCAGGGGTGTGGCCCAGCGTTGGTGCCACTGGACTTACACATGGAGGTCGGTAGGACGCTTTGAGAAGAAAGTATGTTTTTGCGGCTGACAATGTGCTAGATGTGCGAAGTTTTGACGTGTATGGGAATATTCTAGATAAAGAAGTAGTGGGAGAAGATCTTTTCTGGGCAATTAGAGGTTGTAGCTGTTCTAGTTTCGGAGTCATTTTCTCTTGGAAACTAAACCTAGTTGATTTACTAACAAAACTTATTATTTTTACTGTGTTTAGGGAGGAGAAGCAGACTAAAATTATGAATTCTTTCCATACTATCGCTCCTTTTCTTTCAGATGAACTGGATATCATTGTTGGATAAGACAGAAAAGGTGATTACTGAACCTGCCAAGATAAAGGTGAAGCTGAAAGCAGAAAATGTTGACATCTACTATCGTCCAATATTTCAAAGTGAGGGTAATTTCAGACCAAGTGCCACTAGCATTGATCATAACTGCTTCTATGAATCTACTAGTGTTATACCAGTTACTGCTCAAGTTTTACTAGAACTTCTCTAATAGATGTAAATCCATTACAGAGTAAGGGGTATGGAGTCCCACTTGAGGCACAAGCATCAGCTGAAGTGCTTGTATGACTTCTCATTGTCCTCATAATGGACTCAAAAGGGAAGCTGATACCCACTTGAGGCACAATCAGCTGCCAAAGTGCTTGTACGACTTCTCATTGTCCTCATGATGGAGTCAAAAGAGAAGCTGATGTTGCGAGTTCTGTTAGGAACGGGAGCCAACACTAAAAGGATGGGAACATGGAATCTGGAAGAGATATATAGAAAATCCAGGAGACACTTATGCAGTATCTCCTCTTTTCCATCCTTCAGAACAAGGATGTTTTTAAGGAGGTACTGTCATGAATTGGGCTAGACTATTAATGTTGGCCGACTAATATTGTGCTAGAGAATGTAGCTCAATTTAGGATAGACCTAGGCCCAAAAATAGAATCAGTTATTTGCTTATATACTTCACCGAGCTATCTTTTTAAGACTGAATGAGAATCTTGTTGTTATTTTGCTTCTTCGTTTTACTCTTACATATTTCTTCTTCCAAATTTCTTATCTAAAATCTCAAGAACCATAAACCCCTACAATATACACGCAAATTCTAATCCATATTCACATAATTAGCTCATAACAACAAAACCCCTCCATTCATGTTTCGAAAAAAACCGCAATAACTAAAACCCAAATAACAATAAATTTCCACAACTATTAGCAATTTATCCATAAAGCCCTACAATGCACACACAAACTATAATCCATATTCACATAATTAACTCATAACAACAAAACCCCTCCATTCATGTTTCGAAAAAACCCGCAATAACTAAAACCCAAATACAATAAATTTCCACAACTATTAGCAATTTATCCATAAACCCCTACGATACACACAAATTCCAATCCATAATCACAAAATTATCTCATAACAACAAAACCCCTCCATTAATATTCCTAAAAAAGCCCAATAACTAAAACCCAAATAGAATAAATTTCCACAGCTATTAGCAAATTATACATAAACCCCAGAAGCAAAAGACACAATCTTTCACATAAAAATCATACCTTTAAAGGAAAAAAAACTATAATCAAGAAAAGGGTACATAAAAAAATAAGCAATTAATCAAGAAAGATGATGATAGATACATACCAGTGTGTATTGTGCAAGAAACAGTTACAGCCGCTTGAGCCCAAGAAGGAGTTTAGTGAGTTTTAAGCTCCCTCAGTTTTGAAAGTGAGAGAATAAAGAGAGATTTTACCGATTATTCGACACTTACATACAGTAAATTAAATCTATGATGTGCGGTCGGTATATTTACCCCAAGATGTACGTTTTCAGAATCGAAAAAGGGAAGGAAAAGAGAATTCTCACGCACCTTTGCTATTACTGCTTTATTTTTAGTAATTTTTTATTTGTTTTTTCTTACTTAACGGTTATTAGTTTTATGTGTTTTTTCGAAAAATGCGACTTTTTTATTTTTTTTTCAAAGATTTTTTTTATTTGTTATAAATATCAATTTTTCATTTTTTTTACATAAATATGATTTTGCAACGTATGCAGTTAGATATAACCTGAAATACAACCAAAAACATCTAGAAAAATATAAAAATTAGTTGTGGTAAGAAATTTTACTCATCATTCAATTACATTACTCTCCATGTCCCCTTACATTGAGAGACGGGCTCGTCACGTATTTTAAATCTCCTATAAAATATATTTTCATAAATTATTTTAAATATTTTTTTTTTCTGAATAAAAGTATAATGTTTAAATTTTTATTTAGAAAAAGTAAATTTTGAAAATAAATTGTAGAATTATACTTTATAGAGCCTTAAAATGCGTGTCAAGCAATGTAAAAAACGGTAAAGAAATGAAAGAGATAGAGGGAGTATATTACATCATTTTAGGTTTATTTTGGACTTTTAGTATCATTATATTAATTATATATTATTACTAGTTTACTAAGTCACGTTTCGCAGCGGTCATATAATAATTTCTCGATTTTTTTAAAAAAAACAGACTACAAATATTATTTTTAAATGAAATAAATAATTATATATCTAACATAAGGTTTCTTTTGGATTTTCTGTGTCGTCATTCACGGAAAATCTGAATAAATATAAAAAAATGTAATTATTTAATATTTTCATTATTTTAATATTATGTTGAATATTATTATATTGATTACCATTTATATTTTTTTTAAAAATTTAAATTCCAACTTTTATTTTAAAATACATAAGATAATATTAATTTTTAATTCTAACATATAATACGTTGCTCCTAATGAACCGCTCTCCCTTTTGTTTTCTCCCGGTGAGCTACTCTCTCATTATTACCCAATTAACAAATAATACATTAATTTACTAAATAAATTACACGATTTTCATATTTGTTTTGTATTCTTGACATGTAATACAATACAATAGTTAAAAATCTCACATTTATGTAGCAAAAAAAAAAACTCACATTTGTAGCCTTGAAGATAGTTTTAAAATTTTCTTTTTTAGGAATTTTGGACGAACATACATTTAATAACGATGAGATGTACTATATTGAAGAACCATAGAAAATTCGAAATAAACACACATAAAGAGAGAGAATAAATATACCAAATTTTTTATCAAAATAATATAAAAACTAAATTAGATGACGTAAATTTCTACCTTGTAGAGGAGAGGAGATTAATTCTTGTGAATTATAATATAACTAATGTTAGTATAACAAAACTTTGGTCGCAGTTTGTATATCTTCCTTTAACAAAAAACAATCAAAACCAAAAATAATTGAGTAAAAGTTCGGCTATGAGAATGTAAATATTTTAAAAGTAAACTCAAATATTAGGTCGAGGAAACAGGAAAAAAAAATTTTGGACAAAAAATTTGTTTATAAAATCGTCTGAATTCTTAATAAAATAAAGTTGACATCTTCTTGATTTTTATTATAGAATGTAATTAAGTTTATAATTATAGGATTATAGATATAATCAATTCATTCTAGAATTTGATTAGATTTATTATTTTTCGAATACTTTTCTTTCATAAGTACTACCTTTTCTACAAATTAGGAATTAAAAAGGGAAATTTTAATTTTAAATACATTAAATTATATATTTACTTTCCTCCATCGGTAAAGATTTTAAATGCAAGAAAATTAAATTGTATATTTAGCTTCTTTTAATAGTAAAGATTTAAAAGGCAAATTGTATATTTAGTTTTCTTTACTTGTAAAGATTTAAAAAAATAATTGAGATTTATTTCTAATCTTTGGTATTATTAATTCAAAATTTTAAGAAAAATTAAAAAAATAGATCGAAGCACATCACCTCCATTCTTCTCCCTTATATAAGCAGATTTATAATTTTTAAAATTTGTCTTTTATAAATACTAAAATTATATCATAATTAAAAGAGTCAAACTTCTCAAAAAAATATTATATGTATGAATTAATTGAAAAATACAGAAAGGAGTCAGGCATATAACTATGTTTAAATAATATTATAATTGAAAAGAGAAATGTTAAAATTTCAAAAATATTTTTATTTATGCTTAATAAGAAAATTTTGGTTATTTGTTCTATCTTAAAAATGAAAAGAATGGTTTTATTATACTACCATTCATAAATATAAATACACATTTAGCAAACAAAATATATAAATACACTAATATAATATGAGATAAAGTCACATTGTTTAATAAAATATGAGGAAATTAGAATACAAAAAAAAAAAAATTGAACATTTTGTGATGAGAAGAAAAGCTTTTATTTGAAATTGAAAGAATTGATTTGAAAAATATTTTTTACTTAACAAAAACTTTATTACCAGAAAGATAGATACAACTTACAAGTACAGACAGAGATACACACAAGAGTTCAACTACCATTTTTCCAAGAGTAACTCCTCACTGACCAATGTGGGTCACTGCAAACTACTACTAATAAATACTCATTCACTTTCTGCACTCCATTAGCTAAATTTTCAAGAAAATATTAATGTTTCTACCATTTTCATTTTCTTGTGTACTAGATAGATTCTGATTCTTTTTAAGTACAATCACCTATATTGTCTTTACATTTTTGTTGGGTAAGTTTATAATTTTAAATAATTTCAAGATTTCATGATTTTTTGTGTAATTTGATAACAATTGTTTGTATTTTGATGTTTAAGGTTTGTTTGATATGGAAAGGCAGCTCCTTTATTCTCAGTTTCTTTCCCTTTTGGTGGGTTGCTTTGTGCTTCACTTTGGAGACTCTAGCAGGGTAAAAAGTTTTGATCTTCTATGAAATGAGAATTTGTTTTGGAATTATTTGGATTTGATACTTAATTTTGGTGGTTATTTATATGTTTTGTAGGTGTTGGTAGCTTCTTCTGGTAATGAAACTAGTAGTTCAGGTACATCTCGAATGCTAGTTTTCGAAATTTAATGTCTTTCTGAGTTTACAAAGTGATTTTTTAAAAAAAATTGTGGCTATTGTGTTGCATTGGTTTAATTTAATTTCCCCTAAATTAGCAGTGCTGCTTGGAAGTATTAATAGGAGTTACTTAACTGAGTGTTGTTTTATTCCCTTCGGTTTTGCTATTATTTGTTGTTCAATGGCAGTCTTGTTTTTCGTAAAAAAGATAATGATTTTTTGATTTCATTTATTGATGGAGAGTTGAAAGAGTGTAATTGAAATAGATGAAGAGACTCAGAATTAGATGCTTTGAACTTTTGAAATGATTTGTTAGTTTGTGTGTTTCGTGAATATTGAATTCAACAAGATCCTTTGAACCAATTATGCGTAGGTTTAGCAACAAAAGCTCATCTCGCCAGTGATACATATTATGATACAGTATCTTTCTTGCTCGAGATAATTAGTAGTAAGTGGATTTCACTTAATATTACTTATGCGTATTTTGCGTGCTCTTTGCTAAAGGATACCTTAGTTACTACTAGATAGGTGGTCTTGAATGGAAAAGCCTGTATTTCTCGTCCCTTGGAATCAAAAAGTATTGCTATAAACATCTTTTCTCTGAGTTATCTAGAATGATAAAATGTCTCCCCTTTAATACTGCATTTTATTACACATCAAGTGTAAGACTGTCCTATACATTTTCTTGTCAAATACATATATGGTTTTCGAACATATAAAATACCAAGCACAAACTTAAAAAAGCAACAACTCAAGAAAATTGGTGTATTCAGTAAAACTAATCACAACTGTGACATGAGATGATCAGAGATGATATATCTACCTTTGTTATTTGTAATAAATTTGGATTTGAAGTTTTATTGCATTTTACTACATTATAAACTATATTGTTTAATCAATTTTGTTCATGCAGGACTATGCCCTTCCGGTTGGTCTATGAGCCCGAGTAAGAAAAAGTGTTTTCATTATATAGAAAACTCTACATCATGGGTTGAATCGGAGAGCCACTGTCAAGGTAATCATGGACACCTGGCGGCAGTCGATTCACTTCAAGAATTAATATTTGTACAAAAGTTATGTGGTGAAGTTGTAAATGGATGCTGGGTTGGAGGCAGAAGCAACAAAAGTACAACGGCTGTGGACTGGAGATGGTCAGACAATACATCTTGGAATGGAACTATTATTCCTCAGACACATCTCAGGTCCAGTTGTAAAGATTTGTCATGCCAGAATGATGAAAAGCTTTCTTTGTGTACGCTAACTTCAGCGACTAATGGAACAAATCTCAATACAGGGAGATGCAATTCATCACATGCTTATATTTGTATGATTTATATAGGTATTCCATTACCTTCTGTTAACTAGTTATCTCTATGAATTTTTTCCTTTCTTTCTTGTCTATATTGGAAATCTGTATGGTTATATGATTTTAAGACTTATAATTTTTCTTATACAACGAGATATAAAGCTGAGGACAAATATTTTGATAATCTTGTCAAGAAATAATATTAATATCCCTGTGTATCTTTCAGAGAATAAATGTCATCATATGCACTGTCATAGAGAGTATCTCATCAGCCTTGCTGTTGTGAGTGGAGTAATACTTTGCACAACTTTAAGTGTTGTGGTTTGGCTCCTAGTATTTAAGAGGAGTAAAAGACGTAAAAAATCTCGCAAGCTGTCCAATCCAGCAGCATCAGCATTGGTTCCGCCATCATGGAAGATCTTCACGCGCGAGGAATTAAGGTCAATAACCAAGAATTTCAGTGAAGGAAACCGTCTTCTTGGGGATGCCAAAACAGGTGGCACATATAGCGGGCTTCTACCCGATGGTTCGAGGGTAGCAGTTAAGAGGTTGAAGAGATCAAGTTTCCAGAGAAAAAAAGAATTCTATACTGAAATTGGTAGGGTTGCAAGACTTCATCATCCAAATTTGGTTTCCATGAAAGGATGCTGCTATGATCACGGTGATCGCTACATCGTTTACGAGTTTATAGTACATGGGCCACTAGACAGATGGCTACACCACATTCCTAAGGGAGGTAGAAGTTTAGACTGGGTCATGAGGATGAAAGTTGCCACCACTCTTGCTCAAGGAATTGCGTAAGTAGATTCTTATAATTTGCCTAAAAAATAAAGAAATTTCATGCATGTGGTCTTTTGTACTGGACATTCAATAGCCCGAAATATGAAACAATGTCGAATTACGTTGCAAACTTGTTGGGGAGTGCATTACTTTTCCTATTCTAGAAGTCGGTATAAGCTGATAGCAGTGTTACATTGTTTATGGTAAGCCTCAGCACTTGCTGCGTTAAAGGTGGCTTATGTGTTTCCACTGACCTCTTTTGGTTTTTTTTTTTCATAATTGGCCAGGGGATATGGCGGCTTCTTGAAAAAAATCTCAATTTTGAAGAGGCCTCTATATTCTTCAAAGTATAAAGTATAATTTTTAATATTTTTGTTGAAGAGCAAATTAACCAATTGTTAGATGCCTCTCACTTAAGCTTGTTTAGTTTAAAAGCATCATGTGATGTCTATATGCAAATTTTTTTGCTAAACTTTCTCTATACAGTTTTACCTCTGTGTATTCCTTCTTATTTCTGTGTATTCTTTTTTTCATAGGTTTCTCCATGACAAGGTCAAACCACAAGTTGTCCATCGAGATATTCGTGCATGTAACGTACTTCTTGATGAAGATTTTGGTGCACATTTGATGGGAGTTGGTCTGTCAAAGTTTGTGCCATGGGAAGTGATGCATGAAAGGACTGTTATGGCTGGTGGTACTCACGGTTACCTTGCTCCAGAATTTGTTTATAAAAATGAGCTAACAACGAAGAGTGATGTTTACAGCTTTGGCGTCCTGTTTCTTGAGATTGTCAGTGGACGCAGACCAGCACAGGCTGTTGATTCAGTGGGTTATCAAAGTATATTTGAGTGGGCGACACCTCTTGTCCAATCCCATCGGTACCTTGAGCTTCTGGACCCTCTTATAACTTCTTCTTCTCCGCATATTCCAGAAGCTGGAATAATCCAGAAGGTTGTTGACCTTGTATATTCATGCACACAGCATGTACCATCAATGCGACCTAGAATGTCGCATGTTGTTCACCAGCTGCAGCAGTTGGCCTAGCCTTTTGCTGTGATGTCTATTTTACGCCATTACACAAACTTCTCTTCGTGCAAGAAGTCCTTTTGGAACAGCTTCCTTGCCTGCCTGTATTATTGTTGGTCAGTTCTGCTACAACATTAATTTAGATCTTACATGTCTAAATTACTGCCGTAGCCAGGATACTAGTAGCCATAGTTGTACCAGTTTAGTTAACTTTTTTCTTTTTTTTTTGGAAAAGGTTTAGTTCACTACTGATGTAGCAGTAGTTCCACTTGTTGGTTCAGTATGTTGTATTATTATCTTTTAAAATGTCATGAATGTTTCACTTATATTCGGAGTTTCCTGACAAAATTCTGGCTGGTGTTGTATGCTTAAAATTTCTGTAATGTCTCTTCTTTTGCAGTACCACGTTCTTGTTAACATACTGTATAATCTAGGTCCTTTTTCCTTCCAGTAAGTATGCTGTTCAGTACATGAGCAACAAAATTTGGCCGGACACGAACTCGATTCGATTATTCGATTTTTCAACTTAAAAGGGTTTTTATGATTTTCGAACTTTAACACAAAATTGACACGTTAAAATGTCACTCCCTTTACTAGTCATGATACATATTCTTGTTGGTAATACAATGAAGTCATTTTATTTTAGGGACAGATTTGTTAGGATACAGCAATCCAATCAACAAATTCTAACTAAATTTTATATATTACATAATTTTATTATGAATTATACAAAACTGGGAGAAATATTGTTTTTGGGAATATATACAATTTGCCCCATTTTTGCATTTTGCAAGCTAACAACAATTGTCTAAAGGAATTTGAGATAAAAAAAACACAGATGCACTAATGCATGATTATGCATTATGGTTTATTTACATGTTGGCAAATGTAATCATTACATTTGAGTTTCCAGATATGACAAGATTGCCAAACCAGCTGCCCAGACATCATCGTCTAATACATGTTCTTCGGGGGAGTGACTTATTCCTCCACGACAGCGAACGAACAACATGCCAACCTGACCAACATTTCAGTGTATCTTTTTATGTTATAACAAAGAATGACCCAGTAACAGCTGAAATATTAATAGTGATTATGAATAATTTACGTAACTGTTTTTGTATAGGCAAAATATTGGACTCAGAAATATTTGTTCCATCTTTGGTTCCAAAAGAAGAATAGAACAAAAGTTACAAACCTTAGTTAGATGAGACATTGCCATCGCATCGTGTCCAGCTCCACTCATCAACACAGGTACATCACCTACATCTTCGCCTGCCATTTTCTTTACAGCAGCATAAGCTGCAGATTTCAACTGGGAACTCAATCCAGTATCACAAATCACTGCATTGGCATCATGCTGAAAGCGTCCAATATACAAGTGAGCATGGGAAAAAAAGAACAAACTGCAACAGAAGTAAAAGACAAAATGATTCAGAATTTCACACCTTTGGTTCAACAAGACAAGAAACTGAACGGCGATCGCAAACTTGATACATCCTATTTGACAATTCATAAATAATAGCCACTCTGCCCAAGTCATCCATTGCACGTATATCTACTGTAAATGTCACCTGCAAGCAGAAAATCCAGATTATTATGGTCTACCACTAATATTTTTACCTTCTATATATCAAACATAGCCATCGGAGTTGGAAGCCTAGATACAAAAAAACTTGCCTGTCCTGGAATGACATTACTTGCACTTGGCCAGCTTGATATCTCTCCAACAGTACAAACAAGGGAACCTTTAAGAGACTCCACAACAGAAGCATCACACTGACCACTGTAAGATATAAAGTTCTCTGGATATCTACAAAGACTTTCCAACAATACAATCAATTCTGCTGCAGCAGGCATAGGATCCTGGCGCATTGACATGGGTACTGTCCCAGCATGTCCTTGGGAACCTTTCACAGTCACCTGCAAAGTGAAAGAAGGTAAGCAACTTACAAGTAACCTGAACGAACCTAATCAAAGATATAAAAAATATTCTTGTGCATGTAACAACTTCTACCATCTCGAATTTAAAACCAGCAACCTATCACATTTTAATCTAATATGAACAGTTTCATGTGCTTGATATGAGCTGGAATATCAAAAGAGATCTGAGAATACAGGTGGTGACTCCATAGCAGAAGTATATATCTCGAAATCAATAGAAGGATACATTCTTTTAGTAAAAAAGAAAAGTATATAGATTGACCAAGTAATATATAAGGTGAACCCATAACTTATTTCTATCTTTTCCTGTACTTTGTTTTCCTTTCTCTTTTGTACAAGTCTAATTTTAAACAAGTAACATATAGGTATAGGTCATATATGCTTGCAAAATAAATTAGGTAGTTTGAATCTAAGACCACACACATACCTTTAGTCTCGTCTGTCCAGCAATTCCTTTTACCACACCGAGAGGAAGACCAACTGACTCTAGAACAGGTCCTTGTTCAATGTGGATCTGAATTGTGAAACGCAATACTACATCAGAATATGAATTTTAAAAAAGAAACAGAATCATTTCTAGAAAAAATGTTCCATTACAGTGTGCTAAATAAGAACTTGGACCCCATACCTCAATGTAAGCAAATACAGATTCAGGATCATACTTGAGACGCAAAAGAGCATCTTCATTGGTTTCAATAGATTTGTCTTTTAGAGCATCTTGAACTGTCACGTCACTGAAATATTGTATTGTAAACATAATGAGAAATTAGTGGTACTACTACAAGATATACGATGTAAATGACTTATATAAACCTCTTATCACGTATGTGCAATGATGAAACTGGTAGTATACCAGCAATAGCTCCACTTCCTAGAAATGTAGACTGGAACCGAACTCCTTCCTCATCACTGAATGCAATCACCTGTAATATTAAGAGTTGGGATAAGCGATAGAATTTTTCTGACATATAACTAGGCAACACTGCAAAAATTTTAAACATGGTAAATTTGTACAAAAATTATCCGTAAATATTTAAGTTTACCAACAGTCCAACACTGTCTGTTTATTTATTAAAATAATAGCAACACCCAGAATATAATTTATACTAAAAGTGTATTTTTGACTATGATTTGAAATATCCAATAGGAAGATAACAAAAACCAAAATTTTATACAACAAATTTCACCCATTTAAATGTAAGATTAATATCTAGCAAACCTCAACTGGCCGTCTCAGCTTTTCTAGTCTACCATTCTTGTGCAAAACTTTCAATGCAGACAAAGCAGAAACTATGCCAAGTGAACCATCAAACTTTCCAGCATCAATTACAGTATCCTGTTGGAAAACCAAAGAATCAACTACTAGCCTAAATATAAATTCGAATTGAACTAACCAAAGGAAAATATAGAGTTTATCAAAAATATAAATTAAACAAAGTAAATGCTTCACCAAATGGGAACCAATTAAAAGCGCCTTGCTGCTTGGGTTCAGCCCTCCAACTCGACCATGTACATTTCCCAAAGAGTCCACCCACCTAAAAATTAACATAAGACTGAATTGAGTATATGCATTCTTTGAAAGATTATAAGGTAAGTCAATAGCTTACGTAGTTAAACCAGCATCCTCCATCCACTTGGAAATCAGTTTTCCGGCCCTAACAGACGCATGGCTTAAAAAAGTCCTCTCAAGATAACCTTGTGCATCAGTTACCTGTCATGCAATATGTAGATTTCAATTAACAGTAATCTAACGCATACGAATTCACAGTAGTAATACATGGTTAAAAAAGGAGGTCAGCCCAGAGGAGAATAGAACAAAAGGTCTGTGTCTCAAGAGTAATGTATGTTAGATATACCATATAATCCAATCAAGACCTCCTCCTAACATCTTAACGTTTTAGAGGAGAAGGTTGCTAACATTGTATCAGATCTCGGTTTTAGAGAGATCCCACCCCCGGTGTTTTACTTTTTTTTGGTCTGTTGAGCATATAACTTCCCCAGATTTTAACTGGTGAAGCAAAGAGGATACATTACAGAGATCCATTACAGAGAGAGGCATTACAGAAACCCATTTGCTAAGAAAAAATAGATTCTTCATAATTTATCAACTTAATCATCTGAAAGAAAAAGCGATACATAACTCTGTGCCCAAGGCAATACAAGTAGCTTGTCTTTCTTTAAAGTTTTAAACATGTTAGCTCGCCAGTAAAGATAGTCTTCTAAACATTATTTTCAAGAGCTACATATACGAAGATCCAATCTTTACAACTTCAATCCTCTCAACTTTGCTAAAGAACACTAAAAAATGTAAATAAAACATGTGAAGAGAATAAAGTCTTGTCACTTACCTGTCCAAGCTCATTAAGTCTCCCAACTGCCTCATCTCTCAAAATTTCCGGGAACAACTCAGACTTCTGACCCTCAGAATTATCAATATCTAATGAAATCAAAGAGCAAAAAAAAAAAAGTTAACATCCAAGTAGTACTAGATCGATAAAAATTTAAACACAACACCAAGTAAATTAAACAAGAAATTTATCCTAAAAACAGCTATATATCAGCATTTTTCGATACCATTTTTTTTAATGTGAGGCCACTGCGATTTCATCAGCATCTAAAAAATAAAGGGTAGCCCTTGAATTGCAGTAACCATGATACTTGCATAGTTCAAAAGGATCAAAGATGGGTAATTTGCAGCATTAAACAAGCAGGCAAAATAACAAAGCAACATGTTTGATATGCATATAATTAATATCAACAACAGTGTCAATGCACATAAATATTAAATAACCTTGAATGGTACTGAAAACAACTAATCTAAATAATAATAACAATAACTAAGTTTTGTTTGGCCCCTACATGAATAAATCTACACATCAAGATACAACTATCACAATCAAGAATCAAGAACAACATCACAATAAAAAAACACAAAATTATCATAGTCTTGAAGTAAAACAAAAAGGGTATCATAATCACCAAACAAATAAATAAAAACAATAAGATTGTAAACAAAAAGAATAATTACCCAAGTGTTGTTGAAGAGAGGAGGCTAGAGAGAAAAACAAGATAGACACAACACAAAAAATGGTGTTTGTATTGTATAAAGGATGGAGAGAAGCCATGGCGGAGCAAGAGTGGCTTCTGCAGGAGCAAGTAGAGATGAAGAAGATTCAAGAGAAGCAAAAGAGAAGGAGGCCACGCAAGTGACTATATATGATATGTGAGTGCGTGCCAAGAGTGAAATGAGACCATACATAATGTTTTTACTTGGTGCAGTTTATTACTAGGAGTCTGAATGTGGGTCGTGAGGTGGGCCAATAAAATCCAAAAAAGGAGTGATTCAAGTAGATACCACGGGCTGCGGGATCAGTAGGTAGGGCTGCTGAGAATCTGTTCGGAGTATACGTCCGTCTCGCGGGTTTCGGATCATATTCGTAACCCGCGCCAATTAATATTGATGTTAAACTGAATTGAATTCATAAATTTGATAAAAATAATTAAGTAAGAATCAGTTCTCCGAATTCGAAAAATAAAATTATAAATTCTTTGAACAGAGTTCATTGCCATCTTAATCGTTGATTCACTTAATTATTTTGGTGCATATATAAATATGTACAGGGGTTTACTCTAATAAAAATCACTTTTAGACTATAAACTATAAACTAAATATTGTTTTTTTCAAATTGTGTTAAAACATAGCACATATGGTATGCAAATTGATCGTTGGGAGATGGAGAAAAATACGGTGAAATCGGATTTCAAAAAAAACTCTCCGATTGACGGGAAAAGTCAAATTAAAAACGAAGGGAAATAGGTGTGATTAAGTGTGGGAGAGTGTATTTTAGTTGTGTGTTGTGCATATAGGAGGACCATTAGATTAGATTAATCTAAGGGTTTAGATTGGTTCTTAGTTTGTATTTTAAAAAAGGTTTGTATTTGATAATTAGTCAATATGTATATATATATATATGAAAAAATTATTAAAATTAATAATAAAGTATGACCTTTTAGTAAATAGATAAAATCATTTAATATAAAATATTAGAAAGAACTACTGATTTCATTTCTTGCTACTAAAATTCATTAGAATTTACGAAAACATTCAAGATTCATATCCACCGCACATTATTTGTATATAATTGTATAGTAGTAGGCTTCAACTGCATGCATGTTGGTTGGCCACACCCACAGGCCCACAAATCACAATGAGAAAATGCATAGCTTCGTCATCCCATTCTTCTTATTTTCTACAGTAATTTTCTTGAATTAGTGCCTTTCTATTTAACTTTCTTAAAATCATTTTATAACTTTTAAAGTTAACGGAGGAATTTGGTGATAACGAATTTCGGGGATTGATTGAATAACGAATTATGAAAATAGGGGGATTTTGGGTTTTTGGATATTTGGGACTGGACTTGAAATGTGTCTCGGCTTGTTACATGTGTCAGATCATATTCCAAGATGTCTGCGTACCCTATGTTTACAGGGATCAAACCAACGCAGTTCTGTTATAAGATTGTGTTTTTAATCTCTTTGATTATTAGGGATGTATTTGGAATTAGTTGATTTTATCTTTTTAGATTTAGATTGGGATACCTTCCTAATTTGAAGGATATCGTTTAAAGATATTTTCTATAATTAATTGGAGATATTTCCTCATTTCAGAGAGAGAAAATATTTAAATTAGGAATTAAGTTAATTATTAATAGATTCATATTGAGAAATTAGGGAGATAATTGAGACAACCGAAAATATGGCGTAACAACTACCCTCAGTTCTTCAGTGCAGCTTGATGGACTGGAGAACTAAGCGTATTTTGATCTTCCGAATTTCCTGAATCACTGAAACAACTAGGAGTAGAAGATTAGCAGATAATATGAAGCACAAAGGTACATGTAATATGTCTGTAGAAGCGAGGGAGACAACATGATGTGCCCGTAATATGCCTGTTGTTGTAAGGGAGACAACATATTGCGCCCGTAATATGCATGTAGATGCGAGGAAGACAACATGCGAGATGTGAGAAGAACATATGTACGAGCACGAGTAGTCTTGCAAGTCTGAGAGAATGAGCGGTTTTGTGTAGAAATTGATGTGCTGCACATTGTCAAGTTCGATTTTGTGAATCCACTGTACAAGAGATACAAGAGATAGTAGAAGAGTGTAGCAGCAGTAATGATGTCCTTGTATGTTGAAATAAGGAGAAAATGCAATGTGTTGAGATTGTAGTCCAAACATAATCTCGCAGGATCTTCCTAAGCATGTTAAATAGGACTCCAGCTAATGCATTCCAAGGAAAGTATGCTTCCTACAAGGAAGTCATATTCATATGCATCTTCTCCCTTACAGGAATGACTCCAGCTTATGCATTCCAAGGAAGGTATGCTTCCTACAAGAAAGTCATATTCCTATGCATCTTCTCCGTAGCATGGAGGACTCTAGCTTATGCATTCCAAGGAAAGTATGCTTCATACCAGGAAGTCATATTCCTATGCATCTTCTTGGTGAACTTTCCGGAAGTACGGATAAGCACACCGGAAATACGAGTTTACCAAGGTACTCCAACTTATGCATTCCAAAGAAAGTATGCCTCATACCAGGAAGTCATATTCTTATGCATCTTCTCTCTAACAGGGAGAATTTCAGCTTATGCATTCCAAGAAAAGTATGCCTCCTACCAGGAAGTCATATTCCTATGCATCTTGTTCACACAATATCACGCAAGTATACGCGGTCACAAGTAATATAAGAATAAGTAGAGTTCGTTCCCACGGAGACTGTTTTGGTTATTATAGTTATGCACTCATGCAACAATGTATGACTATCGTTCAATGCTAAGACAAGTATCAAAGTTGTGTTTGATTAACTAAATTAACTAAACAAAATACAAAGACAATATTAAACTAAGATTGCTATTGAATTACTTATGAGAATAAAACATGAGATTCTAACTTCATTAAATACTTCATCTAGAGTCTTTTGTCTTTAATCAATGCATGTGACGGTTGTGATAACTAATCGGATAACACGAAATCAGTACACGCTACCTTTCAGTATACGTATACCAAACCGCTCAAACATCCACAAAAGAGATAGAAGTTGGGCAGACACCAATTATGCTTAGACCCTATATGTCTATAAGATTTGAAAACATAACGGTTTAACGAGCAAGTTATCCATTCAGATTACATAGGGCAGGTAAGATGGTTAAAATCACCTACGAATCATGCATGACAAACATACATAAACCTATGCTAGCATGGCAAGTTCTAAACCTCTATATCCACTTTCGCAATCAATAGAGATTAACAATACAACTTAGATGTTAGCTACGCATCCAAGAAGAATAAGCACAACCAAACTAGGATATCAATTAGCCATCACACACACATCTTTAAAACAATTAACTACTAAAATCCATAAATAAATCCGTTAGAACCCCACGACAACGATTAGTTCATAATCGAACCGTTCATCATCGTGGGTTCTGATGAAAACATGATAATAAGAAGTTTAGAATACTGAATAAAAGTGCTAGGGTTTAAGAAAGAACAAACGAGAATCCAAAGTATCGCCTAATTAGAAGAATACAAAGAAAAGATGAAATCTAGATCTTCGTAATCAGCCGTCTTCTTGTTCTCCTCACCGGTGGATGAATATGACAATGTATATGGATGTATATGAATTATATCCTCTGAAAACGTCCACCAATTACTTATATAGGCCTTAGAGTTGACTGGTCTTCTGCTGGTTTCCAATTCTGACTTGAAATTGCCTTTTCCAGAATGTTTCAGGGGTGGTCGCGCCTCGAAGGGGGTGGGCGCGCTTGAATTGAATTGGAGTGGGCGCGGGCGCCCCTATAAGGGCGCGGGGGCGCTTGATTACTGTACAGAATTCCTTTATCTTCGCGTGGACTGTTAAATCGTCCAATTCTGACTTCTAGATCTCAAGATATGGCCCAAACAGTGAATTATGTGCAGGTAGCCCAACAAATCCGAATTTCCTTCTAATAAATCTCCACATTGAGATCTTTATTCTCCAATCCTTCCAAGTTTAGGATTTCCTTGCGCTTCCAACTCCCGCAACTGCATGGCTTTCACATTGATGCTCTACACCAACATATAATCTTGGAAACTCCACAACTCTGCCAATTCTGTAGCTCTGCACATTCTAACTAAAAACACATTAAAAACACCAAATACTTGAGTACAATCAGTCAATTTAAGCCAATTTAGGACGATCCAAGTGGATATGAAATCCACTTATCACACCCCCAAACTTAAACTGATGCTTGTCCTCAAGCATAAACAGACTCTACTAACTATAATGCAATGCATGAATGCAACTAATATGCTAATGCAAGTGATCCCCTCAGACTAACCATAACCAAATCAACAAGTCAACATCTCAAGGAATGCAATCTTCCGAACAGAGCTCGAACAAATCCCCTTATACTAACAAACAAACACAGAAACATGCGTGTGTGCAATGCTCATCAATATACTCCCAAACTAAACCAAGACCATATCCTATTCTTCACCAAAACAACCACAAGCTTATAAACAGAATGAACTCTAGACACAAGAAACCACTTAAAGACACCTCAAAATCCACTTGAGCTAGACAGGAATTCATGCTTTATTACTACACGCATGCTTATTTGACCGTGCAATGGCTGAGACCCCAAAAGGCTTATACAATAATACTCATGTAGCGAGTTTTAGGTTAGTGGATCCCAGACCGGAAAAATCTTAGGTCACTAGGCACAAAGTCCCCTAGAACTTAATTGCTCGAGTATTAAAGAGCTCAACCTGATCAATTCTGCATAAAACAACTAATACAACTCTTTTTTTTTTCTTTTTCTTTTTTCTTTTTTTTCTTTTTTTTTTAAATTTCGGAATGAGTGCGCTTTGCTTTTTCTCATCCCACCCTAGACTACTCATCTTTCATGAGCGGCTACTAGCCATTTGACGCCTAGCCTTATTGACAACTAGCATGAAATCCTTGTTTTCCTCCAAACTTAGACTTAAGTGCTTCTTAATTCTCAAGAGAATAGAAAACATTCTAAATATAAGCAAGTGGTTAAATTCTAACATCAAAACAAGCATGGTCTGATCAAATCCAAAAGCAATCAATGAGACTTGTGAAATTATTTTGTTTCTGGCATGCAAGTCAATTCATAGGAACTTAATCAACCCTCTATTCATCATAACCACACTCCCATCAACATCGACTCACCAACGGAAATAGTCAAGTCCTAAGGGATCATGAAATATGCTATGCAAATGCAACTAAATGAACTCACATGATAGACACAGACACTAATGCAAACAAAATGCTCTATATGACAAAAACATGCAAAGATATGAATGAACTAACTACAAATGCAATATGAATCCTATATGAACACACACTAACATTCCCTAATTACCACCCCCAAACTTACAATATTCAATGTCCTCATTGAAGGTAATAACAAGGAAAGATGCAGAGAGTACCTAATCATCAGCAGTACCACCCTCCTCGGGTGGTGTATCCGGTGGTGGATAAACAGAATCAGCTCCAAAGGTGGGCCAAGCGATATCAACTCCAGTTGCGCGGAAAGCAATACTCAAAACTGCAAATAAAGAAATAAAAATAATACTAACTAATAGGACCACCACTTTCGTA
The DNA here is from genome assembly GCA_030848705.1 of Heracleum sosnowskyi. Classification (NCBI taxonomy): domain Eukaryota; kingdom Viridiplantae; phylum Streptophyta; class Magnoliopsida; order Apiales; family Apiaceae; genus Heracleum; species Heracleum sosnowskyi. Next base: position 12,282,104 of record CM061242.1, read on the forward strand.
GATGACACGATTGCATTGAGCATATGCAACAAGCCGTTAAACCCCTAGGCAGCCCTAGTAGGACGAGTTTTGTCTCGTGAGGGTTTATAGATGATATACCCACAAAATTAAATATTTTCAACCACCAAGTCTCTCAAACATGTAACATGTCATAATACTACATATTCGCGTGGGTTGCCTCCCACGAAGCGCTTGTTTTACGTCAATAGCTTGACGTGAATCCTTTTTCATCCAGTCGCAAGAACGGTGAATGTCGACTCACGGTTCACCGTATTAACAACGTCATAATTCAGCCACTGACCATTAACCTCGAACACTTCGTCCGGAAACTTATGGAAAATCTCTACTGCATCATGCGGAAATGCTGATTTAACCGTTATAGGCTCCGACCACCTCGACTTACGCTTTCCTGGAAAAAATCTGAAATGAGACTTGAAACGCAGAACTGGCCCACCAAGTACAAATGAATGTTTCACCACCCCTCTTTCATGCCAGTCCTTAACTTTCTCCTTATATAGCATGTTGCTCTCGTAGACTTTACCATACCTCAATTGATCCTGCAGTGGTTGGAGTTCAAGTGTAGGAGCTTCTTCCATAGATGGTTTAAGTCGCTCTTGAGAATTGTTCAGCTCTGCTAATCCAAGAGATTCGAATGACGCATCAAATTTTCTTTTCCACGGAGGTGCATTCAACAACTGAAGTTGCTCTACTCTTTCTTCGTCTTCGATATCAGAATCCCCTATCAAGACTCTCTCCACTGTATCTGACTTCAGCGGTTGTTCAATCTCCGTGTTGGCGACAGAATCGACCATCTCCAATTTAAAGCACTCTTCTTCCTCAGTTGGAAATTTCATTGCCTTGAACACGTTAAAAGTGACCTTCTGATTTTGAACCCTCATTGTAAGCTCTCCTTTCTGCACATCGATCAAAGTTCGTCATGTAGCCAAGAACGGTCTTCCCAAGATAATAGGAATCTTCTTGTCTTCCTCATAGTCCAGAATAACAAAATCAACAGGAAAAATGACCTAATCCACTTTAACCAAAACATCTTCCACTATACCCCTTGGATATGTGATCGACCGATCAGCCAACTGCAAAGACATGTTTGTAGGTTTAGGCTCAGGAAGCCCAAGTTGCATGAAAACAGACAACGGCAACAGATTAATGCTAGCTCCCAAGTCACACAAGCACTTGTTGAAAGATAGATTGCCGATAATGCACGGTATGGTAAAACTCCCTGGATCCTTGAGTTTTGGAGGTAACTTCTGCTGTAGAATAGCACTGCACTCTTCAGTTAAAGCAACGGTCTCCAAGTCTTCGAGTTTCAACTTCCGAGATAGAATACCCTTCATGAACTTTGCGTAGCTCGGCATCTGTTCAAGAGCTTCCGCAAAAGGTATATTGATCTGCAGCTTCTTGAAAACTTCGAGAAACTTGGCAAACTGCTTATCCAACTTTTGTTTTTGAAGACGTTTAGGGAATGGCGGAGGAGGATAGACCTCATTGGTCTCAGTAGCTTGCTTCAGATTAGGGTTCTTAGAAGAATGGTCAACAATTTCCGCTTCGTTCACCCCCAAACTAGCTTTTTCAACTTTTTCTTCATTTTCTGGCAGAAGGGCAGGGGAGGGCGCGCTTGAGAGGGGGAGGGCGCGCTCCACCTTCTGGCCATTTTTCAAAATTTCTTCTTTTTCATCCGTTTCTGCATTCTGATCATTCGTAACCTTTCCAGATCGCAAGGTAACTGCTTTGACATGTTCCTTGACCTCCCGTTTGCCTGGATTAGCTTCCGTATCACTAGGGAGAGTTCCATGTGGTCTATTCAACAAGGCATTGGCAATCTGACCGATTTGATTCTCCAGAGTCTTGATAGAAACAGCTTGGCTCTTACACATTAGCCTTAATTCCTCCAATTCAGACTTTTCATTAGACGATTGACCAACATTGCCATGAGATGGTTGTTGAAACCCTGGTGGTTGATATGGTTGCCTTGGAGCATACTGTTGCTGAAAATCAGAAGAGTTGAATGGTCTAGTTCCATATTGCTGACCTTGATACTGCTGATACGGCTGTTGTGGCTAATTCTGACCACCCTGATTGTTACTCCAACTAAAATTAGGATGGTTCCTATTGTTAGGATGATAGGCATTAGGCACTGGCTGCTGTGATCTCTAAAAATTGCTCACAAACTGCGCCGATTCACTAGATATGGCACATTGATTCGTATCATGTGCACCTGCACATAGCTCACACACACTAGCCACCTGCTGAACTCCATAGTTAGACAAGGAATCAAGCTTCATAGACAAAGCCTTTAACTGAGCTGCTATTGCCGTAGCTGCATCCACTTCCAGAACCCCTGCTACCTTGCCTTGTGATAACCTCTGAGTTGGATTCTGATATTCATTAGCAGCCATCATCTCAATTAGTTCATAAGCTTCATCGTAGCTCTTAGCCCACAGAGCTCCACCTGATGCCGCATCAAGCATTGGTCGTGATTGACCTCCCAGTCCATTATAGAAGCAATTGATCACCATCCAATCAGGCATTCCATGATGAGGACACTTCCTAAGCATCTCCTTGTAGCGCTCCCAAGCTTCACATAAAGTTTCTCCAGAATGCTGAGCAAACTGAGTAAGAGCATTCCTGATTGCAGCTGTTTTAGCCATGGGGAAGAATTTAGTGAGAAACTTTTGAGCAAGATCCTCCCATGTATTAATAGAACCTGCTGGTAGCGAGTGCAACCAGCCTTTAGCTTTATCCCTCAGAGAAAATGGGAAAAGTCTCAATTTCACAGCATCTTCTGACACTCCGTTGAATTTAAAGGTGTCACGGATCTCAATGAAATCCCTAATATGCATATTAGGATCTTCCGTCGGAGCACCCCCAAACTGAACTGAATTCTGCACCATCTGAATCGTGCCAGGCTTAATTTCAAAGGTATTAGCTGCAATAGCCGGCCTGACAATGCTAGATTGAATGTCATTGATCTTTGGCTGAGAATAATCCTTCAAAGCCTTCGTTTCTGGTGCTAATTGATCTCCCATGACTAGACTTTATTCAAGTTCTTCTTTCCGAGATTGAGAACGTGTTCGCATACACGCTTAATAAAGAAACTGAAACACACCAAACAAAGTAAAATTGATGAGTATAATCCGAGTCAGTGAACTTTAACGACCACTGATGACAAGCACATAAACTATATAAATAACACCGAGTCCTCGGCAGCGTCGCCAAAAAACTTGTTCACACAATATCACACAAGTATACGCGGTCACAAGTAATATAAGAATAAGTAGAGTTCGTTCCCACATAGACTATTTTGGTTATTATAGTTATGCACTTATGCAACAATGTATGACTATCGTTCAATGCTAAGACAAGTATCAAAGTTGTGTTTGATTAACTAAATTAACTAAACAAAATACCAAGACAATATTAAACTAAGATTGCTGTTGAATTACTAATGAGAATAAAACATGGGATTCTAACTTCATTAAATACTTCATCTAGAGTCTTTTGTATTTAATCAATGCATGTGACGGTTGTGATAACTAATCGGATAACACGAAATCAGTACACGCTACCTTTCAGTATACGTATACCAAACCACTCAAACATCCACAAAAGAGATAGAAGTTGGGCAGACACCAATTATGTTTAGACCCTATATGTCTATAAGATTTGAAAACATAACGGTTTAACGAGCAAGTTATCCATTCAGATTACATAGGGCAGGTAAGATGGTTAAAATCACCTACGAATCATGCATGACAGACATACATAAACCTATGCTAGCATGGCAAGTTCTAAACCTCTATATCCACTTTCGCAATCAATAGAGATTAACAATACAACTTAGATGTTAGCTACGCATCCAAGAAGAATAAGCACAACCAAACTAGGATATCAATTAGCCATCACACACACATCTTTAAAACAATTAACTACTAAAATCCATAAATAAATCCGTTAGAACCCCACGACAACGATTAGTTCATAATCGAACCGTTCATCATCGTGGGTTCTGATGAAAACATGATAATAAGAAGTTTAGAATACTGAATAAAAGTGCTAGGGTTTAAGAAAGAACAAACGAGAATCCAAAGTATCGCCTAATTAGAAGAATACAAAGAAAAGATGAAATCTAGATCTTCGTAATCAGCCGTCTTCTTGTTCTCCTCACCGGTGGATGAATATGACAATGTATATGGATGTATATGAATTATATCCTCTGAAAACATCCACCAATTACTTATATAGGCCTTAGAGTTGACTGGTCTTCTGCTGGTTTCCAATTCTGACTTGAAATTGCCTTTTCCAGAATGTTTCAGGGGTGGCCGCGCCTCGAAGGGGGTGGGCGCGCTTGAATTGAATTGGAGTGGGCGCGGGCGCCCCTATAAGGGCGCGGGGGCGCTTGATTACTGTACAGAATTCCTTTATCTTCGCGTGGACTGTTAAATCGTCCAATTCTGACTTCTAGATCTCAAGATATGGCCCAAACAGTGAATTATGTGCAGGTAGCCCAACAAATCCGAATTTCCTTCTAATAAATCTCCAAATTGAGATCTTTATTCTCCAATCCTTCCAAGTTTAGGATTTCCTTGCACTTCCAACTCCCGCAACTGCATGGCTTTCACATTGATGCTCTACACCAACATATAATCTTGGAAACTCCACAATTCTCCCAATTTTGTAGCTCTGCACATTCTAACTAAAAACACATTAAAAACACCAAATACTTGAGTACAATCAGTCAATTTAAGCCAATTTAGGACGATCCAAGTGGATATGAAATCCACTTATCACATCTTCTCCCTAACAGGGAGGACTTCAGCTTATGCATTCCAAGGAAAATATGCCTCATACCAGGAAGTCATATTCCTAGACCTGTCAATGGAGCGGAAATCCGATCCGACCCGATCCGATCTGAGGCCTTCTTAATGGATATGGATTTGATAAAAAAAAATCCGATCCGAAATTGGATCCGATAAGAAAGATCCGATAGTAAATGGAGCGGATATGGATTTAGGTAGGGCTGAGCAACGGTCGGTTCGGTCGGTTTTTAACGATTAAACCGGACCAGACCGTATCTGGCGATTTCGTAAATTACCAGACCGGACCGGACCATTTAAAAATTGAGACCAGACCGAACCAGACCTGAATTAAACGGTTTGGTTTGGGCGGTTCGGTTTTAAACCTAACTAGACATTCGAAGATAAATGAACTAAAAAATTAATGATATTACTAAAATTTGATAGGTAGTTGCTACACAAAAATATATTGATATTAATAATTAAAGCATAAATAACATCCTTTCCGAATAAAATTGCAAAGCGCAAGATATGAGGAATAAAAAATATGTATTTTTTACTTAGGATTTTAAGATAGAAATACATTTAATAAAGTGTAAGATGTGAGATATCAATAAAATGAATAAATATATTATTTTATAATATAATAAAATGGAACGGTCTGGTTCGGTCTTAACGGTCCGGTTTGAATATGAAAACCGAACCGAACCATTAAATAACGGTTTTTATTTATATCAAACCTAAACCAAACCGAACCGCCAAAAAAACCGTAAAATGCGGTTTGGTTGGTTCGACCCGGTCCGATTCGGCCGGTTTGGTTTTTTTTTGCTCAGCCCTAGATTTAGGGCGATCTGATCCGTTAATAATATATATATATATATATATATATATATATATATATATATATATATATATATATATGGAGAATTTCAGCTTATGCATTCCAAGAAAAGTATGCCTCCTACCAGAAAGTCATATTCCTATGCATCTTCTCCCTAACAGGGAGCACTCTAGCTTATGCATTCCAAGGAAAGTATGCCTCATACCAGGAGGTCATATTCCTATGCATCTATTTGAAGACGACTGAAATAAGAAATATTCGTAATATTAAAATTTCCAGATATGATTTTATATTTGTATAATTAAATTGCGTACTTTTTCTGAATATATGGAGATTCGGAAAACTAATCACATTTATTGTTTATCCGAGTCCAGTAGCACACTAGCACCTTCAACGAACTGGAACAAGCATTCGTGTCCGCAGGTCGCCCACGAGCGAACCCGAGGCTTGCGAGGTAACGAAATCCTCTTCGATCTCCCAGAATTTGCAACTTTGGATCATTTTATCTCATCCATCCCTTAATCGTTGCACCTTCAACGAACTGGAACAAGCATTCGTGTCCGCAGATCGCCCACGAGCGAACCCGAGGCTTGCGAGGTAACGAAATCCTCTTCGATCTCCCAGAATTCGCAACTTTGGATCATTTTATCTCATCCATCCCTTAATCGTTTTGAGTGATTGAACATGCGTTGGAAAGCTCTCGCAACGGAGAATACAATCCAAACATAACTCGTTACGAACACGCAACCGAGACTCACTCATTCTTATGCTCAAAATGACTCATCAATGTGGGACTTGAACCCACATTTTCCAACAAATGTCTCGAAAGAATGGAAAATACATATATTTCTGCGTAGGGATTTTATATTTATACAAAGATTTTAGTGGTGTCGTTTTCTGTGAAATGTGATGTATTCACCGTTTGATTTGTTTTCCTATTAATGATTTGATTATGCATTCCACTTGCAATTTTTAATCTTTTTTAGATCCAGATTCTGCTCTATGACCAAATTAAATAATATAAGCTGGAGATTCTTCGTACTTTGAGATCCGTTTCTATGTCCAATTATTTAGTTAATTTGTGGAAATTGACGGGTTCAACGAGATATTAAATAATTTGTGGAAATTTGATTTTAAACCCCGAATAATCTAATATTTTGGTAAATAATATTTTTAAAAATACTTTAGTCCCGGGTGTTTCGGAGTTCTAGTTCGACCAGAGGTTGAACATGTTTTTATTTCCAAATCATTGGTCCCTTTTAAGCCTGTGCAAGGAAGTTAAACTGGTCAATACTGCATGAAGCATTTCCCTTGTCTAATTCTACACATAAATTGGTCGGCTCAAAATCTGATGTTTAAATATCCACTAAGCAGCATATAGATCAGAGTATAACATATAATCTATAGAAATTTTAGTAAAATCTGACACAGATTTGGTGAGATGTTAATGGAAAAACTTATGTTAATAGACCTAACAAACTGGTAGGAAGTATATACATCCGATTCTAAGCTTTTCAAACCTTAAGCTATATCGCTTGCATATAACAACAAAGCTACGACAAATTTCCAAGCAGAAGCAATACTCATGCAATGCTAGTACGGGGCTGGTATTCAAAACAAGATAAGAGGACATCATCTTATTCTTTAACACCAATGCTGCTGTCATCATATTCTTCATCAGTGCTAGCATCATAGTAATCCTCATCATCGTCATCATCATAATAATCTTCCTTGTCCTTCACCATCAACTGTTCTTGAATTCGGTCTCTGATGGCAGTTCCCTAATGGAAGAACAATGTATGATTAGAATCAAAAGCTATAAACTCTTACACAGAAATCTGGGAGTTAGAGAGAGTTTACCATTTTATGACACCCTTCTTCAAACATCTCAAGAAAACCAGCAACCATACGGTCAGCATTATCCACCCACATGTTGCGAGTTTTTGTGACTGTTTGCATCTGTTTTTCAAAGTCCACGGACATACCATGTTATCCTTACTGATCAGTAATTCAGCTAACTGCATTACTATTCACAAGATAATACTAAACCCTTAGAAGTTAGGACTAGTCCAGTGTAGGGTGCAGAAAAAGAAACTTCTAGATCAAGGTTCAACTTTTTGATGAATTTGGGTAATGTTGATATCATACATACAGAATACTGATCTACTCCATGTCATAGTTTATGCAATATAAAGCATTGACCAAAAACCTGTCAAATGTATGAAAATGTAATGTATCAGTTTAATAAATGGAAACACTTATAATTTGGATGCTCTCTAGAACAGTTTTTGAGCAGTTGCTTCAATCGAATGTGACAAATTCCTGTAGCCCACTGCATCAGATTAATCAATGGATGATATCAAACTTGATAGATTATAATACGTCAACAAGTGACTAATCTCTATATGCAATTATGCATCATCTTTTCTCCTGGTATTTTGACGGTCTTAGGTCTAAAGGTTTCCATAGCCACTTGACGCCCAAATGGGATAATTAAGCTAAAAAAATAACCATTTACCTCCAAATTCCTTTTAGTTTTAAGATAATCCAGTATATAATATATATGCAGACTTGTAACTAACAGGCAATTATATAATTTTATGGACATACTCAACCCAATCTGTGACAAATGTGCCCTATATGACTTTTATGGTCAAAATAATTATTTAGAAGTTAATAAATTGTTTTGTCATCTAGATATATCCAGAGTCTGAACCACTTGTAACAAACATTAATGGCTAGCAGCCTAGCACGTTGCAAACTGTTAAAAGTTGAAACTATAAACTATGTCTCGGCTCATTAAACTTTAAGATGGTCTAATTGAGTATAAAGTCCACGGAGGACTTGTTATATTCTAAGACTGGAGAATGAGATTCAATCAATTATATCACCAATGTTAATACCTTCTCTTCCACCTTCTCTTGTTGTTTCTTCACTTCCTCCCGCAGCTTTTTTAATCCCATGTTTACTCTCAATCTCTTCTCCTGATAGGAAGTAAGAATGGTTTTAACATGAAACCCTTTAAGAAGTAGAACATGGTGACGACAAAATGGTTACTGAAAAATGACATGCCTTCACATAGCTGACACCCAAATCTTTTCTAGAGTACCCTCGATCTAAGTTCCGTATTACATACTCATTGTAATCTTTGACAATCCTCATTATGATATCAGATGTTGAGATCCCTTCAGTCCGTTTAGTCTCCTTAAATTTCCCAATGGACTTGACCTGCATGAGAAATTAGGTACTATCTATATTCATACAACTCCAGCTAAGAACAATAAAGTACAACCACCCAAGTAAATTTAAGTAATAATTCTACGGCCAAAGGCAAGTGAAAAACAGTCAATGCTGCAACCAGATGTCTCGAGACGCCAAGAAAATAGACTCTCTACTACTAGGGTCTGATTACAACATACCAACCATACCCTACCTCTAAGTGGGACACACTAGGTATATACTTGTACTAGAAAAAGAATTTAGCAGGTACAAGGAAGTCACAGATCATCTAAGAATAACCCATGCAAATACGAAGGACGAGAAACCAAACTCTGAAGACCAATACATTCACATATGACATATCTACCCCACAAGTTTAACATACAAATTCATAAACATCCTTGCCAGCCCCACTTGTGTCAGCATACCTGAAAATGAAAATGAAAGAAGATACTTAGGAAATATAAATCTAAAACTGTTTGATACCATTACAATATAAACAACAGGTGTTTGAAGCCATGATTCAATGTTCACATATAAAAGCTGATGAAACTTTTACCAAAAGAGTAGACTACTGCTTTTACCATCCAGTAATCCCAGAAGGCCAAATAAAAAAAACAAGATTCACTTCCCAATCCAAACGGAAGTTTGTCAATATACAATAAATGGGTAATACAAATTATTCTAAATAAGGGTTCAGATACCACATTTCAAACACCTATATATGGTTCAACCCTTTAATATTAGTTGATAAATTTAAATAAACTATACATGTTCATGTGTGTATCAAGTGTCTAAAGACTATCGACAGTATTATAGCCTAAGATATTTTAAACCATAATTTTCCACTGAAAAAGCTACGTGTAAACGGAAGACATACAACAGGTGGCCAAAATCTCTACTACATCAGGGAAATTAAATGCCTAACACATATAATCAGCTTGAGGGATTGCAAATGTACATACCAATATATCATTATTCATTAGAAAGAATAACATAGCCACACATATCACTATATAAGAAACCAATAGAGAGGTGGCTACTATATAACTATGTTCTTTGTCCAACACTCTACCCAATTTCCCAACTCAACATCAGGAAAAACTAGTGAATAAGTTATTGGAATTAACTTCTAATTGTTGCGTAAGTTATAGACCATATAAGATGAACACATACTCTAGAATAGAAACATAAACATATAGCTGGCAAAATTAAGTTCTTTTTTAGAATGAAGCTACTCACGGAAGAGAATCATGTGCCACATAATCAATCCGATGTTTGTCAAGGAACTCTATTGTAACAACCCATGGAGCGTCAGGAATTACTTCATCTACCCACCTGCAATTTAAGAATCAGTGTAAAGATCTTAATATCCTCTTTAAGAAAAAACAAGTAGGCAATGGCAGTAAGATTGAAACTTTTAAAAAAACATCACCAGCATTCCAAATTAGCAACAATATACATAACATTTTTGAACAACAATTATAATTTTCCTAAAGTATCCCTAACAGTCGCTCCAGTGTTTAGACAAAGTCACAATACTTAATTTACTATGGGAAGTTTATACTTTCCTTTCTTTGAAATGTAGAAATGTCTCTCTAAATTCAAAACAAATCATAAAACGACAAGTAACTCTAATTAGGAAACATATCAGGAAGTTTGCACTTTTCTTTCTTTGAAATGTAGAAATGTCTTTCTAAATTCAAAACAAACCAGAAAACGACAAGTAACTCTAATTACGAAACATGCACAGTGACACTTCACTCGAATGACATGTTAGTCTAGTAAGAATTCTTGACAAAGAAGTCCTATGAATAGCTTAGACACTGCACGACACCAGAACATCTGCCATCCAATTCAATTCATAATGCTAAAACCTATTATAAGTGGCCTTTCTGCTTAACCAATACAAAAAACCCTGAAATTCCAAGAATGTTAAAATAACATAAGACTATCCAAAAGAGGCTCATCAAAGACATAACACAATTCCAAGGACATCATCCACATATACAAGTCAAAAGTTAGGAAATCCAAATAAATTACTTGCAGTGACGAAGAGATTCGTAGCGCTCTATATCAGTCATGACAGTTTTGCCCTTATATTTGTGTGTAACTTCATCATTGCAGCATCCAACAAGCAGGTAAGTATTCGGAAACCTATAATTTTGAGAGTAACAATGTAGCATTTAGAACATATATACCCTTTCGTACAATACTAAAAAACGATTTTTAGGCAAAACATGCCACCAACATCACTGGATACAAATCAATAATTTCCAATAAAGCCAATAAATAAGAAAATTCAAACTTACTCCATAAAAAATTCAGGTTACGAAAACTTGAATTTTACCGAGTAGCCACTCCCTTAATTAGCAAACAGAATACCAAATCATGTACATATATAAAGGGTCGTGTTCAAATCAAATAAGAACCTATGAATTACCAGAACCAAATATTCCGTAATCGAACACAATGCCCACAACAGCATATAGCATCATAAAAAAAGTGCAGAACTTTTAGTTCTTCAATTCTCATTTTAAGCATAATTCCATTCAAGCAAGTGCCTACAGCTACACACACACACACACACACTTCTCAATCAATTAAGCGAGCAAAAAAGAACAAACCCACCCAACACAAAAAATCAAAAACAACCCCTAAAATCACCAACAAAAATCAAGAAACACCAAGAAAACGTATAAAACCAAGCAAACAAACACAAAAAGTAAAAATAAAAATGACCCAATTGAGAAAAGGTGAGAAAGTTACGATTTTTTGGCTTGTTCAAGAGAGCGAGCATGACCAAAGTGAAAAAGATCATAGATACCATCTGCATAGACACGAACTGGCCTATCTGTTGGTGGCTCATTCATTTTGTAACCCCCCTTGTTGATTTTACCTGAATCTTCACCATTTTTTGCCATTAATTTTGTGTTTTTTCACACTGTTTTAGTGTGTGTTTTTTCAAGATTTGGCCTACTGAGGCTACAGCTCTTGCTCTCTGTCTGCCTTGCCCTTCTCAAGAATTCATCGACATTTATTTTATTTTAATAATTAAATTACATTTGAGTATATGTTTTAACGAATGTCTCGGGGAGCGATAATCGAAAGCAGAACTTTAAAATGACAATAGATAAATTTTTAATTACTTTAGTTATTTTATCGTATTTTAATAATTATTAGTTTTTAATACACTAGCATACCAATTTTATATTCATCTACAGTAATTTATTTAAGTGAGTATAAAGAAGCTTTCACATAAATACATGAAGATATTTTTGTAAGTGCACAATTAAATTATATAATTATAATTACGGTATTAATAATTTAGTTCGGACTCATGTTGGTTTCCTAATTAAGTATTTAAGAACATATTTCTTTTAGATTAATTTTACCAAATTTTTATTTTTTACAATTAAGATAAAATGTTGCGTTTGATGAATGATTTCAAATTTAAATAATTACATAGACCAGACTTGAAGTCACAATCAACTGAATTTATGAAAATTAAATTTTATTTAGTGGAATTTTTTTATTATTTAATTATTATAAAAATTGTTATTAAACGAAGTGAGAAGAATTATTCGAATTGATTGATTTTATGAAAGATTGATGTAGTAGGTCCTCACTCCTCAGACTGTGGTCCTGAGTTTTAAATCTTGAAAGTGGTCAAGCCAAGTGGGGATTTCCTTTTAGTCGAATCAATGATTATGAATAATAATAAAAATAATTGCGAAAGTGAGACGAGCATATACAAATTTTATTTAATTATTAATAATATTTTAAGTCGGCCAGTAGTATATTATTTTATTGAAAAACCTACCACAGTTTACAAAGTTGTTCCCACTCCGCTTGGTTTCAAAATTGCTGATTCATAAAAGTCCAACAAGTCGGAAACATATTTCATACCATAAGTCAGTATGACATTTAATCCTAACAAATGTATAACAAATAAAGGCAACAAAACTATAAAATATAGACCGACAAATAAATAAAGAGTAATTTTATGTATCCAAAAAAGATTTTCAATTTTATTTTCAATTAATATGGCTTGTAGTTGTTTGTTATTTGGTAAAGATATTATAATCGACTGAGAAGTCATTTACGATGATGTACCGATCATTGGATTCGGTCGATAGTGATCAATTTTAACTATTATTTTTTATCGTAGAAGCTCAATTCTGATCAAATTTGATAATCATAAATATCCGGTTTTTGACATATATATATACATACGTTTATATTATTATTAGAAAAATTGATAACACGTTAGCATTTTGAAGAATTTTTTATTTTGAAACTTCTAACATTTTTCATAAATAAAAGGTAAAGGCAACAAAAAGAAAATGTATTCCGTGATTTCCCGAGCTTGCAAGCCTTGGAGAAACGAATGCACTTTGATACTTTCTGACTTTATTTTTCAACAAGCCAAAATGTCTGCCATGAATTAATCATTTTCTCGTCTTGTAAAATTATACGCTCGAGTAACATAGCGCACACTTTAATGGACGCATAACTTATGTCCTCAAGCTATCTCACCGACGTTGAAAAATTCCATGTCCAGTGGTAGTGATAGTGGCAGACTGGCAGGATACGATCGATCCCTTTGCACTTCATGATTCAATCAAGGCTCACATCTAATATTTATCAGTAAAATGAATTAGAAATTGTAATGCAAACAAGAAAGAATTTGGACGCTTTAGATAAATTCGGACTTCATATTTCACCTCAAGTACCAATGTCGGACACTAAGTATTATTGCATCATGTGCGTCGGTGCCTTCATGTAATCTATGATACTTGAAATGTTGACCAACTTACCCTGCCTATATAATCAAAATAACTACCCCCTCAATCCTCACGGTCATCGGTTCTCTTCATTACGCCTAAACGTATCATGTTGTAGTACTATTCAGGTATTACTATGTACGTGGTCATTTAGATTCAGGTACTCTCTGGTCATTTAGCATTTGATTTGGTCACAAATGTCTCTGTGTTTAGGCCTTCTTGACTTCTTGTATCTGTATTCTGTAGTACAAGTTTGATGTGAAGTAGCTGTTTCTTTCCTAATCCTTTTGTACTATGGGGTCGTTCATGCATCATGCATGAATGGTTCCTGTTTAATATTATTGGTTAAAATTTTTGCAGATTTCTTTTCGTGTAAATATTCTCTTGAATTTTTTTATCTTTAGTATCTGAAGTACTGTGGTTTATCTCATTCAGCTGAATAGTACGTAGAACGTTTTAAAACAAAATTCAATGAATGGGATTTGGTCACCGGTACCCATCAATGGATATCAACCATCTGTCGCTATGTTTCATTGCGAGAGTGATATTGACTCTCAATATGTTTCATTGCGAGGGTAATTGTTCCCGCTATGTTTCATTGCGGGAAGTGATTGGTATCACACGGTGGAAGAGCACCCTCAATGAATATATATATGTGTGTGTGAGAGAGACAGAGAGATTCATGGCTCATAAAATAATACAATTTTCATCAACTAAAAAATAAATAAATAGAACAATCATAAGCCCATTTAATTAGATTCATAACTTTCCTGTAGAAGGAACTATATGATATCGTTGATTATCCTCCAAGCCTGCTACAATTTCTATTTAATTTACAAGAAAAAACAATATATTTACATTGCTGCTGATGTATGATTGATGATTATCATCATATTTAACGAAAATTCATCAGAAGTAATTGTTACCGTTCTGTTTATTAACACTGCTACCGAATGAAGAAGATTCATTTATAAGTTGATGCAAATCATCGATAGCAAACTCATCCAGCCCACCACTCTGCATGTTCTTTGTATTATTAATCTGTAATTTCTCGAACATTTCTTGCTGCTGCCACTTCTGTCCTTGATGCTGATCATCAACAACTGGATTCATCAGCTGATTATTAAAATATTCGGATGCTACTGGCGCGATTCTTGAGCTTGTACTAATTATTTGATGATCATTCCGATTCCTAGGCATGCCAAAGCTCAAGTTAACCGGACCCTTTCGTGAACCAGATGATGCGTTTGTATTTTGACAACCAGTGAATTGTTGCACAAGGGACCTAAAGTTTGCAGTGCTTGCATTAAGAAGCGTCGTCGGATTCCTCCTCGGTGCCCTTGACCTTCGACGAATAGGTTTCCCTACAGAAGCTTGAGGGTTGAGATGAAAATCAGTATTGTTACCTAAAGAAGTTGATTTATTAGGGCTTGAAGTATTGTTTGTGGTAAAACTTGTGGTTACTATTGTACTAGTGGTATCCGAAAAACGGGGATCGGTACCACCACCGACAGAGGTCATGACTGCCGGATTAGCAGCAGCAGGGGTGGTTTGTTGATAGTAATGCAACCACTGATGATGATCAGTGGAAGCATTGTTAGTGTTGTTCATGGTTGTTGAGGAAGTTAGGTATCAATTTTTAAGCATAGTTTGAATGGTTTAAATAGTGGAGTTTTTAAAATGTTATGGTCAAAGTCAAGATATGAGCATGCTGAATGTTGAATGGTATTTTAGTACTATATTCTCTGGGATACAGGAAGGCTAGCTCAAGACCAAACAGGATCCGCTGCTTCCGGGAAACAGCTTATATTTATAAAGTACCAGTAGCTCCCCTATTGAAGACGGGGACTCGGCACGTATTTTAAGATTTTTATAAAATATAATTTAATAAATTATTTTAAATTTTTTTTTCTTCTGAATAAAAATATAATGTTTAAATTTTTATTTAGAAAAAGAAAATTTTAAAAATAAGTTGTAGAGTTATACTTTGTAGGAGCATTAAAATGTGTGTCGAGCTGTGTAAATTTTTTTAAAAAAAATGAGAAGAACGGATGAGTTTGAAGTATGAATATGTGATCATCTGAGACCATCTCCAACTAAGGAAATTAAAATAGTGTCACTATAACACTATTTTGGTGTCAAAAAGACATCATCCATAAAATGAACTCCAACCAAGGACACTATATTTTTCACTAAAAGGAATCTTTCACCTATAAAATAGAATATTCTAACGTTGTTCATTTTTTATATTATAAATAACTTCTTATTTATCGTTATGAATTTATGATTTTATTTTTATAATTAAATCTAGTGTGTTGTTTATAATTCATGATTTAAAAAAAATGTGAAAGTTTAAAGTAAAACAAATTTTAAAAATAAAATTTAAAAGATTAGAATAAAAAGATACAAAAAAATATTTTAGAATTAACAAAAGTTAAGAATAAAATAAGTTTCAATTGATAAAATCTTAATTTAAAATTTACAAAAACAATTAACTTTAGTAGGACATAGATGGAAGAAATTTGTTTTGTTAACAAATATATGAGTATTGTTGGAATTTTGAAAGTCACCAAATTTGGTGTCAAAGGATCACCAAATGTACTTTTGTCACCAAATTTGGTGACCCAAAACTCATTTGGCACTATTTTAGTGTTCCATTGGAGTTGTTTTGACAGTATAACTATCAATATTACAAGCCTATAACCCGTGCGATGCACGGATGAATTTTAGTATTTTTAATTTATTATTTTAGTATTTTTACATGATTTATTATTATTTTTTATCTTATTTTATTATCATTTATTTGTATTTTGATCTTAAAATTTTTTAATATATTGTCGACGGAATAATATCTTGAACTTTTGAATGTAGCTTAGAAAAAGAGATGATATAAATATTTAATAATAATAATATGTTGTTGACGGGATTCGAATCTTGAACCCGTGGGAGTATTTTAGATACCAAGAAAATAATATTCTTTTAATATTACATCAAACGGTTCTCATTCCCCAAACTAAATGACCAAACTACCAACCAAATAAAGGGTGGTTTGCTTATAATATTATAGTATAGATAGATAGTATAAATAGATATGTTGTTGACGGATTCGAACCTTGAACCCGTGAGAGCATTTTAGATATCAAAAAAAGAATATTCTTTTATTATTACATCAAACGGTTCTCATTCACCTATATTTACATCTAACGGTTATTATTTAGAGGACCAAACTAAATGACCAAACTACCAACCAAATAGAGGGTGGTTTGCTTATAATATTATAGTATAGATAGATAGTGGTGATTTAGTGAGTTGTTCTGAGTAAGTAAGTTGTGTATGTATAGTTAAATTTTAGTAGATGAGTTTGTAGATATGTATTCTTCTTATTTTTTTTTAATAAATTTGTATTTAAATTCTAAGTTTTCAAAAACCGTATGTTATATAACACTCGGTCAGAGTTGAATTTTCGCGAATAATATATATAGAAGCTTAAGCTGGGTTGTTAGTCTTCCAAATTCTCAGATTCTTTGTGCACTCACTTACCCCTGGTCGCGGGCAAGTTTAACTCCATATTAATATAATATTATTTGTTTTGGAATTTGGGTGCTTAAACACCTTTCAAATTTTTTTTTGATATAACACATGTTGATAAATTTTCAATCGTTATTGAGGGGAACCTCCTACGTCGTATTACCACAGCCTGTTATTCTTAGAATCCAACTCCAGATCATAAACGTTGATACTACTTGTTGAGCCGCATAACTTCACATTAATATAATATTATTTGTTCTAGACTAGGTTCGTATGAATTTATTTTTGGATCACTTTCAAAAAATCTCATACTAATAAAATGAATTGATTACTTTTTTATACACACGAGATTTTTCTCTTATTTCATTAATATACGGCACCCAATATTTATTTTTAGAGAGGTAAAAAGTGTAGTGTAGCGGTTGACACGTTCTAAGTTAAGCAAACCACCAACTTCGTATGGACCACTAGTCGCAAGCAAGCTTCAAGTTACGTCCACAAAAAGAACTCAAGAAATTTCAGTTGTATTCCCCAGTTTTGACCAACGACATATATTTCTAAATTCTAATGTATCTTTAGCTCGGATGTCCCAAAAATGCCAACCAAAAATTCACCCATGTACATGCATACATAATCACCATAATTTTAATACTCAACTAACTTTACGAGTTTGTTCACTTTGATTATATTTATAAAATTAATACATTAATTCAAAAAGAATTAAAAATATTAAAGGTTCCAAATAAATGAATACAAAAATTGAATTGTTAGTCTAATGTGAAGATGGTACGGAGCTAGGACTACAGAGTACAAAATCTTGGATTGATGATAAAATTGGTCTAGAAAAAATAGCACAATTCAAAAGCTAAATATCATTCCGTCCTTGGAAGATATACCAAGCAATATCGTTCACACTATCGCGCATCAAAAACGTATAACCGGTGACCGGTCACTGGTCAACATATTCCATATTGTACTTTTTGTTGACAATTTTTCTTTTTTCCTTTTCATGTAAATATCGTCTAAAGATAAAATTATAGTGTATTTGATTTATCGATTACAAGTAATTTTTAAATTAAAAATGCTTATGTATGTGTTTTATAATTTATATGTGTTTAATTTTTTTTTTTTAAAAACAAGAGTTCCCACCCAGTGTGTTCGACCATGAGAAAGACAAAAAAAACTGCATAATTTAAGATACACAAGGATATGAATTTTAAAAGAAAATGAGGTTATTACACATGGATAGAATATATTAATGATTTGGGATCCCAAATCATTCCGCACATGAGCAAAACAAATTTTTGTGTTTCACCCCGTTGTTAAAAACGGGAATCAGAATGATTAATCAGATCATTAATCGAAATAAATTTAATAATATTTTTTATGTACAATTATATTCATATATATAATTATTTTGTTATTTCAACTAAACATTTATATATATATATATATCTATACTATATTATTAAAGACGAAACATTAAAAGTTTTGGTCGGTCGGTCGGTCGGTCGGTATTTGGGCCGATTCACGGGCCTATCTATAATCAATTTATTAATAACCAATTACCTTTTTTCACTACATTACCTATTTTATATTTTTTTTAAACTAAATCAACTAATCTTCTAAAAATAAAGCGGGCAACATATATATAATATGGTAATATTATTATATATTTATAACCGATTACCTTTTTCAGCTAAAAAACATTATTTTTATATTTTTTTACCTAAAACAACTCATCTTATAAATAGGACACATATATGGAAACCAAGTTATTGATAACCAATTACCTTTTTCAGCTAAAACATATTACATATTTCATATATCTATTTAACTAAAACAAATCATTTTCTAAAAATAAGACGGGCAATATATATATATATAATGGTAATATTATTATATATTTATAACCGACAACTAAAACACATTATGTGTTTTATATTTTCTAACTAAAACAACTTATCTTCTAAATATAATACATGCAAAATAAATATACAATGGTAATATTGTTTTATATAAATATTAATAAATAACAAGTTATTCTTTTCAGCTAAAACAAATTACCTCTTTTATATTTTCTAACTTAAACAACTAATTTTCTAAAAGTAATGCAGACGACGTATATATAAAAAAATTAATATAATTTTATATAATTGCTAATAAGTAACTAATTGTCTTTTTAAGGATATTACCTGTTTTATATTTTTTAACTGAAACAACTCATGTTCAAGTTAAAAATAGCACGGGTAAAAGATAGATATATTGGTAATATTATTATATTAAACTTATGAAATTCATGTTTATTATAATTTTTTTAACATTCAATTTAAACGAGATAATTAATGAAAATAAAAGTAATAGTATATTCAAATAAACTCGGTATATTGAACAAACACATATTTTGATATTTGCACTTGAGTCCCTCTTTAGATTTTTAAGAGTAAAAAAATACGAATCATTAGATCTGTTATTTTAAAATATTTTATATTTTAATATCTAAAATACTACTATTGATTACGTCACTAATATATTAAATTTAAATATTATATTGTTAGATTTATAAATTCAATATATATAGATATATATTAAAATTTTATCAAATTATATATAATAACTAAAATCTAAATAAAAAATAAGAAAATATTGAAGAAGACCGTGCATCGCACGGGATATAAGCTAGTATATATATATATATATATATATATATATATATAAGTATAAAATGATCACACAACCCAAATAAATAGGTTTAAGAAATGGCGTAAACTCGGAATTGACGTTTTGAGATCTAACTAAAAAAACTCTCTCGGCTGTTAAAAAAACTGTCTTGGCTATTTTGAGAGTCGACTCCCAAAACTAGGGTTCTAGCCGTCACTTCTCCATTCTTCAACCTTCATCTCATTCACCTATTAAGCCCCTTCGCTCTTCCATCATCTATTCTATTTACCAGTTTTTTAATAAAATCGAGATATAATCTTTTTTGGGCGAGTTCTTGTAGAGTACATGTACCTTGTTATCAAGGTTATTTAGTCATGCACTGCCCATCTTTTTGGGATGTTAGTGTGTTATATTTTGATGTTTTTGTGTGGCTTGTTATGGGTTTTGGTAGTTTTTCTGAGAATGATTTATATGGTATTTTGGGTGATCCATAAGGCTTGCATCAAATTTGGGATGATGGTGAATATCGCAATAGCTCACCTTTCACAACAAAAAATTGTTCATATTTTGGGGGCATTTGTTGCTTCAATATCAGCCAATGTAACTGATAGTTCTGAACATTGGGCCACAGATGGTGCTTATGTGAAGGTCAATTGTGATGCTACTAGTTTCACAGTGGATATAGGTTGGATTGTTCGAGATGTCATTGTAATACTTTTTAGATTAAAGAATTTGGATATTCTATATGTTAAGCGATCTGAAAACAAAACGGTTATTTTTTTAGCTTGTTTTTTTATTTCACAATCAGGTTATAATTGACAGTTCAGGGGTTTGTCATAGCCGAGTTTCAGTATTTTAATGAATTCTTCCCTTTACGTCAAAAAAAAGAAGAAGAGATACGTTCTAATTAGCATAATTAATTTTTTTATATAAATATGTTAACTATTGAATGAACAAATTAAAGAACGGCTAACCAAACTACTAATAAAACTTTCTTTTGCAAGTTTTATTTTTAAATATTTCTTACTTAATTTTTAATTTTTTAATTTTAATTTTTGTTAGTTAAATATATGATACAGTTGATCTATTATATATTAAAGAAAAAAGGTATAATACTAATATTTAACAAAATTTAATCTTTATTTATATTTTTAAAATTAATATTATAAATAATAATTTTAATATGTTGTCTTGTTTGCTTTTTATATTTTGATAATTAATTTATGCATTCGTTTGCTATATTAAATTGTTAAAAAAATTATAATGAATATTTTTTTGACTCGACATGATTTAATAATTTATAGGACTGTTCTTGTCTAATTTTCAGTGTTTAGTGTCGTATTCGAGGTAACAGATAATTATATATATATGTCGTCTGTGGTAATTTTAGAAAATGAGAAATTTTAGTTAGAAAATATATAAAAATATATACTATTTGGCTAATAAAGGTAATCGGTTAATTATTAGTATTTATGATATTAGTATTTTATGCTACTAAATGGAATAGCCCGTGATATTTTTGAGATTTTAGTTAGGAGACATATTAGTTAGAAAATATAAAAAATAATATACACTTTGGTAATCAATACAATCTTATAATAGACGAAACATTAAAAGTTTGGTAGTCGGATGGACGAACATCCTTCTTTAGTAAGGATTGTTGCGTACCCAATTTTTTGGGTGTTTTGTTTGTCCTTCTTTTGTAGTGGTTGTTATGTTTTTGGTATTTTTGGTTGGTTGTTTTGTGTCTTTGAAAATGATTCAATTGGTGTTTTGGGAATCTGGAAAGTCCGCATCAAGATTGAGTTGGTGGAAATCGCAAAAACTTACATTTCACAACGGAATATTGTTCATATTATGAGGGCATATGTATCTCCAATTTCAGTTGATGCAACTGAAAGTTCTGAATATTGTACTACAACCTGGATTAATTGTGTGAAGGTCAACTGTGATGCTAATGTCTTCATGGACGGTGGAGGTTGGATTTTTCGGGAAACTACTGTAATCTTTTCTTGTTCAAAGAATTTATATATTCTTTATGTTAAGTGATCTGGAAACAAAACATCTTATTGTTTAGCTCGTTTATTTATTTTTCAACCTGATTGCATAGCCGATTGGGGATTTGTCTCAGTCGAGTTCTTTTCACGTTAATGAAATTTGCTTTAAATTTGTCAAAAAAAAAAATACGGACAATTACCTTTTTCAACTAAAACATGTTACTTTTTCTATTTTTCTTACTAAAACCCTTCATTTTCCAAAAATATCACAGACAAATCCTTATTTATTTATTTTAAAATCTATTGTAATACTTTTAATTATTTTAAAGAGTTTAACACGCCTACTTATTTTTTTAACAAATGGAATTAATAAAATATTAAAACATAAATAATAAAAATAACAATGATTAAAAATAATCTGTGCATCACACGAGTTTTAAATTAATAATATTATATAATAGCCGAAACATTGAAAAATTTGGTTTTCGATTTTCGGGTATATTTTTCTATTTAATAAATTATAAAATAATATAAAAATAGTAAATAAGAGATTATCTTTTATACTTAAAACATATTATCTTTTAATGAAAATATATTATCTGTTATAAACATTAATCGTGGACATATGAGATTTATATTAAGGGATGACCCCTATGAGTTTTAGATGAGTCAGATTATGAAAATATATTTTCCGCCGACTGAATGATTTTTTTTCGATGGAAAGAAAGCGACAACGAACGTTAGTATTTAGTTTAGAGTTAAAAAACTTTGAAATTTATATAACTTTCAATTATTAATTCATTTTAAAAAATATCAAACACAACAACTTCTTAATAAAAATTTCAATTTAACTATATTTCATTTATTTCTATTATTAATATAAAACAAATTATATAATAAAATATTTTTACTATAAAAGAAATATTATATTATATTAAAAGAAGCCAGTGCTTCGCACGAGTTATAAGCTAGTTATAATATTACTCTTATTATTTTATTTTATTAAATAGAACTGTCCGTGATATTTTTAGAAAACGAGAGGTTCAGTTACGAAAAATAGAAAAGTAAAAATTTTAGTTAGAAAATATAAAAAAGAATATAAACTTTGGCTAAAAAAGGTAATAGGTTAGTTATTAGCAATTATAACTTTATTATGTTGTTTTATTAAATGAAACTGTCTGCGATATTTTTGAAAAATAAGATGTTTTAGTATGGAATAATGGAAAAGATATTCTATATAATAATTTTAATATTTTATCTAACGGTTCTTATCGATCAGAAATATCTAATAGCTATGAATTGAGTGATCAAACTCTTGGAGGACCAGACAACAAAAACTTTTAATGTTTCGTCTGTAATATAATTGACGAAATTTAATCTTTATTTATATTTTTAAAATTAATATTATAAATAATAATTTTAATATGTTGTCTTATTTTCTTTTATATTTTGATGATTAATTTATGTATTCATTTGCTATATTAAATTGTTAAAAAAAATTTATAATGAATATTTATTTGACTCGACATGATTTAATAATTTATAGGACTGTCCTTTTCTAATTTTCAGCGTTTATTGTCGCATTCAAGCTAACAGATAGTTATATATATGTCGTTTGTGATAATTTTAGAAAATGAAAAATTTTAGTTTGAAAATATATAAAAAAATGTACGATTTGACTAATAAAGATAATCAGTTAATTATTGATATTTAGAATATTAGTATTTTATTCTATTAAATGGAATAGCCCATGTATATTTTTTGAGGTTTTAGTTAGAAAATATAAAAAGAATATACACCTGGGCAAAAAAAGCTAACCGGTTAGTTTTTAGTAATTATAATATTATTATTTATCTTATTAAATAAAACTATTTTTAGAAAATAAGAGGTTTTAGTTAGGAAAAAGAAAAAAGTAGAAATTTTAGTTATAAAAAAAAATACATGCTTTGGCTAATAAAGGTAATTCGTTAATTATTAGTATTTTATTTTACTAAATTAAATTGCCCATGATATATTTGAAGTTTTAGTTTGGAGAAATTTTAGTTAGAAAATATAAAAAAGAATATAAGTTTTGGAAAAAAAACTAATCGATTAGTTATTTGTAATTATATTATTATTATTTTATTGTATTAAATAGAATTATTCGTGATATTTTTGGAAAATGAGAAGTTTTAGTTAGAAAAAATAGAAAATTAGAAATTTTAGTTAGAAAATATTAAAAAGAATATACACTTTGGCTAAAAAAAAGATAATGAGTTAGTTATTAGCAATTATAACTTTATTATGTTATTTTATTAAATGAAACTGCCTGCGATATTTTTGGGAAATGAGATGTTTTAGTTAAGAAAAATAAAAAAAAATATTTTATATAAAAATATTAATATTTGATCTAACAATTCTCATTGATTTGATTAGAAATATCAGAAATATTTAACGGCACGGAGGAAACACAAGAATAATATTAATGTTTCTGTTCCATGATTATAACTAGACCTGGCAATGGACCGTGTCGTGTACTTTCGTGTAGTGTACTTTCGTATTTTCGTGTAATTGAATGTAAAATCCATATCCGACCCGTTTTGGATTCGTGTACTAAATTTGAAACACATATCCAATTTAAAACGTGTCGTGTACTTTACGTGTCGTATTCGTGTACATTGAACAAAAATATAAATTTAATTTAATTAAAATTTATATATTATAAAACTATTTTAATTATGTAAATTTTTATGAAATGTGTATTAAATATGTATTACATACAATTTTACAAAAAATTGTAAATATAACTTATATATATAAATGTATACTTCTTATATATAAATGTATAAGTTACTGCCAATTAGTCGTGAAACTTTTATTTATTGTTCATATGTAATTGCTTATATTTTTTTTTTAAATATGCAATAATATAAATAATATATATATATATATATATATATATATATATATATATATTTTAAAATTATTTATTTACTTCATTAATTCGTGTACTTTCGTTCCGTGTCGTGTACCTATTGTGAAAACCCAAACCCGACACTAATTATATTCGTGTTTTTTTCGTGTTCGTGTATCAAATTTTTGCACCCAAACATTAATTATCCATATCATATTCACGTGTCGTATACCAAATTATCGAGTCTAATTATAATCCGTCCGTGCCCATTCCAACCCAAGACTCGAAGATCACCGACCTCAAGTCTTAACTTGGTCAAATAAAACCCAAATCTTTGTCGAACAGGAGTATGACAGTGCCAACAGAAAGCTGGACTGGGCTGACATGGGCTGTCATTTACTGCACCGATCCTAGGCCCTCGTAAATGGCCAGTTTTTCAGTCTATATTTCTACCATTAGATCCAAAATATAATTTCAAATCGATCGTGACTTTTGGTTAATTAAATTGACCTGATTTTAACTAAACATCAGAAATAATTTTTTAATTTTTTAGAAAACTGAAAAATCTCTTTTAAAGTAAATTAAATATATTTTTAATCAATTTTTTTTTTATCAATTTAACTAAATAAAAGTAAAAGGAACTGTCACAATAATTTAAAATGAAGAGAGTATTATTAATATTTTTACAGAGACGAATTTAAAAGGTAGATGAATGGTAATAAAAGATGTTTTTAAGGCTTAGTATAAGATAGTTATGGAAACAAATGTCAATTTTAAGTACGCAATATCTTAAAATTAACTAAATAGCTTATAATCCGCGCAAAGTGGGTTTTTTAAAATATTTTTTAATTTCAAATTTTGTCAATAAATAAAGTAAAATATAATAATTAATATAATTTTAACTTTATTCATAACTTTTGAATAAAATTTAATATATTATTGGTGGTATATATTTTAATTTGTCTATTTTTAATTTTTTATTTAAATTTAATTAATAATAAAAAATATGCCAAAAGGAAAGTATTGATCGAAATGGAAAGTGCTAACCAAACTACAAATTATATGCTTATTATAATTTAGTATAGATAGATAAATTAAATAAACAACACCTATGATCACCTATTTTCAATTTTAAAAACAATGAGCTACTATACGAAAATAAAAAATATTAAATATCTAATTTTTTTGTCTCACAAATTCTAAAATGATTCCAATTACGTTGTATTACCTTTTTCCAGTTCTACAAAAACATACAGTGATACAGATGGCAGAATGTTTATTACTAAAAATTGTTTTTTTGGAAATCAGACAATTTTAATTTAGAAACATTTTTATCCTGAAAGTAATAATAATAATATTTAAATTAAAAAAAGACCCCATGTTTTACTTCTTTTTGATTTTTGTTTTAATTTAATTTACCAAAAAATTATTCCCAAAATGACTTGGTAAAAAGAGAAACCTCATTGCTAAACCCAAACAAGGCTTCTCTGTTCCTCACTGGCGTCTCAGGTAACTTTTTACACTCTCGATTTCTCTCCTTAAATCCATGTCTTTATGCATATATACTTACACATTTTATGTATCTATACCATGTATCTACATAAACTGCAAAACCCCTCTTACCCACAATGAGTTCTGTGTGTGTATATTGTATATTCATGTCTATGTATAGACCTGTTTATTGTGTTCTTTTTCAGTATTTATGTTTGATAATGGAGTGTAATGGTTTCTATTTGTGTTTTATTTTATAAAGTTTGTATCTTTTGTATGTATAGGTGGCTTAGGATTGTGTTTTTTGTGTTCTTGATTTGAAAAGGGCAAAATCAAGATTGTAGAAATGAGCTCAATTTTTTTTGTTATAATGGAGTTTAATGGTTTATATTTGTGTTTAATTTTGTAAAGTTTGGATTTTTTTGTATGTATAGGTGGCTTAGGATTGGGTTTTTTTTTCGGATTCTTGAATAGAGAAGGGGAAATCAAGATTTTAGAAATGAGCTCAATTTTTTGTGATAGTGGAGTATCTGGTTTCTATTTGCACTTAATTTTATGAAGTTTGTATCTTTTGTACGTATAGGTGGCTTAGGATTGTGTTTCCGGATTTTTGAATAGAGACGGGGAAAATCGAGATTTTAGAAATGAGCTCAATTTTTTGTGATAGTGGAGTATCTGGTTTCTATTTGCATTTAATTTTATAAAGTTTGTATCTTTTGTTTGTATAGGTGGCTTAGGATTGGGTTTTTGGAATTCTTGAATTGAAAAGGGGAAAATCAAGATTTTGGAAATGAGTCTGATTTTGAGATTAAGGGGTGTTTTGCCGAATGCGATATTTTTAAGACCTGATCTTAGTAGCATTGGTGGATATAATTCATCTGGGTTGGCTCGGAAATATGCTCAGGCTGCAAGGAAAGTTGAGGAAGAGGAGGATGAAGAGGTTGAGTATGACCAAAGGAGGCTTCCGGCTGATTATGACCCGGCTACATTTGATCCCACGGAGCACCGTAGTCCTCCTACAGAACGTGTGTGGAGGCTTGTTGATGAAATAACGGGACTTACGTTGATGGAAATTGCGGAGTTGGGTTCGATTTTGATGAAGAAGATGGGTATGAAGGAACCCCCGATTGTCGGTGTGATGAAACCTGGTGCTGGTTTGGGTGGTATGGGAATGAAGGGACCAGCTGCAGCTAAGGAGGAGGCGAAGCCGGAGAAGACTGCGTTTGAGCTGAAGTTGGAGTCGTATGATGCACCTGCAAAGATTAAGATTATTAAAGAAGTCAGATCGTTTACGGATTTGGGTCTTAAGGAAGCTAAAGAGTTGGTGGAGAAGATTCCTGCAGTGTTCAAGAAGGGAGTGTCGAAAGAAGAAGCAGAACAGATTATTGAGAAGATGAAAGCTCTTGGTGCCAAAGTTGTCATGGAATGAGCTACAAATTAATCAGTGGTATTTTGTTCGGTGTTCTAAATCTAGTTTATGTTTCTCAGTTATCGTATGTTTTGCCTTTATGATGGTTAATGAGATAAATGAAACATCTTAGAGGTCACTTGGTTCAAGTTGACGAATTTGCAAAATGATAATTGTTTGATCTTGTTAATTTCTGTATCCATAGAGCAGAAATATTAATCAAGAAATGACATATCATGATAGGGCTGGGCTATTGCTTTCGTTTTTTGTTATTTTTTATTTTGAATGTTCACACGATGATGAAAATGCAAAAAATTTGGTATATTATTCTTTTCTCCTTCTATTCTTCTTTTTCCGTGTTATTGAGAAATCTACTCGTCTTTTTTAGATCACTGAACTTTTATTAACATGGTGATATCTGTGTTTGTTAATCTTTCAAACAGTAACCTTTCTTCCTTTGTAGTTAATACAGTTTTCCTGTAAAAATTTTACTCATGCTTGTTCAATATTATTTCAGTGTCCACATGTATTCTGTTCATTGCTGCAGCTATCTGTTTTGATGAATGAGAAATAAATTCTGGATAGCAGACAATTACATACAAGCCTTAGTCTTGGATATACTTGGCAATTATAGTGTCAAGCGGAAAGAGAAATTTTATTGAAAGCTATGATCTTTATGCAATTTTGGATGCCAGATTATTTACTTTCTTAAGAAGTGTGCATTGGATTTTAAATATGTTACGTAAATTATGAGTATACATTTTGCACTACTGCTGAATGTTTTAATTGTTTATGCCTGCATGCATCTCAAAGTTACCCCTACAATATTTGGACACTTTTCTTCTTTGTATTCCACAGTAATTATGATAATTACACTAGTAAATAAGAATCTGAAGTTATGAATTCAACATAGAGAACTGTGTGAGTCATGCAATTGGTGAAGAACGTTGGAAAAAGTGTTGAGCTTGGGCCTAAACCCGACTCATATAGCAAATCGAAAAACTTATTGACTGGTTGGAGTCACCTTATCCCAGTATGCATACCAAAAGACAACTGTTGAACAGCCTAACAGTGTAGCCTATTATATGTTCTAATGTGGCAATGATGTAGTAGGTATTAACTATAAGGTCATATCTACGATCTAGCTATGATATAAGTATATACAATATAATTTATCCTTCACAAGTGATCCTTCGGGATATGAACACCCTACTAGACCCAACCCTACCTAAATTGAGTGTTTGCGCACTGATAGGTGGTCCCCAAATAGGTTTTTTCCAGTCATGGAAATGAATCCTTAGCACTGAACTTTTCAACCGTCTATTACACATTTCACACCCCCTAGGGCCCAACTTCTTTGGGGTTGGTATGATTTATGAAACAAATTAAGGGACATCTTTGATGAAGTAAAAAGAAAGACTTGATGAACAATATTGACTGAGATGAAGGATCTAAATGGATGGCTGAGAGGATGTAAGCAATATTGGATGAGGTTTTTTTTCTGGTAAATATTAAATGTAGAACATCTTGCTTCTTGATGTACAAATCTACCTCAGATTATCTTTAAAAATGGTTGAACTGGGAACTTGGGCTATAACCCTTCCTTTCGAGGCTATGCAAATAGCTTCGTCTGTAAGTAGCTTCCTTCCTTTGTGAGGTTATGCAAGTAGCTCCTGCGAGTGGGAAACACAGGGTATATTTGGTTTTGTTTCGGCCATTTGGTATACTTTATAATTATATACATCTCTAGTTACATAATTTCAATGTCAGTATATTATACATCAAATAATTGCTTATATTTGCATCTTGTTGAGCACTACTTGCTACTTTCACTTTCAGTTCTGCAAGCGCAATGTTATTTTGATAGTTGCACTTTTTTTTATGGGGGAGTGAAGATTCAAACCTGTGACTTTGCGTGGGAAGAAATACACCTTTGTCACTATCCGTTGATCCTCGAATCATGTAAGCATAATAAGATGCCTCTTTCCTGCTTGGTCAGACCTGACAAAATCCTGAGCTGAGTGTTAGTGTAACAGCTTAGCCAACTAGGGTAGTCCATCTGGGCCTATCTTATATATTTCCCATACCTCCCGCTAGTTGATAACTATAGAATTTTGTGGATTGATGTTAATGTTCACATTTTTGGAACAAGTCAATAACCTTTTGGATGGATGGTGTTGCAGAGAAGTACTTCATTTAATCCTTGTGAGAATCAGATGTGGATATTAGATTTTTCTTTTATTGTAGTCATATACAGCTTCAACACTAGATCCAATGTTCAAGCATGATTATAGTCGAGCTTAGCACTATGTTCAAATGCATGGAAGAATGTAATGCTTTATTGTTGTTATTTGGTTGATCATATAGGATTGTCATACAGCATTCGAGTGAACGTTTTGGTTTTGCTGAATTGAGTGTAGGAGTTGCCAACCATTATCTCAAAATTATGACCGTCAAATATTAGTTCAAGCTCTTTTTCCTTCTCGAGGACCAAAAGTCTATGTGTATATGTATGCTCTTTCATCTGTGCCAATTTCATGCGATTAATCTGTAAGTTCTGACGGCAAACTTCTTTACTTTGTGAATTGTAATATGGGATATTATATGGCATCCAGCATAATTTTACTTTGTTGCAGATGCAGGAAGTAATGAAGTATCACATCGATAGGTAGATTTACAATTTTACATGGAACTAGAAAATTGTTAGAATTCAAACATCTGCTTTCCTGCAGAGGTAAATGTACTAATTCAAGATGCAGAACTGCGTCCAAGAATGGAGTGATTATCTAAGGTTCTCCTGTTTCATATGGTGCATGCTGCACCTTGTCGAATATTTTATGAACATGTTTTTATCCAGATTCCAGCCTCCCATAACCCAAAAATCCAGGGATACGAAATGGACGAACTCCTTCGGTTTATCTACCGTGGATCTTATATTTGGATTTGTTGAGGCCTTAGTCTGCTGTAAAACTAAACATGTCTCAAATTGTATCCCAGAGATTTCTTGAAGCCGACACAGCACCATATTCCCTGATATGGTATATTATAGAACTGTTGGATAAACTAATAGTTTATCCGACGGGGGGTGTGTAGTATAAATCTCAAGCCAGTGTCCCTGTTGAATACCATCACCAAGCACAGCACTGATTTCTTGCTCACTTCTAAAAGTTTGGACAATCTTACTCCATGTGACTTGAACAATCTTGGGTTTAAGCATTTATACAATCCATCAGATCAAATGGACTCCAACTTATAATTTCTCTATGCTTTAACAAAATTACAATCATAGCGACATTTCAAACCATCAGATACGGCACAATCTATAGTTTACTGGTAGAGAATGATCATATAGAAAAAAAAAACAAAATATAGACCTGCATGCAATTTGGCTAGGATATCGTAGAAAGAGTTGAATATCAGTACATGTATATTATAGAAATAGAACAATGCAGAAGGCCAAATTAAATAATATTTCTCTATCACATGATCAGAATTCTACCATCTTTTCCATTTACTCTGATAGTCTGATGATTACATCAAATTCTCAAAACAAGGAATTCACTAAAAACTTTTAAAAAGAAAATATGGGCAGCAACACAAGCTATTTCAGAGCCAAACTTCTCCTTCATCCCGGTCTTTTCCAACTGACATCCTGACTTGCAATCTCCATAATAATGCATTAACTTAAAGGGTTCTCCATAACAATTATGTAAACATAAACATCAACATAAACATCGCTAAATATTTTTATGATGCATACACCAGATAGAACTATGTTGTGTGCTAGCTTATAGCCTTCAAAGGTTTTCTTTGAATCTATTTTATGGGACCAAAGGTTTGCTGTCCCAAACCTCCCGTGCTTCGAGTAGTTCCGGACAGTATCGATTTGCCAGAACTTCAACTTGCTCAGCAAAAGACTTGACCTTATGTTCCCCTATGTGAAGCACCATTTGGTCCCACCGCTTCCTACACACATCACCAGACCTTTCAATCAAATAATCCCAATCCACATCATCTATGCAGCATGCGTCTAACTTGAAAAGTGCATCAATCAGACGGTAATCATCAGCAACATCCCATATACCCTCAGCAACCATCGAAGATGTTAACTGATTGTACCATTTAATACAGCAAAGTGAATCGCCTCTAGTTGACAATCTGTCACTGATTGCACCCCAACATATATTATCTCGTAACATTCCATGCTTTGATTTCTTCTCTTCATTAACCTTAGCTTGCAAATCAATATTCACGTAATCAAACAATTTCTGGTATTCTTCTTGGGACCAATGTCCACGTTTTCGTTCCATTTTTATTCTACGCCATGTATCCTTCACATGAAATCTATGTCTCTTAAATTCTTTAGCCAGCAGCTTCCAATTGCTACCATGTTTTTCATAATGTTCCAGGAGCATTTTTTTTTCTTCTTCAGTCCATTTATGCCTCTCACCTCGTCCCTCAAACAATATATGAGCACGGTAATATACTGCTACTTTAGGCCTATGTGGTAGCGCTACCGCTATTTCTTTCCAACAGTTCCTTACTTGTCGGTGAGATTTACAGTTCAAAACCATTTCCAGACCTTTTTCACCTAGGCAATGTGACTCTATATATTTTTGAACAGCTGCCATCACAATCTCATCTTCTTCTGGTGTAAATCTCTTGCCTTGGACTAGGCGCCCTTTTTCATTCTCTTCATCAGATGAAGGAAAAACCTCATTATCATTAGAAAACCTAACTTTCTTCTTTTCTTTGGATTTAGGATTATTGTGATCATTATCTACTGACTTGGTCTTCTCCTTTTTTGAGACATTCGTGGCTTCAATATCTTGTGCCTTACGAGAATCCTGATCCTTATCTGTTATTTTCTCGTTCTTCCTCTTCTTCTTCTTCTTCTTAACCTTCTCTATAGCAACCATACCGTCATCGACTAAAGAATTATCAACATCTTCTCTCCTCGCTGAATTCTTCTTTTCTTTGTCATTATCATCTTCTTCCACCGACCTTTTCCTCTTCTTTATTTTCTTCTTCTCCACATTCCCTACAACATTACTGTTCTCTTCGGCTTTAGTTTCGGGCTTCTCTTTCAAAGTATCTGAATTTTCACTAGTCCCAAAACTTCTCCTCTTTGTTTTTTTCTTCTTTCGTTTTTCAACTGTATTATCTTCATCTTGAGTGTCATTCGGCGAAGAATCCAATGGCACCTGGTTTTCGTTCACATTTTTCAGTTTCTTTCCTCTTTTATTCAAACTTGCCTCTTCGGTCACCACTGCATCCACACGATCAGTTACCTCCTCCCTAGATACTAACATTCTTTTCTCCTTTTTCTTCTTCTTAACTTTTTCTGATCGATTTTCTGCATCAAACTTCTCAATACTCTCCTTGTTTCCAGGTTCCTCACCAGAAACGATGTTTCCCTTATTCTTCTTCTTCTTAACTTTTTCCAGTTGCTTATCTGTATCAATCTGTACAAAACTCTCCCCATTCACAGATTCCTCACCAGCAACCATGTCATTCCCCTTACTCTTCTTTTTCTTCTTTCTAACTCCAGATTCCAACTTCTTTTCCAGCTCCACATCCGTACGATCATTCATCTCTTCCACCCCACCCATTTCTTTCTTCTTACTTTTCTTACTCTTCTTCTCAACCTTTCCAAGTCCATCTTCTTCCACAACCGTACGAACACCTATCCCATCCATCTCTACCTTCTCACTCCTCTTACTCTTCTTCCCACTCTTTCCAACCACCTCACTCTCTCCCACTCGCTTACTCATGTTCACGTAATCTCTCTGTCCTGCTTCCCCACTTCTCACTTCTGCCAAAAAAAACATTAAAAAGACACATACAAGTCAATACAGACAAACAAATCCACCAGCTCCAACAGAGACCCAACACAAACAATCATACCAAAAAGCAAAAATCCACCAACATCAATCTCTAAAATAAACATTTCCGTACTACGCACAATAACCAAACTTCATATAAACACATACATAACTTACCTACCGATAACAATAACAATAATCCTACAACAATTCTCTTCTACCATAACAAACTACCGATACAATAATTTTCCCTACATTAAGTCTCATTCTATCCATCTATCGTAGCCAATTACCCGATACAATGTTCCGTCAATTAAGTCTCATTCTATCCATCTATCGTAGCCAATTACCCGATACAATGTTCCGCAAATTAAGTCTCATTCTATCCATCTATCGTAGCCAATTACCTGATACAATGTTGCGTAAATTAAGCCTCATTCTATCTATCCCTACATAAAGTCTCATTCTATCGAAAAATATAACAAATCCTCAACTAAAACCCTAATCCAGCACTAATTGAACCACACACATATAATAAGCTAGATACAATTACATACACTAGTGGGAGCTCAAATTAAAGAGATAAATTAAGCTAATATACAGATAATAATCGAAAGAAGTGAACATAAATATAAAAAGAAGAGCATAAAAAGCGAAGAAATGAAATTACCTAGAATAGCGATTATGAGAGATACAAATCTAGGGTTTTGGGAGAAAACTTACGCAAGTTTGGATGCTTAATTACTGTAGAATACAAGCGGCTTTTAGTTTACCAAAAAAATGTGTGTAAGCGGGCTATAAGTATTTTAACTTCCTTTTGGATTAGGCCCATTTTGATTTATATTTTGTGTGCTATGCTTCTTTCTTTGTTTGCTGTGTAAAGTCTGTAAAGGACTAGTTCAACCGGGCCGGGATAAGACTGTGAGCCCAATTACGTTTCAGTAGAAGCTCGATAAATGAATGTTCGATAAATGAATAATCTCGTTAAATGAATAATTTTTTCCGGTTCGAACTTGGGACAATGGGCTTAATGAATAATCTCGCTAAATGCATTAACGAATATTTTTTTTTCTAAGTCTTTATAGGCTCTATGTAAATATAAATGAATAATCACTATATTTTAAATAATATTTTTATATTTATGGAATATATGAATACATTTGATCTAATAAATAATTTGCATACACGTTAATAAATAATATTGTAAGTCATATATTCTCCAAAAATGCTTTTAAAGTTGCTTGTTTTTTCCATAGTAGTCTAGTGTACATGGTGGTGTGTCAATACATAGACTATGCACCGTATATATTCCATGGCATGTATAACTTATCTACAATTCAAAACAAAAAGAATGTAATTAAACATTACATAAAAATTATAACCATGATAAATTTTTGGTACATTAACATAAAATGTATAAAAAATCTTGTTAAAACAAAATGTACAAAATAATATAATTATAATAAAAAAATCTGAAAATAATATCTAAATGAATAAATATTTATTTATCGATAATTGAATAAAATATTCACTAATCGATAAATAAATAATCTCACTAAATGAATATATTTTTTTGGTCCCAACTGTATTCATTTATCGAGGTTCTACTGTACAAGGTTTCTGTTATAATATAAACAAATAAAGGTGATTGTCAAATCTTACTCAAGAAGTCTCGCAAAGCTTACTGAGGAAGTCTCGCAAAATTTACTGAGGAAGACTCCCACAAATTATCAAGGAAGACTTGCATAGCTTAGTCAAGAAGATTTGTACTCCCTCTGTCGCCCTGAGTTCTTTACATTGGGGGACGGGGGTTCAGCACGCATTTTAAGGCTTCTATAAAATATATTTTCATAAATTATTTTAAATATTTTTTTCTTTTGAATAAAAGTATAATGTTTAAATTTTTATTTAGAAAAAGAAAATTTTGAAAATAAGTTGTAGAATTATACTTTATAGGAGCCTTAAAATGCGTGCCAAACAATGTAAAAAAATTGTAAAGAAATGAGAGAGACATAGGGAGTAATACTTACTAAAGAAGACTAGTTTATCTTCCTTAGAAAGACTTGTAAACCAACTCCTATAAATAGGAGATTCAGTTGATGAAAACATATACACAGAAAATCTATAACTTTCTTTCTACAACTTCTATTCTCAATGCATACAATTTTTTTACTAATAGTATGATAAACTTTCTAATTATATCATTGGTTATATAATTCAAGATTTACAACACGTTATCAACACGAGCCTCTGCCAACTGAAGTTTGTTCAACAAAGGAGGTACATCTAATGTGATCGAAGGTCTTGGGAATGCTAGTTTTATTCTACCCAATGGAACACAAATTCATATACTGAATGCTCTATACTCTAGCAAGTCATCTAGGAACCTCTTAAGTTCTAATGATATTCGCCTTAACGGTTTTCACGTTGAAACTACTAGTGAGGATGGAAAAGAATATCTTTTAATCACTTCAACTATTTCAGGCTATAAGAAAATCTTAGAAAAACTACACTCAATCTCTTCTGGATTATACGCCACAAAATTAGGATCACTGAGTCTCACAGTATCACTATTCCCAAAATTATAGATCCAAAATCACTTACTCTATGACATGAAAGACTTGGTCATACCGGAGTTTTTATGATGCGACGTATTATAGAAAATTCTATGAGACATCCTCTTAGAAACCAAAAGATCATAACACAAGATGAACTTCCTTGTTCAGCATGTTCGCTAGGAAAATTAATTCTTCTACCATCCCCTGTTAAACTTCAAGTCAAATCCCCTAAATTCTTAGAACGGATCCAAGGTGACATTTGTGGACCCATTCATCCGTCTTCAGGCCCATTTAGGTATTTCATGGTTTTAATTGATGCATCAACTAGGTGGTCTCATGTCTGTCTACTCTCTACCCGAAATACAGCCTTTGCCAAACTACTTGCCCAAATTATCAAATTACGAGCCCAATTCTCTGATCATCCTATTAAATCAATTCGACTAGATAATGTTGTTGAATTTACATCTTCAACTTTCAACGATGACTGTATGTCGGTAGGAATCTCAGTTGAACACCCAATAGCTTACGTGCACACACAAAATGGTTTGGCAGAATCTTTAATTAAGAGACTTCAACTTATTGCACGTCCTTTACTTCTTAGAGCCAACCTACGTACTTCTGTTTGGGGTCATGCAATATTACATGCCGCGAACCTAATAAGGGCCAGACCATCTTCCTATCATAAACAATCTCCCCACCAACTAGTCTTTGGTCAAATTCCTGATATATCTCACTTCAAGGTTTTTGGTTGTGCCGTATATGTCCCTATTTCGCTGTCACAAAGAACTAAAATGGGTCCTCAAAGAAGAATATGAATATACATTGGTTTTGATTCACCATCTATCATAAGATATCTTGAACCATTGATTGGTGATGTGTTTACTGCTCGATATGCCGATTGTCATTTTGATGAGTCTGTGTTCCCTTCATTAGGGGGAGATAAGGTTGTGCATAATTTAAATTCTGAATTGACACGAAATACATCAGGATTGAATTCTTTAGATCCTCGTACTAATCAATATGAATATGAGGTTCAAAGAATTATTCATATGCAAAATATTGCTAATCAAATGCCTAACGCTTTTAGTGATTCTAGACATATTATAAAATCGCATATACCCACTGTTAATACTCCACCAAGGGTTGAAATTCCTATTCGTAAATCAATTCCTGAAAAATTGGTTAGTGATTCAAAACCACACCAGAAGCGTGGCAGACCCATTGGTGCAATTGATGTTGTACCACGAAAACGAAAATTGATTGGACCTGTCCAAGAAATGGCAAGTGTTCCAGATAATACCCCAGAAGTGGTATTACCTCCTGAAGAGGTTCGAGCCCTTGAAGTGGCTATAATGAAGCCCCCGAAAATGGGATTACCCCCAGAAGTGGGATTACCTCCAGAAGAGGATATTGCCCCTGAAGTGGCACATGCTTCCATAGAAGCAAAGATACCTGATAATTATGAGATCTCATTGAGTTATGTGCATAACGGGAAATTATTGGATCGTGGGAGTACTGAGATTGATGATGTGTATGCCTTTTCCGTGGCATGTGATATTTCTATGAACTCCGATCCTGAACCACAAAGTGTGGAAGAATGTCGACAAAGAGATGATTGGCCAAAATGGAAAATTACAATCCAAGAAGAATTGCAATCCTTGCGCAAGAGAAATGTATTTGGACCTGTAGTCCAAACACCAGCTGGTGTAATGCCCGCCGGGAATAGATGGGTGTTTGTACGAAAATGAAATGAGAGAAATGAAATTGTGAGATATAAGGCTCGGTTAGTAGCCCAAGGATTCTCTCAAAGGCCTGGTTTTGATTACCAGGAAACTTACTCTCCTGTAATGGATGTAGTCACTTTTCGTTTTCTGATGGGTATGGATTGTATGGAAAGATTAGAAACACGTCTTATGGACGTTGTGATAGCCTACCTGTATGGATCACTTGATAGTGACATTTATATAAAAATCCCTGAAGGATTGAAGTTGGAGGAAACTAAGCCTCGTCATTTGTACTCAGTTAAATTACAATAATGAATATATGGCTTAAAGTAGTCTAGTCGTATGTGGTGTAACATGCTTAGTGAATACCTATTGAATGATGGGTATGTAAAGCATAATGTTGAAGGAATTTACGGATGAGCGGAAGCGTGATATAACAACTATTCCGTAAAAACCATGTATCACACATATTCCAAAAACATATAAAATCTAGAGCGAGGGGAATCGTAACCATACCTTGCGAATCGAAGCTTTACAATCGATGGTTGCAAGCAGTTGCTCCTCAGAGTGTGAAGCACTCTACCGGTATCCACCAAGAATTTTCCTTCGATGAATTCTTCAAAAAACTCTAAGACCTTTTAGAGAGAAAAAGAGAGAGAGAGAGAGATGGAGGCTAGCTCCTTTTCTAGGTTTTTCACAAAAACAAGATATGCCTTAGAATGAACTATCTCATTCTATTTATAGGGCTTTCCTAGGATTGTAATAATATATCTTTATATATATATATATATATATATATATATATATATATATATATATATATATATATATATATATATTAACCCCACATTTGTAAAATGCTTTAATAATGATTAAAACTATTTTAATCATTATTTCTTTTTCTAAACTATTTAGAAAATAATTCTTCTTCTCTCATAATTTAAATCTTTTCATCAAAGAAAATATTCTTTTATGGTGTGACCCTGTAGGTTCAATATTAAGCCGGTAGTAGAAATAAATAATAATAAACTTTTATTTATTATTTATATGAAATCTAATAATTCATTAAATATAATTAACTGATTAATTATATTTATTCTACATCGTGAGTGATGCTTCTCAACATATCGCGACTATCCAGATAATATGAATTCACTGCTTAGAATACCAAGAACTTGTCAGTGACTAGTTTCAGTACAATCAATTCCTTCTACCCTACAATATCCCGATTAAATACAAGACATGGATCTCGTGTCAGGCCTTATAAAATTTAATCATATGATTTCTTATTCACAATGCTAAGTTCATATTAATGCTAATTAGAAACTCCTTTCTAATTTCATACACTCTGGCCAGAGATTCCAGAACTCGCATACTAAGAATAACATAGGATATTCTCTTCCTTTACTGGAAGGGGTAGATCCTTTATCGCCGTTAACTATCTCCATACACAAATCCCTATGCCCAGAATAGATCTAATGGATGTCCTTGAGACTAAGGACTAATCCAAAGCATAGTTCATTATATACAAGATAACTCTAACGATCTCAAGTCTAAGGACACTTGTACAACTATCACTCAGTGAATAACTATTGACATGTGAGTAAACTCCATTAGCTGTTCAACTTATCGAGTCATGTTCAGTAAACTTATTCCCTAACAAGCACCTACATACTAGCTATAATGTCACCACACAAATGCCTATGAGAATAGACATCCTCCTGACGGGAGCAAGCATAGTATGTACCAATCTTTGCGGATTCACCAACTTCCGATTAGTTATCCTATGATCAGGAACTGTTTAAGTCTAGAGTTATCATCTTCTAGATCTCACTATTATAATCTCATTATAATTCTAGAAGCTTTACTCTAAACTATGGAACATCTTATTTAAAACACTTTAAATAGATAAAGCCCGTAATAAAAACAAAACAAGTCTTTTATTAACATTAATGAAATCAAATAAGAATACAAGAAAGTTCTTCCTAACTCATCATACATGATTGGATTTAGGACAAACACTTTCAATCTCCCACTTGAACTAAAGCCAATCACACTGGTATCTAATACCCATCTTCTCTTTATGACGATCAAAGTGAATCTGAGACAATGTCTTTGTGAGTGGGTCTGCTACGTTGTTATGTGTGTCAACTCTCTCAATTTTGACATCTCCTCTTTCAATGATCTCCCTAATCAAATGAAAGCGCCGCAAAACATGTTTGGTATTTTTATGAGACCTAGGTTCCTTGGCTTGTGCTATTGTTGCGTTGTTATCACAATACAACAGAATAGGCTCCTCAATGCTAGGAACAACTCCCAACTCAGAAACAAATTTCCTCATCCAAACGGCTTCTTTTGCAGCCTCACTTGCAGCTATATACTCTGCTTCCGCTGTGGAGTCAGCCGTTGTAGACTGTTTGGAACTCTTCCAACTAATCGCACCACCATTCAGAGTAAACACGTACCCTGACATGGATGTGCTATCATCACTTTCTGATTGAAAACTAGAGTCAGTATAACCCTCTATTTTCAACTCAGATCCACCAAAAACAAGAAAAATATCCTTAGTCCTTCGTAAATACTTAAGGATGTTCTTCACTGCTTTCCAGTGGTCTTCACCTGGATTGGAGTGATATCTGCTCGTCACACTAATTGAATGAGCAACATCAGGCCTAGTACATAACATCGCGTACATGATAGATCCTATTACCGAAGCATAAGGAATCTTACTCATACGCTCCCTTTCTTCAGGTGTCTTATGAGACATCTTCTTGGAAAGGGATACTCCATGACTCATTGGTATGAAACCTCTCTTGGAGTTTTCCATGCTGAACCTTTTAAGCACTTTCTCGATGTATGTACCTTGGGTAATACCTATCATTCTTATAGATCTATCTCTATAGATCTTCATACCGAGAATGTAGGATGCTTCTCCCATGTCCTTCATAGTGAAGTTCTTTGATAGCCACACTTTGACTGATTGTAGCATTGGTATATCATTTCCTATAAGAAGTATGTCATCCACATACAACACAAGAAATGTTACCACGCTCCCTCTAACCTTCTTGTAGACACATGGTTCATTTATGTTTTTGATAAAATCAAACTCTTTGATTGTCTCATCAAAACGGATGTTCCATCTACGAGAAGCTTACCTTAAGCCATATATGGTTCGTAGCAGCTTACACACTAGGTGTTCATTCCCTTTGGAAACAAAACCCTCTGGCTGTGTCATATACACTTCCTCTTCAAGTTTCCCATTGAGGAAGGTTGTTTTCACGTCCATTTGCCAGATCTCATAGTCGTAGTAAGCAGCAATCGCAAGCAAAATCCGAATTAATTTTAACAGGGCTACAGGCGAAAAAGTTTCATCAAAGTCAATACCTTGCCTTTGTCTGAATCCTTTTGCCACGAGCCTGGCCTTATAGGTTTCCACCTCGCCATCTGTTCCAATCTTTCTCTTGTATACCCATTTGCACCCAATAGGCTTCACATCCTTGGGTGCTTCAACCAAAGTCCATACTTGGTTGGTATACATAGAATCCATTTCGGATTTCATGGCACTCTGCCATTTCTCTGAGTCAACACTACTCATAGCCTCATTATAGGTCATAAGGTCGTCATCATCAATGATTGACAACTCATTGTCATTCTCAATGACAAGGCCATAATACCTCTCAGGTTGGCGAGACACTCTATCTGACCCACGAATGGGCTGTTCCACAGAAGGTTGTTCAGTCTGAACAGGTGTTTCCTCTTGAACCGTAGTAGTTTGTGCTTCTTGAACTTCATTAAGTTCTATTTTGCTCCCACTGTTCCCTTCAAGGATAAACTGTTTTTCCAAGAAGGTAGCATGTCTGGAGACAAATACCCTATGATCGGTGTAAAAGTAATACCCTAAAGTCTCTTTAGGATATCCCACAAACTTACATTTTACGGATCGAGATTCCAGCTTATCAGGGTCAACTTTCTTGACATAAGCTGGACATCCCCAAATCTTAACGTGTTTAAGACTCAGTTTCCTTTCTTTCCATATCTCATATGGTGTTTGAGGAATAGATTTGGAAGGCACCTTATTCAGTAAATATGCTGAGGTTTCCAATGCATAACCCCAAAGGAATACTGGAAGATCTGCATAGCTCATCATGGATCGAACCATGTCTAACAAAGTTCGATTTCTCCTTTCAGATACCCCATTCAACTGTGGAGTATATGGAGGAGTCCACTGAGAGACTATACCATTTTCTTTGAGATAATCTAGAAACTCTCCATTCAAGTATTCACCACCTCGATCTGATCGAAGGGTTTTAATACTATGTTTGGTTTGTGTCTCCACTTCATACTTGTATTCTTTGAACTTTTCAAAGGCTTCAGACTTGTGTTTCATCAAATACACATATCCGAATCTAGATCGATCATCTGTGAAAGTAATGAAGTACGAAAATCCACCCATGGCTTGCGTAGACATCGGTCCACATACATATGTGTGTACCAATCCTAGCAAATCTGCAGCCCTCTCTCCATGTCCACTAAATGGAGATTTGGTCATTTTACCCAATAGACAAGACTCACATGTAGGATATGATTCAAAATCAAAGGGTTCAAGTAACCCTTCCTTATGCAATGTACGAAGTCTATTTTCACTAATATGACCAAGTCTGCAGTGCCACAAATATGTGAGATTTTCATCATCCCTTTTCCTTTTATTAGTACGTTCAATTTGTAGTAAATTATGCTCTACGTCACATACATACAGACCATTATTTAAAATACCACTACCATAAAGAACATTATCTCTAAGAATTGAACATTTATTATTCTGAATAACAAACGAAAATCCAACCAAGTCTAACATGGGAATAGAAATAATATTCCTCACAATCGAGGGAACAAAATAACAATTATTTAAAACAATAGTCTTGCCCGTAGGCATATGTAAATCAAATGATCCTACAGTTGTAGCAGCAACTCTTGCTCCATTTCCCATTCGTAGAATCGCCTCCTCTTTCTCAAGAGTCCTACTTCTCCTTAGTCCATGCAATGAATTGCAAATGTGAGAACCACAGGTGGTATCTAATACCCAAGTAGCAATTTGATTTAATGACATATTCACTTCAATCATGAACATACCTGAATCAGAAGCGGCAGTCTCACTACCCTTCTTCTTCTTCAATTCTGCAAGGTAAACCTTGCAGTTCCTCTTCCAGTGCCCCACCTTGTTACAGTGGAAGCAAACAGCTTTGCTTTTGGGGTCTTCAGCTTTTGGTGGAACCGGCCTTTTTTCACCTACTTTCTTCTTCTTGGGAGGGTTCTTCTTCCTTTTCTTAGGATTGGAACCTTCACCAATTAGAAGAACATAACTCTTCTTAGAGGGAAAATTCGATTCCGCAGTCTTCAACATGTTGTGGAGTTCAGCTAGGTTGACGTCCAACTTATTCATGTGAAAGTTCACAACAAACTACGAAAACGAACCCGGAAGTGATTGCAAGACCAAGTCTTGACTCAGCTCCCCATCCATGTTGAAACCAAGTTGTCCAAGACGTTCAATCAAATTGATCATCTTAAGTACATGGTCATTCACAGATGATCCCTCAGACATCCTACAGCGGAACAGCTCCTTCGATATCTCATATCGAGCTGTCCTCCCCGCCACATCATACAACTCTTGTAGATGCGTTAGGATAGTGTGAGAATCCATATGCTCATGCTGCTTCTGTAGCTCAATATTCATGGAAGCTAGAATGATACATTGAGCAACATTTGCATCATCTATCCACTTATGATACACAACATGTTCATCATCATGTGCATCGTCAGCAGGTTCAGCAGGCTTAGGTGAGTTAAGCACATATTCCAGCTTCTCAACCCTGAGAACAATTTTCAGGTTTCGAAGCCAGTCAGCAAAATTAGGACCAGTCAATTTGTGAGCATCCAGTATGCTCCGGAGTGATAGTGCAGAAGACATAATGTATATATTAAATCTGTAAATGATAAACACATAACAACACTTAGCAAATATTCAATTTCATTTTAAAACACTATATGAATCGGGTCTTTATTCATAAGTGGCTCCCACTAGTTTATCTAATTTATACAACCCCTAAGTGAAAAATTAAGCATTCATAATGCTAGTGGGAATAGGGATCCTACATTCCATCACACAACCTCGGCTGTGGCACTAAATGCCATGTGATGTTCAGTAGGCAGACAACTCTTGTCAATTACATCTCATGTTATTCCCTAATAAAACTTTAACCTCTTGAATAATTGAGTCATGGCTGTAGCACGACAAACTCAATATTCTAAGTCAAGTCTAACCCAACATTACATACAATTGAATCAGTCTCCAACAGCCTTTGGAATATGTGCGATACATGGTTTTTACGGAATAATTGTTATATCACGCTTCCGCTCATCCGTAAATTCCTTCATTGGTATCAGAGCGAGGGGAATCGTAACCATACCTTACGAACCGAAGCTTTAAAATTGATGGTTGCAAGCAGTTGCTCCTCAGAGTGTGAAG
This sequence comes from Heracleum sosnowskyi, assembly GCA_030848705.1. Taxonomy (NCBI): domain Eukaryota; kingdom Viridiplantae; phylum Streptophyta; class Magnoliopsida; order Apiales; family Apiaceae; genus Heracleum; species Heracleum sosnowskyi. Next base: position 12,326,370 of record CM061242.1, read on the forward strand.
CACTCTACCGGTATCCACCAAGAATTTTCCTTCGATGAATTCTTCAAAAAACTCTAAGACCTTTTAGAGAGAAAGAGAGAGAGAGAGAGAGAGAGAGAGAGAGAGAGAGATGGAGGCTAGCTCCTTTTCTAGGTTTTTTCACAAAAACAAAATATGCCTTAGAATGAACTATCTCATTCAATTTATAGGGCTTTCCTAGGGTTTTAATAATATATCTTTATATATATATATTAACCTCACATTTCTAAAATGCTTTAATAATGATTAAAACTATTTTAATCATTATTTCTTTTTCTAAACTATTTAGAAAATAATTCTTCTTCTCTCATAATTTAAATCTTTTCATCAAAGAAAATATTCTTTTATGGTGTGACCCTGTAGATTCAATATTAAGCCGATAGTAGAAATAAATAATAATAAACTTTTATTTATTATTTATATGAATTCTAATAATTCATTAAATATAATTAACTGATTAATTATATTTATTCTACATCGTGAGTGATGCTTCTCAACATATCGCGACTATCCGGATAATATGAATTCATTGCTTAGAATACCAAGAACCTGTCAGTGACTAGTTTTAGTACAATCAATTCCTTCTACCCTACAATATCCCGATTAAATACAAGGCATGGATCTCGTGTCAGGCCTTATCAAATTTAATCATATGATTTCTTATTCATAATGCTAAGTTCATATTAATGCTAATTAGAAACTCCTTTCTAATTTCATACACTCTGGCCAGAGATTCCAGAACTCGCATACTAAGAATAACATAGGATATTCTCTTCCTTTACTGGAAGGGGTAGATCCTTTATCGACGTTAACTATCTCCATACATAAATCCCTATGCCCAGAATAGACCTAATGGATGTCCTTGAGACTAAGGACTAATCCAAAGCATAGTTCATTATATACAAGATAACTCTAACGATCTCAAGTCTAAGGACACTTGTACAACTATCACTCAGTGAATAACTATTGACATGTGAGTAAACTCTATTAGCTGTTCAACTTATCGAGTCATGTTCAGTAAACTTATTACCTAACAAGCACCTACATACTAGCTATAATGTCACCACACAAATGCCTATGAGAACAGACATCCTCCTGACGGGAGCAAGCATAGTATGTACCAATCTTTGCGGATTCACCAACTTCCGATTAGTTATCCTATGATCAGGAACTGTTTAAGTCTAGATTTATCATCTTCTAGATCTCACTATTATAATCTCATTATAATTCTAGAAGCTTTACTCTAAACTATGGAACATCTTATTAAAAACACTTTAAATAGATAAAGCCCGTAATAAAAACAAAACAAGTCTTTTATTAACATTAATGAAATCAAATAAGAATACAAGAAAGTTCTTCCTAACTCATCATACATGATTGGATTTAGGACAAACACTTTCAAATGTAATAGAAGATATGTAACAGGGATAACTACAACTCAACAAAGGACAAGACATACAATAATATTAATTGAAGCACAGGAATCCAGAAGTAAAGAAGAAAATGTAAACTCAAAAAATCAAAATATGGTATGTATCCTTGAAGTCCGTAAACATGTCACAGAAAGAAGTTCATTAATATGTTCAAGCCTCTGTGACAAAGAAAGAAACAAGACTTTCAAGACTACAAAAGTATGTGAATGATTAAGAGTTAGAACCATAGGATTCCAGTGATTTTATTGAAGCAACCAGAACGACAAAGGACTTATCAACAACATTGAATTGAAGACATGGAAGTATTGATCGAGTGTTAGTCATCTGTGAACCAGAACAGTTGCACAAGTTGTCAGCACCTAAAAGATCAAGATGTTTATTGTCTCGAAAGAAGTTGATTTAAGTCTAAATCTGAAACATCCTGAAAGTGAAAAGAATATTACAAGGTATGTTTAGGTTTAAATGGAGATACAATTTGCTTGCTGAAAAAGGAAAGGATCCTCAAGGATCAAACTGCAGAAGAAAACATTAGATGGTTTTCTTTTAAGAAAAAGCATCGAAAGTGATCAAATGGATCTAAAGGAAAAACCATCGAAGACTAGTTTTTCATTCGATAGATTTTATTTAAAATCTATCGAAGGAAAAAGTATTTTATTCATTTGATAGTTTTTCAAATGAAGGAGCAGGTGAGTTTATTTTGTTGTGTCAGGTTGATGGAAAATTGGACGACCAGGATTATTCCACAATGGTTCGATAGTTTTTCCAAAGAAGTCTACAAAAACGAGAATGAAGACAGTGTTCTTCTTCAGTTGGTTTACAATTAATCAAAAGAGATAGAAGAAGTTAAAGCTCAAGAACATTTACAGAAGATAATTTATGTTGCCTTAATTTCTATAGTTTGTATTGATTACATACACCTGAACTCATTGAAGCTAATCTACGGATTAGATTTGTAGCACCCCTCGCGGTTTATATTTATAAAACGATATATTCCCTGACTCGTGTTTTGATTTGGTGTATTTGATTTCGGACTAGAACACATATAATTATCCGTGAACGAAATCGAATAATTTGTGAGTATCGTATTCAACCCCCCCTTCTACGATACTTTGGACCTAATATATTAATAATCATGTGTGTCCATGTGTATTTATTAAAAGGTCTCAAACTGGTTTTGTTATTATTGTTGTTTATGTGGATGATTTAAATATAGTTGGTACTTCTGAAGATATTACTAACGCTGCTTATTATTTGAAAAATGAGTTTGAGATGAAAGATCTTGGAAAGACAAAGTTTTGTTTAGATATACAGGTGGAACACTTATCTTCAGGTATATTTGTTCATCAATCAACCTACACAGAATAGGTCCTTCATCGATTTTACATGGATAAATCTCATCCACTGACTACACCAATGGTTGTTCGATCACTTGAAGTTGAAAAAGATCCATTCCGTCCCAGAAAAGAAGGTGAAGATGCTCTTGGATCTGAAGTTTCATATCTAAGTGCAATTGGCGCTCTCATGTATCTTACGAACAACACATGGCCTGATATTGCATTTGATGTGAACCTATTGGCAAGATTCAGTTCAGACCCAACTAAAAATCATTGGGATGAAGTTAAACACATACTAAGATATCTTCGCGAGACTATTGACCTTGGATTATTCTTTCCAAACAATTCAAAATCACAGCTAGTTGGATATGCAGATGCTGGGTACATGTCAGATCCTCACTTTGGAAGATCACAAACAAGTTATTTATTCACATATTGTGGAACTACTTGTTAGGATTTATGGGTGATAGCTATGAGACAACTTAATTAGATACTTTTAAATGCTTAATTTTATTAAGTATGAACATACTGTCACAGCCAGAGTATATGTTCTTGTAACCATTTTGTTTAATGTTAAATAAGAATCTAGTACATCTTGGTAGAAGTTAATTTATTTGTTCAAGCCTCAAGAAGTGCTAAATGAGAACAACAAGAATAAATATTACTGTCATGGCACTGACAGTAAGGTTACAAGAAGACAGCATGTTGCAAGTCACGACAGTATATCCACTCTGACAGCAACATTGGCAGAAGCCCTCAGACAACATCTTTACCTTAGCCTGACAGCAAGCTTGGAACTCCTGACATCATCTATTGCGGGGACTTCTTATTGTCACCAAAAGCACATTCTTGTGACAGCAAACTTGAGGACCAGGATACTGTCTTGAAGGGATAATCTTTGTATTGGGGATCTACCCAGTCAAACATGTGACAGTTTGGAAGTTCAAGAAACAGGCGTGCTGCAGTATCCCAACACTGCATCAGGTCTGCAAGACTACGATAGAAGCTTGAGAGATCACATGACAAAGCTCACCAATTCAAGAGTATGACAAATCAACATCTACTGAATTGTGTTAGCTAAATATAGAATGTATATAGATTGCTTTTTCCAGTAATGATAAACTTGTTTGTATAGCAATTTAGGTAAGACTCATGGGTAGACAATTTGTAAGAAGCCGCCACATGAAAATGACAGCAGCTTCACAAACCCGTGATGATATAGATAAGATTAGTTTTACTTACACTATCTCTCAATTCATTCTAGGTATCACTCGAGAAATTGAAGCTCAAGAAAACTGATATTTTCTTGAGGTTGTAGCAACACTTTGTAAAATAAATAAAACATTTATTTTATGAGAAAATCTCTTGTGTCTACTTGTATTTGCAATTCGTAAACTGATAAACTTTAATCTTAGTTTTAGTTGTTGGAACGTAGATTGAGATTTATCAGTATTGCATTCAACCCCCCCTTCTGCAATAGTCAAGGACCAACAACTGGTATCAGAGCATACAGATTGTTCTAAAAATCTGAGATCATGACAAGTATGCAAAAGTCAAGTAGCATAAAGATTCCAGCATTTGATAAAGAGAACTACAATGTGTGGAAAAGAAAAATCTTGCTATTTATCAAAGCTGCGAATCCATTGTACTTGGGTATCCTCCAAAATGGTCCCTTTGTTCCACAGAAGGAAATTGAAGCCTCGACTGTGGACGGTGTTCTTATTCCAACACACTGGATTGCTAAATCACCTTCTGAGTTTCTGGAGCCAGAAAAAGAGAAGGTGGCCTTGGATGATTACTTGCAACTCATCCTACTGGATGCTCTCACTTTGGACAAAGCCATGTGTGGGAACGTCATTGGATGCTCATCAGCCAAGGAAATGTGGAATAAGATTGAGTTGTTATGTGAAGGAAGTGAAGAGGTAAAAGACAATCAAAGAAATATTCTTATCTCATAGTATGAAGCTTTCATGGCAAAGTCAGGAGAAGATCTAACAACAATGTTTGAGAGGTTCAGTAAACTGCTGACTGAGCTACAGATACATGACAAGTACTATGATAGGAAATAGTTAAATGTTAAGTTCTTACTCACACTTCCATAAGAGAAGGAAGAAATCTAAACAATGTTTCCCCTGAAACATTATATGGCGTGCTTAAATAATATGAGCTTGAATTTTTCCAGAAAAGAGCTATACAAGCTGGATCAAGAGGAAAGATGGCAAATATGTCTGGTGCTCTTGTAGCTCATGTGCCAAGAATCACTCAACCTAGTGAAGGAATCTAAATCACCCAACCTGCTCAAGTAACTTCTCTAAAGATTGAGGAGGTTATGGATGATGATGAGAAGGTAGTGCTGCAGCTAACTGATGTTGAAGATGAAGACTTCTATTCAATAGAAGAAATGGAAAAGATGTATAATCTAACTATGGCTTACATGTCTAAGAAGTTCAAAAACATAAGGTTCAAGAGAAACAAGCCATATAAGTCTCAAGGTCAGACATCAAGGTTCAGCAAAGGGAATTCCTCCAAGGTTGAAGGTGGTGCCACAAGAGGTGGTTACAAAACAGGGATGGTGGACAGATCCAAGTTTAGGTGTTACAACTGCAATGAGCTTGGTCATTTTGCAACTGAATGCAGAAGGCCAAAGCAGAATCAAAGGATGGATAAAGGGTCAAGTGGACACTTCAAGAAATGACAGGGAAAAGCCTATGTGGCTGAGGGAAAATGTTGGGATGATACTGATAATGAAGAGGAAGAGGAATATGTGAATCTAGCCCTCATGGCTAAGTCTGATGAGGTCTCCTCTAGCTCTCCAAGTCAGGTACCCTCACTTGTCTACTTGAAATGTCTAAAGAAGAATACAAACAAACTGTCGAGGAGTTGAGTGCAGAAATGTTTAATGTTTATACTAGTTTAACTGCAGCTAATGAAGAAATTGCTAGGTTAACTAAACTAAATGAAACACTCACTTCTGAGAATGACATGCTTTTGTTAAAGACCAGTCGATTAGAGTCTCTAGCACAGGAGAATGCAAAACTTAAAAATGAATTAGTCTGTGCTAAAGAAATAGAAAAGTTTCTAAGGAATGAAATTAGTGAAAATGAATTCAAGATTAAGGCATATAGAAACTCTTCTAAACAACTTCAGGATTATCATGAGAAACACACAGAGGATCAAAAAGTAAGGATAGGTTTTGAGTATGGTAGAAGACCTGGTAAGGAAATTGTGAATCAGGATTGTTCAACTGATGGTTCTGTCAAACCTCATGTCCTCAAGAAGATTAACAAACCAATTTTTAAACTTTCTGAACTTGAGTTTGATGAGGAAGCCATGCTCATCAAGCAATAACTTGATGATGAGGATGAGTGTGTTGACAATACAACAGTTGGAGGAAAAGATACTGTCAAAATCTCCAAAACAGTAACTTTCCCAAACAATCAGACAGAATGTTCTAAAGATGCTGTCAGTAATGGCAAGACAGAAACTTCTAAAGATACTGTCAAGAGAGCTTCAAAGACAGTAACTTCCAAACCTACTGTCAAGACAGAAGGTGTAAAAGGTATTGTCAAGGAGAGCTCGACAGCAAATTCAGAACATCCTGTTGACACAGTTACCTACAAGTCTAAGAACAGGAATGGTAAGTTAGGAAATGGCAATGCTAATGTTGGTAGTGCTCCCAGAAAACTATGCAATAGTTGTGGCTCTTCACATCACTTAACTCATGTTTTTAAGAAACCAAAAGAGGTAAAAAACAATGTGACCAAGATAGATGGTAACTTACATAGAACCCCCATTATGCATAGATCTATGGTAGTTTGCAATAACACTGACTGTATGCCTTGTAAAATAACTACCATGAGTAGTTGTTTCAACCTGCCTATCTCATCTACTGAACAATGTCTCTATATGCAAAATGTTGAGACTTCTGAGCCTACTGGAAACAATAAAAAGGCTACATCCACTAAGAAGAAGACTAAGTCTAATTCTAAAGCTGAGTGGGTGAAGAAAAGAGTCCAACAGAAGATTCCTGATGTGACTGTTAAAGTTGAAAATGATGAATACTCTTGTGATACTGAATTAGCAGGACCCAACAAGGATTGGGTACCATATGCCTCTTAAATACAATTTGTTTTGCAGGGTAAGAATAAGAATCAGGTCATGTGGATCATTGACAGTGGATGCTCAAGGCACATGACTGGTAATAAAGCCCTGCTATCACAATTTGTGGAGAAATCTGGCCCAATCATAACCTTTGAAGACAACAACAAAGGTTACATAGTGGGATATGGCTGTTTGGAAATTGGGAATGTTATCATTAATGATATTGCACTTGTTGATAGATTGAAGCACAACTTGCTCAGTGTCAGCCAATTCAGTGACAGAGGATTCAAGGTTGATTTTGACATGATGGTGTGCAATATATATCATAAGAAAGATGGAAGCCTCTCTTTGAAAGGGGTAAGGAAAGGAAGCCTATTTGTTGCTGATCTGAGTTCAACAAAGAAGGACAAGATTTACTGTTTCTACAGTAAAGCTACTGTTGGTGACAACAAGCTTTGGCACATGAAACTCTCTCACCTAAACTTCAAAACAATGAATATGCTGATGAAGAAGGAACTGGTAAGAGGACTACCTCAACAGGAATTCTGTCAAGAAGGACTGTGTGAGGACTGTCAAATGGGAAAATTGAGGAGAGCTGTGCATAGGTCAAAGCAAGTCAACACCAACACAGAACCACTCAAACTAATTCACATGGATCTCTTTGGACCAGTAAATGTTCCATCCTTAGCCAAGAAGAGATATGCATTAGTTATGGTGGATGATTATTCTAGGTATACTTGGGTGAAGTATCTAGAATCAAAAGATGAAGCTGCTCAACTTATCATTGATCACTTAAGAGTTCTTGACAGAACTCCAAATGCCAAGGTTCAAATTCTGAGAAGTGACAATGGTACTGAGTTCAGAAATACCACACTTGGTAATTTCTGCAAGGATGAAGGAATTGTGCAACAATTTTCTGCTGCAAGGACACCACAACAAAATGGAGTTGTAGAAAAGAAGAACAGAACTCTCATTGAAGCTTCCAGGACTATGCTTCATGATACAAAGTTACCTACACACTTCTGGGCAGAAGCTATTAACACAGCTTGTTATACACAAAACAGAACCTTGATTAACAAGACTCATGGGAACACTCCTTACTATTTGCTAAATGAGAAGAAACCTACTGTCAAGTATTTTCATGTGTTTGGTAGCAAATGCTTTATGATGAAAGACAACCATGAAAAGAAAGGGAAATTTGACACCAAAGCTTATGAAGGTATTTTCATGGGTTATATATGCTTTAGAAAGGACTACTTACAGAGTCTATCTCTTGGAACACAGGATCATAGATGAAAGTGTCAATGTCACATTTGATGAAACCAAGTTTCCTTGACTGCATGAGGATGGTCAAATGCAGATTCTTAGATTTGAGAATCAAGGATACTTGGAGGAAGAAGAAATTGTTGATGAAGAACCCACATTTACTCAAACTGTTGATCTTGAAAAAGATGTTGTCATTGAAAATGATACTAACCAAACTCCAGCTCAGTCACAGACTGTTTCAGGGAATACTCAAAATGATGGTGACTCTGGAGATATTGAAGAAAAAGGTGGAGATAATTGCCCTGGTGAAGGCTCAGTTCCCCAAACTGAGGCTACTATTTCAGACCAAACAAGAAGCTTGCCTAGAACCACAAGGTGGAACAAGGATCACAAAAATGACATAATCATTAGAGATCCTTCTTCTGGGGTAAGAACCAGGAACAATGTTTCTGCTGACAGCATGTTTTCCTGCTTCCTGTCTCAAGTGAAGCCAAAAGCTATTGATGAAGTATTGTTGGATTCTGATTGGGTGATTGCTATGCAAGAGGAACTCAACCAGTTTGAAAGGAACAACGTAGGGAAATTGGTTCCAAGACCAAAGGGAAAATCAGTTATTGAGACACAGTGGGTATTCAGAAAAAAATTGGATGAAAATGGGAATGTGACAAGAAATAAGGCAAGGCTAGTAGCTAAAGGTTACTGTCAACAGGAAGGAATAGATTATGATGAGACATTTGCACCTGTTGCCGGACTTGAAGCTATTAGGATTTTTCTAGCCTTTGCTGCACACTATAACTTCAAGGTGTTCCAAATGGATGTCAAAAGTGCTTTTCTAAATGGAGAGTTGGATGAAGAAGTGTATGTTGAACAACCACCAGGTTTTGAAGATGCTGAATTGTATGATTTTGTGTACAAACTGTTCAAAGCACTTTATGGATTGAAACAAGCTCCAAGAGCCTGGTATGATACCCTCTATGTCTTTCTATTGGAAAACCAATTTACAAGAGGTGTAGTAGATAAGACTTTATTCTACAAGAATCATGGAAAAGACATCATTCTGGTTCAAATTTATTTTGATGATATCATTTTTGGTTCATCAAATGAGAAGCTGTGTGAGAAGTTTTCATTTCTAATGAGAAATAAGTATGAGATGAACATGATGCGAGAACTGTCATTCTTCCTTGGTTTACAAGTTCTTCAGAAAGATGATGAAATCTTCATTTGTCAAGCAAAGTATGTTAAGGAACTTCTCAAGAAGTTTAACCTAGAAGATTCATCACCTACCAAGACTCCCATCTCTACATCAACTAGTTTGGATCTAGACTCCAAAGGGAAGAAAGTGGACTCTAGTGCTTACAGAGGCATGGTTGGATCTCTTCTCTATCCAACTGATAGCAGACCTGACATAATGTTTGCTACATGTCTCTGTGCAAGGTTTCAAGCTGATCCAAAGGAGTCACACTTGGTAGCTATCAAAAGAATTTTTAGATATTTAAAGGGCACTCCTAACCTAGGCCTTTGGTATCCTAAAAATACTGGATTTGAGCTAGTGGGGTACTCTGATTCAGACTATGCTGGGTGTAGAATTGACAGAAAAAGTACAACTGGTAGTTGTCAGTTTCTTGGTGTAAGATTGGTGTCATGTTTTAGTAAGAAACAACATTCAGTGTCTACATCTACTGCAGAAGATGCATACATTGCAGCTGGAAGTTGCTGTGCATAAATTCTGTGGATGAAGAACCAACTTTTGGATTATGGTCTAGTGTTAAACAATATCCCTATCTACCGTGACAACACTAGTGCCATAGCCATCTCAGACAATCTGTTCAACACTCTAGGACAAAGCACATTGATATTAGACATCATTTCATAAGAGAGCATGTTAGATCAGAATTCAATGATCGTCAGAAGCTAGACTCAACTGATCAGGATTGCTGACGTCATCAGTATTGCATGGTCATCAGTATTTGATCAAGCGTCAGTATCTTATTGATCATCAGGATTCCTACTCAGACTATGATCAGGATTGATCATCAGAACTTGAAGCTGATCAGGATTCCTACTTCGAGTTATATTTGGAGTCTAGATAAACATGGAAGTTTATTCTATTTGTTCCTGGTTTGTAGAATGTAGCTATCGATTAAGGATAGGTTTCTATCTTTGTTATTGATTAGGACTTATCTTGTTATTGATAGAGAAGCTGTGTGCACTATATAAACACAGTCTTAGTTTCGATTTATGTATTCATTCGAGAGAGAACATAATCGGAGAGAAGCTCTTAAGAACAGAATTTCTTGAGAGAGTTTTTGTAAGCTAGCAGCTCTTAAGAACATCAGAATTTCTTAAGAGAGTTTGTAACAGTTTTATATCAAAGTTAATAAAGCTGTTATTGTTATTGTTATTAATCTTTCATATTTGTGTTATATAAAGTCGAGAATCTTATACAATTGTATTCAACCCCCTTCTACAATTGTTATTTACTGGGCAACAATTGGTATCAGAGCAAACTGATTTAATTCTGAATCAGATACGATCTAAAGATGTCGACAACCAAGTATGAAAGCATGAAGATTCCCATCTTGAAGATATCAGAATATCCTACATGGAGGGTAAAGATGCTGATGTACCTGGAGGCTATGGATCCTGACTACTTGGACAGGATTCGTGATGGACCATATATACCAACAAAGTTCGTAGAACGAACAGATACAGTACCAGAACATTATGTGGTCAAAGCTAAAGCTGAATGGACTCCAGAAGAAAAAGATCATGTACTCAGGGAACCAAAGATAAAGAATATCTTGCATAATAGCCTTGATGCTGTCATGTCAAACAGAGTGATTGCATGCAAGTCTTCAAAAGAAATCTGGGATACTTTGGAAACTCAGTGTCAGGGATCTGCATCTGTTAAGAAAAACAGAAGGGCTCTATTGATTCAAGAATATGAGCAATTCGATGCAAGACCTGAAGAGAGCCTGACTGATCTATATGATAGATTTCTGACACTATTGAACAGCTTATCCTTAGTTGACAAAGTATATGAAACTGAAGATTCAAACACCAAATTTCTTAGAGCTTTACCTGAAGAATGGGATACTCAGACCTCAATCATTAGACACCAGTATGATCTGAACATTGTGTCTCTTGATGAGATCTATGGGATGCTAAGAACTCATGATCTTGAAGTTCAACAGAGAAAGAACAAGAAAAGCAGCAAGGCAAAGTCAATTGCTTTGAATGTAGAAGCAAAATCAAAAGGGAAAGCTATGGAGGTCTCTAGAAGGAAAGCAAGAGAAGCTGAGTCAGATCATGACGACTCTTCATCAGATACTGATGGCAATCCTGATGCCAATACTGGTGATGAATCTTCTGATTCAGACATGGAAGAGATGGTTGCTATGATTGTCAGAAACTTCAGAAGGATGAAGTTCAGGAAGAATAGAAGACAAGGCAACTTTCAGAAAAAGACCTTCAAAGCAGACAAAGACAAGTATATCAAAAAGGACAGCAAGGGTAGCAAATTTGACAAGTCAAAGGTTAGATGCTACAAGTGTAATGGTATGGGTCACTTTTCTTCTGAATGCAACAAGACAAAGGCACTCATCACATCAAGCAAGGATTGGATGGACTCTTCCTCAGAATCTGATACTGAGGTAGTCAACTATGCGTTAATGGCCAATGCTGATGTAACTGCTGCTCCTGATGATAAGGTACTAAATACTATCTTTGATTTTGATACTGATAATGCTTCTGAGTTAAGACGCTTTCTAAAGTCATTACATATTAGCTTTAGAAGTCAAACTGCTGAAAATACTAGAATCTTATCTGAGATGTCTGACCTTAGAAAGAGGAATGAGATATTAGAAGCTGAATTTTCTCGTATGCAAGAAGTACAAAAAGAATGTGATAATGCTAAACACATGCACTTAGAGATGACATCTAAATGTACTTTCCTTGAAAAAGAACTTGAATTTGCTAATGAGAAAATCAGAACCTGGACAGACTCTGGTAGGAAATTTCATGAGATTAATACCTCTAAGAATTGGAAAGAGTGTCTAGGATATAAGTCAGATGAAGATAAGAAATTAGCAGAGAAAATTGTCATTGATGAGACAGTCAGTCCAAAGACCTATATACATGTTATAGACTCAACCAAATCTAAGATTACTCCTGTTAATTTTGTTTTTGGTAAGGATTCCAATTCTACTTTTGAAAAGGGATCTTCTTCTACTCAAGGAATTAAAATTATAAAGTCTAAACCTGTCATGAACAAAGTCACTAAGAACGTAGGTCTATTGTCTCAGAAACAGCTTAAAGATAAAATCTGTGAGGTTACAGATAAGAAAAAGGAAGCTACTGTTAAGAGAAACAGGAATGGTAAAGTTGGGATCAATAAAGAGAATGGTTATAAATATATCCCAAATGCACCTAGAAAGTGTTGTTTTAACTGTGGTAACTCTAATCATCTTGCTATTGATTGTAAAAAGAGTAAGAAGAAAATTGCTGAAATTCCTAAATCTGATGTTAGGAATAGATCAGTATTTTACAAACCACAGAATTCCTGTTTTCACTGTGGTAGTCTATGGCATTCTATTTATACATGTAAAGAGTATCATGATTTGTACTATAACTTTTATGATCCATTGCCTAAGTTTGAAAGTAGTACAAAGTCTGATAGAACTGAAAATGTCATAGTGAAGCATGCTTTTGTTAATACTGATACTGACAAAGCAAATCCTGATGGAGTAAATCCTGTCAGGACTGCTAAAGTCAAAAAGTCTTCTGCTGTTAAATTTAATAAAATGCATGAACAAGGAATCCAACAAGTGTGGGTTCCTAAACATTCTAACTAGTGTTTTACTATTCTGATGCAGGGTAAAAGGAAAAATGTGTTAGTCATGGATAGTGGATGTTCTGTGCACATGACTGGAAACAAAGCCCTGTTATCAGAATATGAGGAAAAAGCTGGCCCAACTGTGTCTTATGGAGATGGCAACATTGGACAAACCTTGGGATATGGCAATATAATCATTGGAAATGTCATCATTGAAAAAGTAGCTCTAGTGAAAGGACTAAAACACAACTTGTTGAGTATTAGTCAAATCACTGACAGAGGTTATCATGTCAATTTCTATTCCACACATTGTGAAGTAGTCAGTAAAGCAACAGGGAAGATATCACTAACTGGCTATAGGCATGGTAACATATATGAAGCCAACATTCTCTCAGATACTGATGGCTCCCCTACATGTTTCATCAGTAAAGCTTCAGTAGATGAAAGTTGGAATTGGCACAAGAAGCTTTCTCATCTCAACTTCAGCAACATCAATGAGTTGGTTAAGAAAGAGTTAGTAAGAGGATTACCTAATGTCTTATATACACCTGATGGACTCTGTGATGCATGCCAAAAAGCAAAACAAAGAAGGACATCATTCCAGAGTAAATCAGAATCCTCTATTGAAGAATCATATCACATGCTACATCTTGATCTGTTTGGTCCAGTCAACATCATGTCCATCAGTAAGAAAAGGTACACTCTTGTAATTGTTGATGAATATTCTAGATTCACCTGGGTGTATTTTCTGCATAGAAAAGATGAAACTCCTGAAGTTCTGTTGGATCATGTGAGGATGATTGAGACAACCACAAAGTACAAAGTCAAGATTCTGAGAAGTGATAATGGTACTGAATTTAAGAATTCAAAGATGGAAGAGTTCTGCAAATACAAAGGAATCATTCAACAATTCTCTGCTCCTGGCACACCTCAGCAAAATGGAGTAGTAGAAAGGAAGAATAGAACTCTTATTGAAGCTGGCAGAACTATGTTGGAAGAAGCTAAATTACCTACATATTTCTGGGCAGAAGCAGTCAACACAGCATGCTATACACAAAATCTCACATTGATAAACAGGCATGGTGTCACTCCTTATCAGTCACTCAAAGAGAAGAAACCAAGTCTGAAGCATTTGCATGTGTTTGGCTGTAAATGTTTTGTTCTCAGAACTCATCCTGAACAGCTAGGGAAATTTGAAACAAAGGCTGATGAAGGAATATTCATAGGTTATCCTACATCAAGAGCCTTCAGAGTTTTTAATTTGAGAACAAGAACTGTCATGGAGTCAATACATGTATCTTTTGATGATAAGAAGATAACTGGAATCATTGAAGACTCGCATGATAGATTGTTATTTGAAAATGAAGCTTCCAAGGAACCTGAAGAAAGTGAATCAGAAGCTGTCCATTCATCCAGTATTGACGGGTCACCAAATCCTGATGACTCACCAGGTACTGATGGTGCTAATACTAATGATACAAACAACAGTGATACAACTAGTAGTGCTAATGTTGAGGGGGAGCAACGGCATTCAACTACAAGTTCAGAGTCAACTCAATCATCAGGACAGAATTCTTCAGATACTGATTCAAGTGAAGATCCTGATAACACATCAGGAGGGCATAGCAATAATTCAGGGAGAGCTTCAAATCAATCAAATTCTTTCAATCAAGATAACACCAATCCAGGGGGAGCATCTACTTCAAGAAACAATTTGACACCAACAAGGAAATGGACAAAAGATCATACTCCTGATTTGATAATTGGAGATCCTGATGCAGGTGTTCAAACAAGAAGTGCAACTCAGAATGAATGTTTATATAATAACTTTCTATCCAAGGAGGAGCCTAAGAAAGTTGAAGATGCACTTAAAGATGCTGATTGGGTTACGGCAATGCAAGAAGAACTGAATGAATTTGAAAGGAATGAAGTCTGGAAACTGGTACCAAGACCAAAGAATAGATCAATTGTTGGTACAAAGTGGATTTTCAAGAACAAGACTGATTCTGATGGAGTCATTATCAGAAACAAAGCTAGACTAGTTGCAAAGGGGTATTCCCAACAAGAAGGAATTGACTATGATGAAACTTTTGCTCCTGTTGCAAGACTAGAAGCCATCAGGATATTTCTTGCTTATGCAGCACATAAGAAATTCAAGGTTTTCCAGATGGATGTTAAAAGTGCTTTCTTAAATGGTGAACTGGAGGAAGAAGTTTATGTTGAACAACCTCCTGGTTTCATTGATCCTAAATATCCAGATTATGTCTACAGACTGGATAAGGCACTTTATGGACTAAAGCAAGCTCCAAGAGCATGGTATGAAACCTTAGCTCAATTCTTACTGGAAAGTGGATTCAAAAGAGGTGCAATTGATAAAACTCTATTTTATTTGAATCATGGTAAGGAGTTGCTGTTAGTTCAGATTTATGTTGATGATATCATTTTTGGGTCAACAAACAATAAGCTGTGTGAAAAGTTTTCCAAGCTTATGCAGTCAAGATATCAAATGAGCATGATGGGAGAAATGAGTTACTTTCTGGGTCTTCAAGTTAAACAGACTGATGAAGGGATTTTTATTAATCAGTCTAAATACACAAGGAATTTACTGACAAGGTTTAACATGCAAGACAGTACTCCTGCTTCAACTCCCATAGCTACAGCTACCAAACTTGATCCTGATCAAGGTGAAGAGGTAGATGTAACTCACTACAGAGGAATGATTGGCTCTTTATTGTATCTCACTGCCAGTAGACCAGATATCATGTTTGCAACCTGTCTATGTGCAAGATTTCAAGCAAAACCTAGAGAACCACATCTGATTGCAGTCAAAAGAATTTTCAGATATCTCAAAGGCACTCCTTCACTTGGCCTTTGGTATGCAAGGGAATCAGATTTTGGGTTGTGTGGTTATTCAGATGCTGATTTTGCAGGATGCAAAATAGACAGGAAAAGTACTTCAGGAAGTTGTCAGTTTTTGGGTGGAAGACTAGTTTCATGGTTCAGTAAAAAGCAGAAATCTATTTCCACTTCAACTGCAGAAGCTGAGTACATTGCTGCAGGAAGTTGTTGTGCTCAGATAATGTGGATGAGAAATCAGTTGTTAGATTAT
This sequence comes from Heracleum sosnowskyi, assembly GCA_030848705.1. NCBI lineage: Eukaryota > Viridiplantae > Streptophyta > Magnoliopsida > Apiales > Apiaceae > Heracleum > Heracleum sosnowskyi. Next base: position 12,342,465 of record CM061242.1, read on the forward strand.
GGCCTGTCATACTCAAAAATCCCTATTTATTGTGATAACCAAAGTGCTATTGCAATGACAGGAAATCCAGTTCAGCATTCTCTTACTAAACACATCAGTATCAGATATCACTTTATAAGAGAACAGGTTCTGGAAGGAACAATTGAACTTCACTTTGTTCCTACTGATCAACAACTAGCTGATATATTCACCAAGCCACTGCCTGAAGCTACTTTCAATAAGTTGGTGAATGAACTTGGAATGATGAATTTTGAGAATTTCTGAGGAAAAGCTACAGAGAGGAAATCCTGATAACTGTCAAATTCTGATGGTTATTCAGAAAGGTATGTATCTTTGATCAAATCCTGATAGGACTCAATCCTGACAGGAAGTCAACTGGTCAAATCCTGATGCTCAGATGATTGAAGCTGGTATGAAAACCAGAGGTTCTATGCTAATTTGTCATCAACACTCCTGGTAAACTCTGGACAATTAGATTATTACTTAGTCTTTGATTAAGTTTTCAGTCTTAATTATCAATTTCAATTTCATTATTAACAGAGTTTATTATTTATCATCTCTATATCACTTTGAGTGTTACTAACAAATTTTGCAGGCAAGTACAGGAAGCAAACAATTGAGAAAATAGATAATTTTCATTAATTCTTGAATATCAATCACAAATGAAAATTGGAAATTACATATTTGTTTTCCTAGTCTATTTTCTACTCAGGAACTCATGCTTTACAGATAAGCATGAACACGTGCCCTGCAAATTAGCATGAATGCTCCTGAGCAGCTTCACAGTCCTTCAGAACTGGAAGGTCTCTTGTTCCATCCTTAAGAGACAAGAAGAGGAGCTGATTTACTTGAAGGCGGATCGTCACCGTGACCATCGGGACGCCTCCGTGCCTCCAACTTGCATGACATACAAGCATCACGGATTCTCTTCTTACGTTTCTCAAGCTCTCGGACGAGCTCTTCATCATCTTCATCCTCATCCTCTTCATCATCCCAATCGTCTTCATCCTCTTCATTGACAACGATGAGATTTTCAAGAGGATTCCAATCAGGATTTGCCTGATGGAAGTTATGAAGAAGCACATCAGCCATTGCATTCACAAAAGCATGATGCTCCTGTGGATCAGGAATAGGCTGAGGTCCCTCTTGCTCTGCAATCTCTGCTAGAGCCTCATCCATTTGTTGCCAAATTCTATCAAGTTCTTCATCAGGTATGTTGTTTTGATTGTTGGCAGCCATTGAAAAACAAAGAAGGTGAAAGGTTTTCGTAAGTTTTTCTCTGGAGAGGATTTGTGTTTTAATAGATATATGATGATTATGCTTAACAGTTCTCTTTTATAGAGAATGTGTATTAAGGGTGCAGGTCATTTCTACAATCTCGATGAGACGGTTCGGTTTTCCATAAATATTTTTGCATCGTTTGCTGGTAAGCGTGTTTTAATTCTATGACCATTAATTTGGTTATTTTTCTTAAACCAAAACGCTATTCAGGATTGTTAAAATAAATTTTGTTTTCTTAAATAAAATTTTATTTTAATCTTATTGAATATTTTTTTTAATCCTGATATGGCAAAATATTTTGTGCGGAAATGCTTTTATTCCTGATGAGGTTAGGTTTTTCTTACATCAGAAAATGCCTACTCGTTATGAACTACTTTCTAATGCTATGGTACAAGGACCAACCCACCTTGTTCCTGACACAAGCATGCAACCTAAACAGTCTAAACAGTTAACAACCACCTCTACTGTCTCTCAAAAGACTTTAGTTGTAAAATCAAAGAAATCAGCTAGAACTGATGTGTCTGGAAGGCAATCAGGTTCAAAGGATTTTTCCTCTACACCACTCACTAAAAAGAAGATACAAGGGGGTGTACAAGGGGTCCTGGTGAAGAAAGCTGATAAGGTTGTTAAGAATGTTCCTGTGAAAAGGAAGTTAAGGTTGATTGATGAAAGTGATTCAGAGGATGACTTACCTATATCCTCTGTTATGAATATGAACAAGGAAGTTGCTGATACTGCTACTAAAGATGTGGTACCTTTATCAAAACCACAAAAGACAAGGAAATTATCAAAGAGCAGGTATCATATTCCTTTGACAGTGCAAATGAAGGATACTGATATTCAGACATCAAATCCTGATGTTAGTATTCCTGATGCAGCAACAAAAGTTGTCTCTATATCAGACTCTCCAGCCTCTCCATCTCAGATTAGAGAAATTTCTTGGGAGAAGGTTTCTACAACTGCTTCCTTGGTTGGTCTTACACCTACATCAAAGAAAAAGAGGAATGCAGAAGAGTTAGTCTATCAGAGACAGAAGAAGCTGAAAGGATCAAGCCCACAAGAACCTGAATTTCAGAGTAATTCAGCAGCTACTGTTGATCCTGCCACACAAGAACCACTCAATCAAAGTTTGGGTGAAGGCTTAGCTAGTGGAATGGTCACACAAGAACCATTTTCTCAAAGGGAGAATGAAGACATCAACATTCCAGCTACACAAGAACCATCTTCTCAAAGTGAAGATGCAGGCAAAGCTACAGCTTCTGTTGAAAGATTGGTCGAGAACATTGTCAATGAGGGAAGCACACAAGAACCTTTAGCTCAAAGTGTTGAAGCAGCTTCTGAACCTCAAGCTCCACAAGAACCATTGGTAGCAAATACTGATGCAAGCATATCAAATCCTGACGATGTTCATCCTGACGCTAGTGGTGCTCCTGATAATGAACCTATTTTGATTCAGCCACTTCGTTCAAGACCAATGGATCATCCTATCTCAGAATCACAGGATAAACTGAAAGGTATTGCAATTCCTGATCCTGATAAATCTCATGGTTCTGATGATGATAATTCTGATGATGATAGTGATGATGATAATGAGAATAGAAAAGAAAAGGAACAGCTTGCTACATCACTCAAGATTAGTCTTGGAACTAATTTTGGTTCATCAAGTACATATATGGCTAGCAATGCTTTCACTGGGAAAGATCAGAGACAAGATTTTTCTATTCCTTCCTTTGATCCTGCAGAGGCATTTAGACAGAATGAATGGAACAATTCATGGCACCAATCTGATGAATCTATCAGTTTTTCTTCTGCTATTGAACATGCCTATAATGCAGTGAAATCTATAGAGAATCAAGACTTGAAAAATCATCTGAAGGCTACTACTCTGTTATCCAAAAGCCTGAAAAGTGAGATTGATTCTATCAAGGGTTCAACTGAAAAAGTGAGGACTGATATCTTTAATAATTTTACAAAGGTGCCTACTACTTTACAACTGAGGGTAGTGGAATCCCAAGTGAAATCTGTTGTTTCAGAACAAACCTCAATCAATCAAAGAATTGATTCTCTGGATACTAAGGTAACTGAAATTCAAGCCTCTCTTTCCTTAATTTTGCAATTATTGTCAAATCCTGATGTCAAAAAGGGGGAGAAGGTTATTCAGACAAAATGTACACCTGATCTAGTATTAAGAAATAATGATGATGATACTGGAGATGATGGTGGTGACAAAGTAATACAAGGAGAAACCTCTGATGCTGTTGTTATGAAGACAATCCAAACTTCTCAAAGTCAAACAACGCAGTCAACTCATGTTTCTGATTCTGGAGTTAAGACAGTAAGAACATTGGTGCAATCTCAGATCCTGACGGAAGATCAAATCCTGACACCTGGTCATGGACACATTCTTGCTACAATTCCTGAAGGTGATGAAGATGTAATTATTGATAATCCTGAAGATGCATCAAATTTATTCCAGAAGTTTTCTACAAAAGATGGCAGAATTGTTACTCTATATCACACTGATAAAAGAGTTCAACAATTATTTGCAAGAAAAGCACTCTCTACAGCAAGTGAAGAATATCCAGATCTCTCACATGAAGAATTCTTGAGATTACAGAGAGAGACAATGGAAAGCTATACTGCTCCTGCTAGAGGTAGAGGAAGCAGAGGTAGGAGAGGTGCTAGAAGAAGTAGAAGAGGTTCTTCAACTCAAACAGTACCTAGACATACAAGGTCTAGAGGGTTAAGAATTGAAGAAATTCCTGAACCTATTCAAACTCTAGTAGTTCCTGACAGATCTACTTTTGGTGATGATGGAATTGTTGAAGAAGAACTTGAATTGAGAAGAAAGTCAAGTAAATCAACTCTCAGCAATACAAATCAAATTGAAGATTCTAATCCTGACAATATTCAAGATCCTGACGAATCTGAAATTCTGCAAGAGGTTGATTTGATAATCTTATCTACTGTTGTTGATTGTCACAACAAAGAAGTAGATGAAGAAGAAGAAGCAAGAAGAAGAGATATTACAAAAAGAACAAATGAAGATTTCAATCTCTATCTACAAAGGCTTAAAGTTTCAAATGAAAGAAAATGGAGAAATTCAAGCAGACAAGAATCTTTACTTGAAAGAAGCTACGCTCATGAAAAGGAGAAATACAAGAAGTGGAAACATATTAGCACATTAAGTTGTGATACACCTATCAATTTTCAGTCTGGTGGAATTATTACAAGTGCTTCAAGTGTTGTTGATTTGTCTGATATGGCTAGATCAAAAACACTCTGGTTAAAGATGTTTTCGAATCTGAAGCAATTGTCAAGTAATTCAAGAGGAGGTATTGGACACAGAGATGGTGAATATCTGAATATGTCATATGTTGATCCTTACTCCTTGACAGAAATTGGAGGTACTTTAACTTCTGAAAACCTGAACAATTTATTAGCTGTTGATATAGTTATAGATTGTCATGATGGTTTTGAAAAGAAAGAAAAGCTTCTGTACTTCATGAAAGATGGTAGTGTGAAGATTTTATCTATTCAAGATCTGCTGATGAAAACTACACAGGAACTGAAATATGTTCACTATCTGTTAAGATGGAAGAACCAAGTGTACAAAGTATGGGCTGACATGATTTTGTCAACTATAAGAAGAAGACTGGATGAAAACAGTAATTTCGATGGTAATTATATTCCCATGTACTTAAATCAAAGAGGTCAGGATGTGGAAATGCAAAGGGGTACTGCTGTTAAAGAAGTAAATTTTGGCATGACTCATCTTTCTCTCAATCCTGATGGGAAGGAAATTGCTTATCTTTTGCTTGAAGAGCACAGTCTACAGAGAAACTCCATACAGAATCTCAGAGCAGCTATCTACCAGATTAATGAGGAAGATGAAGAACTCAGAAATCTTAAGGAAAGACTGATTCAAATTCTTGAAGAAAAAGAAGAAAGTTTATTATCCAATTTCTTGAAGATGAATCTGTTCTATCAAAAAGCTTAAAACAGATAAGTTGTTTCTGAAGATACTTGTACATTTTGATACATGTTTTTGACATCATTGAATATTTGGAATCTATACTTTATTTCACAAAGTATGAGATTGGGGGAGATTGTTAGATCAGAATTCAATGATCGTCAGAAGCTAGACTCAACTGATCAGGATTGCTGACGTCATCAGTATTGCATGATCATCAGTATTTGATCAAGCGTCAGTATCTTATTGATCATCAGGATTCCTACTCAGACTATGATCAGGATTGATCATCAGAACTTGAAGCTGATCAGGATTCCTACTTCGAGTTATATTTGGAGTCTAGATAAACATGGAAGTTTATTCTATTTGTTCCTGGTTTGTAGAATGTAGCTATCGATTAAGGATAGGTTTCTATCTTTGTTATTGATTAGGACTTATCTTGTTATTGATAGAGAAGCTGTGTGCACTATATAAACACAGTCTTAGTTTCGATTTATGTATTCATTCGAGAGAGAACATAATCGGAGAGAAGCTCTTAAGAACAGAATTTCTTGAGAGAGTTTTTGTAAGCTAGCAGCTCTTAAGAACATCAGAATTTCTTAAGAGAGTTTGTAACAGTTTTATATCAAAGTTAATAAAGATGTTATTGTTATTGTTATTGATCTTTCATATTTGTGTTATATAAAGTCGAGAATCTTATACAATTGTATTCAACCCCCTTCTACAATTGTTATTTACTGGGCAACAGAGCATGTTGAAAGAGGAACTGTGAAGTTGATCTATGTCCCAACAGAAAAGCAACTTGCAGACATCTTCACAAAACCACTGGATGAAGCAACCTTTAACAGGTTGGTAAGTGAATTGGGAATGCTAAATCTGGTATGTTAACTTACTAGCTTCTATATTTTCATGTTCAAATGAAGCTTGTGACAATAACCTTTACAAGTTGCTGTAATGAGAAGTTACTGTCTACTTAAGTCTCTATCTGTTTTTGACAGCATGTTTGCTTTGACTGTGATAAATTGAACTTTGTGCCAGTCTTAAACTTGATAGTTAGACGTTGTATGTCATTAACTTGCATGGTTTTTATTATTGAAATTGGTCAAAGAATTTCTCTGATTGGTCATTTTTGCTTTGATTGTTGGATTAGTGGTAGACATCACTCTTAATTGCAATCTGTGGTAGTTGTATGGGTACTCTGAACTGTTGAACATTTACCTCCCTTTAATTAGTATGCCTATAAAATGAACCTTAGGTCATATTAGTGAATCATTCAGAAAAGGTAAAATGGAAAACAAAGTAGGAATCGAATACATGCCTAAGATTAGAACTGAGTCTCCATACAAGGAAGCAGTCGAAGCTCTGTTTGATGAGATTGAGGACCTCCTTGATGAGGAAAGGGAGAAGGAACTTGCTGCCAAAGCCGCTGAAGAGGCTAAGTGGCAAGAACAAGAGAAGGAATATCAAGCACTCCTTAAGGAGGAAGGAATCACAGAAGAAGAGGCTAGGGCAAACTTTCTAGAATTGATTAAGAAAACATTTGATGAATAATTGTATCTTTCAATTGTAGAAGTTTAACCCTCCTTTTTTTAATAATAAAATTTGTCAATTTCCTTCTGAAAGTTCCTTATTGTTTGCTATGTGTCTATGTTGGTTAATTGTTTGAATTAATGTGCATGAATAATGAATCTGCAATCAATATTGCTTATGTTCATTTGGTGTCTCTTCAGTTAAGTTGTTTAATAAAACAGTTCCAATGCAAAGTCTCGACAGTTATTGTTTTCCCGCAAGGGTTGCTGTCATCAAGAAAAGTGACTGTCACATGTATGCCCTGACAGTTAGTCTCTCGACAACAGTAAACAACTTACTGTCAAGAATTGTAAAAGATGCTGTCTTTAAAACACTTAACGATGACAGTAAGTTTTGCGCAAAATATTTCTATCAAGCAAAACCTACTGTCATCACACCAAAGTTACTGACACGGTTGTTTTAAGCGCACATGTTACTGTCAAGAGTAGTGGACCGTTAAAATTGTACAATCATCCTCCACGAGGAGAGAGAATTCAGCCAGTAACCCACGTGATTGATTACTGGGTTAAGACACGATTTTACTTCTCCACTCTTTTAGTTGAACGCTTGAACTTCCCTCTTTATTAATCAGTTATACAACTGCACCCAAAAAGTGAACACAACACTCTTTCTCTTCTATCCAAGCAATTCATCTTCTTACTCTCTCTTCTCTCTCAACCAGCAAAAATGGCCCCCAAATAATCAATTTCTCAGACCAACTTTGTTGGCATCTACTCTCCTAATGATGCTGGTGAAGATTTCAAAGGGCTTGTTTCTTTTCTGAATAAGTCCTATCTTGGGTATGCAATTACCTCCACTCCTGTTCTTGACCTAGACAGGATTGAAAATTTCTGGGAGACAGCTGTTGCTCAAGGAGATGGTGACAACACAACCATTCAGTTCAAAATCAAGGAGCACAGTTACACTCTCACTGCTCAGGGCATCAATGCAGCTTTGGGAATTGTGCTAGAACCAGGAAAGACCTACACCGAGCTTTCTAGTGATGAGACCCTAAAGAAGCTATTCTTGAAAATTGGGTATTCTGGACCCATTCTTGAAGAGGGAACAACAAAGTGGTACCCTTCTGGTGAAATGGACATGAAGTATCTTAGAAAGTGTTAGTTCAGGATTCAATGATCGCCAGGATCTAGACACAACTGATCAGGATTGCTAACGTCATCAGTATTGCATGGTCATCAGTATTTGCTCAAGCGTCAGTATCAGGATTGTCATCAGGATCTACATCAAGACTGGGATCAAGATTGATCATCAGGACTGGAAGCTGATCAGGATTCCTACTTAGAGTTATATTTAGAGTCTAGTTAAATAAGGAAGTTTATTTTGTCGGTTCCTTATTTATAGTAATGAAGCTATCAATTTAGGATAGGTTTCAATCTTTGTAATTGATTAGGACTTATCATGTAATTGATAAAGAAGCTGTGTAGTATATATAAACACAGTTTAGGTTTCGATTTATATAAATCACATACACGAGTATTTTGTAACCTAGAAGCTCTCAAGAACATCAGAATTTCTTGAGAGAATTTGTAATAGTTTTATATCTTATTTAATAAAGCTGTTATTATTCTTACATATCCGTGATACATAATTTATTAAGTCGATAATCTTATATAATTGTATTCAACCCCCCTTCTACAATTGTTATTTACTGGGCAACAGAAAGGAGTGGAGCATGGTGTTTGATGCAATGGTGAAGGTGTTCTCTACCAAGACCACCGGGTGGAATGGGATTCCCACATACATCAAGAAGCTCACTCACTCTCTTGTTTATGGGTACAAAGTGGATGTTGGAAAGCTACTCATGGCACATCTCAAGGCTGCCATAGGTAAGAAGGTAAACATCCATCCTCTCTTTCTAATGTTGTGTATTAATTCCTTGTGTGATTTTGATGAGAATGCCCCTCGTTTAGAGGTGTGCCCTGTTTTGAAAAGAAATACACACACAACTCTCACCTCACAGAATTTAAATGCACATATTCCACTCTGCTTCACCAAACACATGGTTGATCAAGTGCCTAACCTTGATTTTCCATTGCCTTCTGGTTATGACACCTTCACTCCTGAGAATGAAGCTGGATTAAACCCAAATTCAGCTAACCCCCATTCTACCCCATACATTCAGCCCAGGTTCTCTAGACTTCCCAAAGTATAGAGACAAGCCTTGCAAGAATCCATAAAAAGATCCCTAGAAACTGATGTTGGTGGTAGTGCTGAGAGTCAAGAGGGAGTTCCTGCACCTAGTGCAGCAAATAAGGAAGGTAGTTAAACAGAACCCAACGTGGTTCCTCTTGAGCCTAAGAAGAAGAGAGCTAAGAGGACCAAAACCACTGTCAGCCATCCTGTAGTCTCCCAAAAGACTGTAGAGGAACAAAGGGTAGTAAACACATCCCTAGATGTTCCTTCTCAATAAGGGACATCTATTGAAATTGGTCTGTCTCCCAAGGAACCTTGTACAGAGTCTACACAACCTCATGTTCCAACTCATGAGGAGCCTCCACTTGCAGAAACACACATGGAGTCAAGACACAGTGAGGTTTTCACTACCCAAATTGATGCTTCACAAGTTCCATATGTGGAGCATCCATTATTCTCTTCTCCACTTTCACCTTCTTCCTTCCCTACTCATTCATTTGTTTCTTCTCCACAACCTAGAGAGGGAGACAGTCCCAACCCTTCAGGTTTTGATCATCCATCTCCATTCATGGATGAGCCCCCATCTAGTGGTCCCTAAGAACCCATTTCTCAAAGTGAGATGGACACCACTCCTTCAAACACTGAGAAAGAGCAAGGTACAACTCTGCTAGAAAGTGAAACAGCCAGTACCTTGTTCAATCTCCAAGGAGCATCTTACCTTAGGGAAGATGCTGTCACAGCCTCAGTTGTTGTCAAAGACTCTGAGAATGTTGCTGTCACAGGTGACCCTATTGTCAAGGACTTAGTAGAAGTTGCTGTCTCAACCAAACCTGCTGTCCAAGCTGCAGTGGAACCTACTGTCAATCTTCCAACTGACAGTAACATTTCTGGCAAAGCTACTGTCACCTCTATACAACCTGATTTTGATGCTGTAATTGTTGAGGATGTCTCTGATGATGATGTGCCACTTTCTCAGTTCTTAAAGGTACATTCTAAACCATCTCTTTCATTGCATGTAAGTACTGCTCATACCCATGCATCTAGGTTGAGTGAGGGTGTGCAAAAGAAAAGAGAGATAAAAGAAAAGAGAGGTGATCATAAAAATGAGAGGCAACCAAATGAGCTGGCAAAAGGTGAGGGACTTGAGCATGTCCAGAGTGAACTTGAGGGAGCCCAAAATTTTCAGGCACTAGGCCTTGAGAGTTCTTCTGTGAGGAGTGATGAGATCACTTAGAAAAAAATTGAGAGTGTGAGAACCCCAACAAACTCCATGCCCCATTCTTTCCCTTCCCCTCCAAGAAGGTTGAGAACTGGTGGCCCCTCTACTGCACTCAGGTTGGAAGCCCTAGAGCACAAGTGTCACTCCATGGAAACTAAGCTTGATAGCCTGTCTACCATGGTGGCCTCTGGTTTCTCTAGTATTCAGGTTCTATCCCAGTATTGATGCTGCCAACTTACCTAAGGGGGAGAAAAGGGCAAGATCAGAATCTGTCCCCAAGCAAGATGTTACAACTCATGGGGAGCCTGTTTCTAAGGAGGAATCAAGGAGAAAGGGGGATCCTGCAGCTAAGGGGAAGTCAGTATCTGCAAAGAAGAAAAGGGGAGCAAAAGGGAACTCATGGAGTAAGGGGGATCAAGAAGCTGGAAATCTGTTTGAGTATGAGATGGCTGGAGAAACAGTATTGATGTCTAAAGAAACACTGGAACCAATGCAAGGGAAAGCTCTATCCAAAAGACCAGTACTACCTCCTCTGATAATAAGAGAGCCAACTTCAAATCCTAAGGAGAGTGCTCTTGAGAAGAAGTGGAGAGAGCAGGAGGAGTAAAATAGGCTGGGAAAAGGGAAAGACAAGTTGCCTGAATACATCTTGTTAGGAAACACATGTAGTGAAGGAGCAGAGTTTAGTCAGGAAGAGGCTAATGCTTTGATGGTTGACTACAGGGAGAGCACACTACACAATCATGATGATGACTTCAGTAGGATAGTTGAGGAAGCAATGTTGGAACCTAGCAGAAGATTGAATAACTGCTCAACTTTGCTAAAGGAGAAGATCATAAGTGTATGTGTGAAGATCAATGAAGAAAAGAGGCGGGCCATTGATGTGTACCTAAACAATGGAATATCTATATTCATCACTATGCAGTTGTTACAGAACCTTCCATCAAAGGTGTTAACTGTGATGAAGAAAAAAATCAAGGCAAACCACACATCCTTCAATGAGATTCTGCACCTGCAAATGCCGAACTTAATCTCAGAGAAACTTCCAGAAGTCTACACCAATCCATTCCGTGTCTACTATGCAACTACCACAAAAAATGGTAGCAGGAGATGTGCATACATGAGTCTAGGAGGCACTTCCACAATGAAGTGGAAGTCAATATTGAAAGTGTTAGACATGATTCTCAACTCTAAAGCCAACAAGGAAAGAGCTCTAGCTGTCAATGCAATCTATGAATTGCTGGTGAAGAGAGACAAGGAACTGAGCTCTACAGTAAAGAAAATGATCTCCAAATTAAACTCCAAAAGAGCTGATCAAGGTGAAAGCTGTTCCTTTTGATGGTGATGATGAGTTGGATGGAAGTGGAGGAACTGGAGTAGCAGGAAATGCTAGTGGAAGTACTTTTGGGAATGTTGGAACTAAATCCCAGGAGGAAAACAAAGAAGAAGCTCCTGTGCAAGAAAAGAAAGATGCTGGAGTTACAGAAGAAGAGGAGTCAGAAATAATTGAAGCTTTGGAGGCAAATATCTTGAGATGTGCTATAGACAATATAAATGCTGAAAAAGATACTGTCACCAAAGAAGCTATCATGGAGGACACTGTCACAAAAGATACTATCTTGAAGGACACTGTTGAAGAAGATGCTGTCAAAGATGAAATCAAGCCAACTTTCAAACCAAAAAGGACAAAATCCTTAGCCAGGGCTTGGTTTTCTAGATAGGAACCTAAACCCGAGGAGACTACTAAAGCAAGGAAAGGAAAGGAAAGACCAAGTACTCAGGAAGGGAGAAAGCTACAGGGCTATGCAGGAATTTGAAGAAGCCACTTCAAGTCAAATACCCAAACTCTTTTGAAGTGCAACATGCTAAATCTAAGGAAATCAGGAGTGCTGAAGTGAAGTTAGATGACAATCAGGAGGCAAGCATGTACATTCTCTGGTGGGATTCTTCAAGGTCAATAAAGGTTCATAAGGACTTCATCATGGAATTTGAGTCAATCTCTGTGAATGACATTCCTGTGATTGTGAGAACAAAAGTCAGGAGAATAATTGACTACTTCTTCTTGGACAGAATGGTGGAGCCACTACAAAGCTATGACAATGTACCCAACAAGGTCATGAAACATGTTCTGAAGTACAAGGATGAAAGAGATATGCAATTCTATCAGAAGTTTGGCATGTTTGAAGATCATGATGATGCTAACATTGCTCATCTGTTGGAGTACTCTGATGAAGAAATAGCTGACTATGAAGATGATCTTCCCGAAGAAGAGGTGCAAGCCCAACCAAGTCAAGAAGGACCTTCAAATCCAGCAGGAAAAGACCCTACTGAAGATATGGAAGCTCCACTCTTGAACAAGTGCAAAGAAGCAAAGAGAGTGGAGAGTGAAGGACCCAATTACCAACCTTGTATGCTAGAAAATCCTTTGAGAATCAAGTTCATAAGTGAAGAGATCCCTGTTGGAAGTTTCATAAGCCCAAAACAAGTGCCTTGAAAGATCTACTCTACTTGGTAATTGGATCAATCCATCCATTAGAACAGCTGTGTTCTTTTGAGATTGAGGACATTCTTCAAAGAATAAAGGGTGAAGATTCAAAGCTGGATAAATCAAGAAGAAAAACCCTGAATGCATATCCTGGAAGAAGATTTAAAATTGTTGAAGGCAAATTGAAGTTCAGAACTTATGCCTTTAGTCAAGAATTATGGACAGATCTCCAGGATGCTAAAGTATATCTCTCCAAAGCAGTCCAAAAGTACATTGATGAGATTGAAGATGATGCCATCTCTCCTGATGAGAAAGCATTGGTGGAAGGACTCAAGGAGTGTAATAACCCGAATTTTTGGAAAAATTTAAAACTTTTCTGATTATGATTAAGTGTATCAGTGAATAGTGATTTGGTGGATGAATAGTGATTTTGAGGGTTAAGAAAATTTTTCATGCCACCTATGTACGAGACGTAGTGTGGATATTCCAAAGTCATATTAGTGATCTACGGAGTAAATAAGTGAATGCAAAGACGATCGGAATTCAGAAATTCCAAATTTTATTTTGGTACAGTATTTGACCGGGCAGCAAATTATATATTATTATATTCAAGAAATGAGATATTAAAATTGAGGATTGGAGGATTTAATATTTTGGAATTTTATTATTTATTAAAGTCGATTTAAGGATTCGATTGTGGAAGTGAATAGTGAATAGTTACTATTCACTGCGAGAACCGCATAGAGTTTTATTCGCCCTTTAGAAAATATTTTGAATCGTTTCAAGAGAAGCAAGACAATATTTACAGGATTAAATTTAGACATGGAAGTAACATGTAACAAGATTAATTCGAGGGATGCAACATTTGGATCATCCATGTGAAAGGAAGAGTCAGTAAAGCAAACCCATAAAACTACTTTAACCAAACGCGTGCAGGCTCGACACGTGTCCCTGTGACTAAGCAATAAGGCGATGACTCATCACTTTGACCATCAAAATATCAGCCAAAGCAAGAAAACTTCTCCACTTTTGGAGAGAAAACCGAGAGAGAAAAGAGGAGAGAAATGGGAGAGAAAGAAGTGATCATAACTCGAGATTCTGTGGTCCGTTTTTGGCGTTCTACCACTCAAAACGAAGCTCTCGAGAAGCCCGACGTAACCATGGTAAGCAATCACCTCAACTCCGTGATTTACCCCTTCTATTCAGTGATTAACAGTTGGAGAAGATGATGAATAGTAACTTGTATCTTGTTTTGTTTTGTTTTGATAATGAGTTTGTAGCCTCCAAAGGTTGTATTAAGCAAGAATCTAAGGCTACATCAGGAATATAGCAGCAAGCAAGCTTGGAGAAGGTATAAAACCTCTGCCCCTTTTGTTTGTATGAGTTTCGAAATGGTTTTGATGTTTATGTAAAGTTAAAAGCATGATTAAGTAATTAGATAAATTGTTGGTTGAGTTTGGAGGATGGGTTATGAATTTTGTTGTGATTATTCATGGAGGATTTGACTGAGTGGAGGGTGTATAAGGTGGATGGTGAGTTTGGGATTGATTGGTATTGATTTGGGTGTGTTTTGAAAATGGAAAACGTTACGATTATAGCCGTCGTAATGCCCATTTGATTTAAGGCTGTTTTGAGCAAGAATTTCGAACTGGTCTGGTAATATTTTTGAACAGAACTGACCATGAACATGTAGGTCTTGTTTTAAAGTTTGTTTTGGTATAAAGATCGTGTCTATACGATTTACGGTTTAGGAGAAAAGTGAGTTTTAGTAAACGCCGTTCGGAAGAATGACTCATCTCTGTTCAGCAACTTTGAGGCTATATTTGGACCATTTTGGAGTCATATTAAAATGTGAAACTTTGAGGAATAATACTAGAGACAGTTAGGAAGGCTCACGAAAAATATTCGTATTAAAAAGATCATTTTTCGATTTTATAAAAATGTTTTAGCCGAGGTTGCGCAAGTGAAAACCACTGAAAACGAGACTTAGAAACCAAGGTTCCAAATGGTTAAGTATAACTTGGATTTGAGAATGGATTTCGAACCAAACTTATGATATAAGTATTTGACGAATAACATGGACTTAGTGTGACGCTAGAGCGAGCAAGTAATGCCTTGGTTGTGTTTCGCTTACGTGTTTAAGCATTGATTTATAAGTGGTTTATCGAGGGGATTAACCGTGTGTTTTCGTTTGACTTTGTCTAGATTGTCCGGCATCGTCGTGAACCCCTATCACTTCACGAGCATCAGGCAAGTTTCTAAAACCATATTTTGAAGTATGCATATACTAGATGCAAGTTTTCTTATTCCATGCTATGTTTTCCATTAATTATACTAATGATGCATACGATATGATGTTATGCATGTTTTCAAACCTTACATCGTATATAGATGTAATGGTATTAAAAAAATGTTGAGACGTAATATATGCATATGATAGATGCATGCACGTTTTCAAACCTATGCCTCTATAAACTGTTGTTGGGATAAATAAAAGATTTTGTGATGATATAATACATGTTTTGAAAGCATGCTTAGAGTAAAAGGCATGAAATGCTATAAACAGTTTTATGATATATATACGAAGCATGTATGTTGTTGAACAACTACATATGGTATAATTTCCAAATGTAATTGGATTTGGAGTATGGGATATATGTACGTTTTCATGAGTTCAAATTGATACATATGATGATTTAAGTTGGACTTATAAGCTATGGTTCTAACAATATTTTTGGAGCTGATATGTTAAGAAAAACCCTCAGTAGGGGGAGGTATATACTCTGTATTTAAACTACGGACCGGGAATGGTATCAGTTATTATCTAGAGTTATATTATATATACTCTGTACTTATACTACATACCGAGAATGGTGTCAGTTGCTATCTAGGGTTATTTTATTAATTTATTTTCCATTCTTTGTTAAGGAAGTATGTGGAAATTACTTTTAAATGAATATTCTTTATTAAATATAGTTTTCATTAATTATTTAAAGCCCTACTTCTTAAGGAAGTATTTTGTGAAAACTATCCTTTAACCCTAGATAGCTAATAAAGTTTTATTCAGTCAATTATAAATATAATTAGAGAAGGTTCCCAAAATCTATTTCCCTTTTAAGTCTATATTCAGAAAGACTTAAATGTTCGCTCAAACTACCAAGACTCGGGGGACCTTTCTCAAGTTTTAATGTTTGTTTAAGTGGACTGCCCGACCCTAAACCTTTTTGAAACTACTCCTTTACCAGCTTTGTATCCAACTATCAAAATGATTTTGAATACTCTTTCAAGACTCGAGGAGTAAAAGCAGTGAAATCAGTTGTATCCATGAACAAGCATCAGCTTGGGAAATATGGGTGAATTTCCTTTCCAACCAGATATGACTACTTTGTGGAGTCGTATACTTGGGGAAAAAGGGAAAGGAACTTTATGTTTCAAAGTTATGGATTTTCTCGAACTCGGAGAATGTGTAAGGGACTGAGTGGCGACCTGTCCCCTAAGGGAATTACGCGTAGACCAGCAGCCTATGAGCGGGTCTGTTCTTCCCTTAGATGATTATCAGTGCCCGACCGTAGGACAAGTGGATAGTAACAGAATCGACCGTCTATGAACGGGTCTGTTCTTCCTGCCTACAACCGATTGGCGGGGAGGTAGGTCAGTTAGCGTCTGCCCTATTTTCCCTTCTACGTAGAAAAACAGCAGTGGGGATTGCCTTACGACTGATCATCGTAGAGGTATCCCTGTCGCCTAGAATCTCCAGCTAGAGTTCACCATCCATGAAAGAGAAAGTTTTATGCAAGTTATTCATGAAGGATCATGTTCTAAGCAAGTTTCCAGAAAAGAAAAGTTATTCAAGTTTACTCAAGTTTATTCCAGTTCATGCAAGTTTATTCAAGTTCAGAAAGCGGATTGGAAATATTTTGCCTTGTCTTTATTTCCAGAATATGATATGAGATAAATGTTTGATATGAAAGATGATATTTGGAAATTCCTACAACTTCATCTTTTATTTTATGAGTTATGACTCTGATAAAACCTGATTAAGGATATATATGTATAAGTGGATTTTGGGTTATGGAAACCTTATATTGAATTTCCTTATAACTTCATCTTTCAAGTATATGTTGATAGTCTGCTTATATTTTATATAGCAGATATTTTACAGAAAGGATATACTGAGTATCTTGTTATTTCATCTTTTATACTATACTAGAACTTTGTTCATAGTATAAACATTGAAAGTTGCAGAGTATTATGAAATGATATTTGAAATACCACAATGGTACTATTTTTGGAATACATTCCGATAAGAAAATGATTTCAGTATCAAGATATTTTGAAAAGTTATTGTCTTATACCCGCTTTATTTCTGGGTTGAATTAAAGGCAGAATTATGCCATACTTTCATTACCTTGCTGAGCTATCGCTCACTCTTGCTATTATTTTATATATATTATATAGCAGCGAAGCAGGATGCCTATGGGACGGCACGTACCTCGCAAGGCGTTTCCATAAACAGTTTCAGCAGTGATCCCGGGAGTAGTACAAACCAATCGAATCAGGCTACGGCTTTGGTATTCAACTTATGCATAGACATGAATGGTATTAGAGGATTGTGAGCATAAGAAGGCTAAGCTGGTAATGTACCACTACGTAGAAATTGTATCAGTAACAGATTCAAAGACATTTGGGTATTGTAATAAAAATTATTTATTCCGCAGTTATTGTATGGTGTCATTTCTGAGACTCTAACCTGTGTGTGTGTGTGTGTGTGAGACATATATTATGGGGTCATGAACAGGTGAATTATGAATGGTGTGAGTAATACAGGTAAGGCAAGGAGTACATGGATTGTGACAACCCTAAATCCCTGACCCCGGATTTGGGGCTGTTACAGAGATGGTATCAGAGCTTTAGGTTACAGTCCTCAGAAACGATAGGAGATCGAGTCTTACAATACCCTTAAGAATGATAAGGACATCTAGAGCTCAGGTTGAGTTCGTAGTCGGGTTAGAGGACATGACCCTGACTGTTTAAGATGAAGCCCGAGAGGGGACTTCTTCTGGAAAACCAGACTTAAGACTTCATGGCTAGTCACCTCGATTAGTATGAGTTATAGATTGATGGGACTCCGAGATACCAGATTCCGAGGCCTTCGAGTAGGCATTGGATGATGTGCTTCTTGAAATGGATGGAGACCCGATAAAGGAAGATCCATAGGAGGATCTAAAGGAAGACCCCATGGTGGGTCAAAGGAAGAATCTTGTAGAAAATGTGCCGATTGATAAAGATGTGGTGTGTTACTTGAGGCTTAATAATAAGACATGATAAACCTTCAAGGGATGAATAAGTGACGAGACGAGAGTTTAAGGATCGTTCATGACTCATCAAGAGTATGACAAGGAAAGTGGAGTAGAGTCTCCAAGAAGAAGAGGTAGAGGCAGTACAGTCAGTATCAGTGGATTGATTCGACTTGAACGAAACTTATTACTCGTAGTTGGTTACAGTTGCCCATAAGGAGACGGCATACGTAAGAACCAAGGTGTTCAGATTTTTGCGAACGATTGAGGGTACGTAGTTGCCTAAGGATAGTGAAAGGGATTGCTTTGGCTACAAGGTTTCAATCCCCCACGACCAGCGATTCCACTGGAAATAGTGTCTATTACATCATTGAGGAATTTTATTATCTCAAGGAAAATTTTGGGTATATGTACCATGCAAATGTTATTGTAAGACAAGCACGCTAAGACGGAATCGAGAACGAGATTTACCACCCTCAGGAAACCAGGAAGGAATTATGAGGATAGAACAGAAAGGTCGGAAATCAGATCCGAGTATTACTAGTGAGTAAATAGATTGATCAAGTTTCCCTGATTTTGGAAAGGAATTCAGCAAATTTTGGCAACCCTTGTCTTTCTGATTACTAGAGGATGTCACCAAAGAGAGTGGAAATTTGAGCGAACCCTGTGGATTGGGTAAGATAGCCGTTATATGGGTTGGTGGACAGACCCTGATTGCTATAAATGATTGTAGAGATAAAATGAGGAAGTTGAGATTGGACGGTAAAGGCGAAATATATTTAAGGACCAAGACGGACTGAGAAGTTCCGGGATTGACTTAAATGAAAAGGCTATTGTGCCAAAAGTGTTAAGCGTATGTAGCGCACGGGATTAATATGGAAGAAGGAATATTGGGTATAAGGATGATTGAAATAGAGATCGGATTTAAGTCTGTAGATTCTAACGATCTTCCGGAGTACCGCCCAGTCGACATGAGGAATTGTCATTGCAATGGGCGACAACGGTATCGAAGTCTTCTTATAGAACAGAACGCTTACTTGAAATGTTTGCGCCTAGTCGAATAGAACTCCCTGCGATTGTAAATGTTGATGGTGGAATCCTTAGCGACTATTATGAGTCGGCAATAACGTAAGTATCGACCACCTTAGGGTGTGCATGGAGAAGAAAAGCTTTGGAATTGAGCGATTATCCGTTAGAGGAGCCGACATAAAAGGCATCCGTTGAGACCTTGGCAAACCTCCCCAATCTATAATCTATCTTGACCTCTCTCCAGGAAAGAATTCTGATAAAGGGTATATTCCCTCTTCGAAGTTGTTTTATAACACTTGTGCTAAACCATATTCAGTTTCACTTGTGCCAGAGGCTGTCACAATGCCTAATTTCAGGCTTTCGAAGCCCTGTCAAAGGATGTTATTTAAGCTTTCACTTTTCTTCAAATAATGAATGACCCTATGGTGATACCTCACCACTTGTTTGTTAAGTACCAGTATCTTTTTGTTATTCTTTTCTTTGCGATTCTTTGGAAACCGCACCTTTGGAATCTGTTCAATTTTAATCCAAGGTGTTCCTTTGAGAAATATTAAAGACGATAATCATTAAATTGATATCGAATTGCTTTCATACTTTTCAACTTCCACTGAGACGAACAACCCTATACTTATAGGGGCTACAAGGACTATCTGTCTGTGTGATAGAAGTCGGATGGGACGCCATCACTTGTAAGTTGTGAAATACAAGAAGGCTAATTACCTTTAGTATGTCTCAATCGAGGCACACAACGTTGAGTTCTTATGATCATGTTGATCTCTCGGTCAATTCTTTTACCTCCAATAAGGTTACTTTAAAACTCATAACCTTATGATCACCAGTGTGTGACGTTTTCCTTGATATGGGAGCTGTCTTTTCAAGGCCCCATGATATTGTTATCCTCATTGAATTCTAAGGGGAGGCCAACCCGGTCAAATAAGTCAAAATTCGCTGATAGGAATTAGATTCGCAACGAAATCGCCTATGACAGTAGCGAATCCCTAAAACGAATAGAATGTTAGTGATATATCAATGAAATTGGTTTATTCTCCCAAGGATACTATGATAATGGAAAGCGTGTCAATCGATATATGTGAAAAGAATGGCGAGGTGCCGTGAACTCCAGTGACAACGGTGTTAGACAGATGCCCTATAGTGGAATTGAGATTTTGGAGGAATTGGTTACGAATGTACACTACCTCTGGGTTAACAAGATAAGTACTGACGATGGAGCCCAGACTGATTGTAAGGGAGAGAGAGTAATAAATAAAGGATGGAGACAGATTCAGAGATTCTTGAGTATAGTTCAGACTAAGAAATTTTTATGCCAGAGATATGAGGCTTAATTAGCTCTTGTGGTTGACGCCAAGAAAAGAGATACCAAGTATAAAGGAAACTACAATGGTTTTGGGAGATTGTACAAGGTTTAATGAGCTACCAGATATCGATTTGGATGACATGAGAATGAATACCGAGTATTCAGGGTATAGTGGGAATGAAAGAGTTAGTGACTCAGTTACAAGAATTACTGGGCAAGAATATGATAAGACCCAGTGTACCACCGTGGAGAGCCCGGTGTTGTTGTAAGAGAGAAAGATGTTAGCACAAGATTATGCATCGAACCTCGAGAGTTGTATGAGTTCGACATGGAGAATAGGTACCCTTATAAATGATTGTTTGATCAGCGAAAGAACGCTGTGTATTTCCAAATTTATTTAAGGACTGGATATCACCAGTTGGAAGTTAAATTCGAGGATATACCCAAGACTGCGATTCGTACTAGGAATAGACACTTCGAGTTTTCAGCGAGGTTATTTTGGGTTGACTAATACACCCACAAATTTTTATGGAATGTAATGAATTGGATTTGAGTTATCCGGGATAGTTTTTGCCCTAAGTATATCGAGACATCTTATATATAGGAAAGGTGCGAGATCTAACCGGATCAAAAAGAACTTGATCTATATATATATTTATGCAGAAGGGACTGAACATGTGACAGGCCAGACAACGTTCCCCGAAAACAAATTCTTCAAGAGACTCGCCTTTCTTTCAGCGAAAGGAGAGACAAGATAATAAAGAATGACTGAATACAGAAGGTAGGTTGGCTTTCTGTAAAATGATTAAAGAGAGGGCTGGAACAACAAGGGGTTGATAGTAGATAACCTGAGATGGAGAAATGGCTAGAATTGACATAGGATTATGACTGTGAGATACACGACCATCCGGGGAAGGCCAATATGGTGGCCGATACCCTTAATTGAGATGAGATAGAGATGGATTCCGAATGATCGGGAATCAAGGATGAGATTTTACACAAAACCCCAGTTAGTCCAACAAACTAGAAAGACAAAAGATTTCACCAACAAGCGGCTAGTGATAACCAAGACAGACAGAGAAAGTATGCGGACTAAGCCCGCGAGTATAGAGATAGTACTGCTATTGATAAGCTAAATGGCATGTTGATAAATAACGAGAAAGTTTATGTTGGTGTATTTCTGTACAAACAAGATAGGAAATATGAGGTTAGAGATTCGTGATGCTAAAAGATATCCTCATGGAAGGAATTAATGAGAGTTGGAAAGAAAGGGAAGTTGAGCCCGAGATTCATTGGGCCATCTGAGATTTTGAAACTCGTCAGGAAGGTGGCCTACGAGCCAGCCTTACCCCCCCAAACTTGAAGAATGGTCATAACGGGGTTCATGTGTCAATGCTACGTCAGTATACTATAGATGCCCGACATATGTAGAGTACGAGCAGGTAGATATACAACCTGGTCTGACTTACAAAGAACAACTTGTGGAAATCACGGATAGAAAGAGCAAGTGCTAAGTGACGAGGTTGCCAAGCTAGTGAGAGGTTGTGGAAAATCAAGAGGTGGAAGAATCCACCTGGGAGTTAGAAAGTGCAATGGAAGAGAAGTACCCCAGTTACTCCTAAGTTGATTCCGGGACGGAATCCTTTTAAGGAGGGGAGAATGTAATAACCCGAATTTTTGGAAAAATTTAAAACTTTTCTGATTATGATTAAGTGTATCAGTGAATAGTGATTTGGTGGATGAATAGTGATTTTGAGGGTTAAGAAAATTTTTCATGCCACCTATGTACGAGACGTAGTGTGGATATTCCAAAGTCATATTAGTGATCTACGGAGTAAATAAGTGAATGCAAAGACGATCGGAATTCAGAAATTCCAAATTTTATTTTGGTACAGTATTTGACCGGGCAACAAATTATATATTATTATATTCAAGAAATGAGATATTAAAATTGAGGATTGGAGGATTTAATATTTTGGAATTTTATTATTTATTAAAGTCGATTTAAGGATTCGATTGTGGAAGTGAATAGTGAATAGTTACTATTCACTGCGAGAACCGCATAGAGTTTTATTCGCCCTTTAGAAAATATTTTGAATCGTTTCAAGAGAAGCAAGACAATATTTACAGGATTAAATTTAGACATGGAAGTAACATGTAACAAGATTAATTCGAGGGATGCAACATTTGGATCATCCATGTGAAAGGAAGAGTCAGTAAAGCAAACCCATAAAGCTACTTTAACCAAACGCGTGCAGGCTCGACACGTGTCCCTGTGACTAAGCAATAAGGTGATGACTCATCACTTTGACCATCAAAATATCAGCCAAAGCAAGAAAACTTCTCCACTTTTGGAGAGAAAACCGAGAGAGAAAAGAGGAGAGAAATGGGAGAGAAAGAAGTGATCATAACTCGAGATTCTGTGGTCCGTTTTTGGCGTTCTACCACTCAAAACGAAGCTCTCGAGAAGCCCGACGTAACCATGGTAAGAAATCACCTCAACTCCGTGATTTACCCCTTCGATTCAGTGATTAACAGTTGGAGAAGATGATGAATAGTAACTTGTATCTTGTTTTGTTTTGTTTTGATAATGAGTTTGTAGCCTCCAAAGGTTGTATTAAGCAAGAATCTAAGGCTACATCAGGAATATAGCAGCAAGCAAGCTTGGAGAAGGTATAAAACCTCTGCCCCTTTTGTTTGTATGAGTTTCGAAATGGTTTTGATGTTTATGTAAAGTTAAAAGCATGATTAAGTAATTAGATAAATTGTTGGTTGAGTTTGGAGGATGGGTTATGAATTTTGTTGTGATTATTCATGGAGGATTTGACTGAGTGGAGGGTGTATAAGGTGGATGGTGAGTTTGGGATTGATTGGTATTGATTTGGGTGTGTTTTGAAAATGGAAAACGTTACGATTATAGCCGTCGTAATGCCCATTTGATTTAAGGCTGTTTTGAGCAAGAATTTCGAACTGGTCTGGTAATATTTTTGAACAGAACTGACCATGAACATGTAGGTCTTGTTTTAAAGTTTGTTTTGGTATAAAGATCGTGTCTATACGATTTACGGTTTAGGAGAAAAGTGAGTTTTAGTAAACGCCGTTCGGAAGAATGACTCATCTCTGTTCAGCAACTTTGAGGCTATATTTGGACCATTTTGGAGTCATATTAAAATGTGAAACTTTGAGGAATAATACTAGAGACAGTTAGGAAGGCTCACGAAAAATATTCGTATTAAAAAGATCATTTTTCGATTTTATAAAAATGTTTTAGCCGAGGTTGCGCAAGTGAAAACCACTGAAAACGAGACTTAGAAACCAAGGTTCCAAATGGTTAAGTATAACTTGGATTTGAGAATGGATTTCGAACCAAACTTATGATATAAGTATTTGACGAATAACATGGACTTAGTGTGACGCTAGAGCGAGCAAGTAATGCCTTGGTTGTGTTTCGCTTACGTGTTTAAGCATTGATTTATAAGTGGTTTATCGAGGGGATTAACCGTGTGTTTTCGTTTGACTTTGTCTAGATTGTCCGGCATCGTCGCGAACCCCTATCACTTCACGAGCATCAGGCAAGTTTCTAAAACCATATTTTGAAGTATGCATATACTAGATGCAAGTTTTCTTATTCCATGCTATGTTTTCCATTAATTATACTAATGATGCATACGATATGCTGTTATGCATGTTTTCAAACCTTACATCGTATATAGATGTAATGGTATTAAAAAAATGTTGAGACGTAATATATGTATATGATAGATGCATGCACGTTTTCAAACCTATGCCTCTATAAACTGTTGTTGGGATAAATAAAAGATTTTGTGATGATATAATACATGTTTTGAAAGCATGCTTAGAGTAAAAGGCATGAAATGCTATAAACAGTTTTATGATATATATACGAAGCATGTATGTTGTTGAACAACTACATATGGTATAATTTCCAAATGTAATTGGATTTGGAGTATGGGATATATGTACGTTTTCATGAGTTCAAATTGATACATATGATGATTTAAGTTGGACTTATAAGCTATGGTTCTAGCAATATTTTTGGAGCTGATATGTTAAGAAAAACCCTCAGTAGGGGGAGGTATATACTCTGTATTTAAACTACGGACCGGGAATGGTATCAGTTATTATCTAGAGTTATATTATATATACTCTGTACTTATACTACATACCGAGAATGGTGTCAGTTGCTATCTAGGGTTATTTTATTAATTTATTTTCCATTCTTTGTTAAGGAAGTATGTGGAAATTACTTTTAAATGAATATTCTTTATTAAATATAGTTTTCATTAATTATTTAAAGCCCTACTTCTTAAGGAAGTATTTTGTGAAAACTATCCTTTAACCCTAGATAGCTAATAAAGTTTTATTCAGTCAATTATAAATATAATTAGAGAAGGTTCCCAAAATCTATTTCCCTTTTAAGTCTATATTCAGAAAGACTTAAATGTTCGCTCAAACTACCAAGACTCGGGGGACCTTTCTCAAGTTTTAATGTTTGTTTAAGTGGACTGCCCGGCCCTAAACCTTTTTGAAACTACTCCTTTACCAGCTTTGTATCCAACTATCAAAATGATTTTGAATACTCTTTCAAGACTCGAGGAGTAAAAGCAGTGAAATCAGTTGTATCCATGAACAAGCATCAGCTTGGGAAATATGGGTGAATTTCCTTTCCAACCAGATATGACTACTTTGTGGAGTCGTATACTTGGGGAAAAAGGGAAAGGAACTTTATGTTTCAAAGTTATGGATTTTCTCGAACTCGGAGAATGTGTAAGGGACTGAGTGGCGACCTGTCCCCTAAGGGAATTACGCGTAGACCAGCAGCCTATGAGCGGGTCTGTTCTTCCCTTAGATGATTATCAGTGCCCGACCGTAGGACAAGTGGATAGTAACAGAATCGACCGTCTATGAACGGGTCTGTTCTTCCTGCCTACAACCGATTGGCGGGGAGGTAGGTCAGTTAGCGTCTGCCCTGTTTTCCCTTCTACGTAGAAAAACAGCAGTGGGGATTGCCTTACGACTGATCATCGTAGAGGTATCCCTGTCGCCTAGAATCTCCAGCTAGAGTTCACCATCCATGAAAGAGAAAGTTTTATGCAAGTTATTCATGAAGGATCATGTTCTAAGCAAGTTTCCAGAAAAGAAAAGTTATTCAAGTTTACTCAAGTTTATTCCAGTTCATGCAAGTTTATTCAAGTTCAGAAAGCGGATTGGAAATATTTTGCCTTGTCTTTATTTCCAGAATATGATATGAGATAAATGTTTGATATGAAAGATGATATTTGGAAATTCCTACAACTTCATCTTTTATTTTATGAGTTATGACTCTGATAAAACCTGATTAAGGATATATATGTATAAGTGGATTTTGGGTTATGTAAACCTTATATTGAATTTCCTTATAACTTCATCTTTCAAGTATATGTTGATAGTCTGCTTATATTTTATATAGCAGATATTTTACAGAAAGGATATACTGAGTATCTTGTTATTTCATCTTTTATACTATACTAGAACTTTGTTCATAGTATAAACATTGAAAGTTGCAGAGTATTATGAAATGATATTTGAAATACCACAATGGTACTATTTTTGGAATACATTCCGATAAGAAAATGATTTCAGTATCAAGATATTTTGAAAAGTTATTGTCTTATACCCGCTTTATTTCTGGGTTGAATTAAAGGCGGAATTATGCCATACTTTCATTACCTTGCTGAGCTATCGCTCACTCTTGCTATTATTTTATATATATTATATAGCAGCGAAGCAGGATGCCTATGGGACGACACGTACCTCGCAAGGCGTTTCCATAAACAGTTTCAGCAGTGATCCCGGGAGTAGTACAAACCAATCGAATCAGGCTACGGCTTTGGTATTCAACTTATGCATAGACATGAATGGTATTAGAGGATTGTGAGCATAAGAAGGCTAAGCTGGTAATGTACCACTACGTAGAAATTGTATCAGTAACAGATTCAAAGACATTTGGGTATTGTAATAAAAATTATTTATTCCGCAGTTATTGTATGGTGTCGTTTCTGAGACTCTAACCTGTGTGTGTGTGTGTGTGAGACATATATTATGGGGTCATGAACAGGTGAATTATGAAGGGTGTGAGTAATACAGGTAAGGCAAGGAGTACATGGATTGTGACAACCCTAAATCCCTGACCCCGGATTTGGGGCTGTTACAAGGAGATTCTGAAAGAAGCTCTCAACAGAGAGGATGAAGCAAGACAGAAAAGGAAATTTGAAGCTAAGTGAAAACTTTTATCAATTCTGATCTTGATTAGTTAAGTTGTCAGCATGCATAGATTGTAAATTTGTTGTTATTGTCCATAAAAACAAATTGGGGGAGATTGTTAGGATTTATGGGTGATAGCTATGAGACAACTTAATTAGATACTTTTAAATGCTTAATTTTATTAAGTATGAACATACTGTCACAGCCAGAGTATGTTCTTGTAACCATTTTGTTTAATGTTAAATAAGAATCTAGTACATCTTGGTAGAAGTTAATTTATTTGTTCAAGCCTCAAGAAGTGCTAAAGGAGAACATCAAGAATAAATATTACTGTCATGGCACTGACATTAAGGTTACAAGAAGACAGCATGTTGCAAGTCACGACAGTATATCCACTCTGACAACAACATTGGAGGAAGCCCTCAAACAACATCTTTACCTTAGCCTGACAGCAAGCTTGGAACTCCTAACAACATCTATTGCGGGGACTTCTTACTGTCACCAAAAGCACATTCTTGTGACAGCAAGCTTGAGGATCAGGATACTGTCTTGAAAAGATAATCTTTGTATTGGAGATCTACCCAGTCAAACATGTGACAGTTTGGAAGTTCAAGAAACAGGCGTGCTGCAGTATCCCAACACTGCATCAGGTCTGCAAGACCACGACAGAAGCTTGAGAGATCACATGACAAAGCTCACCAATTCAAGAGTATGATAAATCAACATCTACTGAATTGTGTTAGCTAAATATAGAATGTATATAGATTGCTTTTTCCAGTAATGATAAACTTGTTTGTATAGCAATTTAGGTAAGACTCACGGGTAGACAATTTGTAAGAAGCTGCCACATGAAAATGACAGCAGTTTCACAAACCCGTGATGATAGAGATAGGATTAGTTTTACTTAGACTATCTCTCAATTCATTCTAGGTATCACTCGAGAAATTGAAGTTCAAGAAAACTGATATTTTCTTGAGGTTGTAGCAACTCTTTGTAAAATAAATAAAACATTTATTTTGTGAGAAAATCTATTGTGTCTACTTGTATTTGCAATTCGTAAACTGATAAACTTTAATCTTAGTTTTAGTTGTTGGAACGTAGATTAAGATTTATCAGTATTGTATTCAACCCCTCCTTCTGCAATAGTCAAGGACCAACACTACTATCTCTTGGAAATATACAAAACAGACTATGGCTGCAACTTCTTCAAACCACGCAGAGTTACTAGCAATTTATGAAGCAAGTAGGGAATGTGTTTAGCTGCGATCCGTCATCCAACATATTCGACAATCGTGTGGATTATCAAATACCACAGATAGTCCTACAGTTATATTTGAAGCTAATTCAGCTTGTATTAAGCAATTGAAGGAAAGATATATTAAAGGACATCGAACAAAACACATATTACCGAAGTTCTTATACACTCATGAACTACAAGACAATGGTGACATTGAGGTACAACAAGTTCGCTTAAGTGATAATCTGGCAGATATACTTACAAAGTCACTACCTATGTCAACATTTGAAAGACTTCGAAATAGTATTGGCATGCGAAGGTTAAAGAACCTGTTTGTCAAATTGTAAGACAACGCAGCGGACCATTCCTGCTGCAATTTATGCTTTTGTGTGAGACATTTTATTCAGGGGATACTATACTCTTTTTCCTTCGTGAAGGTTTTTATCCCACTGGGTTTTTCCTTGCAAGGTTTTAACGAGGCAGTTAATCCATGCAATAACTCACATTTGACAATCAAGGGGGAGTGTTATAATATAAACAAATAAAGGTGATTGTCAAATCTTACTCAAGAAGTCTCGCAAAGCTTACTGAGGAAGTCTCGCAAAGCTTACTGAGGAAGTCTCACAAAACTTACCAAGGAAGACTCCCACAGCTTATCAAGAAAGACTTGCATAACTTAGTCAAGAAGATTTGTAATAAATAGGAAGACTTGTAAACCAACTCCTATATAAATAAATAGGAGATTCAGTTGATGAAAATATATACATAGAAAATCTATAACTTTCTCTATACAACTTCTATTCTCTCTACATACAATTATTTTACTAATAGTATGATAAGCTTTCTAATTATATTATTGGTTATATAATTCAAGATTTACAACACTAGATTTACAATAGTTTCTAAATTTTTCATAATTTTTGGGTTTTTACATTACTTTTTCTTTAAAAAGAATTGACTTGTTAAAACTTGTTACACTTGAGTGATTATTAATCCAATTTTACAAAATTTCACCTTTTGGTTTGATTATAATAAAATTAGCACGATGAATAACCTAATAACGATTAATCGAGAGTAATCATCATTTCTTTAGAACACTGGTCAAAACTCTTAGCCCGATAATGTTGTTTAGTGACTTAATCGATTAAGTTCGATTCGTGTTTTTTATAACCGGTAAAACATTGTTTCGGTATATAAACGGATATTTGTATATTTTTCAACTTAGATTTAAGATATTTGATGTTGAATTAGTATTTGTTAAAAGGATATTTTTCATTTAGGAAAAAAAGGAAGAAAAAAGGGATAGTTTTTACCTTACTTGATTAAAATAGTTATAATAATATATGTAAATTATAAGTCATAAAATACTTGTAGAAAAATTAAAGAGTTTTATATTTTGGTCTATAAACACTGCTGTTTATAAAGTACACACTGCTGTTTATAAAGTACACAGAGGATCATGTCATTCAAGAAATTCTACTAGATCGAAATTCTACAAATTTTGCATTGTCCAACGATTATTCAGTCAAGAAACATGTACCCATTTTTATGTTGTTTTTATATGACCAAGTCATTAATCTAAAAACTAAGTCATTCAACATTTAATGTTCTAAAATTTCTGATATTTTGAGAAATTTTCGATTAACTTTTCAAAAATTTGATCAATTCGGCTCTTAGAATTCGATTGACCCTTATCAATTATTTTTAGATGATATATTTTAATATATTTGTTATGGAACGAAAAGTAGATTTAGATGTTGACGGCTGTATTCAATGAATGATAGTGGACAATCGTGTCTTTATGGCTGCTCTCGTGGTTCGTGACTAAACAGGTCCTCACAAGATGCCTACGTATCTCTGTTATGTAGAGAATCAAGCCAGAAAACGTAGTTCTTGGTGTGAAGGATGAGGGTCCTTATATAGGCGTTAGGAGCCTTGTATTTAGAGTAAGTTTAGGAGACTAAACTGATAAGATTTGTAATTGATAACTGATTAGGAGTATATTACTTGGCAGGCAAGTATTATCCTTCTCTGATAAGTGTTGTGACTCATAATATTATTTGATTGGGATTCTGGATCCTTCCAT
Organism: Heracleum sosnowskyi; assembly: GCA_030848705.1. Classification (NCBI taxonomy): domain Eukaryota; kingdom Viridiplantae; phylum Streptophyta; class Magnoliopsida; order Apiales; family Apiaceae; genus Heracleum; species Heracleum sosnowskyi. The sequence goes on from CM061242.1 coordinate 12,372,374, forward strand.
GAAGATTCTATTATATTTTGGGCTCATTTAATGAGCTGATGATTTCCCTTATTTATTAATTACGAAATTAATAAATAATTAGGGTTTCGGGCCTTTTATCGGGCCTAATTTTTGGACCAAGCTAGGTCTAATTAATATATCATTAATTACGATCAGGGTTGTTTCCTAGCCCATATCATTTGCCCCCCAATTTTTAGGAAAACTTTTCAAGTTTTCGTAGAAATTATATTGACCTTTTTCGAGATTCGGGGTCTTTTCATCCTTTACCTAGGACTTTATTTACACTTGTGCTTCACAAGTATCGCCTTATTGCAAAGTGTGGAGCGACCTACACATTTACGATGATTGTTGCCTTACTCGAGGCTAATTTGACATTTATATGAAATATTCCTAATATTTAAGGAATTTCCATGTACCCACTGGTATTTTAAATAATTATTCCTAATATTTTAGGAATTTTCAGGTACCCACAAGTATTTTTCGAAATATTTTTTGAAATATTTCAAAAGTGTAAAATATTTTCCCAAAATCAAGAAAATAATTATAAAAATTATTTCTTATTTTTTTAGGAGTTTTCTGAATTTTTTAGGAAATTTAAACAATATTTTGCCTTTCTTTAAAATTATTATTGCCAAGCAGTTGCTGCTCCCTGTGCGTGGGTGACCCCCGCGTATAAAGCAGGGTGGTCAACCCCGCGTGCAAAGCAGCTTCCTCGGCGTTGTTGGCCAATTTTGATGTCTTCTGGGCGTTGTTTGTTTATAAAACAATTGCCATTGTCTTCTGGGCGTGGGTCACCCCCGCGTACAAGACATGTTTTCAAGCAACGCCTACAAGGCTGTCTCCTGGGCGTTGTTTGTCTATAAGACAACTGCCATTGTCTTCTGGGCGTGGGTCACCCCCGCGTACAAGGCATGTTTTCAAGCAACGCCTACAAGGCTGTCTGTAAGATCCGGGAAAATTACGTGTTATTATATGATGTGAAATGAGATTTTAATTTCATATTAAGAGTTATTAAATGATTTATCTGTTTAAACGTGCTAAATTATTCGTTAAATGATTGAATATGTGACAATGTGATGCTATGTGAAATGTGTGGGGAATTTGAAACTATTTTGAAAAGGATGTTATACTATTTTATTTTATTATAATTATTGGAAAGAAAATTTGGATCGTTCCCAAATTATTCGGGCAATTGGTATATCGTTCGTACCAATATTTCATTCGTTAAAGTGGAAAGTATTCGAAAATATTCGTAATAGAAGTATTTTGGTTCGTATATTTATTATTAAACGATACTTGTAGTCATCTGTACTTTATGGATGATTATCGTCTCGTAAAACGTGTATTCTGCTTTATTAAAGATTTAAAGTGTTTTATCTGTTAAATTGTATTTAAAGCGATCTATCGGATCAGTATCGATCCAAAAATGTCGTTTGGGGTATTATTTTCCGTTTAATATAAAAAGGCAAATCGTACTTTGTTTTGCGTATAATAAAGCATAATTACAGTTAAAAAGCTAAAAACCCCTGAAACGTGTTCTTCGTGTTCTTGAGAATCAAACTCACTTTTGAAGACGTTATCGGATTCCGATTTCGATGTTCTTGTAACCAAATCGAATCTCTCATCATCCTCTACCTAAATCCATCGTCAAAATTCGTGTGGGTATGATTTTCTGATATTTCCGATTTTTAATTTATTTAATTATTTCGAATTTATTGATTTGATTTGGGGGTTTCTTTATTATTGATTGTTCTTGTTAATTGATGGTATGAATGGATTGTATGTGTTGTGCTGAGTGTTTTGATGATTTTTATTTGATTTTTAGAGCCCTAAATCGAGCAGATCGGAAAAGTTAAGGCTCGCCGGAGTTCTTGAACTTTGGTCGGAGATTGGATTCCCGATTTCTGACAGAGTTTTTGAGACTGCAGATGTGTAGATCGTGTTAGATAGAACTGATTCGTGTAATTAGTTTTCAGTTTAGTGTTCGTTTTTGTGTTGGCCGGAAAATTGCCGCCACCGCCGGTGACTTTCGTTTCTGGCGATTCGGTACTGTATTTGCATGTGTTTTATTGAGTTAAATGAAGTTGTGATGTTGCTACTGCCTTCCTGAACAAATCCGTGTGTTTGGGTTGAGTTCGGGCATGGTCGGAGAAGTTTCCGGTGGCCGGACGCCGGCCGGAAACTGGGAAACCCAGTTTTCCGGCGGTGTTCTTCGCCAACCCGGAAACATTCTTCGTGACCCGTTTTCAAAACCCTACCGACCCGGTTTTGATCCTTCAAACCCTAATTTCGTTTTAGAAAACTGTTTCTGGATTTTTATTTTATAATTAATTCAAAAATAGTTTTAAAAATTCTAAAAATCATATCTTTGATTTAAAAATACATTTTATTATTCCGAAAATTTTATAAATTCATAAATATTTATTTAAATTCGAAAATTGATTAAATTTAATTATTTTAATTATTTTTGATTAATAATTAATTTATTTAATTAATTGATTAATTCTTTTAATCAGTTAATTCTTAATAATTAATTATTAATTAGATTTAATTAATTAAAATTAAGTTTAATTATTTTCTAGCTTGGTTTATTTATTTAAAAATAGTTTGAGCATTTAAAGAGTGTCAATTAATTTTATTAATTGATTTATTTGCATTTAAAATACTTATATTGGATTTAAAAAATCCGATTTTTGATTTAAAAATTGTTTGTGGCTTATTTAAATTCAAATAAGTTTCGTGTGATGTTTTAAAAATAGTTATAAGTGCTATATGGTTTGTATGAGTTGTGTAATGTGTTTTATAGTCCGTATATGCCCGTACTAGGGCTAGTGTCTGAGTTTTAAATATCGTAAATTAGACCGGGCGTCCGATACGTAACCGGTCACTTGTTTAAATGTGTTATGTGAACAATGTGAATTATCTGTGTGAGTCATGCATGCGAATAAATTGTGTGGAGACTTGTTTGAGTAATTGGTTGTGTCTAATGTTATCACGAGGGGTAGATGGGATAGAAATTTGTCGGTTATGTTAGAAAGTGAGATTTACGAGGCCGTTGACTTGGATGTTGACTTTTTATAGTATGGGGATTGTCGTCAAGCAAGTTACGTGGATTACTTATGTGGTTGATTGCGATTGGTCTATCAGTTGAGATGTGGATGTTTATGCAACAGAGATATCGGTAAGATCGGTAAGTGCGTCGAAGTTAAGTTACGATCATTTATATAATATGAGGATTATACGTTGAAGACTAAGTACCGTCTCCTGTTTGACTATCGAGGCTGGCACGTGGATTCGAAATGGTAAAAGCAGACTAGTGGTATTCGCAAGAGCGTTAAAGCAAAGAAGGACGGAAGTAGAGAATCGTGCGACAAGACAGAATAAGGAGGAAATCGTATTGTTTCAGCGTTACGAAATAGCTAAGGACCAGAGGCAAGTGTTTATACCCTTGCTTATTAATTAAGGGATATTATCTTGAATTATTAGTATGTATGTTGAATGTTTATTACTGAGTTTTCAAATGTTGATTTCTATGCATTGAATTGCAAGTATGTTATTTAGTCTCGTAAATTGACGAGTACTCTTTTATACCTTTTTAGTTTAGATTCATATCTTCATATTGATCGGAGAGATATAATTTCTTATATTGAAATGATTGAAGAGATAATTATGGGCCGTATACTAAGGCTTTCTTTTAAAAGACTTGATTTAAAAATGCTAAGTTGGAATATTACCAACCCTAGATGAGCAGGAACTTGTGAACCCTATGAGGGAAAACTTATTCTGAAATTCTGAAGTGGTGTTGCTTGCCCTTCAAGTATTCCATTTTTCACCTTGCACCTATGCAAACCTTGTTATCCTTTCTTGTTAATGCGATCATCTGATCCATTCCCTGATTCGAATTCATATATGCTGTGCATGATTTAGTTTACTTCCTTCAAGTACAAGGCTTATCTATTATAAGTACATGTTCGAAGGACTTGAACTATTTCTGTCAGAAGTTGATAAACCCTTGTTTTCTTCATTTATAAACTTCACCTTGAATTCTTCTTAAACTTGAACTTGACTCTCTTGTCGTTTACCAGATTGGTAAACCTTAATTAATTCTTCCATAATGTGATGATTTGAACTATTGAGGCCATCTAGAGCCTGTTCTTTGAACCCTACTCTATATTGACTTGTTACTCTTTTCTGTTGATATCATATTGTCTGTTTCATATCAGATTCAATCTTGTTAAGCATGTTATTGTTTATTCTTTGAACCCTACTCTATATTGACTTGTTACACTTTCTGTTGATATCATATTGTCTGTTTCATATCAGACTTAACCTTGTTGAGCATGTCATTGTTTATTCTTCATTATATCCCAGTTGTTACATCGAACTCGTCGATGCTTATTATATTGTCACTTTTCATGTGCACCTCCCCATATTGTGTCGATCTCGTCGATACTAGATTATATTGTTATTCCTTAATGGATTCTTCATAATTGAACTGTTTCCTGGAACGTGAGTCTTCCAGCAATTGTTGTATTAGGTTGTCGATTCTTCCGACACCTGATTGTCGAAGTAAGGTTGTCAATTGTTCTGACACCTGACGTATAAATAATATAGAATTGGAATGTTTTTAAAAATGGACCAATTATTGGTCGATGTAATTAAGGCCCAGATTGGCCTAGGATCCAGTAGAGGACTATGACATGAGCTAGTCCGGGGTTGATGCGTGGCTGGCCAGCAGCACAACCTTTGTATTTGATAAATGTTAAAAATCCAATTCTAATATTAGTTCTTATTTCTGAGATGAGTTACATCCATATGTTTTGTACTTGTGAGTTATGACCTGATATTCAGGTTTATTCGTTGCGTAAAATTGTTGGTTGTTGATTAATAAATGGTGGTTTCAATCTTGCTGAAATCACTTACTCTTAATTCATTTGGATTCCAAATAGTCGAAATCCACTACCTTGATTCCATTGGCAGTCGTGAGATATCTATCTTGTTGAGTTTTATTCATACCGCATATCCAGTCGGTACCATGTTGAAGTCTTGAAGTGCGTTCTTTATTTCTTAACCGAGCGTGTTGGCTCATTCTTGCCCCTTGATTATTCTAACCTTCCAGAGTTGTTGATTTCGGAAAATGTTGTGAATAAATATGTTATCTTAAAAATTAGTATTTTTATACAAACTATGGTCTTGAAGACATGAGAGTTATACTTATTTCATATTTCCTACATACTATTGTAGTTATTGTTGATTCGGTTGCCATGACGACCAATATAAATCTTTTTGCGTTTTAAACTATTCAGCTGCGAGAAGCTAAATGAGATATTATGATAAATTACCAAACTTAATTTGAAAATTTTAGAGATTTTAATTGTTCAAAAACAAAAGTTGTTATTTGAAAATCCAAAGTTTATTTTGGAAACCTTTCGTATTATATTTAATAATGCACTTGCTGAGCAATTCATTCGCTCATACTTGTTTTATTTATATATATTTTAGCCTGCCGGAAAGAAGGTGTATTGGCAAGAGTTGTCCGCGTAGCTGATCAGAGACGGGGAAAGATATTAGCGTAAAGACGTTTTGATCCAGAGCATTGGAGCTAGTGAGAGATTTTGTATATAGATGTTTTCTATTGAATAAGATTTTGTATAAGATTAGTTGCCGGTATGCTTCTTATCGAAGTTATACTAGTGTATTAGAATTTGTGTAAAGAGAATGATTGTAAAAAGGAAAGTTGTTGTAATGAAATTTTGGATTCTTGTTTCTAGCACTATAACCTTTCAAGATTCTTGGTAGAGTTGGGGTCACAGATATTATTATTATTATTATTGTGTTGATTTTATATTGAGCAGGTTGTTTGGATTAAGAGTGCAGTGTGACGACCAAATCCTTTGACCCCGGATTTGGGGGCGTTACAGTTGGTATCAGAGCAAGGGTTATAGTAAAACTAGAAACGAGAGTGTGTGGGAGTGTATATAGTTATATAAGGAACGTCAGAGCTCATTTAGAGTTCGTGTTGGACTATTGAATATAGTACCACTGAGTGAGTTAAGATAGAGGTATTCAATTTAGATGATTGTGCTGAGGTGGATAGAATTTCATACGATTGTAGATGTCTACGGCGGAATCTTCGAGGACTATTACGAGTTGACGGCGACGTACGATATTGATGACCTTGCGACGTGGAAAAGAAGGGCTGAAATCGAATAACGTGGAGAAGAAGGGCTGAAATCGAATAACGAGCTATCGAAGGAGTCGACGGAGGAGTCATATGTGAAGACCTTGGTAATACCTTCCCATCCTAAGGAAATATTTGACATTTCTTTAAGCGAAGCTGTGTTGGTGAATATATTCCACTTTTTGACCTTGTACTTGATACTTTTGATCAATCATGATTGCAATTGCATCAGAGGTTGTTGTGACATCTATTTCAAATTTGTGAAGCCTGTTGAAAATATGTTATTTAAATTCCAACTCCTTTATTCTTCCGGAGTGGATAACTCTAATTGTGATGTAACACTATTTGTTGATACTTCCTTTCTGGTTGTTCTTCTTTTCTGAAATAACACCTTTGGAATCTATTCAATTTCAATCCAAGGTGTGTATTTGAGATTTCTTATCGAAAAGCCTTGGTTATTATTTTGACTTTAAATTCTTTCATATTTCTCTACTCCAACTGAGATAAACAACCCTATTTATAGGGGACACAAGGACTATCTGTCTATGTGATAGAAGTCTGACGGGACGCCGTCACTTGTGTGTTGTGAAATACAAGAAGGCTAATTACCTTTAGTACTGTCTTAATAGAGACACACAACATTGAGTTCATGTGATCAAATTGGTCTCTCAGTAATTCTTTCACTTCCAATAATGTTTGCTTTGGAACATGCAGACTTGGTAACCCCAATTGAGGGACATTTGTTACGTTATAGAATCTTTCACTTCAAAATATCATGAATTTTTGTTATACCAAATAATCTGGGAGGTATGCCATTAGGGTGAACTGAAATTTACCCTACCTTAATGAACGAAGAATTTGCGATTGAATTACCATGAACGAAAGCGGACTACGATGCGATTAGAATACTAGTAACATATAACGGGGCCAGTTGTTCTCTTTCTATCGATTAACGTTACGATGTGGAAAAGGTGAAGTTAGATAATTCAAGAGTTGATTGGAAATTGGGGAAAAAGGTGTAATTGTGCTGATGTTATCCTAGGTTGTGGAAAATGGACATAATAGATTTTTGTCTCAATGAGAAGAACTTTTAAGATTGGATGATAGGCTAATAATGGAGAATGAGTTAATCTTTGAGTATTTCAGGATTGTATGATATGGTTGCAAGTCTTTTGCTCACGATAGTTAAGGTAGATTTTACCAGTCAATGTGGATGTATAGAATGATAATCAAGACGATGTCGAGTTGATCAAGCTGTTTGGGAAATAAGAAGGAGCCATGGAGAAGGTGTCATGAGTGTTACTGTGAAGATAGGAAAAGAAGATGAAGAGGTGTTAATAAGGATTTAAAGACAATGGATGAGGTAATGAAGGGTTGTTTTCAGCTGAAGAGTTAATTGGCATGAAAGGTATGTGATCGTTGAAAGTAGTTGTTAGACATATTGGAGGTAGATAAAGTTGACCCAAGAATATGGATGGCTGATAATACGAGTGGTAAAAGGAGAGAATTGAGATGTAAATATCTTCGGTACAAGGATTAGAAGGAATGGAGCTTTAAGGTTATGATAACAAGAGATTAACTAGAAGGAATGACGGACATGGGGATTCAACCAGGATTGATTAAAGAGAAAGGGCTACACAAAGGAAACAGTTATGGAAAGAGAAATGGAATTCAATTACAGGAAGGAGCAAGAAAGAATAAGGGATAAGAAAGAAATGTAAGGATATATTAGAGACTTAAAAGAATATTGATGTTAGTGAGTGTTTAAGTACTTGAGGTGTTGGAAAATGAAGACAGAATAACAGAGGTATAGTAGACGATTACAACTAAAGAGATTCCTGAATGGAAATGAAGACATGTTGAGATAAACTGTGGGATGGAGTTGCTAAGGCTTAGAGCTTATCGTGATGTTATTTGGGTTATTATTGACCGCTTAATAAGAGATAATAGTACGGCATGGAATGACGAGTTCAATTGTATTTGACAGAGATCCGCGACGTAATTGAAGAATTCAGACAGACTATGATGGTATACTAAATTTTGAAGGTAATTGGGAGGATCGTTTACCGATGATTAGATTCCCTTACGACGACAGTTACTATGACGATTTTGAAATGCTACCTTACGACGATTTATTGAGTGTTGGGAAAGTGCGTATAAGTTTGCTTGCCACCCCGTGAGTGGTATATTCATAGTGTATTTCGTAGAATATGAACCTATAGAGATCTAGTTAAATTGTTCTATGTTGAGTAACCGATTGAGATATTGAGTCAGTATGAGAGAGTGATGAGTAATAGAGGAGTCAAATTAGTATGAGTATGAGGAGAAATCCTAAGGTTGAAGAGTCAACCTAGGAATTTGAGAATGAGATGTTGGAAAATGTCCACCTGTGTTTGCGCGAGCTGATTCTGAGGACAGAATCCTGTTAAGGGGGGAAGGATGTAAGATCCGGGAAAATTACGTGTTATTATATGATGTGAAATGAGATTTTAATTTCATATTAAGAGTTATTAAATGATTTATCTGTTTAAACGTGCTAAATTATTCGTTAAATGATTGAATATGTGACAATGTGATGCTATGTGAAATGTGTGGGGAATTTGAAACTATTTTGAAAAGGATGTTATACTATTTTATTTTATTATAATTATTGGAAAGAAAATTTGGATCGTTCCCAAATTATTCGGGCAATTGGTATATCGTTCGTACCAATATTTCATTCGTTAAAGTGGAAAGTATTCGAAAATATTCGTAATAGAAGTATTTTGGTTCGTATATCTATTATTAAACGATACTTGTAGTCATCTGTACTTTATGGATGATTATCGTCTCGTAAAACGTGTATTCTGCTTTATTAAAGATTTAAAGTGTTTTATCTGTTAAATTGTATTTAAAGCGATCTATCGGATCAGTATCGATCCAAAAATGTCGTTTGGGGTATTATTTTCCGTTTAATATAAAAAGGCAAATCGTACTTTGTTTTGCGTATAATAAAGCATAATTACAGTTAAAAAGCTAAAAACCCCTGAAACGTGTTCTTCGTGTTCTTGAGAATCAAACTCACTTTTGAAGACGTTATCGGATTCCGATTTCGATGTTCTTGTAACCAAATCGAATCTCTCATCATCCTCTACCTAAATCCATCGTCAAAATTCGTGTGGGTATGATTTTCTGATATTTCCGATTTTTAATTTATTTAATTATTTCGAATTTATTGATTTGATTTGGGGGTTTCTTTATTATTGATTGTTCTTGTTAATTGATGGTATGAATGGATTGTATGTGTTGTGCTGAGTGTTTTGATGATTTTTATTTGATTTTTAGAGCCCTAAATCGAGCAGATCGGAAAAGTTAAGGCTCGCCGGAGTTCTTGAACTTTGGTCGGAGATTGGATTCCCGATTTCTGACAGAGTTTTTGAGACTGCAGATGTGTAGATCGTGTTAGATAGAACTGATTCGTGTAATTAGTTTTCAGTTTAGTGTTCGTTTTTGTGTTGGCCGGAAAATTGCCGCCACCGCCGGTGACTTTCGTTTCTGGCGATTCGGTACTGTATTTGCATGTGTTTTATTGAGTTAAATGAAGTTGTGATGTTGCTACTGCCTTCCTGAACAAATCCGTGTGTTTGGGTTGAGTTCGGGCATGGTCGGAGAAGTTTCCGGTGGCCGGACGCCGGCCGGAAACTGGGAAACCCAGTTTTCCGGCGGTGTTCTTCGCCAACCCGGAAACATTCTTCGTGACCCGTTTTCAAAACCCTACCGACCCGGTTTTGATCCTTCAAACCCTAATTTCGTTTTAGAAAACTGTTTCTGGATTTTTATTTTATAATTAATTCAAAAATAGTTTTAAAAATTCTAAAAATCATATCTTTGATTTAAAAATACATTTTATTATTCCGAAAATTTTATAAATTCATAAATATTTATTTAAATTCGAAAATTGATTAAATTTAATTATTTTAATTATTTTTGATTAATAATTAATTTATTTAATTAATTGATTAATTCTTTTAATCAGTTAATTCTTAATAATTAATTATTAATTAGATTTAATTAATTAAAATTAAGTTTAATTATTTTCTAGCTTGGTTTATTTATTTAAAAATAGTTTGAGCATTTAAAGAGTGTCAATTAATTTTATTAATTGATTTATTTGCATTTAAAATACTTATATTGGATTTAAAAAATCCGATTTTTGATTTAAAAATTGTTTGTGGCTTATTTAAATTCAAATAAGTTTCGTGTGATGTTTTAAAAATAGTTATAAGTGCTATATGGTTTGTATGAGTTGTGTAATGTGTTTTATAGTCCGTATATGCCCGTACTAGGGCTAGTGTCTGAGTTTTAAATATCGTAAATTAGACCGGGCGTCCGATACGTAACCGGTCACTTGTTTAAATGTGTTATGTGAACAATGTGAATTATCTGTGTGAGTCATGCATGCGAATAAATTGTGTGGAGACTTGTTTGAGTAATTGGTTGTGTCTAATGTTATCACGAGGGGTAGATGGGATAGAAATTTGTCGGTTATGTTAGAAAGTGAGATTTACGAGGCCGTTGACTTGGATGTTGACTTTTTATAGTATGGGGATTGTCGTCAAGCAAGTTACGTGGATTACTTATGTGGTTGATTGCGATTGGTCTATCAGTTGAGATGTGGATGTTTATGCAACAGAGATATCGGTAAGATCGGTAAGTGCGTCGAAGTTAAGTTACGATCATTTATATAATATGAGGATTATACGTTGAAGACTAAGTACCGTCTCCTGTTTGACTATCGAGGCTGGCACGTGGATTCGAAATGGTAAAAGCAGACTAGTGGTATTCGCAAGAGCGTTAAAGCAAAGAAGGACGGAAGTAGAGAATCGTGCGACAAGACAGAATAAGGAGGAAATCGTATTGTTTCAGCGTTACGAAATAGCTAAGGACCAGAGGCAAGTGTTTATACCCTTGCTTATTAATTAAGGGATATTATCTTGAATTATTAGTATGTATGTTGAATGTTTATTACTGAGTTTTCAAATGTTGATTTCTATGCATTGAATTGCAAGTATGTTATTTAGTCTCGTAAATTGACGAGTACTCTTTTATACCTTTTTAGTTTAGATTCATATCTTCATATTGATCGGAGAGATATAATTTCTTATATTGAAATGATTGAAGAGATAATTATGGGCCGTATACTAAGGCTTTCTTTTAAAAGACTTGATTTAAAAATGCTAAGTTGGAATATTACCAACCCTAGATGAGCAGGAACTTGTGAACCCTATGAGGGAAAACTTATTCTGAAATTCTGAAGTGGTGTTGCTTGCCCTTCAAGTATTCCATTTTTCACCTTGCACCTATGCAAACCTTGTTATCCTTTCTTGTTAATGCGATCATCTGATCCATTCCCTGATTCGAATTCATATATGCTGTGCATGATTTAGTTTACTTCCTTCAAGTACAAGGCTTATCTATTATAAGTACATGTTCGAAGGACTTGAACTATTTCTGTCAGAAGTTGATAAACCCTTGTTTTCTTCATTTATAAACTTCACCTTGAATTCTTCTTAAACTTGAACTTGACTCTCTTGTCGTTTACCAGATTGGTAAACCTTAATTAATTCTTCCATAATGTGATGATTTGAACTATTGAGGCCATCTAGAGCCTGTTCTTTGAACCCTACTCTATATTGACTTGTTACTCTTTTCTGTTGATATCATATTGTCTGTTTCATATCAGATTCAATCTTGTTAAGCATGTTATTGTTTATTCTTTGAACCCTACTCTATATTGACTTGTTACACTTTCTGTTGATATCATATTGTCTGTTTCATATCAGACTTAACCTTGTTGAGCATGTCATTGTTTATTCTTCATTATATCCCAGTTGTTACATCGAACTCGTCGATGCTTATTATATTGTCACTTTTCATGTGCACCTCCCCATATTGTGTCGATCTCGTCGATACTAGATTATATTGTTATTCCTTAATGGATTCTTCATAATTGAACTGTTTCCTGGAACGTGAGTCTTCCAGCAATTGTTGTATTAGGTTGTCGATTCTTCCGACACCTGATTGTCGAAGTAAGGTTGTCAATTGTTCTGACACCTGACGTATAAATAATATAGAATTGGAATGTTTTTAAAAATGGACCAATTATTGGTCGATGTAATTAAGGCCCAGATTGGCCTAGGATCCAGTAGAGGACTATGACATGAGCTAGTCCGGGGTTGATGCGTGGCTGGCCAGCAGCACAACCTTTGTATTTGATAAATGTTAAAAATCCAATTCTAATATTAGTTCTTATTTCTGAGATGAGTTACATCCATATGTTTTGTACTTGTGAGTTATGACCTGATATTCAGGTTTATTCGTTGCGTAAAATTGTTGGTTGTTGATTAATAAATGGTGGTTTCAATCTTGCTGAAATCACTTACTCTTAATTCATTTGGATTCCAAATAGTCGAAATCCACTACCTTGATTCCATTGGCAGTCGTGAGATATCTATCTTGTTGAGTTTTATTCATACCGCATATCCAGTCGGTACCATGTTGAAGTCTTGAAGTGCGTTCTTTATTTCTTAACCGAGCGTGTTGGCTCATTCTTGCCCCTTGATTATTCTAACCTTCCAGAGTTGTTGATTTCGGAAAATGTTGTGAATAAATATGTTATCTTAAAAATTAGTATTTTTATACAAACTATGGTCTTGAAGACATGAGAGTTATACTTATTTCATATTTCCTACATACTATTGTAGTTATTGTTGATTCGGTTGCCATGACGACCAATATAAATCTTTTTGCGTTTTAAACTATTCAGCTGCGAGAAGCTAAATGAGATATTATGATAAATTACCAAACTTAATTTGAAAATTTTAGAGATTTTAATTGTTCAAAAACAAAAGTTGTTATTTGAAAATCCAAAGTTTATTTTGGAAACCTTTCGTATTATATTTAATAATGCACTTGCTGAGCAATTCATTCGCTCATACTTGTTTTATTTATATATATTTTAGCCTGCCGGAAAGAAGGTGTATTGGCAAGAGTTGTCCGCGTAGCTGATCAGAGACGGGGAAAGATATTAGCGTAAAGACGTTTTGATCCAGAGCATTGGAGCTAGTGAGAGATTTTGTATATAGATGTTTTCTATTGAATAAGATTTTGTATAAGATTAGTTGCCGGTATGCTTCTTATCGAAGTTATACTAGTGTATTAGAATTTGTGTAAAGAGAATGATTGTAAAAAGGAAAGTTGTTGTAATGAAATTTTGGATTCTTGTTTCTAGCACTATAACCTTTCAAGATTCTTGGTAGAGTTGGGGTCACAGATATTATTATTATTATTATTGTGTTGATTTTATATTGAGCAGGTTGTTTGGATTAAGAGTGCAGTGTGACGACCAAATCCTTTGACCCCGGATTTGGGGGCGTTACACTGTCTCCTGGGCGTTGTTTGTCTATAAGACAACTGCCATTGTCTTCTGGGCGTGGGTCACCCCCGCGTACAAGGCATGTTTTCAAGCAACGCCTACAAGGCTGTCTCCTGGGCGTTGTTTGTCTATAAGACAACTGCCATTGCCTTCTGGGCGTGGGTCACCCCCGCGTACAAGGCATGTTTTCAAGCAACGCCTACAAGGCTGTCTCCTGGGCGTTGTTTGTCTATAAGACAACTGCCATTGTCTTCTGGGCGTGGGTCACCCCCGCGTACAAGACATGTTCCTTCTAGAATCTGATAGAATTTTAAAGGTCATTCTAGAATCTTAAATATCCCTCCAAAATTTCATTTGAATTTTGAAAGTATGGGCTTTGCCGCCTAAAATCAGCCCAATTACTTGTTCCTAGGCCCATTCACCTGGTATAGCAGGTAAATTAGGGTTTCTTACCTGTTAAACTTTCCTATAAATTGAGTGGAGAGTGTGAGCTTTCTCTTCACTCTCATTTCTCACTTCTTCCTCAATCTAAGTTTCTTTAAATTTGCTCTGCTAGGGTTTCACTTTCCAGTTTTCTTTGGAAGTTTTTGTTTGAAGATTCATCTTCTCCACCATTCTCCAAGGTCTCAAGCTTTCAATCACGGATCCTTAATGGCAGATTCCGACTCCTCCCAACATTCTCAACTTTCTCAGCCTCCACAAGGTTCTAACCGTGTTCCCCGGGCCGCCACTAGAGGTAACAAACGCTCCCTTGTTCATGCCTCTGTTTTTTCCCTTAGGGATTTATTAGATGAATTTGGGGAAGCTTTCCCTAACCTCCTTCATTTAGAGGCTTACAACTTTCCTTCAAAATACAAACAGAAGGATATAGAGGCAATATCCGTTTTATTTGGAATAAATGGGCCTTATCGGGCTGAAGTTCCCAGCCCAAATGATAGGGCTTGTTATCACAAACCTGGTGCAATTAGGATCTATAAAGAAACCTTTTATGCTGGGTTTAGATTACCTCCACCTCCTTTTGTTTTTAGACTTTTAGCTGAAGCCCAAGTCTGTCCAACTCAACTCCAACCTAATGCTTGGAGATTTATTTACAGCTTTATAGTTCAGTGCAAGAAACATGGCTTCGAACCTAGTGTCTCTGTTTTTAGGTATCTCTTTAAATTTGTTAACGCTTCCCATAGAGCGGGTTGGGTTAAAATTCAACATAGGAATTTGAACCGTAGTTGCTTTATCTCTGATAGTGGACCAGATTCTTTGCCCAAATGGAAAAAAGAATGGTTCTATGTATACATAGAGGGAGATAGTTGGGATAATTACTTTAGGACAGGATTCTGTGAAGCCCAAGACGGGCCAGTTCGTAGTTTAAAACTTGGAATTGAAGAGGCTGCAGCTGTCGAAGCCCTTACTTCAGACAATCTTCATCATTGCAACCTTTTAGTTTCTGAGGCTTCCCTTCAGGCACATGGCCTTAGTGACTTGGGCCCCGAGGGTAATTTATTCAGCCAACTAACTTGCTTATTCATTTCATTGACTATCTTGGTTTGTAACTAATGTTATCTTGTTATACTTTTCAGCTCAAGACTTGCTTGCCCAAGTTTTCAAGAGGCGAGAAGCTGCTGCTGCTTCTGGGACCTCTGTTGCCGTGGAGAGGGTTTCCAAGAGGGGCCGTACTGAAAGTGGCTCTTCCACTGGGAAGGTCCCTGTTTTTCTGGCTGAACCGCCAACAAGGGTTGATGAAGATCCCAGCCCTTTTGCTGTTAAGTGGGGTCTTCGTAACAAAGACTCCGCAGTTGGAGATTCTCAGGCCGCTGCAGAGTGGTCCAAAAATGTGGTTACTCCCCGGGACTGGGCCCACATTGTGGATTCCTCCGAGGATCTACAAATCGAGCTTATGGGCTCCCAGGCCATTGCTACGGTATGCTTTCAAACTCAAGTTGTTTTATTTACTTTGTATTTATTTGTGAATTTATTCTTAAATCCATATTTTATTTCGTAGGCCAATGCCTATCATCAGGCTTCTTTACGAAACCTGAGGACGTCCAGGGCCGAGAAGGCTATTGCTGAGAGAGACAGGGATCGATACTTTGCAGCCTCCGAGGCTAATTTTGAGAGATTTAGAGTTGCTGAGAGGGAGCTGGTAGATGAAAAAGAAAGAGTTCGACAGCTAGAGGCACGTCTTCAGAGAGGCCGTGAAGAGGTGATATCTGAGTATAAAACTTCAAAGGAGTTTGATGATCTCCTTGCTGCGGAGTATGATGTTAACTTCCCTGTCACTTTCGAGAAGTGCTGGGAGGAGATTATTGGCCAACTAGGAACACAGATTGAGGGTGTTACCTTGGAGAAGTATCCTGTGCCAGTTTTTCCAGGCGTTGAGGTCACTACTACTTTAGCCTCCTCACAACCTGGTGATGGTTCCCAGCCCATGGTGGACTCCGAGCCTACTGATGACTTTTTTGAGGACTTAGAAGTTCCTCATGGGGATGTTTCTGGCTTTGACAAGGATCCACCTAATGACTTAGAGTAGACTTTGTTGGCCCTTCGTGGCTTTATTTATCTTCTGTAATCCTGCCTTCGGGCATAACTTTAACTTTATTTATAAGTTATTTATTTAACTTATTTCCTATAATATCTTTTAATTTCACATGTTTGCGTATTTGATTAATACTTTGGATCATATAAACACTGATATGCAATGTTTGTATAATATTTTTGGAATTACTGAATAAATTCATAACTTTGAAAAATGGGTTTAACCCTTACATAATATACTACTTCTACCTCAAGTATAAAAACTTGGATTTGGTTTCATCGACCTTATTTCTACCTGTCCTAATAGTGAGTCCAATTAGGACACACTCAAACATAATAAACTTTCAAATTTGCGGCATGCCAAGTTCTAGGCACTTCAATTCCTTCCAGAGTTTCCAGCTTATATGAGCCTCGTCCATACACATTTTTAACCCGATAGGGTCCTTCCCAATTTGGGGCTAACTTTCCCTTTTGTCCAACTCCGGATGCTTCAATCTTTCTAAGGACCAAATCCCCTTGACGAAAAAACCTTTCTTTAACCCTTAGGTTATAGTAGAAAGACGCTTTCTTTTGATGTTCAACTATCTTGGCGTTTGCCTCATCTCTAACTTCGTCAATTAGATCTAGAGCCAGCCTCAAGCCTTCCTCATTTGTCTCTGGTTCATATGCTTCAACTCTAGGAGATGCATGAGTGATTTCTACAGGAACCACTGCTTCTGCTCCATATGCTAACAGGAATGGGGTTGCCCCAGTAGTGACTTTGCAAGTAGTACGATACGCCCATAGAATGGGGAGCAATTCATCTACCCAAGTATTTCTGGAGCGTTCAACTCTTTTCTTCAGTCCATCTAGGATTATCCGATTTGCAACCTCGGCTTGCCCATTTGCTTGAGGATGGGCAACAGAAGTGAAGCGCAACTTAATATCATTTTCATCGCAATATTTCTTGAACTCATCATTGTTGAACTGAGTTCCATTATCCGTTACAAGGACTCGTGGAATTCCATACCTGCATATCACACTTTCCCAAAAGAATTGCATCACTTGCTTGGTGGTTATCTTGGCTAATGGCTTAGCCTCAATCCACTTAGTGAAGTAGTCAATCGCAACTATCAAGAATTTTCTTTGAGCACTTGCCATTGGAAATGGCCCAAGTATATCCATTCCCCACATAGCAAAAGGGATAGGAGAGTTAATGGACGTCATCATCTCAGGTGGTTGTCTAACCACGGGTGCATGTTTCTGGCATCGTTCACATTTTCTCACATAGCTCTTAGCATCAGCAAGCATGCTTGGCCAATAGAAGCCTAGACGGGTGACTTTATGTGCAAGGGCTCTGCCCCCCAAGTGTTGCCCACAGATGCCTTCATGTACTTCTTTTAGGGCCAACTCCGCCTCTTGGGGTCTCAAACACTTCAGATAAGGAATGATGAAAGATTTTTTGTATAGGATTCCCTCAATTAGGGCATACCTTAATGCTCTGACGTACAGCTTTCGTGCTTCTGAAGTGTCGTCGGGCAGCCAACCAGTTTCCAAATGTGCTTTGATGGGATCTATCCAACAGCTGGTAATACCAATGGGTGCTACCAACTTTCCGTTAATGCTCGGGGTCTTCAAGACCTGAAAGTATACACTCCCTGCATAATTTTCAATTTCAGATGAGGCAAACTTGGACAAGGCATCAGCCTTCACGTTTTCCTCCCTCGGAACATGCTCCACATAACATTCATCAAACTGAGTCATGATGGCCTTAACAAGTTTCAAGTACTTGGCCATGACTTCATCTCTTGCTTCAAACTCCCCATTTACTTGAGAAACCACCAGCCTTGAATCTCCACATACTTTCAAAGTTTTGACCCTTAAGGCCCCAGCTAGCCCTAAGCCAGCTATCAAAGCTTCATACTCAGCCTCATTGTTTGTTGTTGGGAAGTCAAGTTTTAGTGCATACTCTATTATGAATCCATCGGGACTTTGTAGCACTAAACCAGCTCCACTCGATTTTGTTTTTGATGCTCCATCAAAATAGAGCACCCAGCATTCTTTGGACACCATGTCCTCATCTTTGCTATCTTCCACCAATACTTCCTGCCCCCCGACTTCTTGGTTGTCAATGGTACATTCAACCATGAAGTCAGCGAGTGCCTGAGCTTTTATGGCCGTTCGAGGCTTATACTTGATGTCGAACTCGCCCAATTCAATAGCCCATTTGATCAGCCTTCCACTAACTTGAGGACTGTGCAAGATGTTTCTCAGAGGTTGATCAGTCAAGACCTCTATCTTGTGTGCCTGGAAGTAGGGACGTAGTTTTCTTGAGGCCATTATCAAGGCTAAGGCAAACTTCTCTATATTAGAGTAGTTTATTTCTGCCCCATGCAAAATTTTACTCACATAGTAAATGGGTTTTTGAACCTTCATTTCTTCCTTCACCAAAACAGCTCCAAGGGCAGTGTTGGATACAGCCAAGTATAGATATAGAATTTCTCCCGGCTTTGGTTTTGCCAACAGTGGTGCTTCAGCCATGTATTTCTTCAGGGCCTCAAAGGCTCCTTGGCTTTCAGATGTCCACTCGAAATTTTTCACATTTTTGAGTGCCTTGAAGAAAGGTAAGCACTTTTCTCCTGACTTGGAAATGAACCTTCCCAATGCTGCAACTCTTCCTGTCAATTTCTGTACATCCTTAACAGACTTGGGTGGTTCCATGTCTAGGATTACCTTGATCTTGTCAGGATTAGCTTCGATTCCTCTTTTGGAGACCATCAGGCCTAAAAACTTCCCTGAGCCTACCCCGAAGGCACACTTAGCTGGATTTAACATCATTTTGTGGTGCCTCAGCACTTCAAACGCTTCCTTGAGATGTTTTATATGGTCTGCCTTATCGAGGCTCTTGACTAGCATGTCATCCATATAAACTTCCATTGTTTTGCCAATCAGTGGTTCAAAAATCTTGTTTACCAACCTTTGGTATGTTGCCCCTGCATTCTTAAGTCCAAAAGCCATGACTAAATAACAAAAAACACCAAAGTCGGTTATGAATGATACCTTGGGGATGTCGTCCTTGTGCATCTTGATTTGGTTGTACCCACTGAAGCCATCCATAAAACTTAGCATCTCGTGCCCAGCAGTGGCATCTATCAATGCGTCAATCCTTGGTAAGGGAAAGCAATCCTTAGGACATGCATCGTTCAAGTCTGTGAAGTCCACACACATTCTCCATTTTCCATTAGCCTTCTTAACCATCACAGGGTTAGCCAGCCATTCAGGAAACTGAATTTCTTCAATAAAGCCTGCTTCCAAAAGTTTTTCTACCTCCTGCTTAATGGCTTCTTGTCTTTCCGGGGCAAAATTTCTTTTCTTTTGTTTCACTGTCTTCCTTTCAGGATCCACGTTCAATTTGTGGGTTATCAATTGGGGATCAATCCCTGGCATATCAGCTGCTGTCCAGGCAAATACATCACTATTTTCTTGAAGAAAGGATGTCAACTTGCTTTTCATAGAATCAGGTAGTAGAGCTCCAATATAAGTGACTTTGTCTGGTTCTCCTAGAATGAGGGGAATGGGAACAAGATCCTCAGCTGGCTTTCCTCTCCTTTCTTCCTCGTTTCTAACATCCATGTCTTCAATTGGGAGAACCTGCCCCCCGACTCCGTCTGGCCTTAACGCGGCTACATAACAGCTCCTGGCTGTCTTCTGATCACCTCTTTCTTCTCCTACACCATTCCTGGTTGGGAACTTAATTTTTAGGTGGTAAGTTGAGGCCACAGCCTTAAAAGCGTGAAGGCCAGTCCTTCCAAGGATGGCGTTGTAGGTCGAAGATGCCTTAATTACCACAAAATTCAACATTTGAGTTACCTCCTTTGGCTCCTTACCAATGGTTACAGGCAACAGAATTGTGCCTTCTACTTTAGACTCCACTCCATTGAACCCGTAAATGGGCATGTTAGTTGGGGTTAGTTGAGAATCATTATATCCCATTTTCAAGAAGGTGGCATGAAAAAGGACATCAACAGAGGCCCCATTGTCTATCAAGACTCGCTTTACCTCATTATTTCCAATCACTGGGGCTATCACCAGAGGATCATCATGGGGGAACTTCACCCCTTCCAGATCAGAATCATCAAACCCAATTGTTACCTCGGTTTTTGCACGCTTGGGTGCTTCTCCAACAATATGCATTACTTCTCGCGCATAAGCTTTCCGAGAGTTTCTTGTAGTTCCAGCTGCGGTTGGTCCCTGAGATCATATTGATCACTGGTCCTCGGGTTGGCGGGTTACGACCTTGATCTCGGTCATCCCTTCGATCATAGTCCCTCCTAGGGAGGTTCCTGTCTTCATCTTTGGTGAATTTATTCAACTTCCCCTTCCGAATCAGAAACTCGATCTCATCCTTGAGTTGTCTGCAGTCATCAGTATCATGTCCTGAATCTTTATGGTACCTACAGTACTTGTTCTTATCTCTCTTTTCTGGATCTCCCCTTAGTGGCTTCGGCCATCGGAAGTCCCTATCCTTCTCAATATCATAAAGAATTTGACTCCTTGGGGCATTCAATCTTGCATATTCAGTAAACTTTGCGCTTGGAACGCTCTTCCTTGGAGCAGAATCAGAGTCTCTAGTCGTACGAGGATATTTGTCCTTGACATCATACTCTTGTTCCGCTTTTCGCTTCTTCCACCCACCATTATTTCCACTTCCTGTTGCGAGGGTGTCAGTTTTCTTCATGCTTTCTTCAGCTTTTATGTACTTTCCCACCCTTTGTTGGAGCTCAGCCATGCTCTCGGGGGGGTGTTTGGCCAATGACATCTTAAAAAAGACATCCGTGGTTCCTTGTTGAAGAGCTATCATAGCTACCTTATTGTCCAGATCAGGTATATTCAATGTCTCCTTGGTGAAGCGCTTGAGATAATCTCTCAACGTCTCATTCTTTCCTTGAGTTAAGTTCATGAGTGAAGCAGAGCTTTTTTCATGTACCCTTCCACTAATGAACTGACTGATGAAGGCCGTGCTCAACTCTCTGAAACAACTGATAGAGTTGGGTGGCAAGCGGCTATACCATCTTTGGGCCATGCCAGCCAAGGTTTGTGGAAACGCCCTACATTTAAGAGCATCAGTGACTGGCTGTAGCAACAGTGCATTCGAAAAAGTTCTCACATGGGTTGCGGGATCGCCCGTTCCATCATATGCCTTGATAGTGGGCATCTTGAATTTCCTTGATACATGAGCGTCCATTACCTCTTCAGTAAAAGGTGGAATAGGATCATCTGGATCACCCAACTGTGTTAAAACACGGGGGTCTGACCTGGGAATCTCCGTCCTTTTAGCTCCTTCCTGCCTTCTTGAAGGTGTTCCTAAATCAATTAAGGGGATTTCCCCTGTCCCTTGATTTGAAGGCTGAGTCTGCTTCCTTTGTTGCTCCATCTCCATGCTTCTTTTTAATTTCTGGATCTCGGCCTCATGAGCCTTTATCCTATCCATGGCAGTCATAGGTGCCCCTCCAGTTGCCCCCCGAGTCCTCCTTCCAAGGGGCTCTTTGCTAGCTCTTCTTCTTCTGGGTGCTCGATCTTGTCCTTCATCAGACGAGTTGTCTTCAGAGTAGGGCCCAGAATAATCCAAGTATCTTCCTTCAGGGATAGGTCCCAATCCTCGAATGTATGGTCCCTGATTTGCATGGCCACTCCCTCCGGTTTCAGGGGGATAGTTGGGCAATCCGTAAGCCGGATTTGTGCTCACAGGAAGCACAGTAGTGGAGATCTGTGCTCCATGGGGAAGGTTATAGTCGAGGGGTGAGACAACCATTTGAAGAGGGTTCGTCTCATTCTGAGGTATGGAAGTTTGGGGATTCGTCCCTTGTGGCTGTGAAACCATCTCCGTGGTGAGTGGTGTCGTCCCTGCTGGTTGAGAAACCACCTCTGTAGTGAGGGGTAACGATCCTAGTTCCGTGGTGATTGGAGTAGTGGTGGTGACAGTTGATTCAGTAGCGGTTGTTCTTCGTGTTCTAGCCATGGTTGATGTAAGGATTCCCACAGACGGCGCCAAATGTTATGGAACGAAAAGTAGATTTAGATGTTGACGGCTGTATTCAATGAATGATAGTGGACAATCGTGTCTTTATGGCTGCTCTCGTGGTTCGTGACTAAACAGGTCCTCACAAGATGCCTACGTATCTCTGTTATGTAGAGAATCAAGCCAGAAAACGTAGTTCTTGGTGTGAAGGACGAGGGTCCTTATATAGGCGTTAGGAGCCTTGTATTTAGAGTAAGTTTAGGAGACTAAACTGATAAGATTTGTAATTGATAACTGATTAGGAGTATATTACTTGGCAGGCAAGTATTATCCTTCTCTGATAAGTGTTGTGACTCATAATATTATTTGATTGGGATTCTGGATCCTTCCATGAAGATTCTATTATATTTTGGGCTCATTTAATGAGCTGATGATTTCCCTTATTTATTAATTACGAAATTAATAAATAATTAGGGTTTCGGGCCTTTTATCGGGCCTAATTTTTGGACCAAGCTAGGTCTAATTAATATATCATTAATTACGATCAGGGTTGTTTCCTAGCCCATATCAATATTACATGTTTTTAGTTATTAAAATATATTCTATTTTTATTCTCATTAATAATTCCAATATATCTTTATTTTGTCGATTAATCTATAGTCGGTATTTAAATCAATTAGTTCCGATTTTTGATTTTGAAACCATGTCGACATCATTTAATCAAGTCTTTAATCTACTATCTACCGTCACATTTACCTCAAATCCGTAAATGAACAATTATATTATGCATTTTCTACACTCCACACTTAAAGACATGATTAGTCTGTATTAATTACCAACTGTTAATATTGATCATTATAATACTTAAAAAGTTAATGAATAAATTTGACATTTTCAAATAAAATTTACGTATCCTGATTCCTCAAGGCATCCTTCAGTTGTTATAAATAAAGCACACCATGAAGGGATCTTATACACATTTGATCAAAAACATCAGCACTTGTACTAAGATTAAGCGAGATGAAAGTTGAAATTATATCCTGAGAGCTCATTAAACCATGTACCCCTACACCACTTAGCTTAAGGAACTATAATTTATCCTTAATGGATGATTAGCACCAAATGTTAATGTTCCTACAATTTTCTATTACTCAGCCACTAATCAGGATAGTACTGATAATGTTACATTAAGGTACAAGCACCTGAAGAGTTCACTATCGAAGATCTTAACTAGTTTTCATCCTTTTGCTGGAAGATTTTGTAGAGACAGTCACTTGGTTGATTGTAGTGATCAAGGTGCTGTTTATGTGGAAGCAGAAGTTGATATTTGTCTCGATGATCTTGTCAGACAACGGATTACTGTGAAGGCTGAGCTGCTTAATGAGTTGCTTCCATACCCAGTATAGGTGCAATTGATGGCTACGACGATCCTTTACTTGAAGTACAAGTGAGTGCCTTTAGTTGTGGTGGATTTGCCATTGCAGTGTGTAGTTCACACAGAATTGCTGATGTGTCAACCAAAATATCATTTGTCCATGCATGGGCTGCAGCTAGAGGTGGCCACCCGAGCGGGTTTGACCGACCAACCCGGGCACGGCACGCTGATATGGCTCGTTGAACTCGGCTCGGTAACAGGGCGAATCAAACCGGGACGGACCGCTCAGAAAACCGGGGCGAGCACGGGTTAAGAAAATACAGTTCGCGCATGGCACGACGAATCCGGCACTGCCCGTGAACCGCCTGAAACCCTGATATTTTGATGATAACACTAACAGCAAGCTGGGTTAAGTGTATTGTACTAACATGGTTTTGCAGGAGATAAAAACTTTGTATTTTCTAACAAAACATGTTGTAGCAGCTAGCTGGCAAACTAATTTTCTATGCAGGCAGGAAGCTAGCAGAGAAATTTTCTATGCAGGCAGCAAGCTGGAAATACCTTCAGCAGATAGAGTTTCAGTCCTATTTTATAGGAAATCTTCTAGGAACTGATTTGTAAGGACTCTATCAGTTATATAAGTCGTGGATATATATATGGGCTCAAATATTTTCAAAACTCTTTTCATATATATATAATTCCTATTAAATAGGAGTTTGTTGTTCAACGTTTTATTCTTTAAACAAACTCTATTTTCTAGGGTTTACATGAGTTGAACGTGTCTTCTTCTTCAAACTTTCTATTCTCAAACGTTCATCTATTTTTCTAAACGTTACTTTGTGAACGTTGGTGTTGAATTAATCAAACAAATTAAACGTGAGACTTTTAAGGTCCCGTTGGTTTTTGTTGGGATAATTCAAATACTCTTTGTTTACGATTTATATAGACTTGTGTGTTTCATTCTCAGAGGTTGGACAACGTTTTAAAGAAAACACAAGTTCTATCAAAGGCTGATTTGCAAAATCTTATACATACTTGAGCTCTTATATATTATATGATATATATTCTTGATTAGAGTTCATATATTCAATTGTAATTGATTATACTTGTATGGTTCAACTTGTAAGTTGGTAGTTGCTGGTTTTGTGAGCTTGGGAAACAAGGGTTCAAGGAACTTGATAGCTAGAGGAGTTTATACTTGGATTAGTATAGTACTTAGAGAGCTGTGTTCAAGGAACAAGGTGTTTCAGCAAGCTGCTAACAGTAACAGGGAGTTCAGGGAGATATATTATTGTATTGTGTAGTTGTAATTCACTTTGATCAATAATATATTCCTTTGCCGTGTTGGTAAAGGACCAGGACGTAGACCTATAGGAGATAGGGGTCGAACCTGGCTAAAATTGCTGTGTGTTCTTTATTTTCTGCACATTTTCTATACTGCATTGCACAACGTAGCTAGCTGCCACTTTACATTCTGTGAACTCAGTAAGCTGCCAGACAGCAAAACAGACTGATTTTTGCTTTTTCAGTCACATAACTTGGTAATATTTAAAATCGGTCATTGTTAGTCATAACACCTATTCACCCCTCCCCTCTAGGTGTTGATTCTCAATTGGTATCAGAGCTTTGGTGTACTAACATTTCTGTAACAGGAAAGTACAGATCCTATGTCACACTTTTATGTAGAGGGAGAATCATTAAACACGCCACCACTTCTCAATGGGGTAGAAAATTATGATTTATGGAGACTAAAGATGAAGGTGATCTTGAGCAGAAATCCATTTGAGTGGAGAGTCGTTAAGGATGGTCCATTCACTTTTTTGGATAATAATGGCAAGCAAAAAGATGTTGATGATCTTACCGAGGCAGAATTGATGAAAACAAGCTATGATGGAAGAGCAAGGTACACACTAATATGTGGTCTTTCAAATTCAGATTTTGACAAGGTTTCTTCATGTAGCACAGCAAAGGATATATGGGATACCTTAAAAATGCATTATAAAGCTACAACAAAATCAGAGGAAGAATGTTTCAAGTCAAAGCAGCAAGCTGCCTCAAGAGACGAAAACAAAGCAAAGGCTCAAATCACTTGGAGTGACGAGGAATTTAATTCCAATGAAGACTCAAGCGAAGATATGCTAAATATTGCATTGGTTGGCATTGATGATGATATGGTTCGAGGAAACACCGAAGAAGTCCTTGTAAATAGTGATGTATCACATTCAGACTCCGATGTTGAATCTAGTGCGGTAAACTCATTTCAGTTTAACATATCTTCTGAAAATGTTATATTGGAATCACTAACCATGCAGGAACATAGTAATATATCTATTGTAGAGTTCATGGAATTAAAGAATGAGAATAACGAGCTTGAAAAGAAAAATGCTTCTCTTCGAAAGATGATTTCTGAGCTAATGGCTGAAAAGACTCCATCAAGCAATCATGAAGATCTCATTTCTGATCTCAAGGGAAAGCTAACACAACTTGAGGGGTTCAACAAATTACTTCTCAAAAGAAATGATACATTGATGAAGGAACTCAGCGAGCTGCGTGCAGAAATTGAAGCAAGAGATGTATGTCTTGAAACTTTTAAAATCCGAGAATCCATCTCAATTGAAGCTACTCAACAAGATGAGAAGATAAAGGAATTAGAAGCTGAAGTTGCAAAGCTTGAGAAAGGCATGGGAAAATTTGTTCAAGGAGAGGAAGTATTAAAGACAATCATGAAACAAACAAAGGTTCCTATGGATAAAGAAGGACTTGGAATGGCTTCTACATCAAAGACCAATGCTTTTCAATATGAAGGCAAACATGGTATTCCATATAATTATGCCATGCCTTGGAAAATATGCTACAAATGTGGAAAGAAAGGTCATTTGTCACAACACTGCTCAAGTCAGAATGCTACATCAGCAAGCTGGAACAGACAGACACCTTCTAGGCAGCAAGCTGCCAGAACAAGGAGAACAGGAAATCAAGCATCCAAAGTGGTCCAAATGTGGATTAAGAAATCTGAATTGAATGTTCTTTATGTTTTATCAACTAACCATGCTAGACCCAACAAAATTTGGGTACCAAAACGTTGAGTTGTTTGTTCTTTGTTTTGTAGGTATGTCTTGTGGTCAAAGTCAATACAAATCAATGGATATTGGATAGTGGATGTACAAGACATATGTGTGGTGATAAATCTCAGTTCCTTAGTCTCAAGATGAAAAGGGGTGGTAGTGTTACAATCGGTGATAGCAAAACACTCCGTATACTTGGCAAAGGAACAATTGGTAATAGTAACATTTCTATTGATAAAGTACAATATGTTCAAGGTCTTAAATATAATTTGCTTAGTATAAGTCAGTTATATGATGATGGACATACTGTTGTTTTTGATAAAGAGAAATGTACTATTAATGTTAGCACTAACAAAGTTCCCCTAGTTGCTAGAAGGGAAGGAAATATATATATGTTGGACTTTGAGGTGCAGGAAGTAGGCTGCTGTTTAGCTACTGTGGATACAAACCCAAATCTTTGGCATAGAAGGCTAGGACATGCTCATATGGACTTACTCAGCAAGCTGTCTACAAAGAAGCTTGTTAGAGGACTACCCAAATTGAAGTATGTCAAGACGGAAACCTGTTTGGCTTGTCAATTAGGCAAACAAATCAGGACTCCACATAAGTCAAAGACAATGGTATCATCTACTAAACCTTTAGAGCTTCTTCATTTGGATTTATTTGGTCCGGAAGCATATAAAAGCATTGGAGGTAAACAATATGCATTTGTTATTATTGATGATTATTCTAGATATACATGGGTATTGTTTCTTCGTACTAAAGATTGTGCTTTTAGTGAATTTGAGAAGCTAATCACTTTACTTGAGAACAAGTTGAATACGAGACTTATAGGTATAAGAAGTGATAGAGGAGGTGAATTCATCTCAAAAGGCTTCATTGATTATTGTGAAGAAAGAGGTATTTCACATGAATTCTCTGCTCCAAGAACCCCATAGCAAAACGGAGTTGTGGAGAGAAAGAACAGATCTTTGCAAGAAACTGCAAGGACTTTGCTGCGAGAGCAAGCTGCCAAGGAGTTTCTGGGCAGAAGCAGTCAACATAGCAAGCTACGTTCTGAACAGAGTGCTTATCAGGCCTATTCTCAACAAAACTCCATATGAATTGCTAAGGAATCAGAGCCAAACATTGGATATTTCAAGGTTTTTGGCTCCAGGTGCTTTGTACTCAAAACTATTGATAGAGATGGTAAATTCGATGCTAAATCTTATGAAGCAATATTTTTTGGTTATTCTTTAACAAGTCGTGCTTATAGAGTGTATAATACATCTAAACGTATTGTTGAAGAGTCTATAGATGTTTCATTTCAAGAGTCTAATGTTGATCTGTCAAGAGATGAGGAAGATATTGCAGGTGCAGGTGATGACAGCCAGCTGCCAGTGACAAATAATGTATCGCAGCAAGCTGCCAACCAGTCTGAGACAACTACAGAAGCTGAAAAACCAACTGAAACCTCTTCTCCAGTAGATGAAACTATTGATAAGTTGTCAAAACTCACTTTGGAAGGTCCAAGAGGTCAGAGATCATAAGAAAAGATGCCTATATATGAAGGTGGTGAAGTTTCTCCTCCATCCCAGAGAATTCGAGTACATGAGGAAGTCATAGCTCAACATTCATTGCCAAAGTCAACAAGAACAGTGAAGAACCATCCTCCAGAGTTGATCATTGGTGATAAATCAGAAGGAATCAAGACAAGGAAAGGTCAAGCCAACTTTTGTGCATTTGCAGCCTTTCTAGCTCAAGAGGAACCAAAGAATGTTAAAGAAGCACTTCAAGATGAGAATTGGATCATGGCAATGCAAGAAGAACTCAATCAATTTGAACGATGTGAGGTTTGGGAACTTGTGGAGCCACCTAAAGATGCTTCAATCATTGGTACTAAATGGGTCTTCAAGAACAAAGTTGATGAATTTGGTACAGTTACTCGAAACAAAGCAAGACTTGTTGCACAAGGATATAATCAACAAGAAGGAATAGATTTTGAGGAAACTTATGCCCCGGTTGCAAGGCTCGAATCAATAAGGATGCTACTTTCATTTGCATGCTTCAAGAAGATCAAGCTACATCAAATGGACGTGAAAAGTGCATTTCTTAATGGATTCTTAAAGGAAGAAGTTTATGTCAAGCAACCCCCTGGTTTTGAGAATGAGCAATTTCCAAATCATGTTTTCAAGTTAAAGAATGCATTATATGGACTGCGGCAAGCTCCTAGATCATGGTACGGAAGGTTAAGTAAGTTCTTGATCATAAATGGATTCATTCGAGGTAAAATCGATCCCACATTATTTACTAAACATAATGGTACTGATATTTTAGTTGTACAAATATATGTGGATGATATTATTTTTGGATCTACTAATGATGATATGTGTAAGTGGTTTTCTAAGTGTATGCATAGTGAGTTTGACATGAGCATGATGGGAGAGCTCAACTACTTTTTGGGTCTTCAAATTAAGAAAACTCCAGAGGGTATTTATGTGCATCAATCCAAGTATATCAAGAATCTACTCAAAAGATTTGGATTTGAAAATATCAAGCCGAAGTCAATACCAATGACTCCTGCCAGCAAGCTGACAGCAGATGAACAAGGCATAGATGTTGATGTTCGCAAGTATAGAGGTATGATTGGTAGTTTATTATATCTTACTGCCTCTAGACCTGATATAATGTATAGTGTTTGTGTATGTGCGAGATTTCAATCTAAACCAAAAGAGTCTCACTTGAGTGCGGTTAAAAGAATATTCAAATATTTGAGTGGCACAATTACTCTTGGTTTATTTTATCCAATCACAAATGCTTTTGATCTTGTTGGGTTTAGTGATGCAGATTATGCAGGTTGTCAAACTGATCGCAAGAGTACAAGTGGTGTTTGTGCATTTTTAGGACAGAGTTTGGTGTCTTGGCAAAGCAAGAAGCAAGCTTCTGTTGCATTATCCACTGCAGAAGGTGAATATTTAGCTGCAGGAAGCTGCTGTGCCCAAATTCTTTGGATGATACAAACACTCCGAGACTATGGCATCAAATGTGACAAGATTCCAATTTATTGTGACAATACGAGCACCATAAATATTTCAAAGAATCCGGTGAATCACTCAAGAACGAAGCATATTGACGTTCGACATCACTTCTTGAGAGACAATGTTGCAAAAGGAAAAATGGAGCTACTATTTGTTTCTACAGAATACCAGCTAGCTGACATCTTCACTAAGCCATTGGCCGAAGAAAGATTTTCTGTTCTTCGTAGGGAAATTGGCATGTGCAATGTCTAGACAGCAAGCTGCCTACAATTGTCTGGTAATATTAGCTCACTTAACATGATAATCCATGCTGATTTGAATTTTATATTATTGATAACATGTGAATAACCTTTTTGATGAATAAGGGGGAGAAAATTCAGGATAATTGCATGTGTGATTTAGGGGGAGTTTTTAGTTACTCTTTGGGTCACATGTTTTTAATATGAATTTATGCTAATGCTAAATTTTAATGTGATGCCATGAAAATATGCTTAGCTGCTTGGATAGTATGCTAATCTTTTTGCAGAGGAAGCATAATTTTAGGGGGAGTATTTTGCTCCTGAATATTGTTGTGTAATCATCAAAAAGGGGGAGATTGAAACCCTGATATTTTGATGATAACACTAACAGCAAGCTGGGTTAAGTGTATTGTACTAACATGGTTTTGCAGGAGATAAAAACTTTGTATTTTCTAACAAAACATGTTGTAGCAGCTAGCTGGCAGACTAATTTTCTATGCAGGCAGGAAGCTAGCAGAGAAATTTTCTATGCAGGCAGCAAGCTGGCAATACCTTCAGCAGATAGAGTTTCAGTCCTATTTTATAGGAAATCTTCTAGGAACTGATTTGTAAGGACTCTATCAGTTATATAAGTCGTGGATATATATATATGGGCTCAAATATTTTCAAAACTCTTTTCATATATATATAATTCCTATTAAATAGGAGTTTGTTGTTCAACGTTTTATTCTTTAAACAAACTCTATTTTCTAGGGTTTACATGAGTTGAACGTGTCTTCTTCTTCAAACTTTCTATTCTCAAACGTTCATCTATTTTTCTAAACGTTACTTTGTGAACGTTGGTGTTGAATTAATCAAACAAATTAAACGTGAGACTTTTAAGGTCAAGAACGTTGGTTTTTGTTGGGATAATTCAAATACTCCTTATTTACGATTTATATAGACTTGTGTGTTTCATTTTCAGAGGTTGGACAACGTTTTAAAGAAAACACAAGTTCTATCAAAGGCTGATTTGCAAAATCTTATACATACTTGAGCTCTTATATATTATACGATATATATTCTTGATTAGAGTTCATATATTCAATTGTAATTGATTATACTTGTATGGTTCAACTTGTAAGTTGGTAGTTGCTGGTTTTGTGAGCTTGGGAAACAAGGGTTCAAGGAACTTGATAGCTAGAGGAGTTTATACTTGGATTAGTATAGTACTTAGAGAGCTGTGTTCAAGGAACAAGGTGTTTCAGCAAGCTGCTAACAGTAACAGGGAGTTCAGGGAGATATATTATTGTAGTGTGTAGTTGTAATTCACTTTGATCAATAATATATTCCTTTGCCGTGTTGGTAAAGGACCAGGACGTAGACCTATAGGAGATAGGGGTCGAACTTGGCTAAAATTGCTGTGTGTTCTTTATTTTCTGCACATTTTCTATACTGCATTGCACAACGTAGCTAGCTGCCACTTTACATTCTGTGAACTCAGTAAGCTGCCAGACAGCAAAACAGACTGATTTTTGCTTTTTCAGTCACATAACTTGGTAATATTTAAAATCGGTCATTGTTAGTCATAACACCTATTCACCCCTCCCCTCTAGGTGTTGATTCTCACCGCCCGTGGCCCGCCTGCCCGGCACGTCCAAATAAGCCAACTCAACGGAAACCTGCACACTCTGCACACTCAAACGGCTACTTCTGTTATTTCTGCACACTCAAACGATGGCAACGGTCGTCTGTCTACTTCTGTCTCCTGTCTTCTGTCTCCAACGGCCATTTCTCCACTCCACTCCACTCTATAAATACGTTGCTCTCCACCCCATTTCTCTTCACCACATTCTGCACTCTCTATCTCTCTGCGTATCTCTACTCTATAGTCTCTATAACTGCATATCTCTCTTCTAAGTGCTAACTGCTAAGTGCTCACTACTTTTAGAAATTCCGACGAGTCTTTAAAAATTTCCGGCCAAACTCTAGCATTTCCGGCCAAATTCCGACGAGTCTTTAAAAATTTTAAATGGAAGAAGGAAGAGGCACCATATCATCTCAAGGTTCAACCCAAGCAACATCGATGCCACCTCCTCGATCCGAAACAGGTATTTATTTTTATTTTGTTATTTTTTGATTCAGTTTTTATATTCGGAAAAATGTTTTTTATATTCGGTTTTTTTATATTCGATTTTAGAAAAATGTTTGTTATCATCTCTATAAAATGTTTTTAAAAAGATATGTTTTTATGCTTAAAAATTTATTTGGTTTTTAAATTTAAAAAACGTTCTGTTTTTTTGTTTTTAAAAATATTTGTTTTTATGCTTAAAAAATTATTTGGTTTTGATTTTGGATTTTTATGTTTTGAAATTAATCAGATTTTATTTGATTTTGTAGGTGGTTCTTCTAGTTCTACTAGAAATTCGTCACATGTTTGGAATTATTTTTCAAAAGATCCAACGGAAGTTCCGGACCGATTTAAAGTTTATTGTTTGATTTGTATTCAAAATAATCGAAAACAAGACCCTTTTGTTCACACTAAAGGGAGCGGTACGGGTACACTTGATCGACACTTAAAAAATCACCATGGAATAACGAAGCAAAGTCATGAAAGTGGAGCGGCACGTGGAGGTTCACAACAAACACAAATTGGTGGTTTCGTGACTTCGTCTCCCGGTGGAGGTATGCCTTTTTCCTATAATAGAGATAGAATGATAGAAGATTTTGCTACTTATATTACTTTAGATGAGTTACCTTTCTCCCACGGTGAGAGTCCGAATTTAGAGCAAATGGTTAAACATTCACTAAACCCGGCATTTAGAAGAATTCCTAGGAACACACTTAAACGTCACACACAAAAACAATATTATGCACAACGTGCACAATTAATTGAAAGTTTCGCTAATTTTGATGGTATGGTTTCTTTAACTAGTGATTGTTGGAGTTCGGGTCAAGGTGAGCCTTATATTTGTGTTACGGTTCATTGGATTAGTGATTGGCAAATAGAAAAATGAATTATTGCTTCTGATATTATGGATGAGTCACACACCGGTTATAACATAAAACAAAGAATTTTAGATACAATTAAGGATTTTAATTTGTTTAACAAGGTATTTACGATATCTTTAGATAATGCCGCTTCTAATAACAAAGCCATGGATTATGTTAAGAACGATATTCATTTAGTTTTAGATGGAGTATTTTTACACGTTAGATGTTGTGCTCACATAATTAACTTGTCGGCCCAAAAGGGAATTACACAAATAACTCATTTATTAGAACTTATTAGGAAAGTAGTTAAGTATCTATGTTATGCGGGTACATATAGGTCTAAGTATAAAAAATTATGTAGAGAAAATGAATTTAGGCCGAAGAAGTGGGGTATCGATTGTTCTACGAGATGGAATTCGACTTTTAAATTATTAAATGATGCAATTCAATATAAGATCATTATCACCGAATTATATAATTAAGACCCTAGGAACCAATACGAAGGTGGACCTATTACCGAATTTGATTGGGAATTGGCATCTAGAGTACGTAACATACTTGATTGTTTTGCACATGCTACTAAGGTTTTTTCTTATGTTTATGAACCAAATGTACATCATGTTATCATTGAGTGTGTTAATATAGTTACTACTTTAAAAGAGTATGAAAAAGATCCACATTTTAGTGATATTATTGTTGACATGAAAATTAAGTGGATCGAATACTTTACGGAATTTCCTTATATTTATGGTATTGCATGTCTTCTTGATCCCGGTGTTAGAAATAAAGGTTTAGAAGGAATTTTAGGGCATTATTATGAAGTTTTAAACGTTTCATATGATCATGTTGTATATGTTAATCAATGTTTAGACTTGTTGTATCGTCTTGTAGATATTTATGCTCCAAAAGTTCAAAATTCTATACCACCCAGTAGTACTAGTAGTGGTGGTCGTAGTAGGTTTAATACTATAATTTCATCTATATTGACTAAAAAACAAAAATGTAAAATTTCCACTTTATCTCCCATACCCGCTTCTTCTTTTAGTATGATTAGGGAATTTTTTTCTTATCATTACGAATTAAATGAAGATTTTGAAATACTAACATGGTGGAAGAATCATGAGTTACAATTTCCGATTTTAGCAAAAATTGTATGGGATATTTTTGTAGTCCGCGCTTCTATGATTGCGTCCGAGTCCGCTTTTAGTGCAGGTAGAAGAGTGTTAGACGAGAAGAGAACAAGTTTAGCGCCGGACGTAGTAAAGATTTGTGTTTGTAAAAAAGATTGGGATCAAGCCGCAAAAAGACAACAAGGAAAAAAGAAGATGACTCAGACGGCGAAAACGATCCGTGGATGACAATGGATACTTCAGATTCCGACGCCGCCTGAACTACCAACGAACAACAATAATCAAATAGTGGATAGCATTTTTTTGTTTTGTATTTTTAAAATTTGTTTTGTTTGTAATTGTTTTAATATGTTAATGCGGTTTGTTCCGTTTTTTTAGAGAGGAGTCCTCTAAAATTAATTGTAACATTTTTTTTAATTAATAAAATTTATAGAGGTACTGTCCTCTTTTCTTCCAATTTTTTTTTTATAGTTTCAAACAATTATTTTTATTGAATTAAAATAAAAAATAAATAAATTTTAAACCGCCCCGACCCGTAACTCGTCCGCCAACCCGGCGGAACCGTGCACGTGCCAACCATTCTTTAGCATGACACGGCTCGCCCCGCCCCGTTTGTAACCAACGTGCCGTGCCCGGGTTAATGTTTGCACGGGACAGCCCGCCTGTGAACTGACACGGCACGGGACGGACCACCCGTGTGGCCAGCTCTAGCTGTTGCTGCTGCTGGAACTCGGGTACGTTGATGAAAATTACCTTCCAGATTCCTACAACTTCGACTCTGCTTTGCTGTTGCCAGGACTAAAATTAATGTCTGTTCTCGCTTCTGAACGATGAGTAAGGAAAATATTGAAGTTCACAAGGTTCAAACAAAGATATTGTACTTCACTAAAAGTAAAATTTCAAGAACCCAATAAATGGCCAAATTAAATGATTTCAGCAAAATGTCTTGTTGAAATATAACATAAGATCCATTTGGGGGCCTTCCTCTAGCATCTTAAGGTTTTAGATGAGCTGGTTACTCAACATGGTATCAGAGCTCTGGTCCGGCGGGGCTCACGAGTTCGACTCCGTGCCACCCTCAATATTCTCACAATTTATGAGGGACACGAAGGCAAATTAATGCCCCAAAGATGGACGTCCAAATAGATGCTACTATCAGATAAGGAAGGACAAGCGATGATAACCAATGAGTTCCAGGAGCTTATTAAAAGTCTTTCGGCAATTCCTAATATTTATTTTGGGGGTATGTTTACTAGCTGGTGTAAGTTCCCATTTTATGAAGCTGATTTTGGCTGGGGAAAACCCGTTTGGGTCAGTGTTTCCAATGTCTCCATGAAAAATACAATAGTCTTGATTGATGACAAATCGGGGGAAGGGATCGATCATTGAAGCATGGGTGAATTTGGATGAGAATGACATGCAGAAGTTTATATAGCATAATGACATCACACAAATATTACTTCACTTCCACTTGCCCCAGAGATACCACTTCCACTTGTCATCTCTTTTGGGGTCTAATCACTTGTTATTTGTTAACCCCTATGCATTTGTTTGATGTGTAGTATGCAAAAGCTGCACCAATATTAAGCAGTCATAAGTCATGACTCTCCAATCATTTTGGCGAAATGTGATGCAAATGAAAAAGCATACACGGAGCTTGTAACTCAATTTCACGTCCTACTTTTCCCTATTATAAGTTATTAAGAAATGGAGGTAAACAATCGCAAGATTATAAAGGTTCCCGAGATTATAAATTTTCTCGTAAAGCTGATCGATAACAAAGTATTGTATGTAAGGAAACAAGTGAGACCTGACTACTGGAATTAAATAGACGGAATATGCCAGCAGAAAGAAAGATTAGAAATATCTTGCCATTGTAACATAAGATCAGTGCTTAAGTGATCAAATGGTACGTAAAAATATATATTATGTCATCTTCATCTTCACCAGGAACTGCCTGATTCTCTAAATGAAGGCTTAGACTTCACCGAAACTCCAATTTTATGCTCGAGAGACTGTTGAAAATAATAGAAGCTTCATCGAATTAAAACTCATTTTCTTCCTTTGTTTCCTATAAGACCAATTGCTGTAATACTCCTGTATTCTAGCCTGGGTCTGCTTGTTCTACCGCAGAAAACCATACTCTTTGAGAATATTGCGTCTAAACCTTCCTATAGCATTTGATAAACTCCTCACTAGTTCTATGATTTCTGTCGGCATTGGTGGGTGCCTGCGCTTAATAAAAATCCCGTATTCCAGTATGGGTGCTCTCTCGTTCATTCCTTCATGTAGCACTGACTCAAAATTTTCTAAACCATACTGTTGTACAAAACTATACAACCTGGCACTACTAGAAAAAGTAGATATAACATCGGTGTTTTAACATCGGTTGCTAAAACCACCGATGTTAAAGGTTGTTTCAACATCACATTTTTTTAAACGATGTTAAAATACTTTTTAGACATCGTTTTATAAAATAACTGTTGTCTATTCTTAATTTTAAAAATTGAAAAAATCGTGCCAATACTTTTCCCCTTAATAAACAGATATTTTATCCCTTTAACTAAAATTCTATTTTCCCCCCTTCTAACCAAATTTCTATCCCCGCCCCCTTCGTTTTCCCTTCCCCTATTCCCCCATCGACTCTCCCTCTCCCTCTCCCTCTCTCACTCTTACTCTTAACATCTCCCTCTCCCATCTCTCTCACTATCTGAGGAAATTTTACCTCTATTCATCCCCAATTTTATGTCTAGTAGTACCCACTTACAAATTCAAACCCTAATTGTTGAATATTTTCAATTAATCGAAACCCCAGCTCGTTCTAAATAGGAATCGACTCAACTTTAGGTTTTTTTTTGTTACGATTGACGTTTGAGTTTGTAATTAGTAAGTTTCATTCAAATTTAAATTTTGAATTTTAACTCTAATGTTTTCAATAGATCTGGAGCTTATGGAGTAATTTTACAACAGATGAAGAGGGGTTTAAGTTCAAAACAATTTGAATTGTGCCTGTGAAAAAGATTTGAAAAAGAAACAACACATCTTCATTTCTTTGTCTTCTTGGATTCAGTATGGCTGAATACATCCGTGTCTTCAACAAGGTCAGAACTTTATGTTCCTTTTCTGTTTATGTTACATTCTTTTGTCTTAAAGTTGTGACCTTTTCTACTTTTATTGTGTTTTTATTTTATCCAAATCTGGGTTGGGTTTGTTTTAGTAGTATATGTGCTTTGATATTTATTCATACTAAGATTTATGTTGCTATCATTTTTGTATTCTTTGTGAATTAGTCCAGGGTTGGTTAAATCTTGTAGCCTTTTTAGGTTGTGTTCGTTACCATGGTTTTAATTGAGATTTTTTGTAGTTGAATGCAATGGGAAAGTAGTTGATTTAGTTTACAGATATATGTAGCCTTATTAGTCTCATGTTACTTAAAAATTATAGTTTCCAAATTTATCCCCAAAAAAAATTTAATTAAAAGTTTTCCTGTGTTATTTTATTTTCGTTGTGTTCTATATACTTCAATCTTGTGCCATTTTTGTTCTATATACTTCATCTGCTTTTGAATGAATGTGCGTATAATTTTATTTGAAAACTAACACACTGCATGTGTAACAAAGTTGATGAAAGCAACTGCATTTGCAACACAAGAATTTGCTCTAATGGTTCTACTCTGTCAAGTCATTGCTAATTGTTGCTTAGTTTACAGGCACGATAACAGTCGTATACAGTCGTATCTGACACATTCAGGCTGTTATTGAGGCTGGTATAATAGGCCCCCTTGTTCAACTGCTTGGCAATGCTAAACTTGAAATCAAGAAAGATAGGAGGACTCATTAAAATGGCACACTCCTGTTGACCAATAGTCATGATGAGCATTGGCGCTGTCTGTGGGAAATGTTCCATACTAATGGTTAATTATGACAAGCTAAACAATAGTAATAGCAGTAGACATATATGCTATTCATCTTACTGCAGTTGTTACATATAAGCTAATATATGATTATATAGATCAGTCTTCCTATCTTTGAATATGGTGTCCATGAAAATCATTGCAGACCAACAGAGAATACCAAACTCCTCCAGGGAAGAACATGTAACATCAGTGAATGTAAATACTTGAATAATTACTAACATACTTAGGACTATGTGATTCATAGTAGGTGCCTACAAGAAGATAATTTGACAGTTAATGTTGTATGGTATTAACAACTACTGCCTTTCTTTTTTATGATACTTTTAAACAGGATATGCTGCCAGCCATGTATTTGAGCTGTAGTGAGATTATGACCAAATGGGAGGAGATGGTTTCCACAGAGGGCCAAGGTGAGGGCACTATGTATTGCTTTTAAAAATCAGTTCTTTGCTAGTCTTCTTCCTGTAATTTATATAGAACCT
The DNA here is from genome assembly GCA_030848705.1 of Heracleum sosnowskyi. Lineage (NCBI taxonomy): Eukaryota > Viridiplantae > Streptophyta > Magnoliopsida > Apiales > Apiaceae > Heracleum > Heracleum sosnowskyi. The sequence goes on from CM061242.1 coordinate 12,410,693, forward strand.
AACTATTTGAGTGATAATACAGATTAATGCTTCCTATAAAAATCAGTTCTTTGCTAGTCTTCTTCCGTCATAAGATTTGTCATGTGAAATTAATTATTACGACTCGTGCAGTATTAGTTGTGTACTGGTACCTTGCAAATAAACTTGCATTCCTTGTGATCTTGTTCTTATTTGTTCTCTTCATTTTGGTCCAAAAATAGGTTAGAAACTGGCAGTGCATCGATCTTGTCTCAGCAGAAAGATACAGATATATATGCGGAAGAGAGAAAATTGCTAAAGCATCAGGAACAGAGGATGGCCGTGTTAAAGATACAGATATGAATTTGTTAAGAAACTGGTAGGAACTAGGACTCCCCTTTATGTCAAATTTGTTGCTCGATGTCATGTATCTTAAAAAGGCCTCTGCATATAGCATCTATATGCGCATGTCATACATATATAAATGTATCAACTATTATTATATTTGATGTATATGGGTTGTCACCATTGCAGGTGAGTCACAGGGCCAAGGTTTCCGGTCATGTTGATGGTCTGGGTGAAGGTGCAAAGTTTTCATGTGATTTATTGAAAGACAAGAAATGAAGCTGCTTTTGATTTAATATGGTGGCTCTTTGGTTTGACTTAAAATGCACTAGGGGATGGTTTGTGTGGATGTTGGGTATGACTTTGTTTAGAAGTAGTTGAAACTAGAGGTTTGTTTAATTAGAAGTTTTAGTAGAATATCAAATATTGAAATATGATGTTGGAACTATGGATAGCTAAAGCTATTTTGAATTTAAGAATACTCAATTTTTTTGGTATATTTTGGTTTTGGTTTGAGATCACAAATGAGCATAATTATTGGTGAAAACAAGTAAATTTATCATAAACCTATGTGTAAAATTAAATTAACAACAGTTTGTTACCAGCAAACTGATGTATGTTGTTGACATTTAACATCATTTTATCAAAACAAACACACGTCTATAAACACAAATTATATCAATTAATTCTAAGAAACCGATGTGTATTTGAATATTTAACGTTGGCTTCATTGACAAAGTGATGTCAATATATACAAATTATATCAGCTAATTCTAGGACACCGATGTGTAATGGAATATTTAACATCGATTTCGTTAACAAAATCGATGTGTATATTCATCTTTGACATCGGCCAAAAACCGATGTTATAGGTCCTGACCTTTAACAACACACGCGTAGACATCGGTTTGAAATGTACATTGACATCGGCCAATAACCGATGTTGTAGCCTGTTTTTCCAGTAGTGATTACACCTTTCCCAGGCTTTGTACTTAGGTGTAGTAGAAATAGGCTTCACAACAGTTCCATCAATGAATCCCAACTTATTTTTAGCTGAGAGACTTAGCATAATCGATCGTTTCCAGTTACTAAAACCACTACCATTGAACTTTACAGAGACTAACTGAGATGTATTAGCATCAGATGGGTGTATGTAATATACACTAGTTGGATCTTGTCCCGGTTGTAAAGTATTCCTATTCCATGGATTTGGAACACCATTATTACTAGATTCAGCCATATCTCTAACAGATCAGCACGAAATTGACCTAAGTTCACTACTATTTCACTAGGAAAAAAAACTGTTCGAGAAATATCACAGAGATGACTCAATCGCAGAGAGATTGCAGAAACATCAACACATCAACAGATCAACTTATCAACACATCAATGATTCAACATCATATGAACTAATGAAGCTACAAAATTGGTGATAAATTGCAGAAATATGAAGGAAAAATCGAACGAAACACCTGTAATCTTTGCTTTTGACAAGCCAATTGACATAGCTCTGATACCATGTTAAAGATAGTAAATTGAACAAGCTAATTGACATATGAAGATGATGAACACAGTTTCATCATTGAGTATAAGAGTTAATTGTATTACTGAGAAAGCTAAGAACAAGAATGAACATTGCAGAGTGAAAAACTAACTATTACAGAAGAAGCATTGCAGACTATATACTACTACTATTGTAACAAACTTGTAACCGAATTATGCTTGCTTAGCTGGCACTAGCTGTCACTTTGACATATCAGCTAACCACTTGTAGACTCAGTCAAGAGGGATAAATCAACAGCCCCCTCAAGTTGGGAGATGGTGAAAACATACCCAACTTGGATAGCAAAGTATGAAACTGAGGAGAAAGAGCAATTTTTGTGAAAACATCAGCCAATTGAGACTTGGTGGGAAGATAGGTGAGCTGAATCAATCCTTCCAAGACCTTGTCCCGTGTAAAATGACAGTCGAGCTCGATATGTTTTGTCCGCTCGTGGAAAACGGGATTCTTAGCAATATGCAAGGCTGGCTGGTTGTCATAATGAAGAACCACTGGTTTCAAATCATGAACACCCAACTCCTCAAGAAGACGAACAACCCAGGTTACTTCCCCAGCAGCAGCAGCCATAGCCCTGCACTCAGCCTCAGCCGAAGACTTGGAGACAGTACTTTGTTTCTTAGATTTCCACGTAATAGGAGAAGAACCAAATAACAAGATGTAACCAGTGATAGAACGGCGTGAATCAACACAGGATGCCCAATCGGCATCTGAAAAAGCTTGTAGCCTGAGTTGATTTGAAGCTTGCAAAAGTATACCTTGTGCAACTGTACCAGCTAAATACCGTAAGGTATAGGATAAGTCAGGTCGGGTGTTCGTTAAGTAGTTCAACTTCCCCACTAGCGACCTATAAAGATCAGGATGTGGAAGAAGTTCACCATCAGACTGGGACAACTTAAGATGAACTGGAAGAGGAGTGCAAGTAGGTCGAGATAAATCAACTCCAGAATCAAGCAAAAGTTCCTTTGAAAACTTTTGTTGACAAAGAATAATGCCAGAAGGAGTGTGGGTCACTTCTATCCCCAAGAAAAAATGCAAAATACCCAGATCCTTGATTCCAAACTTAGTATCAAGATGAAGTTTCAGCTCTTGTATAGCAACAGAATCATCCCCAGTTAGAATGATATCATCAACATAAACAGCAACTATGCAAACTCGACCATTGGAACGTTTAAGAAACAAACTATAATCATTCTTAGACTAAACAAAACCTTGGCACAATAACTCCTCAACAAGCTTAGCATGCCACTCTCGAGATGCTTATTTAAGACCATAAATGGACTTTTTAAGTAAACAAACCAAATTGAACGGATTAGGAATACCATCTGGGACCTTCATGTATACTTCCTCCTTTAAAGAACCATGTAAAAATGCGTTGTTAACATCAAGCTGGAAAAGAGGCCACTTCCTGCTAGCAGCAAGAGATAAAAGGATTCGAACTGTCCCCATTTTTATAACAGGTGAAAACGTCTTCTCATAGTCAATGCCAAAGCGTTGATTATATCCATTAGCCACAAGACGAGCCTTACAACATTCAAGAGAACCATCAGACTTAAGCTTTACTTTATAAACCCATTTAGAACCAATTAGCTTTGATACCATGTTAAAGACAGTAAATTGAACAAGCTAATTGACATATGAAGATGATGAACATAGTTTCATCATTGAGTATAAGAGTTGATTGTATTACTGAGAAAGCTAAGAACCATTGAGTATAAGAGTTGATTGTATTACTGAGAAAGCTAAGAACAAGAATGAACATTGCAGAGTGAAAAACTAACTATTACAGAAGAAGCATTGCAGACTATATACAACTACTATTGTAACAAACTTGTAACCGAATTATGCTTGCTTAGCCGGCACTACCTGTCACTTTGACACATCAGCTAACCACTTGTAGACTCGGTCAAGAGGGATAAATCAACAAACTAGTGGGACAAATGGATTTACAAAATCATCCTCACTTCACGGTGGCTGTTGAGAAATGATTTATACACTAAAATACATGGGGAAGCTGAGGATTGCAATTACATCGGAGAAGGGCTACATAGATGCAAATAAATTTAATCATTATAACCAACCTCATTGATGCACATTACATTACATTATAGATTCAACAAATTTTAGCCAATCATTATTTCATATTATTTTAGCCAACTATTTTATATATCCCTGTTGGAGATGCTCTAATGCTACCGGGATCGTATGATATCATCATCATCTACATTACTCAACATTACCATATCGGAGAGAAGTGCAAGTTTCATCAATTAGAAGCTTGCAGAAAATGTGAATGCAATGTTGGGAACAACTACGGAAGAAGGTAAATGTATATAGTACAACACAAATGCTAAGAAAATTTAGGACCGATTACCAGCCCTATTATTGAATGTTTGTACTACATAAAAAAAGGAAACATGCCTGTCAATAGAGGCTACAACATAATAGAAACAGAGAAATATAATCAACCAGCAATCTAGCAAGGCTACAAGATAAATCAATAATACATCACTAGCTTATTAAAACATATTAAAAGAGCGGTACTACTACTACACATAATTCATTTCCCAGAAACAGACCTTATTAGGAATACAAGTGACCTTGCTTTGAATGAGGGGACAGTGTTCCGATGGTTCAACGTCCTAACTATGATTCAGACATAATATCTGCGATGTCACTATGCTGTACGAAGTTTTGCATGTCATTCTCATCCAAATTTACCCATGCTTCAGGTGCTAGTTAAGATCTTCGATAGTGAAATCTTCAGGTGCTGGTACCTTAATGTAATACTTTTGACTTGGATCGGTCTAAAATAGGATCGATTTAATCGGTTTTTGTAGGACATCAGCACATGTACACCCCTGATACTGTATATTTTATATATTACTGTAAATTTTGATGTAGTTTGATCACGAAATGACTTAGTCTGTGACGCCCTCCAAACCTGGGGTACAGATTTGGGGAGTCACTCGACCAACGAAACAGAATATACCTGAATCTAACACATGCATAATAATATAATAACATAAAATACCCCTTATCCAAGACCGCATCCAGATTATGGCATAAAACAAGCTTCTAAGTCATATTTATTACAAACCAGTTTTCAGAGTTATTACACACTTAATATACAAAGCTAGACATCTAGTCTAACTTCCAAAGTAAAACAACTACCCGTCCAATGACAATCACTCGGCGTGGTCTCCTAGCATCGGGAGAACTGTCACTAGCGCTGTGTCTGCTCATTCTCTCGCTTCACTCGAATAGGGTTAGAAACAAAACAAGTATGAGCCACATGTGCTCAGCAAGCATGATATATATCAATCACAGTTCCATAATGAAAGGAAAGATTTCAGTTATCTGAATCAACAATATACAAGTCAAACATATGCTTTTAACAATCTTTAATGAAGACAGAGGAATTAGAATTGGACTTCTAAAATTTTCAAATACAAAGGTTGAGCTGCTGATCAGTCACGCATCAACCCCGGACTAGCTTATAGCATAGTCCTCCACTAGGATCCATGGCCATCTAGGCCTTAAGTTATTACGACCATAAATATGGCCCGACCATTACTGGTCTCATTTTAAAACATGCAAATTCTATCACAAGGTATAAACAATAACATGCATAACAAGATAAGTACACAATGACGGGGTGTAATAGTTGCAAAAGAGATTCAACTATTCAATATCAAAGAAAGTCCGAGAAATAGATTCGGAATGGTTTCAAGGGTACAACGTACTCATTTAAGAAAGTCAACAATGGTTATCATCAATTGTTGTGGAATAAAATCTGAGCTTACGAATTTAATGCGAGGGTTTAATGAGCTTCGAGCTTTTATGGCTGCACTTGTGTTTCGAGACTAAATCGGTCCTCACAAGATGCCTACGTATCTCAAATCGTTATTGAGAATCAAGCCAAAGACGTAGTTCTTGGTGTTGCCCTCGGGGCTATTGTAATATCCGTGAATTTTATTATTTGATTAAATGATATATTTAATCTAAAATATTTATTTTGGAATATTGGAATATTATTATATGATATTTAGTGTGTAATTATGTGCTAAATGGTGAGTCGGAAGCCCCTTTCAAAAATTTCGTCATTTGGAATTTTCTTCAAATTTGAGCCGTTTTGATAATTCAAGAGCCCGTTGAAATTTCGTACATTCATTTTTAATTCTTCGTCTTTCGTATTCGAATCGTTATCGAAAGGGTTATGGGATTCTATTTAACCCTACCTATTTGATTCTGCAAATTAATTTCAATTTTTGATCCGAAAAAGGAAAAATCGTTCCGAACCCTAATTGCTTAAGGGGACGGATTTATCGTTCTATATCAATATTGAAGTTGTTATAGCCCTAGTATTCTTGAGCATTAGTTATATAATGATATATATCAATTTGGATAATCATCAACCTTTTTAACCCCTTACTTTTCGTAAAACGTGTTTTTGACCTAATTAGGGTTTTTAAACGATCTAACGAATCAATATCGATCCAAAAATGTTATTTGGGGTATTATTTTTCCAAAAATATAAAATGATCAATCAGACTTCATAACCCTAGCAATTCTTCAGAAATTACTCAAGAAATCCGAAATTCCCAAATAATTATTTTGTGTTCTTGATCTTCAATCAATTCGTTCTAAGGGTTATTGAAGTCCAAATCTGAAGTTCTTATACTCAAATCAAAGCCCCAAAAATCTAGTTTCAGAATCTTCCAACCTCATCATCATCTGGTAAGTATTCGATTTTATATTGATTTTACAAGTTTCGAATTAAAATTAGGGTTCTTGATTCGATTTGGGGATTTTCATTCTGTTGATTCTCCGTTCAATTGGTTGCTTCTAACATGTTCCTAGGGTTCTAATTAGCAAGAATCCATGCTTTAATTTCATGTTTATGTTCGATTTAGTCGGGTTTGATTTTCGGGTTTTGACCCGATTTCTTCTTTCAATTCGTACGTTCTTGATATTGATCTGACATTGTTTTTGGTAAAGGGCTTTTATTGTATGAGTTATAAGCTTCATTTTGGTATATTAATCTTTGAGTTTCATGTAGGATTTAAGTAGATCGGGTTTCCGGCCGAGGTCGTCGCCGGCGAGTTCTTTGAATGAATTCTGGGCACGATTCCGGCATGGGACAGATGTGTGTGTATGTGGGTTGTGTTTGTCTTGCAAAAGCGAACAAAAGCCCTATAGTTTGGTTTGGTTTTGATCGGAAACGGCGAAGTCCGGCCACCGGACGCCGGCCGGATTCTGGAAAACCCAGATTCCGGCGGGTTGTTCTTGGTGACCCGGATTCGTTCTTCCCGACCCGTTTACCCGATTTTTCGACCCGGTTTCAATCTTCAAAACCCTAATTCATTTTCAGAAAACTGTTTTTGAATTTTATTTTTAAATTTAATTCGAAAATAGTTTAAAAACTTTAAAAATTCATATTTTTATTTTAAAAATATATTTTTATATCAGAAAAATTCTGATAAATTACATTTATTATTTTAAATCCGAAAATTGATTAAACTTAATTATTTTAATTATTTTTAATTAATAATTAATTTATTAATTAATTGGTTAATTCTTTTAATCAATTAATTCTTAAAAATTAATTATTAATTAGATTTAATTAATTAAAAATTCAGTTTAATTATTTTCAAGCCTATTTATTTATTTAAAAATAGTTTGAGCATTTAAAGAGTGTCAATTAATTTTATTAATTGATTTATTTTCATTTAAATGTTTATATTGGATTTAAAAATCCGATTTTTGATTTAAAAATTAGTAATGACTTATTAAAAATTCAAATGAGTTCCGTATGATGTTTTAAAAATGTTTATAAGTGCTATATGGTTCATATTAATTTTGTGTCGTGTTTTATAGTCTGTATATGCCCGTGCTAGGGCAAATACCTGAGTTTTAAATATCGTAAATTATACCGGACGTCCGATACGTAACCGGTTACTTGTTTAAATGTGATTATTGATTGAATAAGTGTCGAGAGTAGAACGAGCATAGTTAGACTTATTGTGATGAGTTGTTTAAATTATAGAATCGAGTTCCCGGAGCAAGGGAAAGGGGAAAGTAGAGTGAGCAGAGTCGATCCGACAGCAGCTTAGACCAGGCAAGTATCTGTGCCTTTACTTGTGATAAAAGTTATTATTGTCTTGATTACTTGAATACCGTTATCCCCAGAACAATTCAAATTATCCATCTTTTAACCGCATTGGGACAACTGATTCCATTTCCTTAGAAATTCTTGATTCTTTGATTTGATCTGCATCGGAAACCCTTATTTCCAATTTACTTGATTATTGTTTACCACCGATTGTTGCTATTTATCATCCTTTGATTATCATTGACAACCTTTGATTGTTTGATTTCCATCTTGAAACTACTCCATGATCCTTTCTCGATCTTCGTTGATACTGAACAGTTGAAGCTCTTTTGCAATTACTATACAATCAGTTTATCTTATTGAGCATGTTATTGTTTATACCCTATTATAGAATTGGCATGTGTTTTTAAAAATGGACCAGTAATTGGTCGAAGTAACTTAAGGCCCAGATTGGCCTGGGATCCAGTAGAGGACTATGACATGAGCTAGTCCGGGGTTGATGCGTGGCTGGCCAGCAGCACAACCTTTGATTTGAATAAAATGTATAAGCCAAATTCTAATTCTTTACTTCAATCATTATTGATACAAAGCATGTGTTAGCTAAATATTGTTGATTCTGATATCTTAAATTCATATCCTTACAACCGTGATAGAAATGATTCGTTGATGTTTGCTGAGCAATTTTGGCTCACTCTTGCTTGTTGTTTTCTAACCCTATTCCAGTGAAGCGAGAGTATGAGTTGGCATAGCGTGACCGATAGTTCACCAGCAGTCAGGAGAGCCCCTCGAGTCACTGTTATTGGCAGGGTAGTTGTTGTTTTGCTTTTCTAGATTTAATGTCTAGATTTGAACTTTAGTTGTGATGTAATAACTCTGATAAAACTGGTTTGTAATAATAAAAGATTGTAGTAGCTTGTGTTCATTGCCATAATCTGGATGCGGTCTTGGTCAAGGGGTAATTGTGTCTTTATATATATATTATGCATGTGTTAAATAGTGTTCCGTTGGTCGGATGACTCCTCAAATCTGTACCCCGGGTTTGGAGGGCGTCACAGTTGGTATCAGAGCAACAGGTTATGGCATTTGAAACAAGTTAGGACTTAGGGTCCAGGATAACATAGAGAGTTAGGAAGTCACGTAAGGATATTAGGAGGTCAACTAGGGATATTACGCGTAGTAATTAAATGTGGTTATAATTGCAGCCCCCTAGTTCTAGTTCAGACTCAGACCCTTCCGAGGATACGATATCAGAGATACCTACACCCGTTGAGAGAGCAGGACCGTCTCGGCCAGTGCGATATCAGCCTAGGCATCAGGGCCCAGTAGTCAGGAGAGATCAGATACCTTGTCCTATTCCACTCCGACAAGTAGCCCCAGCACCAGCGTCTCAGGCATCAGTTTGTGGGCCTTTGTATCAGTTATGTGAGCCACCAGTTCCACACCATGTGTATCAGAGGGTGAGAAGAGAGAAGGATTTCCTTTATGGACAGGTTATGGAGATGGGTAGGATTCGTTCGATCGAGGCAGCCGCTGTCAGAGAGAGAGACAGACTTAGAGATCAGATGAGAGACATTCAGATGAGGTTTAGGGTTACGAGGACTTTGGTTGAGACTCGATTGCATGGATTAGCTTCTAGTCGAGAGGGAGAGACAGTAGCAGGGATGAGACAGATTTTGGATTATGCGATGAGTGAGATTGCAGAGGTTTCAGGACCCCCGTTATGGCCGGCAGGAGCAGGTGATCTGTGAGCAGGTATCGGTAGTAGACAGATGTGACATGGATGTATGGTTCTAGATAGTTAGTATATAGATGCATATAGTAGAATCAGCAGTGCACCGGGCTTATAGGAACGCCTCGGGTTGTTGTTGCATTTTTGTTGTTGTATTGCTGGTCGGCAGTTATGGTTCAGCCATGATATATTTTCTTTTGAAGCGTTCTACGCTTGTACTAACTCTATCTATATATATATGATAAACCTCTTTTATAAAACTGTATTTATTCCCCTGTCATTCATTTCCAGCATCATAACTGTTATTCTACTTATTGCAACGAGTGTATCCATACACCGTTGAGAAGATCTGTAAACCTTCGAGATATCAATTGTGATCCTTCCTTCTCTTATATGAACTGTTTGATTAAGCCAATTATTGTTTATTCATTAGCGATATGGCTCCTAGACGACAAACCCGTTCAACTGATACTTCTGACCAAGAAGGTCAACAAAATACACCTCCCACGGGCCGTGTGGACCCGATGGTAATCCAGTTGTTAAATACCCTTACTCAACAGACTGCCGCATTAGCACAGCAGCAACGTGCATTTCAGCAACAGCTCTTAGAACAGCAGCAACAGCATCAGCCACATCAGCATCAGCAGCATCAACAACAGCACCAGCAAGCAGCACCGGCAGTTACGTTCAAATCTTTCCAGGCAGCAAAACCTCCAGAATTTAAAGGATCAGCAGACCCTGTAGAGGCTAAGGCATGGTTGAAAGAGATGGAAAAGGCTTTTGCCTTGATAGAGGTGACAGAGGATAAGAAGACAGAGTATGCAAGCTATTTTCTGAAGAATGAGGCTAGTTATTGGTGGGAAACGAGTAGGGCTATGGAGCCCGAGGGATTGATTACGTGGGCAAGATTCACAGAGTTGTTTTTGGAAAGATATTTTCCGGACTATATGAGAGATCAGATGGAATTGAAGTTTTTGGAATTAAAGCAGGGAAGCATGACAGTGCCCCAATATGAAACAAGGTTTACGGAGTTGTCAAGGTTTGTTCCAACCTATGTGGATACGGAAAAGAAGAAGGCCAAGAGGTTCCAGCAGGGACTGAGGTCTTGGATTCGTAGTAAGTTAGCTGTATTGGAGTTGGACACCTATGCAGCGGTGGTCCAAAAGGCAATGATTGCGGAGGCAGAGAGTGATTCTTACATGAGAGAGAAGGAGAACAAGAAAAGGAAAGCAGGGATACCCGCTAAGGGACAGCAGCAGGGAAGTTTTCAAGGGCAAGCAAATAAGAAGCTGGGATTTCAGCACGGAAGGAATACAAGTTTCAGGAAACCAGACACCGGAAACGTAGGACAAGATAACCGTCTACTAACCGGCGGTCAGCAGGGACTTTCTAGACCCCCACTACCAGAATGCAAGACATGCGGGAAGCGACATCTAGGGATATGCCATCGATTGACTGTCACATGCTTTAAATGCAATCAGAAGGGACATTATTCCCGGGATTGCAAGATGGGCATCGTGTGTCATCGGTGTAAGAAACCAGGTCACATGATTAAGGACTGCAGAGCACCAGCAACCGTGAACAATATGATTCGGGCAATTGAAGCACCCCCAGTTGTTAACGTTCAGCCGTTAGCCAGGACCTACAATATGTCAATGGGAGAAGCAGTGAGAGATTCCGACGTGGTGGCAGGTACACTTCTAGTAAATTCTATTCCTGCACAAGTGTTAATAGATTCGGGAGCGACGAAGTCTTTTATTTCTGAAACGTTTGCTCGTAGATTGAATTGCGTAATGAAACCTTTAAGTGGAGTGTTGACTATAGAGATAGCTAATCAGGATCGTATCGCGGTCAGTTCATATTATCCCCGTTGTGAGATAGAGATTTTGGGAAATCGTTTTTATGTTGACTTGTTACCTTTTAAGTTAGGTGAATTTGATGTGATATTAGGGATGGATTGGTTGACTGAGCATGATGCAAGTATTGATTGTAAGAATAAGAGGGTTACTTTGATTACCCTAGAAAAGAAAGAGATAATATTTAGAGGAGAGAAACAAAGAAAGAGGTTCCTGACAATGATTCAGGCTAAGAGGTTATTAAGGCAAGGTTGTGAGGCGTATCTAGCTTATGTAATAGATATAGATAAGGAAGTTTCTAAGTTAGAAGATATTCCAGTCGTAAATGAGTTTCCAGATGTTTTTCCGGAAGAATTACCAGGTTTACCTCCAGATAGAGAAATTGAATTTGCGATAGACTTAGTACCGGGCGCGGAGCCAGTATCGAAGGCCCCTTACAGGATGGCACCAGTGGAGATGAAGGAATTGGCTGATCAACTGCAAGGTTTGCTAGAAAAAGGAATTATTAGACCCAGCGTTTCACCGTGGGGAGCACCAGTACTGTTTGTCAAGAAAAAGGATGGAAGCATGAGATTGTGTATAGACTATCGGGAGTTGAACAAGCTGACCATTAAGAACAAGTATCCGTTACCTCGAATAGATGATCTGTTTGACCAGCTGAAGGGAGCGGTACATTTTTCGAAGATCGACCTACGGTCAGGATATCACCAATTGAAGATTAGACCAGACGACATACCGAAGACAGCCTTTCGAACAAGGTATGGGCACTATGAATTTTTAGTAATGGCGTTTGGACTAACGAATGCACCCGCAGCTTTTATGGATCTAATGAACAGGATTTTCAAGAGATATTTGGACAAGTTTGTAGTGGTATTCATCGACGACATCTTGATATACTCAAGGACAGAAGAAGAGCATGCAGACCAGTTGCGAATTGTGTTAGAAACGTTGAGACAAGAAGGACTATACGCGAAGTTTTCCAAGTGTGAATTCTGGTTGAAAGAAGTTCATTTCTTAGGACACGTGGTGAGCAGCGAAGGCATCAAAGTGGACCCAGCAAAGATAGAGGCAGTGAAAGATTGGGAGAGACCAAGGACACCGACTGAAGTCAGAAGTTTCTTGGGATTAGCCGGATACTACCGGAGATTTGTGCAAGATTTTGCGAAGATAGCTACTCCAATGACCAAGCTGACAAGGAAAAGCGAGCGATTCATATGGAACGATAAATGCGAAGAAGGCTTCCAAGAGTTAAAGAAAAGACTAACTACGGCACCGGTATTGATGTTACCAGACGATCAAGGTCATTTCGTAATCTATAGTGATGCGTCGTACAAAGGATTAGGATGCGTACTTATGCAACATGACAAGGTGATTGCCTATGCGTCAAGACAGTTGAGACCCCACGAACAGAAGTACCCTACACACGATTTGGAGTTAGCAGCTATTGTGTTTGCTTTGAAGATATGGAGACACTACTTGTATGGAGAGAGATGTGAAATTTACACCGATCACAAAAGTTTGAAGTATATCTTTACTCAGAAAGAGCTGAACATGAGGCAACGAAGATGGTTAGAACTAATCAAGGACTACGACGTTTCTATCAACTATCATCCCGGCAAGGCAAATGTGGTAGCAGATGCATTGAGCAGAAAAGAGAGATTAAATACACTAATGATGACCAAAGAATTATACAAGGAATTTGAGAAATTGGAAATCGAAGTAATTAATCCGAAGGACGCTACGGAAATAATTTATACCATGACGTTTCAACCTGAATTGTTGGAGAAGATACGAAAGTGCCAAGAGCAAGTTATGAACGACGATGTGAATAAAATGACAGGTGAGGAAATATGTAGCCAACCGGACGACAAAGGGATCTTGAGATTTGCTTCTCGGATATGGATACCTAACGTAACGGAACTGAAAAGTGAGATTCTGCACGAAGCACATAACTCGAAGTATTCAATTCATCCAGGAAGTACGAAGATGTATCGAGATCTTAAGACAAACTTTTGGTGGCCAGATATGAAGAGAGAGATTGCGGAATGGGTAAGTAAATGCTTTACGTGTCAAAGAGTTAAGGCGGAACATCAGAGACCAAGTGGATTACTTCAACCATTGGAGATTCCCGAATGGAAGTGGGAACACATTGCGATGGACTTTGTAGTAGGATTGCCTAGAACCAAAGCTAACCATGATGCCATCTGGGTTGTCGTGGATCGATTGACGAAATCTGCGCATTTTCTTCCGATTAACGAGAGATTCTCGCTGGATAAGTTAGTTCATATGTACATAAAAGAAATCGTAGTACGACATGGAGTTCCAGTATCGATAGTGTCTGATAGAGACCCTCGATTCAATTCAAGATTTTGGAGGAGTTTTCAAGAGTGTTTGGGCACCGAGTTGAGAATGAGTACGGCTTATCATCCGCAGACGGACGGTCAGAGCGAAAGGACAATTCAGACTATTGAAGATATGCTTAGGACGTGTGCACTTGATTTTGAAGGCAGTTGGGACGATCATCTACCCTTGGTGGAATTTTCATATAATAATAGTTTTCACGCGAGCATCGGAATGCCACCGTACGAAGCTTTGTATGGACGAAAGTGTCGATCTCCAGTATATTGGGAAGAAGTTGGTGAACGGAAAATGATAGGACCAGAACTAGTACAACGAACAAAAGAAGTGGTTCAATTGATTCAGAGAAGATTGATAACAGCTCAAGACCGACAGAAGAAGTATGCGGATCTAGCCAGAAAGGATGTGGGATTCGAAGAAGGAGAGCAAGTGTTACTAAAGGTTTCACCATGGAAAGGATTAGTTAGATTTGGAAAGAAAGGGAAGTTGAGTCCGAGATATGTTGGGCCGTTTGAGATTTTGAAGAAAGTGGGCGAAGTAGCTTACGAGTTGGCATTGCCACCGCATATGCAGCACGTTCATAATGTATTTCATGTATCTATGCTTAAGAGGTATCGACCAGATTCGAATCATGTAATAGAGTATGAACCAATAGAGGTCCAGGCAGATTTATCGTATGTAGAACGACCAATCCAGATAGTGGATCGTAAGGAGAAAGTACTAAGGAATAAGACAGTAGCGTTAGTGAGAGTTTTGTGGAGGAATCCTAAAGTAGAAGAGTCTACCTGGGAGTTAGAGAGTGAGATGTTAGAGAAGTATCCCCAGTTGTTTCCTTGATCTGATTCTGAGGACAGAATCCTATTAAGGGGGGGAAGGATGTAATATCCGTGAATTTTATTATTTGATTAAATGATATATTTAATCTAAAATATTTATTTTGGAATATTGGAATATTATTATATGATATTTAGTGTGTAATTATGTGCTAAATGGTGAGTCGGAAGCCCCTTTCAAAAATTTCGTCATTTGGAATTTTCTTCAAATTTGAGCCGTTTTGATAATTCAAGAGCCCGTTGAAATTTCGTACATTCATTTTTAATTCTTCGTCTTTCGTATTCGAATCGTTATCGAAAGGGTTATGGGATTCTATTTAACCCTACCTATTTGATTCTGCAAATTAATTTCAATTTTTGATCCGAAAAAGGAAAAATCGTTCCGAACCCTAATTGCTTAAGGGGACGGATTTATCGTTCTATATCAATATTGAAGTTGTTATAGCCCTAGTATTCTTGAGCATTAGTTATATAATGATATATATCAATTTGGATAATCATCAACCTTTTTAACCCCTTACTTTTCGTAAAACGTGTTTTTGACCTAATTAGGGTTTTTAAACGATCTAACGAATCAATATCGATCCAAAAATGTTATTTGGGGTATTATTTTTCCAAAAATATAAAATGATCAATCAGACTTCATAACCCTAGCAATTCTTCAGAAATTACTCAAGAAATCCGAAATTCCCAAATAATTATTTTGTGTTCTTGATCTTCAATCAATTCGTTCTAAGGGTTATTGAAGTCCAAATCTGAAGTTCTTATACTCAAATCAAAGCCCCAAAAATCTAGTTTCAGAATCTTCCAACCTCATCATCATCTGGTAAGTATTCGATTTTATATTGATTTTACAAGTTTCGAATTAAAATTAGGGTTCTTGATTCGATTTGGGGATTTTCATTCTGTTGATTCTCCGTTCAATTGGTTGCTTCTAACATGTTCCTAGGGTTCTAATTAGCAAGAATCCATGCTTTAATTTCATGTTTATGTTCGATTTAGTCGGGTTTGATTTTCGGGTTTTGACCCGATTTCTTCTTTCAATTCGTACGTTCTTGATATTGATCTGACATTGTTTTTGGTAAAGGGCTTTTATTGTATGAGTTATAAGCTTCATTTTGGTATATTAATCTTTGAGTTTCATGTAGGATTTAAGTAGATCGGGTTTCCGGCCGAGGTCGTCGCCGGCGAGTTCTTTGAATGAATTCTGGGCACGATTCCGGCATGGGACAGATGTGTGTGTATGTGGGTTGTGTTTGTCTTGCAAAAGCGAACAAAAGCCCTATAGTTTGGTTTGGTTTTGATCGGAAACGGCGAAGTCCGGCCACCGGACGCCGGCCGGATTCTGGAAAACCCAGATTCCGGCGGGTTGTTCTTGGTGACCCGGATTCGTTCTTCCCGACCCGTTTACCCGATTTTTCGACCCGGTTTCAATCTTCAAAACCCTAATTCATTTTCAGAAAACTGTTTTTGAATTTTATTTTTAAATTTAATTCGAAAATAGTTTAAAAACTTTAAAAATTCATATTTTTATTTTAAAAATATATTTTTATATCAGAAAAATTCTGATAAATTACATTTATTATTTTAAATCCGAAAATTGATTAAACTTAATTATTTTAATTATTTTTAATTAATAATTAATTTATTAATTAATTGGTTAATTCTTTTAATCAATTAATTCTTAAAAATTAATTATTAATTAGATTTAATTAATTAAAAATTCAGTTTAATTATTTTCAAGCCTATTTATTTATTTAAAAATAGTTTGAGCATTTAAAGAGTGTCAATTAATTTTATTAATTGATTTATTTTCATTTAAATGTTTATATTGGATTTAAAAATCCGATTTTTGATTTAAAAATTAGTAATGACTTATTAAAAATTCAAATGAGTTCCGTATGATGTTTTAAAAATGTTTATAAGTGCTATATGGTTCATATTAATTTTGTGTCGTGTTTTATAGTCTGTATATGCCCGTGCTAGGGCAAATACCTGAGTTTTAAATATCGTAAATTATACCGGACGTCCGATACGTAACCGGTTACTTGTTTAAATGTGATTATTGATTGAATAAGTGTCGAGAGTAGAACGAGCATAGTTAGACTTATTGTGATGAGTTGTTTAAATTATAGAATCGAGTTCCCGGAGCAAGGGAAAGGGGAAAGTAGAGTGAGCAGAGTCGATCCGACAGCAGCTTAGACCAGGCAAGTATCTGTGCCTTTACTTGTGATAAAAGTTATTATTGTCTTGATTACTTGAATACCGTTATCCCCAGAACAATTCAAATTATCCATCTTTTAACCGCATTGGGACAACTGATTCCATTTCCTTAGAAATTCTTGATTCTTTGATTTGATCTGCATCGGAAACCCTTATTTCCAATTTACTTGATTATTGTTTACCACCGATTGTTGCTATTTATCATCCTTTGATTATCATTGACAACCTTTGATTGTTTGATTTCCATCTTGAAACTACTCCATGATCCTTTCTCGATCTTCGTTGATACTGAACAGTTGAAGCTCTTTTGCAATTACTATACAATCAGTTTATCTTATTGAGCATGTTATTGTTTATACCCTATTATAGAATTGGCATGTGTTTTTAAAAATGGACCAGTAATTGGTCGAAGTAACTTAAGGCCCAGATTGGCCTGGGATCCAGTAGAGGACTATGACATGAGCTAGTCCGGGGTTGATGCGTGGCTGGCCAGCAGCACAACCTTTGATTTGAATAAAATGTATAAGCCAAATTCTAATTCTTTACTTCAATCATTATTGATACAAAGCATGTGTTAGCTAAATATTGTTGATTCTGATATCTTAAATTCATATCCTTACAACCGTGATAGAAATGATTCGTTGATGTTTGCTGAGCAATTTTGGCTCACTCTTGCTTGTTGTTTTCTAACCCTATTCCAGTGAAGCGAGAGTATGAGTTGGCATAGCGTGACCGATAGTTCACCAGCAGTCAGGAGAGCCCCTCGAGTCACTGTTATTGGCAGGGTAGTTGTTGTTTTGCTTTTCTAGATTTAATGTCTAGATTTGAACTTTAGTTGTGATGTAATAACTCTGATAAAACTGGTTTGTAATAATAAAAGATTGTAGTAGCTTGTGTTCATTGCCATAATCTGGATGCGGTCTTGGTCAAGGGGTAATTGTGTCTTTATATATATATTATGCATGTGTTAAATAGTGTTCCGTTGGTCGGATGACTCCTCAAATCTGTACCCCGGGTTTGGAGGGCGTCACAGCTATGGCGGCATGAGCACACCAAGGACGTAGTGACTTGTATGTCCTTATTCGAGGATGAAGTCTAAAACGTAGTTCTAGGGGTGCCTTTGTGGCTTGTTGCACCTTCTAGGCGTTGTGACGTATGGAGCTGTGCCCAAAACGTAGTAGATGACGTATGGAGCTGTGTCCAAAACGTAGTAGATGACGTATGGAGCTGTGTCCAAAACGTAGTTCTGATTGTAGGATCAGGGTCCTTATATAGGCGTCTAGAGCCTAATATTTATGGTATGTTTAGGAGTCTTAGCGAATAAATCTCCGTTTTGATATTGGATAAACATTGTATTTCTTGCAGGATAAGTCTTTTCCTTGTTGATAAAGGCCATGTCTCATTAATTGTCTTTAATTGGGATTCTGGATCCTTCTTTGATGAATTTACCATATTTTGGACTCTTTTTATGAGCTGTATATTTTCCCCATTCATTAATTACGAAATTAATGAATAATCAGGGTGTCGGGCCTTAAATATCGGCCTTTCCATTGAATAGTCAATTATATTTCTATAATTACTTTTCTGACCATATCATTTGCCCCCAACTTCTGGGAAAATCTCCTTGGGGTTTTCGTAGAAGTTATAACGTGTTTTTCCTCAAAATTTTCCATTTTTAAGGGCATTTTTGACCTCAAATTAGGTCATTTTCGACCTCCTTTTTGACCAGGAAACAAGTCATTTTCGACCTCAAATTCGACCAGGAAACAGGTCATTTTCTACCTGAAATTCGATCTGGATTTCGACCTCGACTGGAGTGAGGTCGAAGGTTTCGACCTCGATTTTTAAATCTTTTTCAACCTCGAGCCTTCGACCTCGATCCAGCCTTTTTTCGACCTTGATTTCTAGGTCAATATCGACCTCGATCTCTAGGTCGTTTTCGACCTCATTTTGGCGTGAGGTCGAACGCTTAGACCTCGTTTTCTAGGTCATATTTGACCTCATTCTTTCGACCTTGAATCCTTCTGTTTTCGACCTCACTTGGGTGTGAGGTCGAGGGGTTCGAGCTCGATTTATAGTGTATTTTCGATCTCAATCAATCGACTTCGATCTAGGGTCTTTTCGACCTCGAATTTTCAATTTTTTGATTGGATTTTTGGTGCGAAGTCGATGGAAACGACCTCAATTCCTCGTATTGTTGCCCAGTAAATAACAATTGTAGAAGGGGGTTGAATACAATTGTATAAGATTCTCGACTTTATATAACACAAATATGAAAGATCAATAACAATAACAATAACAGCTTTATTAACTTTGATATAAAACTGTTACAAACTCTCTTAAGAAATTCTGATGTTCTTAAGAGCTGCTAGCTTACAAAAACTCTCTCAAGAAATTCTGTTCTTAAGAGCTTCTCTCCGATTATGTTCTCTCTCGAATGAATACATAAATCGAAACTAAGACTGTGTTTATATAGTGCACACAGCTTCTCTATCAATAACAAGATAAGTCCTAATCAATAACAAAGATAGAAACCTATCCTTAATCGATAGCTACATTCTACAAACCAGGAACAAATAGAATAAACTTCCATGTTTATCTAGACTCCAAATATAACTCGAAGTAGGAATCCTGATCAGCTTCAAGTTCTGATGATCAATCCTGATCATAGTCTGAGTAGGAATCCTGATGATCAATAAGATACTGACGCTTGATCAAATACTGATGACCATGCAATACTGATGACGTCAGCAATCCTGATCAGTTGAGTCTAGCTTCTGACGATCATTGAATTCTGATCTAACAATCTCCCCCAATCTCATACTTTGTGAAATAAAGTATAGATTCCAAATATTCAATGATGTCAAAAACATGTATCAAAATGTACAAGTATCTTCAGAAACAACTTATCTGTTTTAAGCTTTTTGATAGAACAGATTCATCTTCAAGAAATTGGATAATAAACTTTCTTCTTTTTCTTCAAGAATTTGAATCAGTCTTTCCTTAAGATTTCTGAGTTCTTCATCTTCCTCATTAATCTGGTAGATAGCTGCTCTGAGATTCTGTATGGAGTTTCTCTGTAGACTGTGCTCTTCAAGCAAAAGATAAGCAATTTCCTTCCCATCAGGATTGAGAGAAAGATGAGTCATGCCAAAATTTACTTCTTTAACAGCAGTACCCCTTTGCATTTCCACATCCTGACCTCTTTGATTTAAGTACATGGGAATATAATTACCATCGAAATTACTGTTTTCATCCAGTCTTCTTCTTATAGTTGACAAAATCATGTCAGCCCATACTTTGTACACTTGGTTCTTCCATCTTAACAGATAGTGAACATATTTCAGTTCCTGTGTAGTTTTCATCAGCAGATCTTGAATAGATAAAATCTTCACACTACCATCTTTCATGAAGTACAGAAGCTTTTCTTTCTTTTCAAAACCATCATGACAATCTATAACTATATCAACAACTAATAAATTGTTCAGGTTTTCAGAAGTTAAAGTACCTCCAATTTCTGTCAAGGAGTAAGGATCAACATATGACATATTCAGATATTCACCATCTCCGTGTCCAATACCTCCTCTTGAATTACTTGACAATTGCTTCAGATTCGAAAACATCTTTAACCAGAGTGTTTTTGATCTAGCCATATCAGACAAATCAACAACACTTGAAGCACTTGTAATAATTCCACCAGACTGAAAATTGATAGGTGTATCACAACTTAATGTGCTAATATGTTTCCACTTCTTGTATTTCTCCTTTTCATGAGCGTAGCTTCTTTCAAGTAAAGATTCTTGTCTGCTTGAATTTCTCCATTTTCTTTCATTTGAAACTTTAAGCCTTTGTAGATAGAGATTGAAATCTTCATTTGTTCTTTTTGTAATATCTCTTCTTCTGGCTTCTTCTTCTTCATCTACTTCTTTGTTGTGACAATCAACAACAGTAGATAAGATTATCAAATCAACCTCTTGCAGAATTTCAGATTCGTCAGGATCTTGAATATTGTCAGGATTAGAATCTTCAATTTGATTTGTATTGCTGAGAGTTGATTTACTTGACTTTCTTCTCAATTCAGGTTCTTCTTCAACAATTCCATCATCACCAAAAGTAGATCTGTCAGGAACTACTAGAGTTTGAATAGGTTCAGGAATTTCTTCAATTCTTAACCCTCTAGACCTTGTCTGTCTAGGTACTGTTTGAGTTGAAGAACCTCTTCTACTTCTTCTAGCACCTCTCCTACCTCTGCTTCCTCTACCTCTAGCAGGAGCAGTATAGCTTTCCATTGTCTCTCTCTGTAATCTCAAGAATTCTTCATGTGAGAGATCTGGATATTCTTCACTTGCTGTAGAGAGTGCTTTTCTTGCAAATAATTGTTGAACTCTTTTATCAGTGTGATATAGAGTAACAATTCTGCCATCTTTTGTAGAAAACTTCTGGAATAAATTTGATGCATCTTCAGGATTATCAATAATTACATCTTCATCACCTTCAGGAATTGTAGCAAGAATGTGTCCATGACCAGGTGTCAGGATTTGATCTTCCGTCAGGATCTGAGATTGCACCAATGTTCTTACTGTCTTAACTCCAGAATCAGAAACATGAGTTGACTGCGTTGTTTGACTTTGAGAAGTTTGGATTGTCTTCATAACAACAGCATCAGAGGTTTCTCCTTGTATTACTTTGTCACCACCATCATCTCCAGTATCATCATCATTATTTCTTAATACTAGATCAGGTGTACATTTTGTCTGAATAACCTTCTCCCCCTTTTTGACATCAGGATTTGACAATAATTGCAAAATTAAGGAAAGAGAGGCTTGAATTTCAGTTACCTTAGTATCCAGAGAATCAATTCTTTGATTGATTGAGGTTTGTTCTGAAACAACAGATTTCACTTGGGATTCCACTACCCTCAGTTGTAAAGTAGTAGGCACCTTTGTAAAATTATTAAAGATATCAGTCCTCACTTTTTCAGTTGAACCCTTGATAGAATCAATCTCACTTTTCAGGCTTTTGGATAACAGAGTAGTAGACTTCAGATGATTCTTCAAGTCTTGATTCTCTATAGATTTCACTGCATTATAGGCATGTTCAATAGCAGAAGAAAAACTGATAGATTCATCAGATTGGTGCCATGAATTGTTCCATTCATTCTGTCTAAATGCCTCTGCAGGATCAAAGGAAGGAATAGAAAAATCTTGTCTTTGATCTTTCCCAGTGAAAGCATTGCTAGCCATATATGTACTTGATGAACCAAAATTAGTTCCAAGACTAATCTTGAGTGCTGTAGCAAGCTATTCCTTCTCTTTTCTATTCTCATTATCATCATCACTATCATCATCAGAATTATCATCATCAGAACCATGAGATTTATCAGGATCAGGAATTGCAATACCTTTCAGTTTATCCTGTGATTCTGAGATAGGATGATCCATTGGTCTTGAACGAAGTGGCTGAATCAAAATAGGTTCATTATCAGGAGCACCACTAGCGTCAGGATGAACATCGTCAGGATTTGATATGCTTGCATCAGTATTTGCTATCAATGGTTCTTGTGGAGCTTGAGGTTCAGAAGCTGCTTCAACACTTTGAGCTAAAGGTTCTTGTGTGCTTCCCTCATTGACAATGTTCTCGACCAATCTTTCAACAGAAGCTGTAGCTTTGCCTGCATCTTTACTTTGAGAAGATGGTTCTTGTGTAGCTGGAATGTTGATGTCTTCATTCTCCCTTTGAGAAAATGGTTCTTGTGTGACCATTCCACTAGCTAAGCCTTCACCCAAACTTTGATTGAGTGGTTCTTGTGTGGCAGGATCAACAGTAGCTGCTGAATTACTCTGAAATTCAGGTTCTTGTGGGCTTGATCCTTTCAGCTTCTTCTGTCTCTGATAGACTAACTCTTCTGCATTCCTCTTTTTCTTTGATGTAGGTGTAAGACCAACCAAGGAAGCAGTTGTAGAAACCTTCTCCCAAGAAATTTCTCTAATCTGAGATGGAGAGGCTGGAGAGTCTGATATAGAGACAACTTTTGTTGCTGCATCAGGAATACTAACATCAGGATTTGATGTCTGAATATCAGTATCCTTCATTTGCACTGTCAAAGGAATATGATACCTGCTCTTTGATAATTTCCTTGTCTTTTGTGGTTTTGATAAAGGTACCACAGCTTTAGTAGCAGTATCAGCAACTTCCTTGTTCACATTCATAACAGAGGATATAGGTAAGTCATCCTCTGAATCACTTTCATCAATCAACCTTAACTTCCTTTTCACAGGAACATTCTTAACAACCTTATCAGCTTTCTTCACCAGGACCCCTTGTACACCCCCTTGTATCTTCTTTTTAGTGAGTGGTGTAGAGGAAAAATCCTTTGAACCTGATTGCCTTCCAGACACATCAGTTCTAGCTGATTTCTTTGATTTTACAACTAAAGTCTTTTGAGAGACAGTAGAGGTGGTTGTTAACTGTTTAGACTGTTTAGGTTGCATGCTTGTGTCAGGAACAAGGTGGGTTGGTCCTTGTACCATAGCATTAGAAAGTAGTCCATAACGAGTAGGCATTTTCTGATGTAAGAAAAACCTAACCTCATCAGGAATAAAAGCATTTCCGCACAAAATATTTTGCCATATCAGGAAAAAAAATATTCAATAAGATTAAAATAAAATTTTATTTAAGAAAACAAAATTTATTTTAACAATCCTGAATAGCGTTTTGGTTTAAGAAAAATAACCAAATTAATGGTCATAGAATTAAAACACGCTTACCAGCAAACGAGGCAAAAATATTTATGGAAAACCGAACCGTCTCATCGAGATTGTAGAAATGACCTGCACCCTTAATACACATTCTCTATAAAAGAGAACTGTTAAGCATAATCATCATATATCTATTAAAACACAAATCCTCTCCAGAGAAAAACTTACGAAAACCTTTCACCTTCTTTGTTTTTCAATGGCTGCCAACAATCAAAACAACATACCTGATGAAGAACTTGATAGAATTTGGCAACAAATGGATGAGGCTCTAGCAGAGATTGCAGAGCAAGAGGGACCTCAGCCTATTCCTGATCCACAGGAGCATCATGCTTTTGTGAATGCAATGGCTGATGTGCTTCTTCATAACTTCCATCAGGCAAATCCTGATTGGAATCCTCTTGAAAATCTCATCGTTGTCAATGAAGAGGATGAAGACGATTGGGATGATGAAGAGGATGAGGATGAAGATGATGAAGAGCTCGTCCGAGAGCTTGAGAAACGTAAGAAGAGAATTCGTGATGCTTGTATGTCATGCAAGTTGGAGGCACAGAGGCGTCCCGATGGTCACGGTGACGATCCGCCTTCAAGTAAATCAGCTCCTCTTCTTGTCTCTTAAGGATGGAACAAGAGACCTTCCAGTTCTGAAGGACTGTGAAGCTGCTCAGGAGCATTCATGCTAATTTGCAGGGCACGTGTTCATGCTTATCTGTAAAGCACGAGTTCCTGAGTAGAAAATAGACTAGGAAAACAAATATGTAATTTCCAATTTTCATTTGTGATTGATATTCAAGAATTAATGAAAATTATCTATTTTCTCAATTGTTTGCTTCCTGTACTTGCCTGCAAAATTTGTTAGTAACACTCAAAGTGATATAGAGATGATAAATAATAAACTCTGTTAATAATGAAATTGAAATTGATAATTAAGACTGAAAACTTAATCAAAGACTAAGTAATAATCTAATTGTCCAGAGTTTACCAGGAGTGTTGATGACAAATTAGCATAGAACCTCTGGTTTTCATACCAGCTTCAATCATCTGAGCATCAGGATTTGACCAGTTGACTTCCTGTCAGGATTGAGTCCTATCAGAATTTGATCAAAGATACATACCTTTCTGAATAACCATCAGAATTTGACAGTTATCAGGATTTCCTCTCTGTAGCTTTTCCTCAGAAATTCTCAAAATTCATCATTCCAAGTTCATTCACCAACTTATTGAAAGTAGCTTCAGGCAGTGGCTTGGTGAATATATCAGCTAGTTGTTGATCAGTAGGAACAAAGTGAAGTTCAATTGTTCCTTCCAGAACCTGTTCTCTTATAAAGTGATATCTGATACTGATGTGTTTAGTAAGAGAATGCTGAACTGGATTTCCTGTCATTGCAATAGCACTTTGGTTATCACAATAAATAGGGATTTTTGAGTATGACAGGCCATAATCTAACAACTGATTTCTCATCCACATTATCTGAGCACAACAACTTCCTGCAGCAATGTACTCAGCTTCTGCAGTTGAAGTGGAAATAGATTTCTGCTTTTTACTGAACCATGAAACTAGTCTTCCACCCAAAAACTGACAACTTCCTGAAGTACTTTTCCTGTCTATTTTGCATCCTGCAAAATCAGCATCTGAATAACCACACAACCCAAAATCTGATTCCCTTGCATACCAAAGGCCAAGTGAAGGAGTGCCTTTGAGATATCTGAAAATTCTTTTGACTGCAATCAGATGTGGTTCTCTAGGTTTTGCTTGAAATCTTGCACATAGACAGGTTGCAAACATGATATCTGGTCTACTGGCAGTGAGATACAATAAAGAGCCAATCATTCCTCTGTAGTGAGTTACATCTACCTCTTCACCTTGATCAGGATCAAGTTTGGTAGCTGTAGCTATGGGAGTTGAAGCAGGAGTACTGTCTTGCATGTTAAACCTTGTCAGTAAATTCCTTGTGTATTTAGACTGATTAATAAAAATCCCTTCATTAGTCTGTTTAACTTGAAGACCCAGAAAGTAACTCATTTCTCCCATCATGCTCATTTGATATCTTGACTGCATAAGCTTGGAAAACTTTTCACACAGCTTATTGTTTGTTGACCCAAAAATGATATCATCAACATAAATCTGAACTAACAGCAACTCCTTACCATGATTCAAATAAAATAGAGTTTTATCAATTGCACCTCTTTTGAATCCACTTTCCAGTAAGAATTGAGCTAAGGTTTCATACCATGCTCTTGGAGCTTGCTTTAGTCCATAAAGTGCCTTATCCAGTCTGTAGACATAATCTGGATATTTAGGATCAATGAAACCAAGAGGTTGTTCAACATAAACTTCTTCCTCCAGTTCACCATTTAAGAAAGCACTTTTAACATCCATCTGGAAAACCTTGAATTTCTTATGTGCTGCATAAGCAAGAAATATCCTGATGGCTTCTAGTCTTGCAACAGGAGCAAAAGTTTCATCATAGTCAATTCCTTCTTGTTGGGAATACCCCTTTGCAACTAGTCTAGCTTTGTTTCTGATAATGACTCCATCAGAATCAGTCTTGTTCTTGAAAATCCACTTTGTACCAACAATTGATCTATTCTTTGGTCTTGGTACCAGTTTCCAGACTTCATTCCTTTCAAATTCATTCAGTTCTTCTTGCATTGCCGTAACCCAATCAGCATCTTTAAGTGCATCTTCAACTTTCTTAGGCTCCTCCTTGGATAGAAAGTTATTATATAAACATTCATTCTGAGTTGCACTTCTTGTTTGAACACTTGCATCAGGATCTCCAATTATCAAATCAGGAGTATGATCTTTTGTCCATTTCCTTGTTGGTGTCAAATTGTTTCTTGAAGTAGATGCTCCCCCTGGATTGGTGTTATCTTGATTGAAAGAATTTGATTGATTTGAAGCTCTCCCTGAATTATTGCTATGCCCTCCTGATGTGTTATCAGGATCTTCACTTGAATCAGTATCTGAAGAATTCTGTCCTGATGATTGAGTTGACTCTGAACTTGTAGTTGAATGCCGTTGCTCCCCCTCAACATTAGCACTACTAGTTGTATCACTGTTGTTTGTATCATTAGTATTAGCACCATCAGTACCTGGTGAGTCATCAGGATTTGGTGACCCGTCAGTACTGGATGAATGGACAGCTTCTGATTCACTTTCTTCAGGTTCCTTGGAAGCTTCATTTTCAAATAACAATCTATCATGCGAGTCTTCAATGATTCCAGTTATCTTCTTATCATCAAAAGATACATGTATTGACTCCATGACAGTTCTTGTTCTCAAATTAAAAACTCTGAAGGCTCTTGATGTAGGATAACCTATGAATATTCCTTCATCAGCCTTTGTTTCAAATTTCCCTAGCTGTTCAGGATGAGTTCTGAGAACAAAACATTTACAGCCAAACACATGCAAATGCTTCAGACTTGGTTTCTTCTCTTTGAGTGACTGATAAGGAGTGACACCATGCCTGTTTATCAATGTGAGATTTTGTGTATAGCATGCTGTGTTGACTGCTTCTGCCCAGAAATATGTAGGTAATTTAGCTTCTTCCAACATAGTTCTGCCAGCTTCAATAAGAGTTCTATTCTTCCTTTCTACTACTCCATTTTGCTGAGGTGTGCCAGGAGCAGAGAATTGTTGAATGATTCCTTTGTATTTGCAGAACTCTTCCATCTTTGAATTCTTAAATTCAGTACCATTATCACTTCTCAGAATCTTGACTTTGTACTTTGTGGTTGTCTCAATCATCCTCACATGATCCAACAGAACTTCAGGAGTTTCATCTTTTCTATGCAGAAAATACACCCAGGTGAATCTAGAATATTCATCAACAATTACAAGAGTGTACCTTTTCTTACTGATGGACATGATGTTGACTGGACCAAACAGATCAAGATGTAGCATGTGATATGGTTCTTCAATAGAGGATTCTGATTTACTCTGGAATGATGTCCTTCTTTGTTTTGCTTTTTGGCATGCATCACAGAGTCCATCAGGTGTATATAAGACATTAGGTAATCCTCTTACTAACTCTTTCTTAACCAACTCATTGATGTTGCTGAAGTTGAGATGAGAAAGCTTCTTGTGCCAATTCCAACTTTCATCTACTGAAGCTTTACTGATGAAACATGTAGGGGAGCCATCAGTATCTGAGAGAATGTTGGCTTCATATATGTTACCATGCCTGTAGCCAGTTAGTGCTATCTTCCCTGTTGCTTTACTGACTACTTCACAATATGTGGAATAGAAATTGACATGATAACCTCTGTCAGTGATTTGACTAATACTCAACAAGTTGTGTTTTAGTCCTTTCACTAGAGCTACTTTTTCAATGATGACATTTCGAATGATTATATTGCCATATCCCAAGGTTTGTCCAATGTTGCCATCTCCATAAGACACAGTTGGGCCAGCTTTTTCCTCATATTCTGATAACAGGGCTTTGTTTCCAGTCATGTGCACAGAACATCCACTATCCATGACTAACACATTTTTCCTTTTACCCTGCATCAGAATAGTAAAACACTAGTTAGAATGTTTAGGAACCCACACTTGTTGGATTCCTTGTTCATGCATTTTATTAAATTTAACAGCAGAAGACTTTTTGACTTTAGCAGTCCTGACAGGATTTACTCCATCAGGATTTGCTTTGTCAGTATCAGTATTAACAAAAGCATGCTTCACTATGACATTTTCAGTTCTATCAGACTTTGTACTACTTTCAAACTTAGGCAATGGATCATAAAAGTTATAGTACAAATCATGATACTCTTTACATGTATAAATAGAATGCCATAGACTACCACAATGAAAACAGGAATTCTGTGGTTTGTAAAATACTGATCTATTCCTAACATCAGATTTAGGAATTTCAGCAATTTTCTTCTTACTCTTTTTACAATCAATAGCAAGATGATTAGAGTTACCACAGTTAAAACAACACTTTCTAGGTGCATTTGGGATATATTTATAACCATTCTCTTTATTGATCCCAACTTTACCATTCCTGTTTCTCTTAACAGTAGCTTCCTTTTTCTTATCTGTAACCTCACAGATTTTATCTTTAAGCTGTTTCTGAGACAATAGACCTACATTCTTAGTGACTTTGTTCATGACAGGTTTAGACTTTATAATTTTAATTCCTTGAGTAGAAGAAGATCCCTTTTCAAAAGTAGAATTGGAATCCTTACCAAAAACAAAATTAACAGGAGTAATCTTAGATTTGGTTGAGTCTATAACATGTCTATAGGTCTTTGGACTGACTGTCTCATCAATGACAATTTTCTCTGCTAATTTCTTATCTTCATCTGACTTATATCCTAGACACTCTTTCCAATTCTTAGAGGTATTAATCTCATGAAATTTCCTACCAGAGTCTGTCCAGGTTCTGATTTTCTCATTAGCAAATTCAAGTTCTTTTTCAAGGGAAGTACATTTAGATGTCATCTCTAAGTGCATGTGTTTAGCATTATCACATTCTTTTTGTACTTCTTGCATACGAGAAAATTCAGCTTCTAATATCTCATTCCTCTTTCTAAGGTCAGACATCTCAGATAAGATTCTAGTATTTTCAGCAGTTTGACTTCTAAAGCTAATATGTAATGACTTTAGAAAGTGTCTTAACTCAGAAGCATTATCAGTATCAAAATCAAAGATAGTATTTAGTACCTTATCATCAGGAGCAGCAGTTACATCAGCATTGGCCATTAACGCATAGTTGACTACCTCAGTATCAGATTCTGAGGAAGAGTCCATCCAATCCTTGCTTGATGTGATGAGTGCCTTTTTCTTGTTGCATTCAGAAGCAAAGTGACCCATACCATTACACTTGTAGCATCTAACCTTTGACTTGTCAAATTTGCTACCCTTGCTGTCCTTTTTGATATACTTGTCTTTGTCTGCTTTGAAGGTCTTTTTCTGAAAGTTGCCTTGTCTTCTATTCTTCCTGAACTTCATCCTTCTGAAGTTTCTGACAATCATAGCAACCATCTCTTCCATGTCTGAATCAGAAGATTCATCACCAGTATTGGCATCAGGATTGCCATCAGTATCTGATGAAGAGTCGTCAGGATCTGACTCAGCTTCTCTTGCTTTCCTTCTAGAGACCTCCATAGCTTTCCCTTTTGATTTTGCTTCTACATTCAAAGCAATTGACTTTGCCTTGCTGCTTTTCTTGTTCTTTCTCTGTTGAACTTCAAGATCATGAGTTCTTAGCATCCCATAGATCTCATCAAGAGACACAATGTTCAGATCATACTGGTGTCTAATGATTGAGGTCTGAGTATCCCATTCTTCAGGTAAAGCTCTAAGAAATTTGGTGTTTGAATCTTCAGTTTCATATACTTTGTCAACTAAGGATAAGCTGTTCAATAGTGTCAGAAATCTATCATATAGATCAGTCAGGCTCTCTTCAGGTCTTGCATCGAATTGCTCATATTCTTGAATCAATAGAGCCCTTCTGTTTTTCTTAACAGATGCAGATCCCTGACACTGAGT
The DNA here is from genome assembly GCA_030848705.1 of Heracleum sosnowskyi. Taxonomy (NCBI): domain Eukaryota; kingdom Viridiplantae; phylum Streptophyta; class Magnoliopsida; order Apiales; family Apiaceae; genus Heracleum; species Heracleum sosnowskyi. Next base: position 12,440,922 of record CM061242.1, read on the forward strand.
TTCCAAAGTATCCCAGATTTCTTTTGAAGACTTGCATGCAATCACTCTGTTTGACATGACAGCATCAAGGCTATTATGCAAGATATTCTTTATCTTTGGTTCCCTGAGTACATGAGATTTTTCTTCTGGAGTCCATTCAGCTTTAGCTTTGACCACATAATGTTCTGGTACTGTATCTGTTCGTTCTACGAACTTTGTTGGTATATATGGTCCATCACGAATCCTGTCCAAGTAGTCAGGATCCATAGCCTCCAGGTACATCAGCATCTTTACCCTCCATGTAGGATATTCTGATATCTTCAAGATGGGAATCTTCATGCTTTCATACTTGGTTGTCGACATCTTTAGATCGTATCTGATTCAGAATTAAATCAGTTTGCTCTGATACCAATTGTTGCCCAGTAAATAACAATTGTAGAAGGGGGTTGAATACAATTGTATAAGATTCTCGACTCTATATAACACAAATATGAAAGATCAATAACAATAACAATAACAGCTTTATTAACTTTGATATAAAACTGTTACAAACTCTCTTAAGAAATTCTGATGTTCTTAAGAGCTGCTAGCTTACAAAAACTCTCTCAAGAAATTCTGTTCTTAAGAGCTTCTCTCCGATTATGTTCTCTCTCGAATGAATACATAAATCGAAACTAAGACTGTGTTTATATAGTGCACACAGCTTCTCTATCAATAACAAGATAAGTCCTAATCAATAACAAAGATAGAAACCTATCCTTAATCGATAGCTACATTCTACAAACCAGGAACAAATAGAATAAACTTCCATGTTTATCTAGACTCCAAATATAACTCGAAGTAGGAATCCTGATCAGCTTCAAGTTCTGATGATCAATCCTGATCATAGTCTGAGTAGGAATCCTGATGATCAATAAGATACTGACGCTTGATCAAATACTGATGACCATGCAATACTGATGACGTCAGCAATCCTGATCAGTTGAGTCTAGCTTCTGACGATCATTGAATTCTGATCTAACACGTATATTTTCGACTTCGAGCCTTCGATGTCGTTCTAAGGTTTTTTCGACCTCAATTTCATTATTTTTTGACTTTATTTGGGAGCGAGGTCGTTGGAATCGACCTCATTTTCCCATATGTTTTCGACCTCGGTCGTACGATTTCGATTTAATGTCTTTTCGACCTTAAATCTTTGATTTTGCCTTGGCTATATTTCAAAATTCTTTTCTTGGGATTTAACTAGCCCAATTTTTAATTGGACTTAAATTATTCCAGCCTTGGGCCTTATTGGGCCTTTATTGTTTGGGCTTCGAATTTGCCTGAGACCCAAATTATTTGGGTTTTAATCTCTATAATCCATAAATGGATTTGTGGGCCTTAACTGGCTATAGACGGTTGCCCTTCCTTAACCGGTTGGGTTTCCAGTCACTAGGCGATTCCTGGCGAGATTTTCTGTTGAATCTCATCGTTTTCTGGGTTTCTTACTTGAAGTTTTGAAGAATTCTTTGAAGATTCTGGGCTTTCTTTGAAGATTCTGGGTTTAAAATGGTTGATCGCGCTTCCCAATGTCTATGATAATGCACTAGGATTTCAGAGAAGTTATACCGGTCTTTTTTGAGACTTGGGGTCTTTTTATCCCTTACCTGGGACTTACTACCCTTTTTTGGGGATTTTAATATACACTAGTTTTTCACGAGTATCGTCTTGGTGTAAAGTGTGGAGCGACCTACACATTTACGACGATTTTGCCTTATTCGAGGCTAACTTGACATTTGCATAAGCCTTTTATGTCTTATACCGTCTTGTTTTGACTTCAAGCCTTTCATTGAGCATATCGAATGATGGGGTTTGGACTGAATATATTAGGTTTATGGGGTTTCAACCCTTCATTTGCTTTCTAGGAAGCTCATGATTTCATCGAACCTTATTTCTATTTGTCCTAGTAGTGAGTCCAATCAGGACACACTTTAAACATAATAGACTTTCAAATTTGAGGCATGCCAAGTCCTTGGCACCTCATGCCCTTCGAGGGTTTCTAGCTTGTACGAGCCTCGACCAAATACGTTCTTGATGCGATATGGTCCTTCCCAATTTGGGGCCAACTTGCCTTTTTGTCCAACTCCGGATGCCTCAATCTTTCGGAGGACTAAATCTCCTTGTCGAAAGAATCTCTCTTTAACCCTTAGGTTGTAATAGAAAGATGCTCGTTTCTGATGCTGAACTATCTTGGCATTTGCCTCATCTCTAACTTCATCAATCAAATCTAAGGCCAGCCTTAAGCCTTCCTCATTTGTTTCTGGCTCATAAGCCTCAATTCTTGGAGATGCGTGAGTAATCTCCACTGGAACCACTGCCTCTGCCCCATATGCCAACAGAAAGGGGGTAGCTCCAGTGGTGACTTTGCAGGTAGTACGATATGCCCATAGTATGGGGAGAAATTCGTCCACCCAAGTGTTTCTGGAGCGTTCAACTCTTTTCTTCAGTCCATCTAGGATAATTCGATTTGCAACCTCAGCTTGCCCATTTGCTTGAGGATGGGCGGCAGAAGTGAAGCGCAACTTGATATCGTTCTCATCACAATATTTCTTGAACTCATCGTTGTTAAACTGAGTTCCATTGTCTGTGACCAAGATACGTGAAATCCCGTATCTGCATATCACATTTTCCCAGAAGAAATGCATCACTTGCTTGGTGGCTTAGTCTCAATCCACTTGGTGAAGTAGTCGATTGCTACTATCAAGAACTTTCGTTGAGCACTTGCCATTGGAAATGGCCCGAGTATATCCATTCCCTACATGGCAAAGGGGATTGGTGAGTTTATGGATGTCAACATCTCTGGTGGTTGCCTAACCACTGGGGCATGCTTCTGGCACCTTTCACATTTCTTTACGTAGCTTTTAGCATCTGCTAGTATGCTCGGCCAGTAGAAACCTAGACGAGTGATTTTATGGGCAAGGGTTCTGCCCCCCAAGTGCTGCCCACAAATTCCTTCATGTACTTCCTTCAGGGCCAATTCTGCCTCTTGAGGTCTTAAACATTTCAGATATGGAATGATAAAGAGTTCTTGTATAGGATTCCCTCAATCAGGGTATACCTTAGTGCTCTAACGTATAGCTTTCGTGCTTCTGAAGTGTCGTTGGGTAACCACCCAGTTTCCAGATGAGCCTTGATGGGATCTATCCAACAACTAGCAACATCAATGGGTGCTACCAACTTTCCGTTGATGCTTGGGGTCCTCAGGACTTGGAAGTATACACTTCCTGCATAGTTTTCAATTTCGGAAGAAGCAAATTTAGACAAGGCATCGGCCTTCATGTTTTCTTCCCTTGGAATGTGCTCTACATAGCATTCGTCGAACTGAGTCATGATGGCCTTGACAAGTTTCAAGTACTTGGCCATGACTTCATCTCTGGCCTCAAATTCCCCATTTACTTGGGAAACCACTAGCCTCGAATCTCCACATACTTTCAGAGTTTTGACCCTCAAGGCTCCAGCCAGCCCTAAACTAGCTATCAGAGCTTCATACTCAGCCTCATTGTTTGTCGTTGGGAAGTCAAGTTTTAGTGCATACTCTATGAGGAATCCATCAGGACTTTGTAGCACTAAACCAACTCCATTTGATTTTGTTTTTGATGCTCCATCAAAATAGAGCACCCGATATTCTTTGAAATCCATCTCTTGATCTTTCTCATCATCCACTATTACTTCCTGCCCCCCGACTTCTTGGTCGTCAATGGTACATTCAACCATGAAGTCAGCAAGTGCTTGAGCTTTTATGGCCATTCGAGGCTTATACTTGATGTCAAATTCGCCCAATTCAATGGCCCATTTGATCAACCTTCCACTAACTTGAGGGCTATGCAAGATGTTTCTTAGAGGTTGATCAGTCAAGACCTCTAGCGTAGCTTTCTTGAGGCCATTATCAAGGCTAAGGCAAACTTCTCAATCGTTGAGTAGTTTATTTCTGCCCCATCTAGAATCTTACTCACATAGTAGATGGGTTTCTGAACCTTCAATTCTTCTTTTACCAAAATGGCTCCAAGGGCTGTGCTAGAGACCGCCAAGTACAAATAGAGAATTTCCCCTGGCTTGGGCTTTGCCAACAGTGGTGCCTCAGCCATGTATTTCTTCAGGGCCTCAAAGGCCTCTTGGCTCTCCGTTGTCCATTCAAAAAATTTCACCTTCTTAAGTGCTTTGAAGAAAGGTAAGCACTTTTCTCCTGACTCGGAGATGAATCTTGCCAGAGCTGCCACTCTTCCCGTTAGTTTCTAGACTTCTTTGATAGTCCGTGGAGGTTCTATACCTAGAATTGCTTTGATTTTGTCGGGATTGGCCTCAATCCCTCTCTTGGAAACCATCAGGCCTAAAAACTTTCCCGAGCCTACACCAAAGGCACACTTAGCTGGATTTAACATCATCTTGTGGTGCCTTAGCACTTCAAATGCCTCTCAGAGGTGCTCAATGTGATCGGCCTTATCGAGGCTCTTGACTAGCATGTCGTCTACGTAGACCTCCATGGTTTTTCCAATTAGGTGTTCAAAAATTTTGTTCACCAATCTTTGGTAGGTTGCCCCTGCATTCTTAAGTCCAAATGCCATGACTAAGTAACAGAAAACACCAAAGTCAGTGATGAATGATACCTTGGAGATGTCATCTTTGTGCATCTTGATTTGGTTGTATCCGCTAAAGCTATCCATGAAACTTAGCATCTCGTGCCCAACTGTTGCATCTATTAGTGCATCAATCCTTGGTAAGGGAAAACAATCCTTAGGACATGCATCATTCAAATCGGTGAAGTCGACGCACATCCTCCACTTTCCATTAGCTTTTTTGACCATCACCGGGTTAGCCAACCATTCTGGGAATTGAATTTCCTCAATGAACCCGGCTTCTAAAAGCTTTTCAACTTCTTGTTTTATGGCTTCAAGCCTCTCTGGAACAAAACTTCTCTTCTTTTGTTTCACCGTCTTCCTTTCTGGATCCACATTCAATTTGTGAGTTATCAATTGGGGATCGATCCATAGCATGTCGGCCGCTGTCCAAGCAAAAACGTCATTGTTCTCTTGAAGAAAAATATGAGTTTGCTTTTTAATGGTTCGGGCAGTAGTGCCCCAACATAAGTCACCTTCTCTGGTTCACCTGGGACTAAAGGAATTGGGACCAAGTCTTCGACCGGTTTTCCTCTTTTGTCCTCATTGTCGCTTGTATTCATGTCTTCAATGGGGAGAACCTGCCCCCCGATTCCATCAGGCCTTAACGCGGCTACATAACAACTTTTAGCGATTTTTTGGTCTCCTCGTTCTTTTCCAATTCCATTCCTCGTTGGGAACTTGATTTTCAGATGATAAGATGAGGCAACAACCTTAAACGCATGAAGACCAGTCCTTCCAAGGATCGCGTTGTAGGTTGAATTTGCCTTTATGACTACAAAGTTTAACATTTGAGTAGATGTATTCATCCCTTGCCCCATGGTCATTGGGAGTTGAATAGTGTCTTCCACCTTTGACTCCACTCCATTGAATCCGTATATGGGCATATTCGAGGGTGTTAACTGAGAATCAGTGTAACCCAATTTGATAAAAGCATCGTGGAACAAGATGACCACTGAAGCTCCATTGTTGACTAGGACTCTCTTTGTTTTGGAATTGCCTTTCACATGTATGATGACTAAAGGGTCATCGTGGGGGAACTTCACCCCTTCCAAGTCTGAGTCATCAAAACCTATTGACACTTCCGTTCTGGCACGCTTCGGTGCTTCTCCAACCACAGTCATTACCTCTTGGGCATAAGATTTTCTTGAGTTTCGGGAGGACCCAGCAGCAGTTGGTCCTCCGAATATCATGTTGATAACTGGCCCTCGGGGCTTAGGGTTACGATCTTGGTCGTTGTCCCTTCTGTCGTAATCCTTCCTTTCATAGTTTCCTCTTTGACTCCCTTGATTTCCATCCTTGGTGAATTTGCTGAGTTTTCCTCTTCGTATCAGAAACTCAATCTCATCTTTCAATTGCCTACAATCGTCGGTGTCATGACCGACTTCTTTGTGGAACCGACAAAACTGATTTTGGTTCCGTTTGGACAAATCAGCCCTCATTGGCTTTGGCCACTTGAGATCTTCTTCCTTGGCTATCTCCATCAGAATTTGACTCCTGGGAGTATTCAATCTTGCATATTCTGTGAATTTTGGCCCAAAATTGTTTTTCTTGGGTGGAGAATCAGAGTCCTTTGACGTTCTGGGAAACTTTTCCTTGACGTCGTACTCCTGAGTTTCTTTTCTTTTATTTGAGTTTCCATTACCGCTAGCAGTGGGTTCATACTTTCTCATGCTTTCTTCAGCCTTGATATACTTTCCGGCTCTATCCTGGAGCTTCAGCATGCTCTCGGGTGGATGTTTAGCTAATGACCTTTTGAAGTGATCATCAGTAGTTCCTTGTTGCAGGGCTATCATAGCCACTCTGTCCTCTAAGTCCGGGACTTTCAAAGACTCCCGAGTGAATGGATTGATGTAGTCCCTTAGGACTTCATTCTTTCCTTGAATATAAGGGGGCACATATGCCTCATGGTAGATTGGATTAGTTCTACTACCGCCCGCCATGGGTCGAGGGGGCATACCATAGCTTGGCATCCCCAAAGTCTGATTCGCGTATTGAGGGAGATCAGTAGTATGGAGTTGAAGGCTTCTCGGTGCATTCATGATGAGTGGAGAAGTCGAGATCGGTTGCTGGTGAACGATCTCTTGTGGATTAGATCCATGAATGACCATCTGCAGGGGATTCGTCCCTTCAACCGAAATTGGGATTTCCGATCCTTGAGTGTTGGTGGGGATATTCGTCCCTTGAGTGCCAGTAGTTGGCGGTGGTTGATTTCCGTGAGTATCAGCCTCAGAGGTGACATGGCGATCCTCGGGAGTTTGAGTATCTCGAGCTGTTCTTCGTGTGTTTGCCATGGTTGATGTTGTCTTCCCACAGACGGCGCCAAATGTTGTGGAATAAAATCTGAGCTTACGAATTTAATGCGAGGGTTTAATGAGCTTCGAGCTTTTATGGCTGTACTTGTGTTTCGAGACTAAATCGGTCCTCACCAGATGCCTACATATCTCAAATCGTTATTGAGAATCAAGCCAAAGACGTAGTTCTTGGTGTTGCCCTCGGGGCTATGGCGGCATGGGCACACCAAGGACGTAGTGACTTGTATGTCCTTATTCGAGGATGAATTCTAAAACGTAGTTCTAGGGGTGCCTTTGTGGCTTGTTGCGCCTTCGAGGCGTTGTGACGTATGGACCTGTGTCCAAAACGTAGTAGATGACGTATGGAGTGTGTCCAAAACGTAGTAGATGACGTATGGAGCTGTGTCCAAAACGTAGTTCTGATTGTAGGATCAGGGTCCTTATATAGGCGTCTAGAGCCTAGTATTTATGGTATGTTTAGGAGTCTTAGCGAATAAGTCTCCTTTTTGATATTGGATAAACATTATATTTCTTGCAGGATAAGTCTTTTCCTTGTTGATAAAGGCCATGACTCATTAATTGTCTTTAATTGGGATTCTGGATCCTTCTTGGATGAATTTACCATATTTTGGACTCTTTTTATGAGCTGTATATTTTCCCCATTCATTAATTACGAAATTAATAAATAATCAGGGTGTCGGGCCTTAAATATCGACCTTTCCATTGAATAGTCAATTATATTTCTATAATTACTTTTCTGACCATATCATCAATATAAACTGAATTGAAGGTGAAGGTTTCTGATATCCAACACGATTGTGGATTAAGTCAAAAGTTAGGGATATACAAGGAAATAACATCAAGTGCTCAATACGGGTGAAGATGAATAATCTGAATCGTTCTGATGGTAACATATATGAAATTCTGAAGAATAATTCTAATTGAATCAACAAGTAAAGGCACAGATACTTGCCTGGTCTAGTTGATGACGGAAATCTACCGAGCTCACTCTACCTTCTCTTTTCCCTTGCTCCGGGAACTCGATTCTATAATAAACAACTCATTACGGTAAGTCTAACTATCCTCATTCTATCCTCGATATATACTCATAATTATTTTTACATTTAAACAAGTAATCAGGTTCCTATCGGATGCCCGACCTATTTTTACGGTAATTAAAACTCAGACATTAGCCCTCGTACGGACATTTTCGGACTATTAAAACACATTAATAGACTCATATAAACCATATAGGACTTATAAATATTTTTAAAACAATATTCGAGGCTTATTTGAATTTAAATAAGTCACAAATAATTTTTAAATCAAAAATTGGATTTTTAATCCCATTATAAGTATTTAAAAGCAATTAAATCAATTAATAAAAATTAATTGACACTATTTTAAACACTCCAACTATTTTTAAATAATTAAATCAAGCTAGAAAATAATTAAACTTAATTTAAATTAATTAAATCTAATTAATAATTAATTATTAAGAATTAACTGATTAAAAGAATTAATCAATTAATTAAATAAATTAATTGTTAAAAAAAAATTAAAATAATTAAATTTAATCAGTTTTCGAATTTAAATAATTAAATATAATTTTCCAGAATTTTCTGAATTTAAAAATATATTTTTAAAATAAAAATATGATTTTTATAAATAATTAAACTATTTTTGAATTAAATTTAAAAATAAAATTCAAAAACAATTTTCTGAAAATGAATTAGGGTTTTGAAGATTGAAACCGGGTCAGAAAATGGGTAAACGGGTCGGGAAGAACACAAACGGGTCGGGAAGAACAACCCGGAAAAATTCCAGAATCCGGCGACAATTCCAGAATCCGGCGACCTGAAAACTTGATAAAAATTGGGGTTTTTTATATCAAAACATTCCTCATAACCATACCAATACATTCCGATCAAAAACAAACCAAAAACATCACCGGAACTTCAAACCCGACTATTTTCCGGCGACCTTAAACCAATTTTCCGATCTACTAAAATCTTACATGAAACTCTACGTTCTTTATGTTAAAATGAAGCTAAGAACACATACAATGAAACCCCTATATCCAAAATCATGCCAGATCAATAACAAGAACGGACTATTAAATAGAAGAATTCGGGTCAAAACCCGAAAATCAAACCCGCAAAAATTGAACATAAACATGAAATTAAAGCATGGATTCTTACTAATTAGAACCCTAGGAACATGTTAGAAGCAATCAATTGAACGGAGAATCAACAGAATGAAAATCCCCAATTCGAATATAAACCCTAATTTTAATTCGAATTTGAAAAATTCATATAAAATCGAAAAATGACCAGATGATGATGAGGTTGGAAGATTCTGAAACTAGAGCTCAAGATCTTTGATTTGAGTACTTGAAATTTGAATTTGGATTTCAATAACACCTTCGAATTTGATTTTGATTTTCAAGAACATGAAGAACACGGTTCGAGAATTTTATATTTTTGTATATTTTTAATACGGATTATATGAAGTATAATGTACGATTCTCCTTTTTATACTTAGTGGAAAATAATACCCTAAACGACATTTTTGGATCGATATTGATCCACTGGTTCGCTTTAAAACCCTAATAATGTAAAATACACGTTTTACGAGGTGATAGCTATCCAAAAAGACTGATAGTTATCCAAATCAATACATATCATTTATATAACTAATATTGCTCAAGAATACTGGGGCTATAAAAGATGTATTTATTGATACGTACGATATATCAATTACCCTAGAAAAATTACGGTTAGGGTTAGGGTTTAGAATAATTTTTCTTCCTTCGAATAAAACAAATACTATTGATAATATCAGATAATAAGGGATATAATAATACGAAGAAATCCTCCGATAATGATTCGGACACGAATGACGAAGGAATAATAATGATGAACAAAATTTCAACGGGGCCCTTGAATTATCAAAACGGGGCTCAAAATTGAAGATATTTTCAAATGACAAAATATTTGAACGGGGCTTTCGACACACCAATTTACACATAAACACTTAACAACCTTTATTATTAAAACTCAAATACTTTATAATAAGTATTCTACACATATAATACAATTTATATTATTAATAAAGTTCACGGATCTTACATCCTTCCCCCTTAATAGGATTCTGTCCTCAGAATCAGATCAAGGAAACAACTGGGGATACTTCTCTAACATATCACTCTCTAACTCCCAAGAAGACTCCTCTACCTTAGGATTCCTCCACAAAACTCTGACTATCACTACAGTCTTATTTCTTAACACTTTTTCCTTACGATCTAATATCTGAATTGGTCGTTCTACATAAGATAAATCTGACTGGACCTCTATGGGTTCATACTCTATTACATGGTTCGAATCTGGTCGATACTTCTTAAGCATGGATACGTGAAACACATTATGAACGTGCTGCATATGCGGGGGTAATGCTAACTCGTAAGCTACTTTCCCAACCTGCTTCAAAATCTCAAATGGTCCAACGTATCTCGGACTCAATTTTCCTTTCTTTCCAAACCTAACTAATCCTTTCCATGGTGAAACTTTCAGTGACACTTGTTCTCCAACTTCGAATCCCATATCCTTTCTTGCTAGGTCAGCATATTTCTTCTGCCGGTTCTGAGCTGTTATCAACCTTTTCTGAATCAATTCAATCACTTCCTTTGTCTGCTGTACTAATTCTGGCCCTATCACTTTCCGTTCACCAACTTCTTCCCAATACGCTGGAGATCGACACTTTCGTCCATATAAAGCTTCGTAAGGTGGCATCCCGATACTCGCATTAAAACTATTATTATATGAGAACTCTACTAAGGGTAGATGATCGTCCCAATTACCTTTAAAATCAAGTGCACACGTTCTAAGCATGTCTTCGATGGTTTGAATTGTCCTTTCACTTTGACCGTCTGTCTGTGGGTGATAAGCCGTACTCATTCTCAATTCGGTGCCTAAACATTCTTGAAAACTTCTCCAGAATCTTGAGTTGAATCGAGGGTCTCGATCAGATACTATCGACACTGGAACTCCATGGCGTACCACGATTTCTTTAACATATAAACGAACTAATTTATCCAGCGAGAATCTCTCGTTAATAGGAAGAAAATGTGCAGATTTCGTCAATCGATCCACAATAACCCAAATAGCATCATGGTTAGTCTTCATTCTAGGCAATCCTACCACAAAGTCCATTGCGATGTGTTCCCACTTCCACTCAGGAATTTCTAACGGCTGCAGTAATCCACTTGGTCTTTGATGTTCCGCTTTGACCCTTTGACATGTAAAACATTTACTCACCCATTCAGCAATTTCTCTTTTCATATCTGGCCACCAAAAGTTCATTTTAAGATCTCGATACATCTTCGTGCTTCTAGGATGAATTGAATACTTCGAGTTATGCGCTTCGTGCAAAATTTCATTCTTTAGTTCCGCTACATTAGGTACCCATATTCGAGAAGCAAAACTTAAGATTCCTTTGTCGTCCAGTTGGCTACATATTTCCTCGCCTGTTAAACTATTTGCATTGTCGTTCATGACTTGCTCTTGGCATTTCCGTATCTTTTCCAACAATTCAGGTTGAAATGTTATGGCGTAAATCATTTCTGTCGCGTCCTTCGGAACAAGTACTTCTATTTCTAACTTTTCAAACTCTCTGTACAATTCTTTGGTCATCGTCAGCATATTCAGTCTTTCTTTTCTGCTCAATGCATCTGCTACCACGTTTGCCTTGCCGGGATGATAATTTATAGAAACGTCATAATCCTTGATTAGCTCCAACCATCTTCTCTGTCTCATGTTCAGCTCCTTCTGAGTAAAGATATACTTCAGACTTTTGTGATCGATGTAAATTTCACATCTCTCTCCGTACAAGTAATGTCTCCATATCTTCAGTGCAAATACGATCGCTGCTAATTCCAAATCATGGGTAGGATATTTCTGTCCGTGTGGTCTCAATTGTCTTGACACATAAGCAATTACTTTGTCATGTTGCATAAGTACACAACCCAACCCTTTGTATGACGCATCACTATAGATTACAAATTGGCCTTGATCGTCTGGTAGCATTAATACTGGTGCCGTAGTTAGTCTCTTCTTTAACTCTTGGAAACTCTCTTCGCATTTGTCGTTCCATATGAATCGTTCGCTTTTCCTTGTCAGCTTGGTCATTGGAGTAGCTATCTTTGCAAAATCCTGTACAAATCTCCGATAATATCTGGCTAATCCCAAGAAACTTCTAACTTCAGTTGGTGTCCTTGGTCTTTCCCAATCCTTCACTGCTTTAATCTTTGCTGGATCTACTTTGATGCCTTCACTACTTACCACGTGCCCTAGGAAATGAACTTCCCTTAACCACAATTCACACTTTGAAATTTTTTGCGTATAGTCCTTCTTGTCTTAAAATCTCCAACACAATCCACAAATGATTCGCATGTTCTTCTTTCGTCTTAGAATATATCAAAATATCATCGATGAATACCACTACAAACTCATCCAAATACTTCTTAAAAATCCTGTTCATTAAATCCATAAAAGCTGCTGGTGCATTCGTCAATCCAAACGCCATTACTAAAAACTCATAATGTCCATACCTTGTTCGAAAAGCTGTCTTCGGTATATCGTCTGGTTTAACCTTCAATTGGTGATATCCTGATCGTAGATCAATATTAGAAAAATGAACCGCTCCTTTTAACTGGTCAAACAGATCATCTATTCTGGGCAATGGATACTTGTTCTTGATGGTTAGTTTGTTTAACTCCCGATAATCTATACAAAGTCTCATACTTCCATCCTTCTTTTTGACAAACAACACTGGTGCTCCCCACGGTGAAACGCTAGGTCTGATAATTCCTTTGTCTAACAATTCCTGCAATTGCTTAGCTAATTCCTTCATCTCCACTGGTGCCATTCTGTATGGTGCTTTGGATACTGGTTCCGCGCCTGGTGTTAAGTCTATCGCGAAATCAATCTCTCTATCAGGAGGTAGTCCTGGTAGCTCTTCTGCAAAAACATCTGGAAACTCACGCATGACTGAAATATCTTCTATCTTAGAAACTTCCTTCTCTGTATCTATCACATATACGAGATAAGCCTCACATCCTTGCTTTAATAACCTCTTAGTCTGAATCATTGTCAAAAATTTCTTCGTTTGTTTCTCTCCTTTAAATATCACTTCTTTCTTTCCGAGGGTAACTAAAGTAACCCTCTTATCCTTACAATCAATACGCGCATCATAATCAGTTAACCAATCCATTCCTAAGATAACATCAAATTCTCCCAACTTGAAAGGTAATAAATCAGCATAAAGACGATTCCCTAAAATCTCAATTTCACAACGGGGGCAATACGAACTGACCGGTATACGATCCTGTTAGCTATTTCTACACTCAACACTCCACTTAAGGGTTCCATTAAACAATTCAATTTACGAGCAAACGTTTCCGAAATAAATGACTTAGTAGCTCCTGAATATATCAGCACTTTAGCATTAACAGAATTTACTAGAAGTGTACCTGCCACCACATCGGAGTCTCTCACTGCTTCCCTCATTGACATATTATAGGTTCTGGCTAACGGCTGAACATCAACAGCTGGAGGTGCCTCTATAGCTCGAATCATGTTGTTCACAGGTGCTGGCGCTCTACAATCCTTGATCATATGGCTTGGTCTCTTACATCGATGGCACACAATACCTGTCTTGCAATCCCTGGCATAATGCCCCTTCTGGTTACACTTAAAACATGTGATACTCAATCTGTGGCATATACCTGGATGTCTTTTCCCGCATGTCTTGCATTCTGGCAGTGGAGGTCTGGAAACCACTTGCTGATTATTGTTTGGTGGACGATTGATTGGTCCTGCATTTCCGGTATCTGGTTTCTTGAAAGTTGTACCTCTGCTCGGCTGGAATCCTGGTTTCTTGTTTGGATGGCTATGAAGATCTCCTGGTGACTGGACCTTATCCGATGTCCCTACCTTTCTTTTCTTATTCTCTCTCTCTCTCATGTATGAATCACTCTCTCCTTCCGCAATCATTGCCTTCTGTACCACGGCTGCATATGTATCTAATTCCAAACCTGCTAACTTACTACGAATCCATGACCTCAGTCCCTGTTGGAACCTCTTGGTCTTCTTCTTCTCCGTATCAACATACGTCGGAACAAACCTAGACAACTCGGTAAACTTGGTCTCGTACTGAAAAACGGTCATACTACCTTCCTTCAATTCTAAAAATTTCAACTCCATTTGATCTCGCATAAAATCAGGAAAATACTTTTCTAAAAACAACTCTGTGAATCTCTCCCACGTAATTAACCCTTCAGGTTCTAAAGCCTTACTAGTTTCCCACCAATAACTTGCCTCATTTTTCAGAAAATAACTAGCATACTCAGTTTTCTTCTCCCCCGTTACCTCTATCAACGTAAAAGCTTTCTCCATTTCCTTTAACCATGCCTTTGCCTCAACTAGATCAGCAGATCCCTTGAACTCTGAAGGTTTTGCTGCTTGAAAAGATTTAAACGTAACCACGGGTACTATCTGCTGGTGCTGCTGTTGTTGATGCTGATGTTGCTGCTGCTGTTGTAGTAACTACTGCTGGATCTGTTGTTGTTGTTGTTGTGCTAGAGCAGTAGTTTGTTGAGTGAGGGTATTCCAAAGCTGTATTACAACCGGATCTAAATACCCGTTGAGGGTGTATTCTGTTGACCTTCTTGGTCAGTGTAACTATTCGCACGGGTATTTCGTCTAGGAGGCATATTGCCGATGAATAAACAATAACTAATTTAATCAAATAATTCATAAATAGAAGAGAAAAGAACACAATTGGTAGAACCGTGATTTACGGATTTTCAACGGCGTAAGGGTACACTCGTTGCACAAGTAGAATAACAATTACAATATTGAAGATGAATAACAAGAGAATAATAACAGTTCTTCAAAGGATGGTTATAATATATATATACATAGATTCGATACAAGCGTAGAACGCTTTCAAAAGTAAAATGTGTCATAGCTGAACTACAACTGCCGATCAACAGTACAACAACAAAATACAACAACAATCCAAGGTGATACTATAATCCTGGTGCACTGCTGGTACTATACTATGCATCTATGTATTATCTGACTGGAATCCACATAATACCCCAACCTCGTCTCTACCGGCTCATGGATCATCATCTCTAGTCTCCCATAGTGCTGGTCCAGAAATCTCCCCAATCTCCCTCATCACAAAGTCCAAAATCTCTCTCATCCTTACTGTAGTCTCTCCCTCTCTACTAGTAGCTAGTCCATGCAATCTTGTCTCTACCAATGTCCTCACAACCCTGAGTCTCATCTGTGTCTCTCCTATCTGATCCCTGAATCTATCTCTATCTCTGGCTACACCTGCCTCCGCTAATCGCATCCCACGCATCTCTAATACCTGTCTACGAAAGAAATCCCTCTCCTCTCTCATCCTCTGATAACGGTGATGTGGAACTGGTGGCTCAGAGATTTGGAACAAAGGTCCGGAAACTGAAGCCTGAGACCGCGGTGCTGCGAGTATGCGTCGAAGTGGAACGGGACAAGGTATAGGATCTCTCCTGACCACTATAGGTCCAGACTGAGGTAGTGTCGGTCGCGACGGTCCTGCTCTCATATCTGGTACATGTCTCTCCTCTATCAGGTGCTCTGACGGATCTGAATCTGAACTAGAGCTAGGTGGCTGAAATTATAACCATACTCGATTACTACACATAATATCTCTAATCGACCTTCTATGACCATTAGGTGAATTCCTAACCCTCTATGTTATCCTGGACCCTAAATCCTAACTTGTTTCAAATGCCATAACCTGTTGCTCTGATACCAACCTGTGACGCCCTCCAAACCCGGGGTACAGATTTGGGGAGTCACTCGACCAACGAAACACAATATACCTGAATCTAACATATGCATAATAATATAATAACATAAAATACCCCTTATCCAAGACCGCATCCAGATTATGGCATAGAACAAGCTTCTAAGTCATATTTATTACAAACTAGTTTTTAGAGTTATTACACACTTAATATACAAAGCTAGACATCTAGTATAACTTCCAAAGTAAAAAAACTACCCGTCCAATGACAATCACTCGGAGTGGTCTCCTAGCATCGGGAGAACTGTCACTAGCGCTGTGCCTACTCATTCTCTCGCTTCACTGGAGTAGGGTTAGAAACAAAACAAGTATGAGCCACATGTGCTCAGCAAGCATGATATATATCAATCACAGTTCCATAATGAAAGGAAAGATTTCAGTTATCTGAATCAACAATATACAAGTCAAACATATGCTTTTAACAATCTTTAATGAAGAAAGAGGAATTAGAATTGGACTTCTACATTTTTCAAATACAAAGGTTGAGCTGCTGATCAGTCACGCATCAACCCCGGACTAGCTTATAGCATAGTCCTCCACTAGGATCCATGGCCATCTAGGCCTTAAGTTATTACGACCATAAATATGGCCCGGCCATTACTGGTCTCATTTTAAAGCATGCCAATTCTATCACAAGGTATAAGCAATAACTTGCATAACAAGATAAGTACACAATGACGGGGTGTAATAGTTGCAAAAGAGCTTCAACTATTCAATATCAAAGAAAGTCTGAGAAATAGATTCAGAATGGTTTCAAGGGTACAACGTACTCATTTAAGAAAGTCAACAATGGTTATCATCAATATAAACTGAATTGAAGGTGAAGGTTTCTGATATCCAACACGATTGTGGATTAAGTCAAAAGTTAGGGATATACAAGGAAATAGCATCAAGTCTGAAAATTCAAAAGGCTGAACATGAAGACAAACAACGTCTTCATAGTATTCATGTCAAAGAAAGGAGATTGGATGTGAGGATGAAGCAAGGAAGCAAGTGGGATAAGGCAAGGGAGATGTTTGATATCCCTCAGAGAGGCACAAACAATGATGCCACTTTTCTGAAGCTGCTTGAGAAGATCAGAACGGTTAATCCAGACAACTCATTATATATGAAGGCATTGAAGGAAGATATCCTAAGGATTACGTCTGCATTTGATCAAGTGAGGCAAGAACTGTTCATTTATGTCTCAAGTGCTCTTGAAGGGTCATTCACCATTTCTCTTGACCTCCTACAAAGAAGATCTCTATCTGAATTGTGGATTCTGATGAGTAAAGTAAAGAGATCTTCTTGCTTGAATGAGCTTCTATATGACCGGCTTAGAGATTCTGCTATGAAGGCCAGTCCTCAAGTAGTACATTTTCCTTATGAAGTCAAAATCTACAGAGGTACAACTTTAGAGACTGTGAGGCTGGATCCTGATTCCATGAAGCTACAGTCTGCTATGCAACTGGTGAAGTTGGAGAATCTTCTTAGAACTTCTGGGTTTGCTTCTGTAGAGAAGTCTGAAGTTGCTGATATGATTTCAGACTACTGCACGGAGAAAATTCCAAGATATGCTCAGATGAAGAATAGATTGAAGAAGATCACCAATCAACCAGTAATGCCAAGTGGTGTGGTTTCTGAAAGTGATCGTGTCCTTGACAAAGATCTTCTAGTCACCTTACAAGAAGCTGAAGAAGGTGAAATTAGAGACTAAAGGCATGATGTAGTTAGCTCATTTGTAAATGTTATATCTTTAGAGCTAGGTAAATCAAGATAGGGAAATGTATTCATATGTTCAGTCTAGAGGAACATCTATCTTGTATTTATCTTTACTGTTTGAATCTGGAAATTGTTATATTTAATCCAGAACTTTTTATTATTTGCTTGGCTCTTAAAAGTCTTATCTTTTCTTGTTTTAGTTGAGTTATCCTCTAGAGTATTTGGTTGTTATTGTCTAACAAACAAATAGGGGGAGATTGAAAGGCATATGTCTAGTCCTATTTGTAAACACCGAGGATTCTTCTCAACTTTAATTAAGATGTAATAAGTAAATAATAAAAATCAATTGTCACAGGAATCTCAGAAGATTATATCTGTCAAAGAATGAAGATTAAAGTCATCTACAGACTTGAAGTGATTCTACATTGAAAGAAGCTCAATTTATTGATCAAGCCTCAATGAAGTATTCAAGCTCAGTGGATTTATTAAAGTGACAGAGATTTCAAGTGGTGACAGAAAAAGATACTGATTACGGAGTTCTTAAATGAGAAGGTAGTGAATCACTGCTTAAAGTTAAATAGATAAAGAACAGACATTGTCGTTAGTCACTCATGAACCAGACAGTACATCGAGTATCAACGTACTATTGTGTTTGTTATTTATCTAAGTTTTAAGTGATTCTGGAATTAATTGAGAAGTCAACTAATCCTATTTATTCTCTTATAAATAATTAATATTATTAAGTATATTATTTATTAAATTAATTCTGCAAAGAATTAATTTAATACATAATTTATTTATTTAATTATTTAAATAAGAATAAAAATGAACTAGGAAGACTTAGATTTAAACTAGGAAGACTCAGTTTATTTAACTAGGAAGACTCACAAGCTTGTCTTCCCGATTGTCTTCCTAGAGTAAATGTAAGTCTTACCGATTGTCTTCCATGTACAATAACTTGTCTTCCCGATTGTCTTCCAAGGCAAAAAGAATTGTTTTCCAGCAAGTATTCTAAATACAATCTGCTAGTGGTTTGGCGCGTGGAAAAGATTGACAAGTGAATTGTATAAATGAAAGAGGCAGTTGACATTACAAAATATACAGAGAAGAAAAGACACAGACCAAAAAGCATTACATTCTTCATTACTTCTTCAACTGCAAAGCATTCATTTCCGGCCAGTGATTTAATTCTTGACAAGTTCTTATCATTAAATTCATAAGGATCATTTCACTTGTACTGCTTTAGCTTTCTAGCGGATCATAATCCCTAGATTTTATATCGAAGTACTTTTTAGTATTCGATCCTTTTTATTACAAAAATAGATAAATTCATGTCGAATTTATTCTAAATTTGTTTTATTAAGTTCTTTGTAATCAGTGATCAAAGTTGTAACACTCCTCAAGTTTAATAGAGTTTCTATTTAACTTGAATATTGTTTCAGTTTTTATTCCGCATTAATTTGTTCTAAATTGTTTAATCTTAAACGAACAAATTTCGATAAAAAGGTATAGTTTGTATTCAACCCCCCTTCTACAAACTTATCAGGACCTAACAGTGCTCAATACGGGTGAAGATTGAATAATCTGAATCGTTCTGATGGTAACATATATGAAATTCTGAAGAATAATTATAATTGAATCAACAAGTAAAGGCACAGATACTAGCCTGGTCTAGTAGCTGACGGAAATCTACCGAGCTCACTCTACCTTCTCTTTTCCCTTGCTCCGGGAACTCGATTCTATAATAAACAACTCATTACGGTAAGTCTAACTATCCTCATTCTATCCTCGATATATACTCATAATCATTTTTACATTTAAACAAGTAATCGGGTTCCTATCGGATGCCCGACCTATTTTTACGGTAATTAAAACTCAGACATTAGCCCTCGTACGGGCATTTACGGACTATTAAAACACATTAATCGACTCATATAAACCATATAGCACTTATAAATATTTTTAAAACAATATTCGAGGCTTATTTGAATTTAAAAAAGTCATAAATAATTTTTAAATCAAAAATCGGATTTTTAATCCCATTATAAGTATTTAAAAGCAATTAAATCAATTAATAAAAATTAATTGACACTATTTTAAACACTCCAACTATTTTTAAATAATTAAATCAAGCTAGAAAATAATTAAACTTAATTTAAATTAATTAAATCTAATTAATAATTAATTATTAAGAATTAATTGATTAAAAGAATTAATCAATTAATTAAATAAATTATTTATTAATTAAAAATAATTAAAATAATTAAATTTAATCAGTTTTCGAATTTAAATAATTAAATATAATTTTCCAGAATTTTCTGAATTTAAAAATATATTTTTAAAATAAAAATATGTTTTTTATAAATAATTAAACTATTTTCGAATTAAATTTAAAAATAAAATTCAAAAACAGTTTTCTGAAAATGAATTAGGGTTTTGAAGATTGAAACCGGGTCTACGTAGATGATATGTTAGTCAAGAGCCTCGATAAGGCCGATCATATTGAGCACCTCTGAGAGGCATTTGAAGTGCTAAGGCACCACAAGATGATGTTGAATCCAGCTAAGTGTGCCTTTGGTGTAGGCTCGGGAAAGTTTTTAGGCCTAATGGTTTCCAAGAGAGGAATCGAGGCCAATCCCGACAAAATCAAAGCAATTCTAGACATGGAACCACCAGACTGTCAAGGATGTCCAAAAACTAACGGGAAGAGTGGCAACATTGGGAAGATTTATCTCCAAGTCAGGAGAGAAGTGCTTATCTTTCTTCAAAGCACTCAAGAACGTGCAAAATTTTGAATGGACAACGGAGAGCCAAGAGGCCTTTGAGGCCCTGAAGAAATACATGGCTGAGGCACCACTGTTGGCAAAGCCCAAGGCAGTGGAAATTCTCTATTTGTACTTGGCGGTTTCTAGCACAGCCCTTGGAGCCGTTTTGGTAAAAGAAGAATTGAAGGTTCAGAAACCCATCTACTATGTGAGTAAGATTCTACATGGGGCAAAAATAAACTACTCAACGATTGAGAAGTTTGCCTTAGCCTTGGTAATGGCCTCAAGAAAGCTACGCCCGTACTTCCAGGCTCACAAAATAGAGGTCTTGACTGATCAACCTCTAAGAAACATCTTGCATAGCCCTCAAGTTAGTGGAAGGTTGATCAAATGGGCCATTGAATTGGGCGAATTTGTCATCAAGTATAAGCCTCGAACGGCCATAATAGCTCAAGCACTTGCTGACTTCATGGTTGAATGTACCATTGACAACCAAGAAGTCGGGGGCAGGAAGTAATAGTGGAGGATGAGAAAGATCAAGAGATGGATTTCAAAGAATATTGGGTGCTCTATTTTGATGGACCATCAAAAACAAAATCAAGTGGAGCCGGTTTAGTGCTACAAAGTCCTGCTGGATTCCTCATACAGTATGCACTAAAACTTGACTTCCCAACGACAAACAATGAAGCCGAGTATGAAGCTCTGATAGCTGGCTTAGGGCTGGCTGGAGCCTTGAGAGTTAAAACTCTGAAATTATGTGGAGATTCGAGGCTAGTGGTTTCCCAAGTAAATGGGGAATTTGAGGCCAGAGATGAAGTCATGGCCTAGTATTTGAAACTTATCAAGGCCATCATGA
Source organism: Heracleum sosnowskyi (assembly GCA_030848705.1). Taxonomy (NCBI): domain Eukaryota; kingdom Viridiplantae; phylum Streptophyta; class Magnoliopsida; order Apiales; family Apiaceae; genus Heracleum; species Heracleum sosnowskyi. The sequence goes on from CM061242.1 coordinate 12,462,088, forward strand.
CTCAGTTCGACGAATGCTATGTAGAGCACATTCCAAGGGAAGAAAACATGAAGGCTGATGCCTTGTCTAAATTTGCTTCTTCTGAAATTGAAAACTATGCAGGGAGTGTATACTTCCAAGTCCCGAGGACCCCAAACATCAATGGAAAGTTGGTAGCACCCATTGATGTTGCTAGTTGTTGGATAGATCCCATCAAGGCTCATCTGGAAACTGGGTGGTTACCCAACGACACTTCAGAAGCACGAAAGCTGTATGTGAGAGCACTAAGGTATACCCTGATTGAGGGAATCCTATACAAGGAGTCTTTCATCGTTCCATATCTGAAATGTTTGAGACCTCAAGAGGCAGAATTGGCCCTGAAGGAAGTACATGAAGGAATTTGTGGGCAGCACTTGGGGGGCAGAGCCCTTGCCCATAAGATCACTCGTCTAGGTTTCTACTGGCCAAGCATGCTAGTAGATGCTAAAAGCTACGTGAAGAAATGTGAAAGGTGCTAGAAGCATGCACCAGTGGTTAGGCAACCACCAGAGATGTTGACATCCATAAACTCACCAATTCCATTTGCCATGTGGGGAATGGATATACTTGGACCTTTCCCAATGGCAAGTGCATAACGAAAGTTCTTGATAGTAGCAATCGACTACTTCACCAAGTGGATTGAGGCTAAGCCATTAGCCAAGATAACCACCAAGCAAGTGATGCATTTCTTCTGGGAAAATGTGATATGCAGATACGGGATTCCACGTATGTTGGTCACATACCATGGAACTCAGTTTAACAACGATGAGTTTAAGAAATATTGTGATGAGAACGATATCAAGTTGCGCTTCACTTCTGTCGCCCATCCTCAAGAAAATGGGCAAGCTGAGGTTACAAATCGAATTATCCTAGATGGACTGAAGAAAAGAGTTGAACGCTCCAGAAACACTTGGGTGGACGAATTGTTCCCCATACTATGGGCATATCGTACTACCTGCAAAGTCACTACTGGAGCTACCCCCTTTCTGTTGGCATATGGGGCAGAGGCAGTGGTTCCAGTGGAGATTACTCACACGTCTCCAAGAATTGAGGCTTATGAGCCAGAAACAAATGAGGAAGGCTTGAGGCTGGCCTTAGATTTGATTGATGAAGTTAGAGATGATGCAAATGCCAAGATAGTTCAGCATCAGAAACGAGCATCTTTCTATTACAACCTAAGGGTTAAAGAGAGATTCTTTCAACAATGAGACTTGGTTCTACGAAAGATTGAGGCATCCGGAGTTGGACAAAAAGGCAAGCTGGCCCCAAATTGGGAAGGACCATATCGCGTTAAGAACGTATTTGGTCGAGGCTCCTACAAATTGGAAACCCTCGAAGGGCATGAGGTGCCAAGGACTTAGCATGCCTCAAATTTGAAAGTCTGTTATGTTTAGTGCATCCTAAAAGGATCCGCTAGTAGGACAAATAGAAATATGGTTCGATGAAATCATGAGCTTCCTCGAAAGAAGATGAAGGGTTGAACCCGTTTTGATTGGTAGAAACATCCTCAAAGCATTGTCAAGACAAACTACAAATGAATGCAAAGGAAAACATACAAAATATGCATGTCAACTGCACAAATAGAGCTGAATACAACGAACCCCGAAGGGTGAATGTTGCTAATAAACATACAAAAGAAAGCCTAAGATGCTTATTGTTAATTAGCGAAAATTTCAAGCTCAATAGAAGTTTGATATGATAGACTTGAGAATGAATCACTACGAGTGGAGCCATCAGTAAGAACTCGTAAGGGTGAAGGGTTGAAACCCCAGAAACCTAAGACATTCAGTCCAAACCCCATCATTCGATATGCTCAATGAAAGGCTTGAAGCCAAAACAAGACGGTATAAGACATTAAAGGCTTATGCAAATGTCAAGTTATCCTCGAATAAGGCAAAATCGTCGTAAATGTGTAGGTCGCTCCACACTTTACACCAAGACGATACTCGTGAAACACTAGTGTATATTAAAATCCCCAAAAAGGGTAGTAAGTCCCAGGTAAGGGATAAAAAGACCCCAAGTCTCGAAAAAGACCGGTATAACTTCTATGAAATCCTAGTACATTATCATAGACGTTGGGAAGCGCGATCAGCCATTTTAAACCCAGAATCTTCAAAGAAAGCCCAGAATCTTCAAAGAATTCTTCAAAACTTCAAGTAAGAAACCCAGAAAACGATGAGATTCAACAGAAAATCTCGCCAGGAATCGCCTAGTGACTGGAAACCCAACCGATTAAGGAAGGGCAACCGTCTATAGCCAGTTAAGGCTCACAAATCCATTTATGGATTATAGAGATTAAAACCCAAATAATTTGGGTCTCAGGCAAATTCGAAGCCCAAACAATAAAGGCCCAATAAGGCCCAAGGCTGGAATAATTTAAGTCCAATTAAAAATTGGGCTAGTTAAGGCCCAAGAAAAGAATGAAATTTGAAATATAGCCCAGGCAAAATCAAAGATTTAAGGTCGAAAAGACATTAAATCGAAATCGTACGACCGAGGTCGAAAACATATGGGAAAACGAGGCCGATTCCAGCGACCTCGCTCCCAAATAAAGTCGAAAATAATGAAATTGAGGTCGAAAAACCTTAGAGCGACATCGAAGGCTCGAAGTCGAAAATATACGAGGAAGTAGAGGTCGAAACTGTCAACTTGGGATCAATCGAGGTCGAAAAAAGGCTGGATCGAGGTCGAAAAAGACTTAAAAATCGAGGTCGAAACCTTCGGCCTCACTCCAATCGAGGTCGAAATCCAGGTCGAATTTCAGGTCGAAAATGACCTGTTTCCTGGTCGAATTTGAGGTCGAAAATGACTTGTTTCCTGGTCCAAAAGGAGGTCGAAAATGACCTAATTTGAGGTGGAAATGCCCTTAAAAATGGAAAATTTTGAGGAAAAACACGTTATAACTTCTACGAAAACCCAGAGGAGATTTTCCCAGAAGTTGGGGGGCAAATGATATGGACAGAAAAGTAATTATAGAAATATAATTGTTGATTATTTGGAAATGCCAAGTATTTAAGGCCCAAAACCCAAATTATTTATTAATTTCGTAATTAATAAATAGGGAAAATATACAGCTCATAAAAAGAGTCCAAAATATGGTAAATTCATCAAAGAAGGATCCAGAATCCCAATTAAAGGCAATTAATGAGTCATAGCCTTTATCAACACGGAAAAGACTTATCCTGCAAGAAATACAATGTTTATCCATTATCAATAAGGAGACTTATTCGCTAAGACTCCTAAACATACCATAAATACTAGGCTCTAGACGCTTATATAAGGACCCTGATCCTACAATCAGAACTACGTTTTGGACACAGCTCCATACGTCATCTACTACGTTTTGGACACAGCTCCATACGTCATCTACTACGTTTTGGACACAGCTCCATACGTCATCTACTACGTTTTGGACACAGCTCCATACATCCTCTACTACGTTTTGGACACAGCTCCATACGTCATCTACTACGTTTTGGGCACAGCTCCATACGTCACAACGCCTCGAAGGTGCAACAAGCTACGAAGGCACCCCAAGAACTACGTCTTTGGCTTGATTCTCAGCATTAATTGAGATACATAGGCATCTTGTGAGGACCGATTTAGTCTCGAAACACAAGCGCAACCATTAAAGCTCGAAGCTCATTAAACCTTAGCATTAAATACACAAATACGTTTTTTAATCCATAAAACTTCCTATTCCTGGAGAAGCTCAAGAAATCTTGTCTGATCCCAAGCCTAAGAGGGAGAAATGAAAGGAAGAGGTCATTATCTGGAAAAGAAAGGGGGAGCTCCTACCAAGCAAAAGCTGAAAGGGAAAATCATATCAGAAAAGGAGCTCAAGCCAATCACCCTTCCTACTGTATCTGTCACCAGTTTAGCTGGCCAGAAAAGTAGTGTGACTACAACCTACTATCCTGGCACAATGCCCAGTGATGCCTCTGCTCCCCTCATCTCCACAAAAGCTCAACATGTCAAAGCAAATATTATCACTAAGGCCAAGCTACAGGAAGTTGCCAACTCAAACATCTATCATGATGAGGCCTTTCTGGAGTTTCTGAAAGCCATCTTTATCAGTGTTCAAGGTGATACCAAGACCTATAGGGAAATGATCAAGGAAAATATCAAGTATCTTAATGTGGTAGTCAGGAAAATCAAGGATGCTTATCTAAGAGAAATTTTCATGGTGTCTAAAGAAAATGACCTATGGCATTTGTCTTTTGATACTTTAGAGAAGCTGAGGTTTACTGAACTAGACACCATAATGGACCTAATAGAGAAAACTGGTGAGAACAACAAGATTCTGTATGAAGACTTAAAGAAGGACCAATACTCAAGATTGCCTGAAGTCATCACAAATCCAAGAACAATCATTTTTCAAGGTCTCACCAGGTCAAACACCATTGATCAACTAATCATCCCTGCTCAGCTGAACATGAAGAACAACGATAAAATCAACAGTGTGCTCCAAATGCTGAGAGCCAAGAGAGGAATTAGGACTGCTGAAGAAATAGAGATGATCCAAATTCTACAATCATTTCTAATACATGGAAGAATTCCTGAATCACTTAAGGCAAAGAAAAATCAAAAGGATGACAAGGATGATGATAAAGACAAAAGCTACAAGAGGAGAAGTCAATCTAGGAGTGATAAGGATGGAGTAAGTGAGAGCAGCAAAGGAAAAACTTCAAAGAAATCCAAAGATGCTGAAGGTGACAGCAAAGACTCTCAGAAGAAGAAAGAAGCTGAGAAGACAAGGAGTGGAAACCAGCAAGTCAAGGACATTGCTAGCAGTATTTTAACCACAAAACAAGACTTTAAGTCTAGGGTGGATACTGTTGGTAATGATCCTCCAAAATCTATGATCAAGGCCACTGAAACTGGTTTGCCACAGAAAAATCAAAAAGACACTTCCACAAAGTCACAGCTAGTGGAGTGTTACAGTGGATCAAAGGAAAAGGGCTGAGATTACTTCCAAATGATGTGGCACTGAAGACAAAATCTCCTTGTTCCAGAAAACTACCTCAAGTGAAGCACATGAAGATCAAGAGTGTAGCCAAAAGAACAAGGATAACAAAGAAAACTGGGGTGATCACAAATGTAGTAGGGATCAATGTACTTCCTCTGGATGAAGATTATGATGAATATGCCCTAGCATTTCTGAGAGCCCAAAGAATCTTTGAAGTCAAAGTAAAGCAAAATCATATAGAGATCAAATACACTGATGGAAGAGAAAGAGAAATGAAGCAATGGAGCTGGCAGTATTTTCCTCATATGAGCTTGAAAGAATAAATGCACTGCTAAACTTTGAAGAAATATAAGAAAGGTTGTGGAAGATAGAGATTGCCAGGTTCTTGAAGATGCACTCTGATTACAAAGAAAACCTAAGGAAGCTAAATGAAGAGAAGAACATTCAGAAAGAGAAAGAGATGGCTAAGATGGAAGAGAGGGCTAAAAAGCTAAGAAAGAAAGGGTTGTGCAAAGTGAAACAAAATCCTTATGTTGTGGAATACAAAAATCAAAATGGAGGCAAAAGCAAGATAAGGATGGAGTTTTTAGATTCCGATGTGGAAAGTGCCCTTAGAGCTGCAATTGAAGATCTAGAAGACTCACATCTCATTGAAGAACTAATTGCAAGAGATGAAATTCAAGCAGCCATTTCAGATATGAAGAGAAAGGAAGAAGTGAGAAAGAAGAAAGTTTATGATGACTATCTTGAGAAGCAAATGGAAACAGAAGCAATTCAACAACAAAGATAATCTGTAAGCTTTCACTTTCAGTATGTAATAACATTTCTGTTCATAATGTTCATCTTTTGTTTCCTCTGAAATTTAATTCCTTTTATGTAAGTTAGGCTTGTTATCAGACATGAAATTGTGCCTAAGATTCTTACTCACAATTTGGGGGAGATTGTTAGGCTCAAGGCATGTCTGAGTACCACTATTAACAAGCCTACTCATTGTGCCTATGTCACTCTACATGACCTAGTGAATTCTTTCACTGGGATATAGTATATGTCTCTACTGTACTTGTCTTGTTTTCATGTACTTAGCTTTATCTTGTATCTCAGAGTTATAATGAGCTTAGTAAGTTTCTTGAAATCTAGAATGTACATAGGCCATGTAATAATTATCCTGGTAGAAGTTCAGAAATGTTCAAGCAGCAGGATGGAGATGAATAAGGTCCTGAAAAAAATAAGTTGCAAAAATTTATCAAAGTCCCTATACTGTGAAGTCAAAATAGAGCTATGTCGTGAAGTCCAAAATATCCATGTCGTGAAGTACTGAGATTGCGTAGTCCTAAAATGTACTATGTCGTGAAGTCTTCATTACTAATGTCGCGAATTGTTGAGATCGCAAAGTCAAATTGTACTAGGTCGTGAAGTCCTCAAAAAGGCTATGTCGCGAAGTCCTCAAAAAGGCTATGTCGCGAAGTCTTCAAGAAGGCCATATCGCGAAGTCATCTCTAAGCCTATATCTCATACTCCTGAAACACTCATATAGCATAGTCAAGAATGCACTATGTCGACAAGTCAAAGAATCAGGAATATGCTGGAGTTTACGATGTCAACACTTAGCCGTTCATAACAAGACAAATGAAGGTACATAACCAAAATTCAAAGGAGAAAAATACTGAAACATCTGTTATGGTAAGGTGGTCCAAGGAACAGATGGTAAATCTACAACTAAACTTGGAGAGAAAGATAAGAGACAAGCAACTACAGAAACGGGAAAGACTCCGAAAAGCGAGTGGTCCTTCCTGACACAGTTAACTTCTTATGGAAGAACAAGTTGGACTTACAGCGAGGGGGAACTGTGTAAATAGTAGTGTGCACTAGTCTGTATAGGTTATATATATCTTGCACACTCTATTGTCAGCTGTAAGAGAGATATACACTGAAATATTCAAGCACTCTTTTCTCTGTAAGCAAAGCAAGAAAACATTGTTCTTGTTTAGAAGCCAGAATTTCACTTGTGAAATTTTGGAAGCTGTAGTATTTAATTTACTTAATACAAAGTAGATTAAAGTGATTGCGTGTGTGTTCTGTTTATTTTCATTCCGCATTTTACACAACATAATCTCTCACAGCTTATTTAGTTTTCAAGAATCGAAAAATATCAAAACTATCCATTCACCCCCCCTCTGTCTAGTTTCTCAGTGGTATTCATTTCTAACATAAACCACCTAGTTATTTTTCTTCTTATCAATGTCACGTTGCTTTAACAAATACTCATTGGTGTAATTTGGTGCAAAGTCCTTCTCCAACTATTCCAGTTTGTACACTTACTGAACCAAAGTCCTAGAGTGAGGCTATTTCTGATCCTTTGTGGGCTAAGGCAATGCAAACTGAGATTGCAGCACTTCATGCTAATAATACTTGGGAATTAGTTTCTCTTCCTCCTGGTAAGAAACCGATTGGTTCTAAATGGGTTTATAAAGTAAAGCTTAAGTCTGATGGTTCTCTTGAACATTGTAAGGCTCGTCTTGTGGCTAAGGGATATAATCAACGCTTTGACATTGACTATGAGGAGACGTTTTCACCTGTTATAAAATGGGGACAGTTCGAATCCTTTTATCTCTTGCTGCTAGCAGGAAGTGGCCTCTTTTCAAGAATAAGATTCGAAATTAGATTCGAAACTGCTGAACTTGAATCATTCAGCATGTCACGAATATGTGTATATGCTTGATATGGTAAAATTTTGTTCTATTTTCTCGTTTCTTTTATCTATAACTAGATGATAACCGTGCGATGCACGACCGAGTTAATTTATTTAAAATTTTAAATTATTTATATAATATAAATATATAACCTTTTTTAATAAGCGAAACCCCTTTTTAACGTTATTTTATAAAAATTGCATATATTTTAGCTTGATCAAACATGAAACTAAGTATTATACTCAAAATATACTCGGGAGAGTTAGGAGGAGAATGATTCCTAGAGTTTTGAGAGTAGATAGATGTTTCGTACAAAGTAGATTAAGATAACTTATAAAAGGGTATAAAATAGATTGAGATTTGTATCTTGATTCAACAACTAAGTAATTATATTCGGGTATGTGGTTGATCTGATTGTGACATTGATGGGTATAATAATAATATAATATATTTGGTACCATAATGATTGTATAATATATTTTAGATTGATATTATTCAGTTGTATAAAGTAGATTGAGATTAGTATCTTGATTCAACAACTAAGTGATTATAATTGAGTCTGATAATTGAGTCTGACTGATCTGATGTGACGCTGATGGGTATAAAATAAAATAATAGTACAATAATAATATTATAATATATTTTAGATTAATATTCTTTTAATAACATAAAATTCTATGTGAGATAGGATTTCAACATAAGATAGAATTTTATTTTTCTTAAAAGACAACATAGAATTCCAAGTAAAAATTACGTGAGACATGATTTTAGGGGTGAAACCAAAAGAAAGTGCGAACCAAATTTGATACAGTACTAATAAAAAGAGATTTCGCTTATTAATAAAGGTGACAGATGCGATAGTATGTCGATTGTTGTTTATAAGTACATATTGATATTTTTTAGGTGCATATTTTGCATGTAATGAGAGGGGGACGGAAAAATTCTATGTTACTACTTAACAAACAGATTTTTTATGATTAACAGTGTCGGTTTTTCATACATAGCACATTTTCGTAAAAAGAAATACTTTTCCCATAAAGTATACTATCATTTAAAATATTGAAAATTCCTGACGATATATAGTAGTAAGATATTATTTTTGACAAAATGTTGTATAATTTTTTTTTATAAAAGTAAAGAAATATACTAAAGCTCTCAAATTAAATTGCAAAATAATTTTCAAATCCATATATTTGGTCATAAAATAATTAAATAAGATGGACTTCATGTATCCACATTAACACCATCAATTAAAATAACTCAAACTACCTCATCAACTATGACACCGGTTGAAAACCTTTTTGATATCAAATTTGAGACCTCTACTCAAAGGTGATAAAATAGAAAAAATTAAACGTCTAAAACTGTTGTGCAAAAGTAAAAAAATTAAAATTAAAATGTATTCTAAGAGGTGTTTACTGTGATAACTGAAAAAATCTACAAATTCATGTAACATTCTGAAAAAGAAAGTATAATATTAGTATTTCCTTACATTTTATATTGTTTATATCAGTTTAAAGTACTTAAAATGTTTTCTTATCTAACGGCCAATATATTATATGGATTCCGTTTAAATTCAAAACCGAAACCAAATCAGTTGTAACGGTTTAATTTTCAGATTTTAATTCCATTCAGATCGACGGATTACATTTTTATCAATTTTTAACCGTTTCCTTTAATATTTAATCTGGATTGTTTTGCTCATCCGGTCAAATATGTGTATACTTTTGTTATTATAAATAGAACACATCCTGGTAGAAGGTTGTATCAACAAAGTTCATCAATACATTGTACCAATTAGTTCAGGCAAGATGAAAGTTGAAATCCTATCCAGAGAGCTCATCAAACCATATACTGCTACTCCACCCAGTTTTCGAAACTACAGGCTTTCATTAATGGATGAATTAGCCCCTAACATGAATGCTCCCACCATGTACTATTACTCTGCCCCTGATCAGGATACTAGTAATGATACCACATTGCGGTTCAAGCACCTGAAGAATTCGCTATCGAAGGCCTTGAGTAGTTTTTATCCTTTTGCTGGAAGATATCGTATCGACACCCATTCGGTTGATTGCGGTGATCAAGGTGCTGAATTTGTCCAAGCCAAAGTTGATATTCGTCTCGATGATCTTGTCAGCCAACGGATGAATGTGAAGGCTGAGCTGCTCAATGATTTAGTTCCGTGCCCAATGGGTGCAATTGATGGCTACGACGATCCTTTACTTGCAGTACAAGTAAATGCCTTCAGTTGTGGAGGATTTGCTATTACAGTCTGTACTTCACACAGAATTGCTGACATGCAATCCGTTATGTCATTTGTCAGCGCATGGGCTATTTCTACAAAGCAGGAACTCGGGTACGTTGATGAAAATTACCAGCCAATCCTACCCAACTTTGACTCGGGTTCTCTGTTTCCGGGGAAAATGTTGCCTTGTATCCCTGCTGGACTTGGAAGGGAAAAGGAAAATTTTGAATTGTACAAGATTGTCACAAAGATGTTTTACTTTGACAGAAGTAAGATTTCGAGTATTCGAGAAAGGGCCAGATTAGATGATTCAAGCTTGTTACCTTCAAAGGTACAGTCTATATCTGGATTAATAGGGAAGGCCATCATTGATGTACATGTTGCCAACCCTGAAAACCCAAACACCTATACAATTATTCAAGCAGTTAATATAAGAAAAAGAACAGTTCCGCCTCTTCCTGACAATCAATTTGGAAATCTCTATATATTATCCTCTTTTCAATCAGCGGTAGGTCCTGAAAGAGTAGCAAGTCTGGCAACTTTGGTTAATTATCTTTCCAAATCTGTCAAGGGAGTTGTGGATGCCTGTGCAACGGTGTTATCACCAGGGAAGGAAAGCCAAACGATGATTAGTCATGGGGTCTATGAGCTGATGAATAGTCTTTCAGATCCAAATATGTTTCTTGCTGCTTCGATTTCTAGCTGGTCTAAGTTTCCATATTATGATTTAGCTGATTTTGGCTGGGGAAAACCTGTATGGTTCGGTGTTCCCAACATCCCCATGAAAAATAATGTACTTTTGATTGATGACAAAGCCGGGGAAGGAATTGAAGCTTGGGTATCTTTGGATGAGAATGACATGAAAAAATTCATACAGCATAGCGACATCGCAGATGTTATATGTGCATGATAATTAAGGTGTTAAACCATCTGCAAGAAGCTGGTAACTTCGATAGATTTCTATCCGCTCATTTTTTCAGTATGTTGAAGATGACATGATAATTTATGTTGGTTGCTAGGGGTACAGAGGATCCATCCTGTAACCTTACTAGCTAGTTGCTTAATTTCTTTATTTCCTAATAAATGTTCTCTTTGTTTTGTTTTATATCTATATATTTGTGCCTTCTTCTTAGTTCTTCCTAACTTCTTATTTTTCAAGCTTTTGAAAGTCAAATTTCAATGACCTTAAGCCTCATTGCCAATACCAAATAGTCCTGATAGATCACACAACGACCAAACCTGAATCTACAAACATTTACCTATAAGGTTATAAATTCTGGAACAACTGTAATTATAACAATATGATAACTGGATGGATTTTCAAAACACTTGATCCACTTATTCACAAACAACTGTTAGAGTTCTGTATGTAAATACTGCTAGCTAGGGAGCTTCGACTCAGCTTTGCTGTTGCGAGGATTAAAATTAACTAGGAATATACCCGTGCTTCGCACATGTTGATATTTTATCCTTTTAATTTTAGTAATTATCTTTGTTGAGATATCATGTTTATATATATGTTTACAGAAGTTTATATTATATGCCAAGTAAACCAACAGGAGAGAATGATCATTGTTTTGCTCAGAGTTCTGTAAGATAAAACAGAAACAAATAGAACTCAGTGACACTAATATTTGAATGTCTAGTGCTTATCACTGCTCCGGAGTTTATATTAGTATTTGTTTGTACTAATAAAATTGTGACCTAACACCTAAACATATCATGCTTTATTATGAAACTGGTAGGTTTGAACTAACAACTATTTTGTTGGCATATATTACTTGGTTGAACACCTGTCAAGACTTCCATTCAAAACTCAGGTGACAACGATATATTACAATTATATGAATCTCTATACATATTGAAACAATCATAAATGTAGATATGTGGTACTATATGCTGAGATATTCCTATTAATTTGAAATTCCAAATATAAACATAAAGAAATATAGTATACAACAGACATATCAAACACATGTATTAATAAAAAAAACACAATAATATAAAAAAAGGGAGTACCAATAACATAAAACAACCAAATAACCAATAAATTGTATATCTCTGTTTAAATAATTATAATTTAAATAATTATATATATATACATACCTAATAAACGATTTAATCCCTTTTTGTGAACTCGTTTAAGCTTAAACAAAAAATATATATATAAACACATAAATCGACAGAAACATAAACAATTAAAACAAACATCAATAGTGAAATCATGAAAGGGAGAGATACTGAAGATGAAGAAAGAGAAAAGATAGAATAATCGAAAAAATGAGGTAGTGAAATCATATATGTTTGATATAAGATTTTGCAATTAAGAAATATAATCATTTGAATTTAAAAATAGATAGCACCATTCATGTCATGATTTGTGGGATTGTTAAAAATTTTGAATTACGAGTTTAATTATGAGTGTATATAGCAAGATTTGTGGGATTATGTTGAATGAGTATAGTCTGTACGTTAAAACAATCTTCCTTAATTAACCCATATTACAATGAAAGATAGCGTATATTGGAAAACTGAGTTACATGTGGAAAGTCCGTTAACCCGCTTAGACATGGAAATCATAAAATAGCATACCATATATGTATATTCAAATCTTAAAAATCCCACAATTTTAGCTAATTTTCAAATCAAATTGATTACATGGATATGCTGATTATCACACGGGTCTTGTCATTGATGTTATCCTTTTCAAAATTCAAATCCATGATTTTTCGTCATCTTCTTTTTTTATTTACTCTCTAAGAATATTTATTGAATCTCAATTTTCTTCCTCTTTACCGTGTTTTTACTTTTATTCTACGGAACAATTCATGTTTTGTGTATGTATACCATGTTAATATTTATTTTTAGTAGATTCAAGTTATATATATATATATATATATATATATATAGTATCATGTCCCTTAATCTCAGGTAACTTTACTGAGCTAACCTCGTGATTTTTTTCTCATATATATAAATAAAATGTTTATCATATCTCCATTTTTAACATAATATAAATAAAGGATTAAGTCATAAAAAGCAAATGTTAAAACAAAGGAAAATCTTAATTCACATTGAAGTAAATTTAAGGTATATTCACCCATTTTGTATAAATGAGCCACTAAACTCTGGTACCTTATTTGTTCTAAAATTATCAAATACTCCCTCCGTCCCCATCAATTTTTTTACATTGAGGTTGGACTCGGGGTTAAGAAAAAGTGTTATTTAGTGAAGAAAAGTAAAAAAAAAGTGAGTAAATGGTGGGACCAATCAATATTTAATGTATAAAGTGAGAATAATGTGGGAAAGTAGTGGATGTAGTTAATTTTTATATTATAAAACTTTACTATTTTAGGAAACTTTTGGAATGTAAAGAATTGAGAGGGACATCTCAAAAAAGAAAGTGTAAATAAATGAGAGGGACATAGGGAGTATATCGCTGCATTGAAATTGTAATATAAACACAATATAACATAGAGAAGAAGATATACAAAAAAGTTTGTGCTAAATTTTCCTTGCAGTCACGGTGCCTCGTTTTTCTAGAATTGTATAACTGAAGAGAAAGACTAAAAATCAAAGTAAAATAATTGTAGAACTAACTTCAAATTCTAAAAAAAAACTATAATATGTATAATACATGAAAAAGACACATATTAAAAAAATTAGAGTAAAATATTTGTAATTATTTAAATTTAAACGTCAATTCTCTTTTAATCCAAACATCAATTTTCTTTTTGCACGATTATCATTTCAGTTGACTACGGACTATTCTGCACATTACTAACTTAGCTTTAACGTTATAAATATAACACCTTAAAAGGGTCTCATTATGGGGTAGGCCCATTTTAATTTGACTACCTCCTCTGGTTTCTCTGTATCTTTTATATATATCAACCAAATATAAATGGGTAACTATTAATAAATGTAGTGCAATGAAGTCAATCACAAACTGAAAACTATAACATTACAAAATATTAACTTGTCTTGATTATAAAATGGTGTAACTATTAAATGAAAAATAGAGGAAAAAACAATATTTAATTTACTTATCTTTCAACCTTCTTATCGCAGTCATCTGCACCTTAAAAGAATCTATGTGTGTAAAAGATGAGGATTAATTAAAAATAAAAAATATGATTTCAAAGATATCAAAAAAATTTAGCCGAACTTTATAAAAGCTCCAAGAATAATACACTTCACCACTTAATTTGACTAATTGTAAGACTTGCATAAATCATGACCTAATCCATTCCTTTGTTTAGAAACCTAAAGCTAACATATATACGTATTAGTGATTCGTATGATCACAATGACAATATCCCGAGAATGGAAACAAAGAACATACCTATCATGAGAATAGAACATGGGGTATTGTGTCTAAAATCATGTTCAAGTAGTTTCTAATAGTTGGTTTTGTCAATCCAAGTAGAGTCATACCCATACCAGTTAATCTTGTGAAACCTAGACATTAACTAATAATGTAGTGATTTACTACCTAAGATAGAAACAATATGTTATGTTAGGTCCAAAGTATCGTAGAAGGGGGGGTTGAATACGATACTTACAAATTATTTAATTTCGTTCGCGGATTAATCATTCAGTTCTAACACGAAATCAAATGCACCAAATCAAAACACGAGTCGGGGAATATATCGTTTTATAAATATAAACCTCGAGGGGTGCTACAATTTCTAATCCATAGATTAGCTTCAATGAGTTCAAGGTTACACAAATTCAATACAATGATAGAATTCTGAGCACTATTAATTTGTCTGATAATTTTCGCTGGCTCAATCTCTCTCTTCGTAATGTCTCTGAGTTTTACCTTGATTAACTGAAGAAGACACACACTTCTCTCTGTATTAATGGTAGACTTAATTTGAAAACTATCGAACCAAAACTAAACTAATAATCTTGGTCGTCCAATTTCCATCAACCTGACAAACAAATCACTTCTTCACCTGCTCCTCAAAATAGAAAACTATCGAATGTATAAAAGCAATTTACCATTCGATAGTTTTTAAATAAAAACTATCGAAATGTAAATTACTTTATAATTGAATTCTGATTGTTTTCTTGAATCTCATTTGATGATTTTCTATAGAAAAACCATCGAGCCATTTACTTGTACTTGATCTTTTAACAATACCTCTTGAGTTTCAGGGTGTTTAGTTTTAGACTGAATCAATTTCTTCTGAGACGATAAAAACAACTTGATCTTTTTAAGTGCCGTCAAATGGTGCAACTGGTCTGGTTCACAGATGAATGACACTTGATCAATTCTTCTATGTCTTCAATTCAATGCTGCTAATTAGTCCTTTGTCGTTCTGGTTGCTTCAAATAAATCACTGGAATCCTGTGGTACTAACCCTAAATCATTCACATACTTCTGTAGTCTTGAAAGTCTTGTTTCTTTTATTGTCACTGAGGCTTGAACATTTTCATGAACTTCTTTCCGTGACTTGTTTACGGACATCAAGAATACATACCATATTTTGATTTTTTGAGTTTACCTTTTCTTCTTTGATTCTGGATTCCTGTGCTTCTGTTAATATTATTGTCTGTCTTGTCCTTTGTTGTGTTGTAGTTATATCTGTTACATCTTATGTTACATTATGCTTTACAATCTCCCCCTATTTGATTGTATAGAGTTCGACAAGCAAATACCTCGAGGATAACTCAACTAACTAAGGAAACATGAAACTAATTAAAGTAAGACATCTTGATAATATTAAATGCATTCTGGATGAGATATATACATTTCCAGATTTCATAATTCAAAATACATTAAAACTTTATACATTGAAGTTGCTCCTCTAGCCTGAGCTGATAGTTCTTTTGTTCTTTGCTTCTTTTCTTCAGTCCATCTCAATCTCACCTTCTTCAATCACAAGATTGGAGTTATCAGCTTGATAATCAATCACGGAAGGATAGTGCAGTGGTTCTCCAGGTTTAAGGATTGCTCCTTTGATGTGTCTTCCAATGTATTCAACCTCTTGTCCCACTCCTGCCCACAACCATGCAATGTTAACATCTTTCTTGTTTAGCTTTGGCATGTTTGGTAGTCTGGGACGCACTTCCAATCCTCTCTCCACTCTCTTCCTATAGTAAGGAACATTCTCCATTAGAAATCTTCTCAGAGTGTCTGCTGCTTTTTCATTCTCTGTTGATGAGAATCCAGTGGATCTAAGATACTTCTCCACTGATATCAGATAGTTACTTGGATAATCTTTCAGCTTGTCCTCAGTCAAATAGCAGATTCTGAACAAGTCATTCGTCATGAATCTAACGATTGGAGGATCTTCAGTAATCTCTGGACTGACTTTCATCAAAATTTCTTTAACATGCTCACGGAGCAGTTCATTTAGCCTTGTAGTCCTTTGTATCTTGATGAGCATCACCTGCAGTTCTGTGTATGTTCTTTGTTCGAAAAACTTAGTAGAAATCACAAATGTACCTTTCTCAAGAAAATTGATCAATATGTTCCAGGCACCATTTGCTTTAACTCCAGCTTTCAGAAAGATCACAGAATTTCTCAGTGTAGTGAAGTAAGTCTGATCTTCAAGATTTGCACTTCTGATGTCCTGAATGATAACTTCCACCTCCGCATTGTCGTTGACTTCTAATCCGTCTTCAACTCCTTAGAACTGCAAATCCATCATCTTCTTCTTCCTTACTTCAGCATACATGCACCTTGAATCTTTTAAGCTTCTCACTCCTTAGAACTGCTTGATGTCTTTCCTTCTCAGCTTACCTGGCATCTTTTTCAGCTCTTTCAGCTTTCAATATCTCCAAGGCAGCTTCCTGTTCCAGTGACAGAGAATCTGCTTCTTCTTCCATATTATCATCCAAGATAGGATGTTCTATAGGCTCTGGATAATATGGCTCATGCTCTTCTTGTTGTTGATGCTTATGCATGATTTCAAATTCCTCTTCACTCTCTTCTTCTTGCATGTCTTCAATCCAGTACTGTCTAACCGGAATAGTTTCATTGGTTTCCCATAATCCCCATCCACTTGCCTCCCATTCTCGAACTTTCTCCCCCTTAGTTGAGGAATCCTCGATGAAGTTATCCTCAGCATAAAAGTTCGTAGTAGGATCAGGTTGTTGATTTGATGGTCCGGGTTGTTGGTTCCTCAACATATTCCATATCGACTGCACTCCGTCACTTTGGTTCTCCATGAAATCAGAAATGTCCCTATTCATCTCATGCATAGAAGCTAGCTTCAGGTCAATGTCATCCAGTCTCAATTTGGCAGTCTTTTCAATTCTATCCAATCTCTGGTTTAGCTTAGACTCCACTCTTGAGAGAGTGTTCATTGCATCTTTTACCCTAGCTTGACCATCCCGGATAACCAGAACGTCTTCTTTCAAAGCTTCTTGTCCTTGTTCCGGAGCATTTACTTCATTCATGAATCCATCCTTCAGCTCTTTGACATCTGCTCTCAAGTCGACTAGTTCCTCCATTGCTTCCTTCTTCAAGGAGTCCACTACTTGCTTAGTACATGTTATAGTTCCAGATGCACTGCCTAAGACCCTGTAAGTTCTTCTAGAATCAGCTGCAGCCAAGTCAACCTTCTCTTGAATAGACATTAAAGAATCATTGGCTTGACCGGAGGAGATCCCTTGGTCAAAGGAAGGTCTCAGTGGAACCTTGAATAGTGGATTTCCTTGCTTATCATGAACCGTCATCTCCTTGAGAGTGGATTGAACATGTATCTCTCTTTCAGTAGGTAGTATCAAATCATCAATATTTAGTAGGGTTAGGGTGTCACTCCTCACATTTGGCTCTGGGTGTGCACTCAACGTTTCTGTTGGGGTTTCACTCATTTTTCCTTTCTCATTCAGGCCAGGTGTATGTGTTTGGGTTTCACTCATTCCCTTATTGCTCTTTGTACCTGCATCAGAAAATACCGTAGCCATCCTTAAGGAGGTCACCGGTGGTGCAATGGGGCTTTACAAGTCCCCGTCCTTGAATAAACCAAGTTGCTGATCATCCGTAGATGATGTATCCTTTGTAGGATCTAGAGTTTGAATCTCTAGGAGGCTAGAATCAGGCTCTATTAACAGCAGAGATCCTGAAACTCCCTCTAAAGTGTGTGAAGACTTTTCCTCCGTTAACTCCTCAATTGAAATTGATTCATTGTCACCGAGTTGCCGATCCGCACCTACGTCAGACCCTTTACCCGCAGGATCCATATATGTTCCATCTGGGGAGCTAGGCAATGACCCTTTAGATTTTGCATTTGGGTCAGAGCCTTCTCTCGATGTCTGTGAAGACACTTGGTTCTTAGAACCTTCAACCAGTGAACCTGACCGTAATATGGTCGGAACACCAGTTGCTTCCGTCAATTCCTCCTTGCTTGATTGAGCTATCGGTTCAGATATAGCTTTGGTTAGTGTAGCCCAATCAGAATCAGAAAAATCTGTGAAAGGCTCTTTGGTAGATTGAAATATAGTTTCAATAGTTGCCTCGTTTTCTATTCTTCTCCTTTTAGAGGAAGGCAGAGCTGCTGATGAAGGGTGTATCTCCTTATGTGGTGCTGCTTTGGCACTATCTCCCTCTACACTCATGGATGTCTGTATGATGGGTATAGTAGGGGAAGGAGATTCGTTTAGTGTTTCATTTGGTTCTTCCAAAGGCTCTACGACCTGGGATAGAGATTGTAGGTTTGCAACCTCTTGGTCAGAAATGGCCACCGAGGGCTCTGGATCTACATCCATTGGTTGTGGTTCAGGAGCCAGTACAGGTTCAGGAATATTACCTTCGTTTACCTGTTCCCCTGGGGGTAGAAGTGGTAGGTGCACCGTTCTTAGATATTCAGTTAGAACAGTGGGTACCCCTGGAAGATGATTATTTCTTATCAGAGCGGTTATTGCATTGCTCTTCATCTTCATGCACTCCATGGTCTCCTCAACTTCAAATGTCTCCCTTTCATCGTCTGTTAACACATCATTCAGAATTAGCTGTAGGAACCTAGGATAGAAACAAAGCACATCGTCTATGCCTGTTCTTTCATCCAGTGGTCCCATGCACAGAATAATCTGATCAATCACCAATTTTCCTATGTTTATATGCCTATTGTTAGCCATGGCAAACCCTATCTTCTGAAAAAATAAGGGAATACCATGCAGATTTGTCAGCTTAGCAGTAAAGACATGGATTAAAGTGTGAAAGAAGAAATTCCATGGCTTAGTCAGATAATGCTTAAGGAACTCTCCCACAAAGAAGTTTGGTTGTTGACTTCTTATGAGAGTGAAGAAAGCATGTATTTCCTCAGTTGTGGGATCCGGAACAAGGTTTTCTGTTGGAAAATGTAAAACCCTATTAACGTCATGTTCCGTCACCCTTATTGTTCTGCCCCCTGGCACAATAAAACTGAAGGCACTTACATTGTTCTCAGATGTGTCAGTGGTGGATGTGTACAACGCAGTCAATTGATCGATACAAAGGACCACGAGAGTACTCAGTGCATATGCCACTAATGAACGTGTGTTCAGAAATTGTGCCCATGCACGAAACTGTAAGTTCGTAATGGATTGCACATTCTGAAATGAGACATGGTTAGTCTTGGTTACGATAAATTCTCCGGCCATAATTTTTGAAATTTCCAGAAAATTAAATTTAAACCAAAACTAATTAAATTTAATTAATTATGTCTAATTAATCAAACTTGAAGCAAAATACCCCTTTTTCTTAAAAACACAAAATTCGAACACTTGATTTTAGAAACCTAATTGTTAACTCCAAACAAACAATAAAATCAAAAGAAATCAACAGTTTAAAACAATCAACTTCCAAAGATATGAACTTTTAACAATTCTTTGAGGTTCAAAAGTCTGGTTCGATGGATTCTTACTTAGAAAGTTTCAAAAACTTAAAAATTATTACGTTTTCATGGTTAAAAATCAATCAACAGTGAAAAACAGTAACTTTTTCAAGCTTTTCTCTGTTAAAACTGAAGAATCTATCGAATTGTGTTCTTGAATGTGTATAGAAATTGTAAGTATTATAAACGGCCACTTGTACTTTCTTAGATCTGTAAAACTGAGAAAGAAAACAACTAAGGCACGTTTTTATACTTTTCAAACTGACAGGGGTAAATCTGTAATTCCCTATTTCGATAGATTTTTCTTGTACCTTCGATGGTTTTCCAGAGGGGTAATAAATTCATAAGCCCTTCGATAGTTTTTGAAAAACTATCGAAGTTGATAATATTTGAATTCTAACAGACTTTATCAGAAAACTATCGAAAGTGTTTAAAGCAAAAAACCAAAAACTATCGAGGCCTTGTTTAGAAAAACTATCGAGAATTTTAATATAAAATTAATTAAATTCACTTTGATATATTTTTGAAATTATTTTCAAAAACTATCGAAACATGTTTTCGATGGTTTTTCTTTTCCCTTCTAAAAACTATCGAAATTTACTTCGATGGTTTTCATTTAGTACTTAGAAAAACTATCGAATTTTCTAAATTCGATGGTTTTTGCTTCTTATTCAATTTTTAAAACCTGTTCTTGTTTTAAAAATCAAACTTTTTGTTTTTCTGTCAACTTTTAATCTGATTAATCTTTTTCAAATTTACCAAAATCAATGTTCACAGAAAATTCACAATTTTCTTAGAATAAAATCGACTAAATATCATCAAATGATATTAACCAATTATAATCCAATAAAGTATGCTGCATTAATCTACAATGTTTAAAACAAAGCAAATTAATTCGAATTAAATAGATGCTTAAATATTTAGAACAAATATTAGCACCTAAATAATTCTAGAATTAATAACCAATTAAATGCCAGAAGAAATATCATCCATAATTATGACATAAAAATTAGTAAAATAATCCTAACTACGAGAATTGCTCCAGAAAATAAATTCACGAGTCCTAAGGATATGAAAATTCTTAAACTCATGTATTTACTAGGACTATCTTGCAGTTACTGACTTCTAATCAAAATCAATTAGAAAGATTTAACATCCCAAGTTCACCAACCAGCTTTGAAAAAGTGGATTCATCAAGCGGTTTAGTAAAGATGTCTGCAATTTGTTCCTTTGTGGGTACAAAGTGTAACTCCACAGTTCCATTCATGACATGCTCTCGGATAAAATGATACCTGATGTCGATGTGCTTCGTCCTCGAGTGTTGCACTGGGTTGTTGGAGATTTCTATGGCACTTGTGTTGTCGCAAAATATTGGAATCTTTGTCAACAAAAGCCCATAGTCACGGAGTTGGCTTCTCATCTACAAGATCTGAGCACAGCAACTACCAGCAACAATGTATTCAGCCTCAGCTGTTGATGTGGACACTGAATGCTGCTTCTTGCTATACCAGGAAACTAACCTTCTTCCAAGAAACTGACAGCTTCCTGAAGTACTCTTCCGATCAATCTTACAAACTGCAAAAACTGAGTCTATATATCCAATGAGATCAAATCCTGTATCTTTAGGGTACCAAATTCCAAGATTTGGGGTCCCCTTAAGATATCTAAATATTCGCTTAACAGCATTAGATGAGATTCTTTAGGATCAGACTGAAACCTAGCACACAAGCATGTTGCAAACATTATATCTGGTCTACTTGCAGTGAGATATAGTTAGGAGCCTATCATACCTCTGTAGCCTGTGATGTCAACCTTCTTACCAGTTTCATCTTTATCAAGCTTAGTGGCAGTTGGCATTGGAGTCTTGGTTGTAGATGAGTCTTCCATTTGATACTTCTTCAGAAGATCTTTGATGTACTTGGACTGACAAATGAATATACCATCTTGCCTTTGATACACTTGCAGTCCAAGAAAGAATGACAATTCACCCATCATACTCATTTCATATCGACTCTGCATTAACTTAGCAAATCTCTTGCATAGATCGTCATTAGTAGAACCAAATATTATGTCATCAACATATACTTGCACCAATATCAAATCATTTTTATGCTGTTTGTAAAAGAGAGTTTTGTCTACGACACCTCTTGTAAAGTCATTTTCAAGTAAGAATTCAGAGAGAGTGTCATACCATGTCCTTGGAGCTTGTTTGAGTCCATAGAGAGCTTTGAATAGAAAGTACACAAAGTCTGCCAGTTTTGAATCCTCAAACCCTGGAGGTTGTTCCACATACACTTCTTCTTCTAACTCCCCATTCAGAAAAGCACTCTTCACATCCATGTGATACACTTTGTAATTGGAATGTGCTGCGAATCCCAGAAACATTTTGATGGTCTCAAGTCTTGCTACTAGTGCATAGGTTTCATCATAATCTATACCCTCTTCTTGAGAGTAACCTTTAGCAACCAGTCTGGCTTTGTTTCTCGTTACAATGCCATCTTCGTCCAACTTATTTCTGAATACCCATCTTGTTCCAATAACAGATTTCCCTTTAGGCCTGGGTACCAGCTTCCAAACTTTCTGCCTTTCAAACTGATTGAGTTCATCTTGCATTGCAATCACCCAATCTGGATCATCTAGGGCATCTTCAACTTTCTTAGGTTCTGTTTCTGAAAGAAACCCATAATAGTGACATTCATTTTGTGATGTCCTCCTAGTTCTCACTCCTATGTCCGGATCACCAATGATCAAGTGAAAGGGATGATCTCTATTCCACACCCTTTGCCTTGGCAGATGCGATCTTGATGATTCACCTTGTTCTAGATGTTGTGGAGTGTGACTAGTTGATCCTTCTCCTGCTCCCCCTGAGTTGTTGACGGTATGATCTGTTGACCCTGTAGATTGACTAGTGGATCCAGTAGTAGTTTGAGTATTTCCACCACTATCACCACTTGGTCCAGAATCATTATCATTATCATTATTATTAATAACTGTAACAACTTCAGGTTCTTCCTCTATATCAGAGAGATCTCCTGATAGATTTTCAAATACCAAGGATTCAGAGTTCTCTCTAGTTTGCAGGCCTAGTCTTTTGGTGTCGTCAAATGTTACATTAAAGCTTTCCAACACCTTCTTATATTCAATCAAATACACCCCGTAAGCCTTAGATTCCAGAGAATAGCCCAGAAAAATGCCTTCATCTGCTTTGGCATCAAACTTGCCTAGATGTTGTCCATCTTTAAGTACAAAACACTTTGCACCAAACACATGAAAGTACTTCAGTGTTGGTTTCTTGTTAGCCATTAACTCATACGGAGTCATTTGATGATCTTTGTTGATCAGGGTTCGATTCTGAGTGTAGCAAGCTGTATTCACTACTTCGGCCCAAAAGTAAGTGGGAAGTTTTGATTCATTTAACATGGTCCTTGCTGCTTCAACCAAGGTCTTGTTCTTCCTTTCCACTACTCCATTCTGTTGAGGAGTTCTTGGTGCTGAATAATGTCTTGATATTCCTTTCTCTGAGCAGAAATCATTAAGAACTGCATTCTTGAATTCAGTTCCATTGTCTGATCTGATTGTCCGCACAGGTAGCTTAGCTTCCACTTCTATCTTCTTGATGTGATCAATGATTAGTTGTGTTGCTTCATCCTTTGATTGTAAGAACAACACCCACGTGTACTTGGAGTAGTCATCCACCATCACCAATGCATATATTTTCCTTGAAAGTGACATAATTGACTGGACAAAATAAATCCATATGAATCAGCTGTAATGGTTCATCAATGCTTGTCATTCCTTTGCTTCTATGTGATGCTTTCTTTGACTTCCCTTTTTCACATGCTTCACATAGTCCCTCCTGATTGAATTCCATCAGGGGCAACCCTCTCACTAATTCTCTCTTTACCAAAGAGTTCATAGTTTTGAACTTTAAATGTGAGAGCTTCTTATGCCATAGCCAACTTTGTTCTGAAGATGCCTTACTGTAGAAACATGTAACTTCTCCTTCACTGGTAGAACTTAAGTCAGCTATAAACAAATTTCCTTTTCTTACTCCCAGCAGAGCAAGCTTCTCATCCTTCCTATTTGTGATCAAGCACTTGTCCTTTCTGAAATCTACATTGTAGCCTTTATCACAGAACTGACTGATACTTAGAAGATTGTGCTTCAATCCTTCAACAAGAGAGATGTTTTCAATGATGAAATTCCCAATTTTCAATTTACCATATCCCGTAGTGAATCCTTTGTTGTCATCTCCAAAGGTTACAATCGGGCCGGTCTTCTTAACCACCTCTGTAAGCAGGGACTCTTCACCTGTAATGTGTCTAGAATAGCCACTATCCAGAATCCACACGACCTTTGAGCTTTTAACCTTACCATGCAATCACAGATTGATTAAGCGGACTTTGGTACCCAAACTTGTTTGGGTTCTGAAGGTTTAGATACTTTAACAGGAGTAACATTCAAGTTAGTCTTAACTTGTTTGACATTCATGCTTTCTGTGGGTTTGACATTATTAGTGCTATTGCTACCAGATGCATTCATCAACTTAAAATAAGCATGCATAATGTTATATGTACATAACAAACACTCTTTCTTTCCATAGGGTTCATGAAGATCAGGCATGTCAGACATGTTATGCATTGCAGAAGTATCAGCAGTTTCTACTTTAACCTTTTTACATCCATGTGTAAGGTGTCCAGCAGAATTACAGATAGTGCACAACTTCCTTGATACAATGGGAGAAGAAGAAACAATATTCTGATTAACAATATTCTTTTTCCTATTCCTATTCTTTTTAGCCATTGAAACTATGTCACCTACATCAGTTTTAGGTAATTCAGTTTTTACTGATTTCCTAGGCAACTTAGTCTTAACCTCTTTTTCCTTCAATAAATCCTCCTCAAGCAATTCTTTTCTAATGTATAAGTCATCCTCATGAAAAGGTTCTGAGAAGGGCTTGACAAAGACTGGACTGACCACATTCTTAAGAATGTGTGGAATATTCTTCCTGACAACAGTAGATGTCACAGGAAATTCCAAAATCTTTTTCCCAGCCTTTTTGGTGTAGTCAAGTCCTATAGCAGTCTTGTTCCCTATGGTCTGAGTATCAATGATCTCCTTAGCAATTAGGGCGGAATTCTTAAAAGCATTCAGTTTCAAATCTAACTCTGAAATCTGCTTCCCGAGGATAGTCTCTATCTCATTATTACACTTGACCTTGTTCTCTAAGTACACATTCTTTTGCTTAAGATCTTCTAATGTGACAGCTACACGCTCTAGTTCTTCATTTTTAGATTCTAGATTTTTAATCTTAAGAACTAGTTTAGCATTTTCCATTTCTGATGCTAGCATGCTTGTGTGTACATTAAACAATTCTACACTAAGATCTTTCACAGTTTTCTTGTACTCAGAATTAGACATGTCAATTGTTGTTAAGATAGGTACCTGAGATAATTGTGGTGATTCCTCTGAAGAGTCAGCCATTAGGGCAACATTTACATACTCTTCCTCTTCATCCGAATCAGTATCATCCCAGTGTTTTCCCTATGCTATATAAGGTTTCCCTTTCTGCTTTCCAGACAATGCCTCCAGTTGCTGTTTCAGCTTGGCATTCTCCTTCTTCAAATACTCATAAGAGTCTTTCTTTTCATAGACATCTTTCTTGTCTCTTGCCTGACCAGGCTTTCGGCATTCAGTGGTGAAATGCCCTAACTCATTGCAGTTGTAGCATCTTGATTTGCTTCTGTCAATCGAGCCAGTCTTGTAGCCTCCCTTAAAGCCTGTACCAGGTGAATACTTGCTCTTCTGGAATCTGTTGGTTGAGCCCTTGAACTTGTACTTAGGGTTTCTCTTGAAACAAATGTGGCTAAACTTTGCATCTAAGTACGTCATGGTTTTGTCTTCCATTTGCTCAAGCTCTTCTAGGGTGTAGTAATCACTTTCATCAACACCCAGATTCACAGAATCCATTTCAGCTTCTATAATCACATCCTTTCCAGCTCTAGGGGTTTGAACCTGAATATCAGAAGTTGTTGGTTCATCCACTACAAGTGCTGCTGATCTCACAAGTGCATTGTGCTTGTTATCCACTGTCCCTGGTCCGTAGATTATCACTCGTTGTTCTTGCTCCATCTCATAAGTCTTCAGCTTGCCATATATCATCTCTAATGACATCTTAGTGAAGTCTATTCTTTCCCTTATGGATGAGGACTTGTGTTCTACATGATGGGGCAGCGTCATCATGAACTTCCTGTTTGTTTCTCTCAGTGGATAGGTCTTCCCTTTCATTACCAATTCATTAAGAAGCTTAGTATATTTCTTAAAGACATGAGTTATACTTTCTCCTGGAAGAGACCTAAAAGATTCATACTGAGAAGTCAGGATGTCCAATCTGTTTTCCTGAACGTCTTCAGTTCCTTCCATTATTAAGTTTATAGTATCCCACATATGTGTTCTGCTCACACAGTTCATCAACTGATAGCTCATTTCCTTGTCTGCGGAGTCTGCCAATATCAACATCAAACCTGTATCCAATCGAATCAGTTCTTTGTCTGAATCTGTGTACTTAGTGATATCCTTAGGTTGGGTGCCTTGAGGAATTCTGGTACCATCAGGAGCTGTAGATTCACTAACTGGTTTCATTGGTACAAACGGTCTATTCTCTAATATGCCAATATACAACGGATTAGATGCCTTGATAAATAACAGCATCTTCATCTTCCACAAACCGAAATCATCTCTAGTGAAGGGGGGAACTTTAATACCAGCAGTTGTCTTTGGAGCACTCATGGTTTCTGAAAATTTCAAATTGTTTCAAATTCAAGAAATTCCAATCAAATGAAAAATTTTGAAAGTTAAAAAATTTGCTTCGAATTTTCACGCTATGTTTGATTTTGGTCTCATTCACCGGATCTGATTTGTACGTCAATCAAATAGCTATAATACCAATTGTTAGGTCCAAAGTATCGTAGAAGGGGGGGGGGGGGGTTGAATACGATACTTACAAATTATTTAATTTTGTTCGCGGATTAATCATTCAGTTCTAACACGAAATCAAATGCACCAAATCAAAACACGAGTCGGGGAATATATCGTTTTATAAATATAAACCTCGAGGGGTGCTACAATTTCTAATCCGTAGATTAGCTTCAATGAGTTCAAGGTTACACAAATTAAATACAATGATAGAATTCTGAGCACTATTAATTTTTCTGATAATTTTCGCTGGCTCAATCTCTCTCTTCGTAATGTCTCTGAGTTCTACCTTGATTAACTGAAGAAGACACACACTTCTCTCTGTATTAATTGTAGACTTAATTTGAAAACTATCGAACCAAAACTAAACTAATAATCTTGGCCGTCCAATTTCCATCAACCTGACAAACAAATCACTTCTTCACCTGCTCCTCAAAATAGAAAACTATCGAATGTATAAAAGCAATTTACCATTCGATAATTTTTAAATAAAAACTATCGAAATGTAAATTACTTTGTAATTGAATTCTGATTGTTTTCTTGAATCTCATTCGATGGTTTTCTAAATAGAAAAACCATCGAGCCATTTACTTGTCCTTGATCTTTTAACAATACCTCTTGAGTTTCAGGGTGTTTAGTTTCAGACTGAATCAATTTCTTCTGAGACGATAAAAACAACTTGATCTTTTTAAGTGCCGTCAACTGGTGCAACTGGTCTGGTTTACAGATGAATAAAACTTGATCAATTCTTCTATTTCTTCAATTCAATGCTGCTGATTAGTCCTTTTTCATTCTGGTTGCTTCAAATAAATCACTGGAATCCTGTGGTACTAACCCTAAATCATTCACATACTTCTGTAGTCTTGAAAGTCTTGTTTCTTTTATTGTCACTGAGGCTTGAACATTTTCATGAACTTCTTTCCGTGACCTGTTTACGGACTTCAAGAATACATACCATATTTTGATTTTTTGAGTTTACCTTTTCTTCTTTGATTCTGGATTCCTGTGCTTCTATTAATATTATTGTCTGTCTTGTCCTTTGTTGTGTTGTAGTTATCTCTGTTACATCTTATGTTACATTATGCTTTACATGTTATAATTTTTTACCAAACATCCTTGGCACATGATCTAGAAACATCAATCCATGGCTAGAGCTAAATACTCATATTTTTACTATTTGCCCAAGAATTTAACACACTGATGAGGTGAAAAATTGTGTTAGCACAAAATGATAGCGTGTCACACGATTCTTAAAATGTTAAAAATTAAAAATTGATGTTCATATCACATTATTATTTAAATGTCAAAATCAAGAATTTTATAACGTATACATTAGAAACAACTGAGTGCATATTTAAATATAGATTTAGATAATCACCAAATTCTATTAAAGATCAATTGGCTATCAAATATGTATCATCTTTTCTTTGAAAATTTTGATATATGTACCTTATACTAAAATGACAACACGTATAGGCTATTTTGTTCATTATAGTGCTTAACCACACAACTCTCAACATTAACTTCATTTCAACTTCGATAACACGTACTTTAGAAAATAACAAAAAAAATCGAGGAAGTCATCTATACAAATTGAGAGTACTGGTCTTAATCTTAGACACAAAATTTGCTAACTACTTCTTAATTTTCTGTACACGTAAATAACACATATAAATAGTTGGTGTAAATCCTCTTCATCAGTGAGTGTGTGTGTCTCAATGTGCGTGTATACATGTGGTCGTGTGCATTTCAGACAATTTTATACATGTAATTGGTATGTGCTCCAGTGTTTTTGCATCTGCTGCTTCAAGACTCTCAAAACTTTGTACCTATTTATTTTTAATATGTTGCAAGATATTTCATTGAAATGTCATATAAAAAGAAAGGCGTAGAGTTGGATAAAAGAATTAAATTCACTTATACATGCTAATCACTATGGAATACTATACCACAGATTTACTCATATATCCAGAAAAACAAAATTGGAGATCAATAATTAGAATCAATGTCTAAAAACACATCAAAATAGAAAACTTAAAAATATTTAAAAGGTATTCAGATCCTACAAAATTGTAGTGGAGACTTGAGCGTGCCTTAAATCTTACTTAAGATAATAACATATACACATAATCAATCAAAATGATCGTAGACAAAAACAACACCACAACCCTCTAAGCCATCAACCGCAATATAATTAAACCCATCAACCTCCACCACAACCTCCAAAGCCATCTAATCCCATGCATTCCTCTAAAATCTGAAAAATTCTAAATTTGTCAATTGTCGCTAGCTGATTTACCTTTGTTTTCAGACATCTTGAAGGTATTAGAGAAGTTTATATTGCATGCCAAGTAAACCAATAATAGGAGAGAATGGTCATTGTTTTGCTTAGAGTTCTCTAAGATAAAACAGAAACAAATAGAACTCAGTGGCACTAATATTTGAATGTCTAGTGCTCATCACTACTCCTGAGTTTATATTAGTATTTTTTTTTACTAATAAAATTATGACCTAACACCTAAACATATCATGCTTTAGTATGAAACTGGTAGGTTTGAACTACCAACTATTTTTTTGGCATATATTACTTGGTTGAACACCTTTCAAGACTTCCATTCAAAACTCAGGTGACAACGATATATTACAATTATATGAATCTCTATACATATTGAAACAATCATAAATGTACATAAAACTTGTATATATATGTGGTACTATATGCTGAGATATTCCTATTAATTTGAAATTCCAAACATAAACATAAAGAATTATAGTATACAATAGACGTATCAAACACATATATTAATATCCAAAAAAACACACTAAAATAAAAAGAGGGAGAACCAATAACATAAAACAACCAAATCACCAATAAATTGTATATCTCTGTTTAAATAATTATAATTTAAATAATTATATATATACATACCTGGATAATCGATTTAATCCCTTTTTGTGAACTGATTTAAGCTTCTTCATCATCATCATCATCATCATCATCATCATCATCATCATCATCATCATCATCATCATCATCATCATCATCATCATCATTATCATCACCATCATCTACATAAGCCAGACAAATATAAAGTAAACAAAAAATATATATGAACACATAAATCAACAGAAACATAAACAATTAAAACAAACATCAATAGTGAAATCATGAAAGGGAAAGATACTGAAGATGAAGAAAGAGAAAAGATAGAAAAATCGAAAAAATGAGGTACTAAAATCATATATGTTTGATATAAGATTTTGTAATTAAGAAATATAATCATTTGAATTTAAAAATAGATAGCACTATTCATGTCATGATTTGTGGGATTGTTAAAAATTTTGAATTATGAGTTTAATTATGAGTGTATATAGCAAGATTTGTGGAATTATGTTGAATGAGTATAGTCTGTACGTTAAAACAATCGAATCACAACTGGATCCTTAATTAACCCATATTACAATGAAATATAGCGTATATATGGAAGCTGAGTTATATGTGGAAATTCCGTTAACCCGCTTAGACATGGAAATTATAAAATTGCATACCATATATGAATATTCAAATCATTAAAATCCCACAATTTTAGCTAATTTTCAAATCAAATTGATTACATGGATATGATGATCATCACACGGGTCTTGTCATTGATCTTATCCTTTTTCAAAATTCAAATCCATGATATTTTGTCATCCTCTTTTTTTATTTACTCTCTAAGAATATTTATTGAATCTCAATTCTCTTCCTTTTTACCGTGTTTTTACTTTTATTCTACGAAACAATTCATGTTTTGTGTATGTATGTCATGTTTATATATGTGTGTGATATTTATTATGCAAGTATAAGTATATAGAGTGACCTGATTAACAAATATACACGTTATATTAACACACAATACATTTCGTAAGTAAAAGTAAAAATGAGATAAAAGAGACGAAGAAAGAGAAAAGAGAGAATTGCCGAAGAAAATGAGATTTTGAATTCATGTACGTTTGATATAAAATTTGGTAATCTACAAATATAATCATCTGAATGTTGAAAATAGATAACACCACTCTTGGCATGATTTGTGGGAGAAATATAATCATTTAAAATTTGAAAATAGATAACACCATTCATGGCATGATTTGTGGGATTATTAAAATATTTGAATTGAGAATTTAATTTTGTGTGTGTGTGTATATCGCAAGATTTGTGGGATTATGTTGTTGAATGAGTTTAGCCTGTATGTTAAAACAATCGGGTCACAACTGGATCCTTAATTAACCCATATTACAATGAAAAATAACATATATTAGGAAGCTGAGTTACATTTGGATAGTCCGTTAACCCGTTTAGACATGGGAATTTACCAGAACAACCCTATTTTTGGGACAAAAATGGAATTTCCACTATACTCTTCACTAGCAGGAATTTAGTTTTATGATGTCTGGTCTCGCCTCTGATATGTCACGGGATAAGGAAAATATTGAAGTTCACATGGTCTACACAAAGATATCCTACTTTAGCAAAAGTGAAATTTCGGGCAGATATTATGTCTAGATCAGAAATAGGGCATTGAACCATTCACGCACTGTCAATTCAATCAAAGCAAGAAGGTTACCGATATTCCTAATTAGCAAGGTCTGTTTCTGAGTCAACTCTCCTAAAATAAGCTAGTAAGGTAAAATGGATTCATCTTGATACTAGTTTCTAATATTTTTATGTTGTAGTCTATATATATTTAGGCATGTTTCCTTTGTTTTGTATGTTGCAAATCATTGAATACTAGTCTAAGGCTAATAATCAGCTCTT
The DNA here is from genome assembly GCA_030848705.1 of Heracleum sosnowskyi. Taxonomy (NCBI): domain Eukaryota; kingdom Viridiplantae; phylum Streptophyta; class Magnoliopsida; order Apiales; family Apiaceae; genus Heracleum; species Heracleum sosnowskyi. Next base: position 12,493,613 of record CM061242.1, read on the forward strand.
AAGTTTCGTGGTGTTTGTGTTTTAGTATACACTTATACCTTCATTCTTAGTTCTTCCAAACACGGTATTCACTTATTCTGCAAGCTTCAGACTGATGAAAACTGCATTTCTCTCTAATGGTTATATTGAGTAATATAGACCATCACTTAGCTTTTATATAATGATCCGCATGTCCAAAACCTGCACATATTGACTTCATGAAAGCTTTTGCTTTTCTTCTGTCTAAATTTCACTGAATTTTATTCACTGATTGTGATTAAATTAACGAATTCAATATTTATTAGTACTAAGATATTTAATAGAAAATTGTTGAAAGTATTTGATTCGTCCAAATCAAATCTGAAAATTGAATTTGACTCAGCTGAATTCCTTTATCTTTCTTCTCTTTGAATTAATTGAAATCAATTTTCTTCACTATGTATTGATAATTCTTTTGAGTTCATTGATTCACCGTTTAGAAGACTTAAAAGGTGAAGTTACCGATAGATCTTGGTTTCTGTGAATAGATCCTAGATGTCTCGGCAGTCGAATGAAATTTCAAGCACTTTTTTCCTTTATTTTTGACATTAGCTTTCCTATGAAACATTACTGCATTGCTCCATTTCCATTTCTTGTCTTCTGAAAGATGAACTCATTACATGCTACTCAAATAGTCCACAACCCTTTTCGGCATTTAATCATTAGGAGGTTAAGGTACTTGAAGATACCCTGAGAAGATTGTAAAGAAGGTACTAAATGTGATCCCAGTCCTAGAAGCAAGAAAAGTAACAAATCCGCTATAAATGAGCATTTGGCAAAATGATTCCTAAAGATGCTGCATCGTGTTCTGAATACTTCATTCTGACAGTGGCTAGTAGAAATCTACCTTGTTCTCCCTAGTGCTCAAGAAAATAATCCTTAGTGCTCAAGAAAGCAATCTTGCACAATCATATCTCGTCTTCCATGAATTTTTGTATTTGTTCCCGACAATCTACGTCATTGAGTGCAGTTGTCAGTTAAATTGAGAAAAACTTCTATTTCTAATACACATCTCTTTGCAATGGAGGAACTATCTTAATTATAAGAAGGCTTTATGACATTTTCGCCCTTCAAGTTTGGATCGTTGTACCCATAAACCCTTCAAGTCTAAAAGTGTTCTTTTTCACCCCCCGAGTATCAAAAATGTACCTTTTTGGGTAAAAAATGTACCTTTTCGACCCAGCGGTTGTGTGTTAAAAACGTACAATTTTGATACCCGAGAGGCGAAAAAAACACTTTTAAACTTGAAGGGTTTATGGGTATAACGGATCAAACTTGAAGGGTTTATGGGTATAAGAATCACTGAAGATGATCATTACGGGAGCATAGAATAGCTATCATGTTCTGCACTTTGCAGGTATCTATCTGTTGGATTTCAATGTAAAAACGCAGCGAAAAACAGTCGTAAAACAATAAAATTTACGAAACCCTAACGCAGGATCCATGTATAAGTTGTGACTGATTATGGAGAAACGAAATCATACCAGTTAAGAGCTTTACGAATTCTGTAAGATGGAGGTCCTTGATTGCAATCACCACACAACCCTTGCGTCAAGATCTGTGTCTCTAAATCGTCCACAAGAACGTCCGATCGTCCAACGATCCAAGGAGCAGGTACTAGCCAAATAAAACTGCCTTCTCTCTCTCTCTAGCCTCTCTTAAAACCGAATTATATGAACCAACCCTAAAACTATACATCATTATGTATATATAGGGCATAGATGTGACGCCCTCCAAACCCGGGGTACAGATTTGAGGAGTCATCCGACCAACGGAACACTATTTAACACATGCATAATATATATAAAGACACAATTACCCCTTGACCAAGACCGCATCCAGATTATGGCAATGAACACAAGCTACTACAATCTTTTATTATTACAAACCAGTTTTATCAGAGTTATTACATCACAACTAAAGTTCAAATCTAGACATTAAATCTAGAAAAGCAAAACAACAACTACCCTGCCAATAACAGTGACTCGAGGGGCTCTCCTGACTGCTGGTGAACTATCGGTCACGCTATGCCAACTCATACTCTCGCTTCACTGGAATAGGGTTAGAAAACAACAAGCAAGAGTGAGCCAAAATTGCTCAGCAAACATCAACGAATCATTTCTATCACGGTGGTAAGGATATGAATTTAAGATATCAGAATCAACAATATTTAGCTAACACATGCTTTGTATCAATAATGATTGAAGTAAAGAATTAGAATTTGGCTTATACATTTTATTCAAATCAAAGGTTGTGCTGCTGGCCAGCCACGCATCAACCCCGGACTAGCTCATGTCATAGTCCTCTACTGGATCCCAGGCCAATCTGGGCCTTAAGTTACTTCGACCAATTACTGGTCCATTTTAAAAAAACACATGCCAATTCTATAATAGGGTATAAACAATAACATGCTCAATAAGATAAACTGAATGTATAGTAATTGCAAAAGAGTTTCAACTGTTCAGTATCAAGTGAAGGTCGAGAAATAATCATGGAGTAATTTCAATGGTACAGTGTACTCATTCAATAAGGGAATCAATATTGGTAATCGTTAATCAATAACCGTAAGTGAGTAGTCAAGATGGAAGTCAAATAGTCAAAGGTTGTCAATGATAATCAAAGGATGATAAATAGCAACAATAGGTGGTAAACAATAATCAAGTAAATTGGAAATAAGGGTTTCCGATGCAGATCAAATCAAAGAATCAAGAATTTCTAAGGAAATGGAATCAGTTGTCCAAATGCGGTTAAAAGATGGATAATTTGAATTGTTCTGGGGATAACGGTATTCAAGTAATCAAGACAATAATAATTTTATCACAAGTAAAGGCACAGATACTTGCCTGGTCTAAGCTGCTGTCGGATCGACTCTGCTCACTCTACTTTCCCCTTTCCCTTGCTCCGGGAACTCGATTCTATAATTTAAACAACTCATCACAATAAGTCTAACTATTCTCGTTCTACTCTCGACACTTATTCAATCAATAATCACATTTAAACAAGTAACCGGTTACGTATCGGACGTCCGGTATAATTTACGATATTTAAAACTCAGATATTTGCCCTAGCACGGGCATATACAGACTATAAAACACGACACACAATTAATATGAACCATATAGCACTTATAAACATTTTTAAAACATCATACGGAACTCATTTGAATTTTTAATAAGTCGTTACAAATTTTAAATCAAAAAATCGGATTTTTTTAAATCCAATATAAACATTTAAATGAAAATAAATCAATTAATAAAATTAATTGACACTCTTTAAATACTCAAACTATTTTTTAAATAATTAAATAGGCCTGAAAATAATTAAACTGAATTTTTAATTAATTAAATCTAATTAATAATTAATTTTTAAGAATTAATTGATTAAAAGAATTAACCAATTAATTAATAAATTAATTATTAATTAAAAATAATTAAAATAATTAAGTTTAATCAATTTTCGGATTTAAAATAATAAATATAATTTATCAGAATTTTTCTGATATAAAAATATATTTTTAAAATAAAAATATGAATTTTTAAAGTTTTTAAACTATTTTCGAATTAAATTTAAAAATAAAATTCAAAAACAGTTTTCTGAAAATGAATTAGGGTTTTGAAGATTGAAACCGGGTTGAAAAATCGGGTAAACGGGTCGGGAAGAACGAATCCGGGTCACCAAGAACAACCCGCCGGAATCTGGGTTTTCCAGAATCCGGCCGGCGTCCGGTGGCCGGACTTCGCCGTTTCCGATCAAAACAAAACCAAACTATAGGGCTTTTGTTCGCTTTTGCAAGACAAACACAACCCACATACACACACATCTGTCCCATGCCGGAATCGTGCCCAGAATTCATTCAAAGAACTCGCCGGCGACGACCTCGGCCGGAAACCCGATCTACTTAAATCCTACATGAAACTCAAAGATTAATATACCAAAATGAAGCTTATAACTCATACAATAAAAGCCCTTTACCAAAAACAATGTCAGATCAATATCAAGAACGTACGAATTGAAAGAAGAAATCGGGTCAAAACCCGAAAATCAAACCCGACTAAATCGAACATAAACATGAAATTAAAGCATGGATTCTTGCTAATTAGAACCCTAGGAACATGTTAGAAGCAACCAATTGAACGGAGAATCAACAGAATGAAAATCCCCAAATCGAATCAAGAACCCTAATTTTAATTCGAAACTTGTAAAATCAATATAAAATCGAATACTTACCAGATGATGATGAGGTTGGAAGATTCTGAAACTAGATTTTTGGGGCTTTGATTTGAGTATAAGAACTTCAGATTTGGACTTCAATAACCCTTAGAACGAATTGATTGAAGATCAAGAACACAAAATAATTATTTGGGAATTTCGGATTTCTTGAGTAATTTCTGAAGAATTGCTAGGGTTATGAAGTCTGATTGGTCATTTTATATTTTTGGAAAAATAATACCCCAAATAACATTTTTGGATCGATATTGATTCGTTAGATCGTTTAAAAACCCTAATTAGGTCAAAAACACGTTTTACGAAAAGTAAGGGGTTAAAAAGGTTGATGATTATCCAAATTGATATATATCATTATATAACTAATGCTCAAGAATACTAGGGCTATAACAACTTCAATATTGATATAGAACGATAAATCCGTCCCCTTAAGCAATTAGGGTTCGGAACGATTTTTCCTTTTTCGGATCAAAAATTGAAATTAATTTGCAGAATCAAATAGGTAGGGTTAAATAGAATCCCATAACCCTTTCGATAACGATTCGAATACGAAAGACGAAGAATTAAAAATGAATGTACGAAATTTCAACGGGCTCTTGAATTATCAAAACGGCTCAAATTTGAAGAAAATTCCAAATGACGAAATTTTTGAAAGGGGCTTCCGACTCACCATTTAGCACATAATCACACACTAAATATCATATAATAATATTCCAATATTCCAAAATAAATATTTTAGATTAAATATATCATTTAATCAAATAATAAAATTCACGGATATTACATCCTTCCCCCCTTAATAGGATTCTGTCCTCAGAATCAGATCAAGGAAACAACTGGGGATACTTCTCTAACATCTCACTCTCTAACTCCCAGGTAGACTCTTCTACTTTAGGATTCCTCCACAAAACTCTCACTAACGCTACTGTCTTATTCCTTAGTACTTTCTCCTTACGATCCACTATCTGAATTGGTCGTTCTACATACGATAAATCTGCCTGGACCTCTATTGGTTCATACTCTATTACATGATTCGAATCTGGTCGATACCTCTTAAGCATAGATACATGAAATACATTATGAACGTGCTGCATATGCGGTGGCAATGCCAACTCGTAAGCTACTTCGCCCACTTTCTTCAAAATCTCAAACGGCCCAACATATCTCGGACTCAACTTCCCTTTCTTTCCAAATCTAACTAATCCTTTCCATGGTGAAACCTTTAGTAACACTTGCTCTCCTTCTTCGAATCCCACATCCTTTCTGGCTAGATCCGCATACTTCTTCTGTCGGTCTTGAGCTGTTATCAATCTTCTCTGAATCAATTGAACCACTTCTTTTGTTCGTTGTACTAGTTCTGGTCCTATCATTTTCCGTTCACCAACTTCTTCCCAATATACTGGAGATCGACACTTTCGTCCATACAAAGCTTCGTACGGTGGCATTCCGATGCTCGCGTGAAAACTATTATTATATGAAAATTCCACCAAGGGTAGATGATCGTCCCAACTGCCTTCAAAATCAAGTGCACACGTCCTAAGCATATCTTCAATAGTCTGAATTGTCCTTTCGCTCTGACCGTCCGTCTGCGGATGATAAGCCGTACTCATTCTCAACTCGGTGCCCAAACACTCTTGAAAACTCCTCCAAAATCTTGAATTGAATCGAGGGTCTCTATCAGACACTATCGATACTGGAATTCCATGTCGTACTACGATTTCTTTTATGTACATATGAACTAACTTATCCAGCGAGAATCTCTCGTTAATCGGAAGAAAATGCGCAGATTTCGTCAATCGATCCACGACAACCCAGATGGCATCATGGTTAGCTTTGGTTCTAGGCAATCCTACTACAAAGTCCATCGCAATGTGTTCCCACTTCCATTCGGGAATCTCCAATGGTTGAAGTGATCCACTTGGTCTCTGATGTTCCGCCTTAACTCTTTGACACGTAAGGCATTTACTTACCCATTCCGCAATCTCTCTCTTCATATCTGGCCACCAAAAGTTCGTCTTTAGATCTCGATACATCTTCGTACTCCCTGGATGAATTGAATACTTCGAGTTATGTGCTTCGTGCAGAATCTCACTTTTCAGTTCCGTTACGTTAGGTATCCATATCCGAGAAGCAAATCTCAAGATCCCTTTGTCGTCCGGTTGGCTACATATTTCCTCACCTGTCATTTTATTCACATCGTCGTTCATAACTTGCTCTTGGCACTTTCGTATCTTCTCCAACAATTCAGGTTGAAACGTCATGGTATAAATTATTTCCGTAGCGTCCTTCGGATTAATTACTTCGATTTCCAATTTCTCAAATTCCTTGTATAATTCTTTGGTCATCATTAGTGTATTTAATCTCTCTTTTCTGCTCAATGCATCTGCTACCACATTTGCCTTGCCGGGATGATAGTTGATAGAAACGTCGTAGTCCTTGATTAGTTCTAACCATCTTCGTTGCCTCATGTTCAGCTCTTTCTGAGTAAAGATATACTTCAAACTTTTGTGATCGGTGTAAATTTCACATCTCTCTCCATACAAGTAGTGTCTCCATATCTTCAAAGCAAACACAATAGCTGCTAACTCCAAATCGTGTGTAGGGTACTTCTGTTCGTGGGGTCTCAACTGTCTTGACGCATAGGCAATCACCTTGTCATGTTGCATAAGTACGCATCCTAATCCTTTGTACGACGCATCACTATAGATTACGAAATGACCTTGATCGTCTGGTAACATCAATACCGGTGCCGTAGTTAGTCTTCTCTTTAACTCTTGGAAGCCTTCTTCGCATTTATCGTTCCATATGAATCGCTCGCTTTTCCTTGTCAGCTTGGTCATTGGAGTAGCTATCTTCGCAAAATCTTGCACAAATCTCCGGTAGTATCCGGCTAATCCCAAGAAACTTCTGACTTCAGTCGGTGTCCTTGGTCTCTCCCAATCTTTCACTGCCTCTATCTTTGCTGGGTCCACTTTGATGCCTTCGCTGCTCACCACGTGTCCTAAGAAATGAACTTCTTTCAACCAGAATTCACACTTGGAAAACTTCGCGTATAGTCCTTCTTGTCTCAACGTTTCTAACACAATTCGCAACTGGTCTGCATGCTCTTCTTCTGTCCTTGAGTATATCAAGATGTCGTCGATGAATACCACTACAAACTTGTCCAAATATCTCTTGAAAATCCTGTTCATTAGATCCATAAAAGCTGCGGGTGCATTCGTTAGTCCAAACGCCATTACTAAAAATTCATAGTGCCCATACCTTGTTCGAAAGGCTGTCTTCGGTATGTCGTCTGGTCTAATCTTCAATTGGTGATATCCTGACCGTAGGTCGATCTTCGAAAAATGTACCGCTCCCTTCAGCTGGTCAAACAGATCATCTATTCGAGGTAACGGATACTTGTTCTTAATGGTCAGCTTGTTCAACTCCCGATAGTCTATACACAATCTCATGCTTCCATCCTTTTTCTTGACAAACAGTACTGGTGCTCCCCACGGTGAAACGCTGGGTCTAATAATTCCTTTTTCTAGCAAATCTTGCAGTTGATCAGCCAATTCCTTCATCTCCACTGGTGCCATCCTGTAAGGGGCCTTCGATACTGGCTCCGCGCCCGGTACTAAGTCTATCGCAAATTCAATTTCTCTATCTGGAGGTAAACCTGGTAATTCTTCCGGAAAAACATCTGGAAACTCATTTACGACTGGAATATCTTCTAACTTAGAAACTTCCTTATCTATATCTATTACATAAGCTAGATACGCCTCACAACCTTGCCTTAATAACCTCTTAGCCTGAATCATTGTCAGGAACCTCTTTCTTTGTTTCTCTCCTCTAAATATTATCTCTTTCTTTTCTAGGGTAATCAAAGTAACCCTCTTATTCTTACAATCAATACTTGCATCATGCTCAGTCAACCAATCCATCCCTAATATCACATCAAATTCACCTAACTTAAAAGGTAACAAGTCAACATAAAAACGATTTCCCAAAATCTCTATCTCACAACGGGGATAATATGAACTGACCGCGATACGATCCTGATTAGCTATCTCTATAGTCAACACTCCACTTAAAGGTTTCATTACGCAATTCAATCTACGAGCAAACGTTTCAGAAATAAAAGACTTCGTCGTTCCCGAATCTATTAACACTTGTGCAGGAATAGAATTTACTAGAAGTGTACCTGCCACCACGTCGGAATCTCTCACTGCTTCTCCCATTGACATATTGTAGGTCCTGGCTAACGGCTGGACGTTAACAACTGGGGGTGCCTCAATTGCCCGAATCATATTGTTCACGGTTGCTGGTGCTCTGCAGTCCTTAATCATGTGACCTGGTTTCTTACACCGATGACACACGATGCCTATCTTGCAATCCCGGGAATAATGTCCCTTCTGATTGCATTTAAAGCATGTGACAGTCAATCGATGGCATATCCCTAGATGTCGCTTCCCGCATGTCTTGCATTCTGGTAGTGGGGGTCTAGAAAGTCCCTGCTGACCGCCGGTTAGTAGACGGTTATCTTGTCCTACGTTTCCGGTGTCTGGTTTCCTGAAACTTGTATTCCTTCCGTGCTGAAATCCCAGCTTCTTATTTGCTTGCCCTTGAAAACTTCCCTGCTGCTGTCCCTTATCGGGTATCCCTGCTTTCCTTTTCTTGTTCTCCCTCTCTTTCATGTAAGAATCACTCTCTGCCTCTGCAATCATTGCCTTTTGGACCACCGCTGCATAGGTGTCCAACTCCAATACAGCTAACTTACTACGAATCCAAGACCTCAGTCCCTGCTGGAACCTCTTGGCCTTCTTCTTTTCCGTATCCACATAGGTTGGAACAAACCTTGACAACTCCGTAAACCTTGTTTCATATTGGGGCACTGTCATGCTTCCCTGCTTTAATTCCAAAAACTTCAATTCCATCTGATCTCTCATATAGTCCGGAAAATATCTTTCCAAAAACAACTCTGTGAATCTTGCCCACGTAATCAATCCCTCGGGCTCCATAGCCCTACTCGTTTCCCACCAATAACTAGCCTCATTCTTCAGAAAATAGCTTGCATACTCTGTCTTCTTATCCTCTGTCACCTCTATCAAGGCAAAAGCCTTTTCCATCTCTTTCAACCATGCCTTAGCCTCTACAGGGTCTGCTGATCCTTTAAATTCTGGAGGTTTTGCTGCCTGGAAAGATTTGAACGTAACTGCCGGTGCTGCTTGCTGGTGCTGTTGTTGATGCTGCTGATGCTGATGTTGCTGATGCTGATGTTGCTGATGCTGTTGCTGCTGTTCTAAGAGCTGTTGCTGAAATGCACGTTGCTGCTGTGCTAATGCGGCAGTCTGTTGAGTAAGGGTATTTAACAACTGGATTACCATCGGGTCCACACGGCCCGTGGGAGGTGTATTTTGTTGACCTTCTTGGTCAGAAGTATCAGTTGAACGGGTTTGTCGTCTAGGAGCCATATCGCTAATGAATAAACAATAATTGGCTTAATCAAACAGTTCATATAAGAGAAGGAAGGATCACAATTGATATCTCGAAGGTTTACAGATCTTCTCAACGGTGTATGGATACACTCGTTGCAATAAGTAGAATAACAGTTATGATGCTGGAAATGAATGACAGGGGAATAAATACAGTTTTATAAAAGAGGTTTATCATATATATATAGATAGAGTTAGTACAAGCGTAGAACGCTTCAAAAGAAAGTATATCATGGCTGAACCATAACTGCCGACCAGCAATACAACAACAAAAATGCAACAACAACCCGAGGCGTTCCTATAAGCCCGGTGCACTGCTGATTCTACTATATGCATCTATATACTAACTATCTAGAACCATACATCCATGTCACATCTGTCTACTACCGATACCTGCTCACAGATCACCTGCTCCTGCCGGCCATAACGGGGGTCCTGAAACCTCTGCAATCTCACTCATCGCATAATCCAAAATCTGTCTCATCCCTGCTACTGTCTCTCCCTCTCGACTAGAAGCTAATCCATGCAATCGAGTCTCAACCAAAGTCCTCGTAACCCTAAACCTCATCTGAATGTCTCTCATCTGATCTCTAAGTCTGTCTCTCTCTCTGACAGCGGCTGCCTCGATCGAACGAATCCTACCCATCTCCATAACCTGTCCATAAAGGAAATCCTTCTCTCTTCTCACCCTCTGATACACATGGTGTGGAACTGGTGGCTCACATAACTGATACAAAGGCCCACAAACTGATGCCTGAGACGCTGGTGCTGGGGCTACTTGTCGGAGTGGAATAGGACAAGGTATCTGATCTCTCCTGACTACTGGGCCCTGATGCCTAGGCTGATATCGCACTGGCCGAGACGGTCCTGCTCTCTCAACGGGTGTAGGTATCTCTGATATCGTATCCTCGGAAGGGTCTGAGTCTGAACTAGAACTAGGGGGCTGCAATTATAACCACATTTAATTACTACGCGTAATATCCCTAGTTGACCTCCTAATATCCTTACGTGACTTCCTAACTCTCTATGTTATCCTGGACCCTAAGTCCTAACTTGTTTCAAATGCCATAACCTGTTGCTCTGATACCAACTGTGACGCCCTCCAAACCCGGGGTACAGATTTGAGGAGTCATCCGACCAACGGAACACTATTTAACACATGCATAATATATATAAAGACACAATTACCCCTTGACCAAGACCGCATCCAGATTATGGCAATGAACACAAGCTACTACAATCTTTTATTATTACAAACCAGTTTTATCAGAGTTATTACATCACAACTAAAGTTCAAATCTAGACATTAAATCTAGAAAAGCAAAACAACAACTACCCTGCCAATAACAGTGACTCGAGGGGCTCTCCTGACTGCTGGTGAACTATCGGTCACGCTATGCCAACTCATACTCTCGCTTCACTGGAATAGGGTTAGAAAACAACAAGCAAGAGTGAGCCAAAATTGCTCAGCAAACATCAACGAATCATTTCTATCACGGTGGTAAGGATATGAATTTAAGATATCAGAATCAACAATATTTAGCTAACACATGCTTTGTATCAATAATGATTGAAGTAAAGAATTAGAATTTGGCTTATACATTTTATTCAAATCAAAGGTTGTGCTGCTGGCCAGCCACGCATCAACCCCGGACTAGCTCATGTCATAGTCCTCTACTGGATCCCAGGCCAATCTGGGCCTTAAGTTACTTCGACCAATTACTGGTCCATTTTAAAAAAACACATGCCAATTCTATAATAGGGTATAAACAATAACATGCTCAATAAGATAAACTGAATGTATAGTAATTGCAAAAGAGTTTCAACTGTTCAGTATCAAGTGAAGGTCGAGAAATAATCATGGAGTAATTTCAATGGTACAGTGTACTCATTCAATAAGGGAATCAATATTGGTAATCGTTAATCAATAACCGTAAGTGAGTAGTCAAGATGGAAGTCAAATAGTCAAAGGTTGTCAATGATAATCAAAGGATGATAAATAGCAACAATAGGTGGTAAACAATAATCAAGTAAATTGGAAATAAGGGTTTCCGATGCAGATCAAATCAAAGAATCAAGAATTTCTAAGGAAATGGAATCAGTTGTCCAAATGCGGTTAAAAGATGGATAATTTGAATTGTTCTGGGGATAACGGTATTCAAGTAATCAAGACAATAATAATTTTATCACAAGTAAAGGCACAGATACTTGCCTGGTCTAAGCTGCTGTCGGATCGACTCTGCTCACTCTACTTTCCCCTTTCCCTTGCTCCGGGAACTCGATTCTATAATTTAAACAACTCATCACAATAAGTCTAACTATTCTCGTTCTACTCTCGACACTTATTCAATCAATAATCACATTTAAACAAGTAACCGGTTACGTATCGGACGTCCGGTATAATTTACGATATTTAAAACTCAGATATTTGCCCTAGCACGGGCATATACAGACTATAAAACACGACACACAATTAATATGAACCATATAGCACTTATAAACATTTTTAAAACATCATACGGAACTCATTTGAATTTTTAATAAGTCGTTACAAATTTTAAATCAAAAAATCGGATTTTTTTAAATCCAATATAAACATTTAAATGAAAATAAATCAATTAATAAAATTAATTGACACTCTTTAAATACTCAAACTATTTTTTAAATAATTAAATAGGCCTGAAAATAATTAAACTGAATTTTTAATTAATTAAATCTAATTAATAATTAATTTTTAAGAATTAATTGATTAAAAGAATTAACCAATTAATTAATAAATTAATTATTAATTAAAAATAATTAAAATAATTAAGTTTAATCAATTTTCGGATTTAAAATAATAAATATAATTTATCAGAATTTTTCTGATATAAAAATATATTTTTAAAATAAAAATATGAATTTTTAAAGTTTTTAAACTATTTTCGAATTAAATTTAAAAATAAAATTCAAAAACAGTTTTCTGAAAATGAATTAGGGTTTTGAAGATTGAAACCGGGTTGAAAAATCGGGTAAACGGGTCGGGAAGAACGAATCCGGGTCACCAAGAACAACCCGCCGGAATCTGGGTTTTCCAGAATCCGGCCGGCGTCCGGTGGCCGGACTTCGCCGTTTCCGATCAAAACAAAACCAAACTATAGGGCTTTTGTTCGCTTTTGCAAGACAAACACAACCCACATACACACACATCTGTCCCATGCCGGAATCGTGCCCAGAATTCATTCAAAGAACTCGCCGGCGACGACCTCGGCCGGAAACCCGATCTACTTAAATCCTACATGAAACTCAAAGATTAATATACCAAAATGAAGCTTATAACTCATACAATAAAAGCCCTTTACCAAAAACAATGTCAGATCAATATCAAGAACGTACGAATTGAAAGAAGAAATCGGGTCAAAACCCGAAAATCAAACCCGACTAAATCGAACATAAACATGAAATTAAAGCATGGATTCTTGCTAATTAGAACCCTAGGAACATGTTAGAAGCAACCAATTGAACGGAGAATCAACAGAATGAAAATCCCCAAATCGAATCAAGAACCCTAATTTTAATTCGAAACTTGTAAAATCAATATAAAATCGAATACTTACCAGATGATGATGAGGTTGGAAGATTCTGAAACTAGATTTTTGGGGCTTTGATTTGAGTATAAGAACTTCAGATTTGGACTTCAATAACCCTTAGAACGAATTGATTGAAGATCAAGAACACAAAATAATTATTTGGGAATTTCGGATTTCTTGAGTAATTTCTGAAGAATTGCTAGGGTTATGAAGTCTGATTGGTCATTTTATATTTTTGGAAAAATAATACCCCAAATAACATTTTTGGATCGATATTGATTCGTTAGATCGTTTAAAAACCCTAATTAGGTCAAAAACACGTTTTACGAAAAGTAAGGGGTTAAAAAGGTTGATGATTATCCAAATTGATATATATCATTATATAACTAATGCTCAAGAATACTAGGGCTATAACAACTTCAATATTGATATAGAACGATAAATCCGTCCCCTTAAGCAATTAGGGTTCGGAACGATTTTTCCTTTTTCGGATCAAAAATTGAAATTAATTTGCAGAATCAAATAGGTAGGGTTAAATAGAATCCCATAACCCTTTCGATAACGATTCGAATACGAAAGACGAAGAATTAAAAATGAATGTACGAAATTTCAACGGGCTCTTGAATTATCAAAACGGCTCAAATTTGAAGAAAATTCCAAATGACGAAATTTTTGAAAGGGGCTTCCGACTCACCATTTAGCACATAATCACACACTAAATATCATATAATAATATTCCAATATTCCAAAATAAATATTTTAGATTAAATATATCATTTAATCAAATAATAAAATTCACGGATATTACAATAGAGATTGGGCCTAACCCTAATTAGCTTGGGCTTCAACTAAACCAAACTGATTTGGGTTTTTAATGAGTTAAATTCGAAATACAATTTAATTAACTAAGTCCAACTTAATTAATTAATTAACCAATTTCGAATTTATAATTATTTTAATTTAAATCTGATATTTAAATTAAAACTCCTTTTAAAACGTTCTTATTGTGTAACCCTTTAGGTTATTATTACGTTGGAAATAATTTTAATATCTCATAATAAAATTATAAACAATGAGCGGCATCTAGTAATACATCATTGCTACCCAAGTAATAATAATAATTGGTGATCCAATTAAACCTTTCGTGACTAATGTTTCCGTGTAATATAATCCCTTTAACCAAATATTATAGATTAAACTCGAGGCATGTTATTAGTCATCCTCTTCAACATTTAATCCAGGTTTCCTTGATCAATGAGTAGACTATTAAATCAAATCAATATTTGAGCATGGCCATGCATTTTTCATAGTCTCACTCAATCAAGAGGCCAATAATATATCTCCTAATAATAGGAGGGTTAAATCCTTTATCTATCATTCATACTTCTCATACGACTCATAATATACCCGATGTCCACTTTTATCATCACCCAGTCAAAGGTAACTTTTAATGTAATCAAAGTATATTAATCCTCGTATAGAAATATAATGATCTCAAGTCTAAGGATCATTACACCATTATCACTGTGAGGTATTCTAATGACTTTATTACCATGTAGAATCTCACTGTGGGTCTATCCGGTGCCATGTAGAATATTACATGCACCTATGTTCTTGACTTTAGTATCACTATACCTATGACCAATGAGATGTGGTCATTTAGTCAACGAACATACTAATCTTTATGCATCATAATTGTCCCAATTCATAATGCTTAATTAGGGATATTTTAGGAATATAAACACTATTCATATAATCTCATTTTCAAGTCACATACTTAAAGATATAGAATACGTGTTCAATATTCCAAGGACATTTATTACTCTAACATTAATATCGCAGTAAATAAAGACATAATAATTGTTGTCGAATAATCAATAGAACATAATCATTATTAAATTACAAAATAGTATTTCCCAGAAGTACAATTGTATTGTCTCTAGGGCACTAACACTAACACTATCATTGTGCAATTTTTTTTCTAACTCTTAACATTCTATTGTTATAGTTTTAAAATCTCATAAGAAATTTTCAATTAAAAACCCTATCAGACATGGTTGTAGGAAATGCTATGATGTTCATTCTAGGTCTGGTTAGATTATCTTTAAATAACTTACAAGTTAAAACATGTATGATGTACCTTATTATTCGTATGGCAATTTGTTGATCGTGAGTTCAATTTTTTTACTTCGTGGAGGATCCAAAGTCATGAAAGAAGAACTTCAATATTTTTTAAACAATTACACATGAAAAGCTAACTTTTGTATAATGACAAATATTGAATGCAGATGAATAAAGATAATGAGCAAGAATAAGAAATAAAGAGAGGTTTCTCAGATGCAATTACTCAAACATGTTTCCAATATGAGTCATATGTTAGATATAATTGCTGACATTTGTTCATCAGTGTTTAAGTACCAGGTACATATCAGAGTTTATCTAGAAGCCAGTCAGAGTTTGATAAAGTCTGACTGGGTGAAGAGTTTATCTAGAAGCCAGTCAGAGTTTGATAAAGTCTGACGTGGTGATAGTTGACTTAGCTGTCGGTGCAAAGATAAAGATTCTAGAAGCAATATATTCTGAAGATGGAAAGAAGCAGAATATATTGATACAGCTAAGGAAACAGAATAGAAGACTGAAGCAATCCTTAATTGATATGAATTGTATCGCTAACTTATAGGAATATCAATTAGAGATGGATTGTATGTAACTGTGTACTATATAAACACAGATAGGTTATCCCTAGAAGGGATGCGATTATTGAAATATTATTCTTGTAACCTAGTAGCTCTTTGTGATTCATTAACATCACTAAGAGAGAATTATTTAATATAATTCAATTTGTTGATTTATAAACTTGTGTTCTTGATTGTTATTCTCATACATACTTGATTATATATTGTGTATTCGGCCTAACAATTGGTATCAGAGCCAAGGCTGTTTAATATATACAGTTTTTTGATTCAAACACAGTAATAATCATGTCTGAAGAAAATCAAACTTCTCCCAAGGTTGAACAGGTTAAACCTAATTCTTTGAGTCGATATGAAACAATCAGGGTTCCAATTCTCAGGCCAGTGGAGTATCCAATTTGGAAGGTGAAGATGACCATGTTTCTGGAGGCTACAGATCCAGAATACCTTGACAGAATATATGATGGTCCTCATATGCCGACTAAATTGTCTCCTGTTGTTGATGGTCAAGAACAAAAGACTGTTCCAAAGGAAAAGAAAGATATGACTCCTGAGGACATCTCATCAATTGCAAAAGATGCAAAGGTTAGACATCTTCTCCACAGTGCTTTAGATAATGTTATGTCTAACAGAGTGATTGGTTGCAAAACTGCAAAAGAAATCTGGGATGCTTTGGAAGTCAGGTGTCAAGGAACCACTGCTATAAAGAAGAACAGGAAAACAATACTCACTCAGGAGTATGAGCACTTTGATTCAAGAGCCAATGAAACCTTGACTGAGACATATGACAGATTCTGTAAACTGCTGAATGATTTATCTCTAGTTGATAAAGAATATGATCTTGAAGAATCAAATCTCAAATTTCTCTTATCTTTACCTGAAAGATGGGATTTGAAGACAACAACTATAAGAGATAATTACGAACTTGCTGAAACTAAACTTGATGAGATTTATGGGTTACTGAAAACTCATGAATTGGAAATAGAAAAAAGAAACAGAAGATCAAGAAAGAAGACAAAATCTGTTGCTCTCAAAGTTGAGGAGAAGCCCATCAAGAAGGAATCATCAAGGAAGAAAGCCAAGGGAAAGGCTTTAGTCATTAAATCTGAAAGTGAGTCATCAAACTCTGATGATGACTCAAACTCTGATGAAGCTTCTGACTCTGAGGATGATGAAGAACAGATGATGCAAATGGCTGCATTGATGGTGAAAACCTTCAAGAAGATGGGATTCAAGAACTTTAAGAAAGGAAAGAGATTCTCAAGGAAAGATTCAAACTCTAAAAGGATAGGTTTTAGAAAGTCTGATGGAAGGGAGACCAAGTCTGGCAAGAAGGATAAATCTGAAATCCAGTGCTACAAGTGTAAGGAGATGGGTCACTATGCCCCAGAGTGCAAGAAAGGCAAATCTGAGAAAGCACTCATCTCTAAAGGCAAAGACTGGGCAGATACTTCAGACTCTGATGATGGAGTAAATTATGCTCTTATGGCAACTGTCAAAGATGAGACTGAATCATCTGGAAATAAGGTACCCCTAACTACTTATGCTTATGATACTAACAATATATCTGAATTAAGAGTATATCTGAAAAGCGTACATGTTAGTTATAGGGATCAGACTTTAGAGAATGAGAGAATTAAATCTGAGAATCTTAGTCTTAAAGATAGAAACAAGTTTCTTGAAGGAGAACTTGAAAATATGAAGCAGATTCAAAAAGAAAGAGATGATGCTGTTTATGTTGAACAGGAGTTGCTCAAAAGATATAAGCAACTGGAATCTGATCTAGAAAAAGAAAGAAAAATAATCAAGACTTGGACAAACTCTGGAAGAGACACTCATCAAGTGTTTCAGACAGATTCTGTAGGTTTAGGCTATTGTGAAAATGATGAACTTAGGTTTAAAGACAAAGTTAAGGTTAAACCACAACTTAAACCTGTGAAATTTGTTCAAGAAACCAATAAGTTAAAATCTGTTGTAGTAAGAGAAGCTGATATGGAATCAGATGAAACCTGTGAAAGACAGGAAAATATTATAACAGAAAATCTTATGGAAATAGAAGCTGTTAGAAAGCCAGTAAAAACTTCTGAAAAACAGGTTAATGTTGGTTTGATGACAGGAAAACAGTTCAATCATAAGCTCAAAGAGGTAAAATCTGCCATGAAACCAAAAGGGTCCAAGAAGAATAGGAATGGAAAGATAGGCATAAATAAAAGAAATAATCATTTGCCTACTGCTGCTGCTCCAAGGAAAACATGTTATAATTGTGGTAGTACTAACCATCTTGCTAGATTTTGCAATAAGAACAAAGATATTAATTCTTTACCTTCTACTTCAGGAGTAAAGAATGATTATGTAAGGGTTAAACCACAGACTTTATGCACACACTGTGGGAGCACTTGGCATTCTATTTATACTTGTAAGAGTTATCATGCTATTTATCATAACTATTATGAGCCAAAGCCCAACTTGAAGTGGGTTAGGACAAACTCTGCAAGTGTAAAGTCTGACAATGTTAGTTTAAACTCTGTTGATAGTGATTCCGCTGCAAAAGCTAACACTGTTAAGAAAGACAAAGGATCCAAGCAAGTCTGGGTCCTTAAAACTAACACTTAGTGTTTGTTTGTGATTGCAGGGTATAAAAGAGAGCACACTTATCTTGGACAGTGGATGCTCAGGACATATGACTGGAAATAAAGCCCTGCTATCAGACTTTGAGGAGAAGGCTGGCCCAAAGGTTTCCTATGGAGATGGCAACATAGGACACACTCTGGGATATGGCAATATTAATCTTGGAAGTGTCATCATCAGAAATGTAGCTCTAGTCTCAGGACTCAAGCATAATCTGCTATCTGTGAGTCAAATCTGTGACAGAGGAAACCATGTAGATTTTCATACTGAATACTGTGAAGTTATCAGTAAATCTACTGGAAAAGTTGTTCTAGTTGGAAACAGGCGCAACAATATTTATGAAGCAAGTTTGGTAACAAACTCTGATGGAAAAACAGTGTGTCTGTCTGCAAGAATGTCAAATGAAGAGAGTTGGAAATGGCATAAGAAGCTCTCTCATCTAAACTTGAACAACATCAATGAACTTATACGAAAAGATCTTGTAAGGGGACTTCCAAAGTCAATACTAAGCTTAGATGGTCTGTGTGATTCTTGTCAAAAGGCCAAGCAAAGGAAGTCATCTTTCAAGAGCAAATCTGAATCTTCAGTTGTGGAACCTTATCATCTTCTACATGTTGATCTTTTTGGACCAGTGAATGTGATGTCTATGGGCAGAAAGAAATATGCTCTAGTAATTGTTGATGAATATACTAGATATACATGGGTGTATTTCTTATCAAAGAAGGATGAAACTGCTCAAACACTGATGGATCATGTAAATCTACTGGACAAAGGATCATAGCACAAAGTCAAAATTATCAGGAGTGATAATGGAACTAAATTCAGAAACACAATCATGGAAGCTTTCTGCAAGGAAAGAGGAGTGAAACAAGAGTTTTCTGCACCAGGGACTCCACAGCAAAATGGTGTAGTTGAAAGAAAGAACAGAACTCTAATCGAAGCTGCCAGAACAATGCTTGATGAAGCAAAGTTACCAACCTATTTCTGGGCAGAAGCTGTTCAAACTGCTTGTTTTACTCAGAATGCAACATTGATCAACAAGCATGGGAAAACACCATATGAGATGGTGAAAAATAAGAAGCCAAATTTGAAATATTTTCATATATTTGGATGCAAATGCTTTGTGTTGAAGACTCATCCTGAACAGTTGACCAAGTTCGAGTTAAAAGTTGATGAAGGAATCTTTGTTGGCTATCCATTATCAATGAAAGCATTCAGAGTTTACAATCTGAGAACTAAAGTGATCATGGAATCCATACATGTGTCATTTGATGACAAGAAAATAATTGGACTTGAAGATGAAATTGAATATGATCAACTGCCCTTTGAAAATGAAGGTTTATTTTCTGATGATATAAACTCTGATGAAGCAGTACCGACAAACTCTGATGAAGCGGTTCTGATAAACTCTGACGAAGCATACTCTGAACCTCTACTGGTAAATACCGGAGAAACTGAAAATTCTCAAATTGAACAACATAGAGAACCAGTTGAGGGGGAGCGTGAAGAAGCTCAACAAGACACAGCAAGTGAGTCAGTTGAGGAAACTGATTCAAACTCTGAGCCATCCAATTCAGGGGGAGCCTCAGATGCTGTAGAAAGTCAACTTATGAATCAGGAGAGCATGGATCAAGGGGGAGGATCCAATAATGATGCAAGAAACCACTTACCAACAGCAAGAAAGTGGACACAGGCACACACACCTGATCTCATAATTGGAGATCCTGATGCTAGTGTGAGAACTAGAAGTGCAACAAATAATGAGTGTCTGTATCATGCTTTCTTGTCTCAAACAGAACCAAAGAAGGTGGAGGAAGCTCTTCAAGATGCTAATTGGATTACAGCAATGCAAGAAGAGTTAAATGAATTTGAAAGAAATGAAGTCTGGACACTTGTACCTAGACCAAAGAATAGATCAATTGTAGGTACAAAGTGGGTTTTCAGAAACAAGACTGACAGTGAAGGTGTGATTACAAGAAACAAGGCTAGACTTGTGGCTAAAGGTTATTCACAACAGGAAGGGATTGACTATGATGAAACCTTTGCTCCAGTTGCAAGATTGGAGGCCATAAGAATTTTTCTGGCCTATGCTGCACACAAGAAGTTTAAAGTCTTTCAGATGGATGTGAAAAGTGCTTTTCTCAATGGGAAGCTTGAAGAAGAAGTGTTTGTTGAACAACCACCAGGATTTGTAGATCCCAAGCATCCAGATTATGTCTACAGGCTTGACAAGGCATTATATGGACTAAAACAAGCACCAAGAGCATGGTATGAAACTCTTGCTCAATTTCTTTTAGAAAGTGGGTTCACAAGAGGTACAATTGATAAAACCTTGTTTTATTTCAATTCTGGTGATGATTTGCTTTTAGTTCAAATTTATGTAGATTATATTATTTTTGGATCTACTAATGACAAACTTTGTAAGAAGTTTGCAAAGCTTATGCAGTCCAGGTACCAAATGAGCATGATGGGAGAGCTTAGTTACTTTCTAGGCTTACAGGTCAAGCAAACAGATGATGGTATTTTTATCAATCAAGCAAAGTATACCAGAAATCTTCTCAAGAAATTTGGTATGCTTGATAGTTCATCTGCTACAACTCCCATGGCTACTGCAACAAAGCTAGACAAAGACACAGGAACCTCAGTAGATATGACAAACTACAGAGGAATGATAGGGTCTTTACTGTATCTTACTGCAAGTAGACCTGATATCATGTATGCAACATGTCTTTGTGCAAGATTTCAAGCAGATCCCAGAGAGCCTCATCTAACAGCTGTAAAAAGGATTTTCAAATATCTCAAAGGAACCATAACCTTGGGTTTGTGGTATCCTAGAGAATCAGAGTTTAAGTTAATTGGTTACTCTGATGCAGATTTTGCAGGCTGTAAGATAGACAGAAAAAGTACAAGTGGAAGCTGTCAATTCTTAGGTGACAGATTGGTTTCTTGGTACAGCAAGAAACAGAAATCAATTTCCACATCCACAGCAGAAGCAGAGTATATAGCTGCTGGTAGCTGTTGTGCACAGATTCTGTGGATGAAGAATCAGTTGCTGGATTATGGTTTGTGGTACTCTAAAATACCTATTTTCTGTGATAACCAAAGTGCTATTGCTATGACAGGAAATCCAGTACAACACTCCATGACCAAGCACATCAGCATAAGGTATCATTTTATCAGAGAACATGTGGAAGAAGGAAACATTGAGCTTTATTTTGTGTCTACAGACCAACAACTTGCAGATATCTTCACCAAACCTTTGAGTGAAGCTACTTTTACAAGATTGGTAAATGAACTTGGAATGATCTCTGGTTTCGACTAGAGATACAGGTTAGACTAAAAAACTATACATGTTTGATTTTTATGCTCATGATTCCTTGCATGTATTAACTGTTATGAGTACCAGTGTCATAAACTCTGAAAGTAAACTCTGATGCTAAACTCTGTTAGTCATACTCTGTCGGTTAAAGTCTGATGTTAAACTCTAATTATGATTTTTTTTGTCTGAAACACATGGACCGATGAAGAAAAATGTATGAAGCATGATTTTCAGTAAGTAATCATGAATTCTTCTAAGTATTATAAATTCTGATTACAAAATGTACAGAAATTTTACACAACATGATACTGTCTCTATATTTATAGCATCTCTTAGTTTATTGATTCTATACACTGAAGTTGTATTAGCTGTTTGCATTTTCTCTCATAAATTAATTGTATTAACTGATGAAAAGTCTAAACTCTGATTATAAATTTCAAATAATTCACCCTCAAATCAAAAGATGCCAAACAGAGCACAAATTCTTTTGAGATCATGTTGTGCCTAGGAAGATCCAGGACCTTATTGTATGAAATAAGGGCTAAAATCTTTGATTTTTGGTGACTAGTGCCAACCACTGATTACTGGAAAAATATAATAATAAAAAAAAAATTATTAATTAAAAATATATATG
Organism: Heracleum sosnowskyi; assembly: GCA_030848705.1. Lineage (NCBI taxonomy): Eukaryota > Viridiplantae > Streptophyta > Magnoliopsida > Apiales > Apiaceae > Heracleum > Heracleum sosnowskyi. The sequence continues at coordinate 12,516,172 of CM061242.1, forward strand.
AAAACATATATAGAAAGGGGGTGAAAAATAAAAGATATATCCAAATGAAAGGATATCAGTATACAGAGTTTAGATATAAAATCAGATTTTATGTTATACATGAGAGTTTAGGCAATCGGTTTTTACTGCTTTAGTCTGTGGATTTTATGCACTTTGAGATGGTCTAAATATTCATATTCAGTAAACTCTACTAATTCACACACAAATACTCACACCTGTACAGTTTGTGAAAAGAGTTTATTTATAAAGGAGGAGAATTGGTAAACACTGATGATTTGTGTACTCTACGCCGAGGTAATTTCATTTTAATCTCTGTTGATTAAAATAAATTTTGCTTGTTTCAGATAAATTATGATTTTTTGAGAAAAGACATTTGTTTTGAAAATACAAAAAGAGTATGATTGGACAGTTGTTCAAGAATGTTTTAAACAGAGGAGAGAGGTTAATTTCCTAGAAAAGTATAACAGGTAGTAATTATTGATGTTTTTACTGCGCATGTGCATTGAAAACTGTCAATTCTTGCTGTCATAGTCATTGCATGTGTGCCACGTGTCCCACTAACACAGTTAACGGAGTAAGACAGTTGTGTATTAATGATTAAAAACTGTTCAGTTTTTAATTTTGAATTTTACATTTATACAATACACACACCTTTGTCTAAACTTTTCACATCTTACTCCAACACACATCTATTGTCACACAAGCATATTCACAAACACTTTTCTACACACAAACTCTTTTGAAGCTTTTGAATCAGTTTCTTTGATTTTTCTTCTCAATTCGTATTAATGGCTACTACAGTTTTTGTTTCTTCTGGGTTAGAGTTCGTTCCTAATAATTATGCAGCCCCATTAAACACTGTCAATGCACCAGAGGCGTTTCATATAATACAAGACTTTCTTGCTCAGTCAGCAATTGGGCGTGCTTTGGTGGAGCCTGAAAAGCTTTATGGATCTCAGATCAAAGCTTTCTGGGAGACTGGTGTCTATGATGATGGTGGTGTTTCTGGTACCCCATCCATAGTTTTTGAGTTCCAGGAGACAGAGTTTGTCATAACTCCAGGAACTGTTCGTGAAGCAATGGGCTTTGCAGAGTCTGACGCGTACACCATTAGTGTTGGTGATACTGATCTTCAGAGAATGATGCAAGCTATTGGGTATACTGGATCTTTGGCGAAGATAGGCCAACTGAAGCGACCGCTTTTACGAAAAGAATGGAGTTTCTTTTTCGATTGCATAACAAGGGCGTTCGGGAAGAAATGTACAAATTGGGATGCGATTCCAATCGACAGTCTGCAAATCGGGTATTCACTTCTCTTTGCCAGTAATTATGATTTTGCTAGACTTGTTTTGATGAACATAGGTGAGAAGTTAACAGAGAATAGGCATGTAGTCTATTTTTCTAGATTTTGTCAAATTTTATTCTCTGCTTGTGTTCCAAATGTTGAGATTGATGAGGAGGACGTAATTCCCTCTTTCAAATTGCACAAAAGGGTATTCTCTGACCTTACTAATAAGGATTTAAAGAAGGTTAGTGTTGGTGAATTGCTGTTGCCTGAGACAGTGCTTCAGTTCTTAAACCCTCAACCTCAATCACAACAGCCATCAGAACCAGTAAATGCTGAAGCCTCTACAGTTCAACCACGGACTGGTGGTCGGACTAAGCATGTTGGTACAAAACCTGCAAAGATTGCTAAGCCAGCTACTGAAGTTGGTGTCTCAAAATCTTCTGTGCCAAACTCTGTGGGTACATCTAAAAAGAGGAGAGCAAATCGATCCAGAGCTGACAATGAAGAAGCAGCTGTGCTTGTCAAGAGGAGGAAGTTCGTAGCAAATTATCTTTTTGATGATTTGGATGAAGCTGAATTACAAGAAGACTCAAATGTTGTGATTCAGGAAGCTGCAAATGAAGCTACTATGTCCACAGATGATAGAGCAAATGTTGACGAGACATTTGAAGCTCCTGAAGCTGGAAATCAGGAGATTGCAGTTGAAGCTCCTGAAATTATTGTTCAGGAGGCTACAGAAAATGTTGAAGCAGCTTCTATGCCTGACTTGGCAAATGCTGAAGCAGAGGCTGAGATTTTTGAGCCACAAGGATTTGATATGGAAGTTGAAGCAAACATTTCTACAAACTCTGAACATTTTACAGAAGGTGTGGAAGCTGATCAGAATACTGTTGAAATTGAAGAATCTATGGCTTCTCACACTGAAATCATTCCTTTTGAATTTGAAAAGGGTGAGGAAGTCGATCAGACTTTACAAGCTACTGCTACTGAAACTGTTGCTGCACATCCTAATGTTGATGACAAGGATGCAACAGAGAATGTTCCTGTTGAAGCAGAGTTTGTTGCAAACTCTGAGATTCATGAAGCTGAGCAGATAAACACTGAGACTGCTGCAGAAAATGTTCCTTTGGAAGATGATGTTTCTGATTCTTCTAATGCTGATTCTTTTGCAAACTCTGTTGATAATTCTGAGAGAGTTGCTGCTCAACATGCTACAGATGCTCATTATCAAGATATGTATTATTCTGCTTGGTCATCCAAGGATACTATCTTTTCAAATGAAAGAGCTGTAGAGTTTGTCACAAAGTCATCTAAAGAGATTACAAATCCAGAACTTCTCAGTCATCTCAAAGCAACAATTGTTCAAATCAAATAATTAAACAATCGTTTTGATGATTCTGACAAGGTGATTGAAGGATTAAGGAATGATCTAGCAACAAGGGAGCTTACACAGCAAAAGGATAAATCATTATATATTTCCTTATGTAAAGATCAGAAAGTTTTTGATTCCAGGTTGTCCAAGGTTGAAGAAAATCAAGTCAAAATGTCTACTAAGTTGGATGAAATTGCAAATTCCATTGAATTGCTCACATCAGTTTTGCTGTCTGATGATGTCAAAAAGGGGGAGAGAGTATCTCAAGACAAATGCAAGAGCTCTCAAACTCTGACTCGGCAAGATGACACTACTGATGGTGGTGCAAGAGATAAAAATCCAAGGACAAGGAATGTTCAAAGGCAAGGGAGGAGATCAAACTCTGATGCTCAGATAAATGCTGGAAAGAGAATAAACTATGGTGGTCAATCTTCTTCAAAAATCAAGAGTTTAGATGTTTCAGCTAATCCAACTACTGATGAAGAGATTGCTGCTAAGGTGTTTATGGCAGAACATGGAAAAGGTGTTACAATTGAAGATATCCAAGCTGAAGAGCAAATGCTTGCTGAGGAACACAAGAAGAATCTTAAAGCTGGAATCTACAAGAAGAAGGAAATCAAGGCTCCTAGAAAGAAAGAAACTGGAATTTCTATTAAAGAAAATACTCAACAGAGTATACAATACACCAGGAGGCCTGTGATTACAAATGCTGATAAAGGAAAGGGTATACTGGTAGAAGAAGAACAGTTACCAAAGAAGAATTATCCAACCTCTGACAATGCTCAAGTTGTGCAAACTCAGCTATCTTCACCACTCCAAGGTTTCAAAAGATCCTCATTATCTGAAACTCTGAAGCCTAGCCAGGTGAACTTTCTACAAACCAGAACAGTACTTGGAAAACAATCTTATGATAAATCTGGTTTGGGTTCCCACAAAGAGAAAAGAGTTAATAATAGTCCTTTAGATCATACATCACTGGCAGAACCTGGTGTTGGGGTTACTCAAGAAAACCTTGATAAACTAGAATCTGTTCAGATGATTTACCACAGAGGCTTGAAGAAGGAGTTTTTATTATACTTTATGGCTGATGGCAGAGTTTACAGAATTGGAGAAGATGATATTCGTCTAAAATTATGGGAAGAGCTAGAGTATGTTCTATATCTCCTGAAGATCAAAAATAGAAATACTCATAATGTTGCTCTGGTTTTAAAAGACAGAATGATGAAATCGAAAGTTCTTCTTAGAGGAAATGTTTCCAGTGCTTATATTCCTAAGTACATAGATGCTTGTGGAAAAATTGTTGAAATGAAGAGGAATAGTGCCAAATTCACAACAGCACTTGGAACAAAAGTTTTAGAATTCAACCTAGAGTCAGACAAAGCTCATTACATTCGGCTAGGGAATGACATGAAGAAAAACAGTATCTATTCTCTGAGGGCTGCCATATATCAAACTGGTGAAGGAGATCCAGAGTATAAGGAGCTGAAAGAGATTATGATAGCTGAACTTGAAAGAGCTGAGAGAAGGTTACTGTCAGATTATATCAGGACTGTGCCTGATATCCATGAAATTCAGTAAAGTCTGACTGTAAGTTTTTATGTTTTCTGTTCTAAGTTAAATTTAAACTCTGTTTTAAAATTAAACTCTGCTATAATTTAAACACTGCATTTGTTATATGTTTTGACATCATCAATTATCTGTTTAACTTGTACATTTTTATTATGCACAAGTTGGGGGAGATTGTTAGATATAATTGCTGACGTTTGTTCATCAGCGTTTAAGTACCAGGTACATATCAGAGTTTATCTAGAAGCCAGTCAGAGTTTGATAAAGTCTGACTGGGTGAAGAGTTTATCTAGAAGCCAGTCAGAGTTTGATAAAGTCTGACGTGGTGATAGTTGACTTAACTGTCGGTGCAAAGATAAAGATTCTAGAAGCAATATATTCTGAAGATGGAAAGAAGCAGAATATATTGATACAGCTAAGGAAACGGAATAGAAGACTGAAGCAATCCTTAATTGATATGAATTGTATCACTAACTTATAGGAATATCAATTAGAGATGGATTGTATGTAACTGTGTACTATATAAACACAGATAGGTTATCCCTAGAAGGGATGCGATTATTGAAATATTATTCTTGTAACCTAGTAGCTCTTTGTGATTCATTAACATCACTAAGAGAGAATTATTTAATATAATTCAGTTTGTTGATTTATATACTTATGTTCTTGATTGTTATTCTCATACATACTTGATTATATATTGTGTATTCGGCCTAACATCATACAATCAATTCATTCGGTTATATGACAGCTGATCCTTAACAACCACAAATGTTCTTTGCCAATAATAACCCCAGTGATTGGATAAAGACAGCTCATAAATAAGTAAAGACAATACTGGAAACTAAAAGACAATATTAGAAAATAGTCTGCATAGGTGAAGTGGCACATGATAGGTCCCTCAATACTCCCCCTCAAGCTGAGCGGAGGTTGACACTGAAGCTCCAAGCTTGTTGAGCAGGTTGTAGTGTTGTTTGACTGATAAAGGCTTTGTGAGCACATCTGCAGTCTGGGAGTGAGATGGCACATAGTGAGTGACAATAGAGCCAGAGGTGATCTTGTCACGAATGAAGTGGCATTCCACTTCTATGTGTTTGGTCCTTTCGTGCAATACTGGATTTGCTGTAATTGAGATGGTAGCCATGTTGTCACACTGAAGAATAGTTGGAGGCAGATTCTGAAGGCCCAGATCTTTCAACAAGGCTGTTATCCAAGTGATTTCACAAGCTGTTAGGGTCATTGCCCTATACTCAGCTTCTGCTGTAGAGCGTGCCCCCACACTTTGTTTCTTTGACTTGCAGGAGATGGGTGAACTGCCAAGGAATAAGCAAAAGCCAGTAGTAGATCTTCGAGTGGTTGAGCAACTAGCCCAATCACTATCACAGTATGCTTGAACTTGCACTGCAGAAGATGATGCTAGAAGAATGCCTTGGCTGGGATTTGATAACAGGTACCTCAAGACTCTCTTGCCAGCCTGCATATGAACATTAATAGGTTTTTTCATAAACTGACTAAGAACATGTACTGGATATGTGATGTCTAGCCCGGTGACAGTTAAGTAAATTAACTTTCCAAGGAGGTTCTGGTACGGATGTGGATCAGTTAGTGGCTCTCATTTGGTTGGGGTAAGCTTGAGGTGCACATCCATAGGTAGCTTCAATGGTGTGGCATCTTGCATTCCAAATTTTGCCAGTAGATCCATTGTATACTTTTTCTGAGAGACAAAGAAACCAACACTTGTTATATCAATTTCCAGTCCTAAAATCTACCTCACATCACCCAGATCCTTCATATGAAAATATTTAAATAAAAAAACTTTGAGGTCATTGATGTTTGCAGTTGACTTGTCAGCAATTAGAAGATCATCAACATATACCAATATCAAGGTGATGGATGAATCAGTAGATTTAGTGAACAGACTATAATCTATTTTTGACTAGATGTAGTCAATGCACAATAAATTTTCAGATAATTTACTGAACCACCTTCTAGGACTTTGTTTCAAACCATACAATGATTTCACCAATTTACACACAAGGTTAGCTACAGCAGGTGCATCTTGATCAGTGGGTTTGTAAGGAATCTTCATCAGTGTAGCCTCTGGGAAACTTCATATACACCGTCTCATGGAGGTCCCCATGCAAGAAAGCATTGGTGACATCCATTTGAATGACACTCCAATTATGAACTGCAGCTACATCCAATAAAGTTTTAACTGTGCTTAACTTAGCCACAGGAGCAAAAGTGTCTAGGTAGTCCACACCATACACTTGTTTATAGCCTAAGATCACCAACCTGGCCTTGTGTCTCTCAACAGTACCATCCGTATTAAATTTTGTTTTAAATAGCCACTTGCACCCTATTGCCTTTTTGTGAGGGGGCAATGTGGTTATTTCCCAAGTTTGGTTGTCTTCCAAAGCTGTTAATTCTCTGTTCATAGCATCAATCCAGTCTGGGAATTGGGAAGCTTGTTTCAAAGTGACAGGGTCTCTGTTATTTTGAAGTGAAGTTAGGAAACAGTGAAATTGTTCTGGGATGGTGTGTTCTGCAACTTGAATTACATTTACAGTGGGAGGCAAGAAGTGGACAAAGTTGTTAATCCAAGCTGGTTGTCTAGTAGGTTTGGTTGATTTTCTCAGTATAGGAGCTGGAGGTGTAGGTGGACTTGAGGAGTTTTGTGAAGGTTGAGGTGTGTGGTTATTAATGTTGTCCTGATCATCAATATTTGTTATGAAGAGGTCATCAGAAGCATCAAGTTGGTTTGTTTGTGGCACAGGTAAAGAACAAGGCAAAGGTTTAGTGTATGAGGTTTTTAAGAAAGTGTTCAATGGAAACACTCCCTCATTGAAGGTGACATCTCTTGATGTGAAAGTCTGCATAATAGTGAGGTCAAGAAGTTTGTATCCTTTTACATTCTGTAGGTAGCCAATCAGTACACAGGGCACTCCCCTTGGTTGAAATTTATCTGTGGTTTGGTTTGGGTTGGAAGCTATTGCCAAACAGCCATAAGCTCTTAAGTGATCATACTCAGCAGGTTTGTTATACAACAGTTCATAAGGGATCATACTCTAGTTGGCAATCTCTTTATGATGTGGACAACAGTCAAAACAAAATCACCCCAAAAAGATAATGGGAGCCCTGACTGAAACCTTAGGCTTCTAGCCACTTCTAGGACATGTCTATGCTTACGTTCTGCTCTAGCATTTTGCTGAGGACAGTTGACACAAGACTTTTGGTGTATAATTCCCATAGAAGAATAGAACTATTGGCACTTAAAATCAGAGAATTCTGGGGCATTATCTGATCTAATGTTTAGGATTTTTGTGGCAAAGTGTGTGTGGACATATTGATAAAAATTACGGAAGCATGTGAAGAAATGAGACTTTTGCTTCATTAGATATAGCCAAGTGACACGAGAGTAGTCATCAACTAGTGTGAGAAAGTATTTATAGTGCTCTCTAGTGTTCACTCTATAGGGACCCTAAGTGTCAATATGCACAAGTTCAAAGATAACACTAGCATGTGAATTACTCAATGTGTAAGACAGTTTTGCAAATTTAGCCAATGGGCAAGTAAGGCATACCCGGGGTGCTTTTGAATTTATCATTTTGATGTGAGGGATGTGTTGAATAGTAGATACAGCTGCATGTCCCAGTCTCAAATGCCAAGTATCAGTGGCAGCATTCACTAAATTGCAGTGATAACTGAGATCTTGATTTTCAATGTCAAAGAGATAGTATAGCCCCTGTTGTAGGTGTTCTGTAGCTTGTAACTTGTTGGTTTCAGCATTGGTTATCTCACATGTTTGTGGAGTGAACTTCACAACACACTTATTATCTCTTGCCAACTTATGTATGGACAATAAGTTGTGTTTAAATTGGGGAACCACCAGCACATTGTCTAACATCAACCCACATTTCAATTTAAAATCACCAACATGAGATATTCTTGAAACAACTCACGTAGGTAGATTTATAGTAGAATGTCCCGTTGTAATCCTGACATTGGTTAGTAGTTCCACACTGGAAGTCATGTGGTCACTAGCACCAGAATACACAATCTAGGGTTTATGGTCATGTACTGCTACATTACAGGACACCATTCCAGAAAACACATTTTCCAACTCTTCATCTGATTCAGAGCATTTTAGTGACTGCAGGGCATTTTCAGGAATCAATTTAAGTAATTGTTCGAGCTGTTGTGGGCTAAACACCACATCTTGGGAAGATTGAACTGCTGTATTGGCCATTTTTCGAGGTCTAAATCTATTCCCTCCTTCCCTGGTTTGAGGTTGAAAGTTATTGGTTTTAATTCCTGGGGGTCTATACTTAAAATGCCACTTCGGGTAACCGATTACAGACCAACATTTTTCACTCATATGTCCCCTGCCTCCACATGCCTTACATGTGTTGAAGTTGTTGATTTTATTCTCATTTGGGCCTTTGCTAGTCATGGCTAGATGTTCCAATTCTGGACTTTGTAGAACAACAATTTGCGATTCTTCTTGCTGAATAACGGCACAAGCTGCTTCAACTGTTGGAAGGGTTTATTGCATCAGGAGTTGGCTTCGCAACGGACCGTACACGTCATCTAGCCCATTCAAAAAAAACAAACAGTTTTGACTCCTCTTTCTATGTTGCAATAGCAGCTAACAGAGCTGTAACATCAGCAGCTACTGTTGTGACTGGTGGCCAGACATTCATTGAATCTATTTCCTCCCATAAACTACTCAGATTTGTATAATACTTGGTAACTTTCATCTTATTTTAGGTCAAGCTAAACAAATCTTTGTTTAACTTATATTTTCTTGACCCGTTACTAAGCTGAAAACGACGATCAAGGTGTTTCCATATTTCTCGAGCAGAATTTATAAACAAAATGGACTTTCTAATGCTATTAGAAACATTATTATGAAGCCATGATATAACTAAGTTGTTACAAGTTTCCCATTACATACCTTGAGTCTCATCAATAGTACTTTTAGTGACAGTGCCATCTACGAAGCCAAGCTTGCGTTTTGAGGCGAGCTGAATCTCCAAAGAACATTTCCAGCTCCTATAGTCACCAGCACCCTGTAGTTTTGCAACACTTATCGACAAGGGTCCATCAGAGGGATGTAGAAAAAGTGGGGTTTGTAGATCTGTGAAGGTGTATCGTCCCCCAGTAGCCATGACTTCGTGTGCTTAAAGATCTCTTAGGTGTTATGCTAGGTTTAATTTTGAGATTGGATATGTTTGTAATGGATCTGTTACGAGAATGAAGAAAATAGGGGTTGTATTCACTGCTCTGATACCATAATGACAAATATTGAATGCAAATGAATCTATACTCTTTATTAATAAGCAAAACAATGTGAAAATGACGCGCGGTACTAAAGTACCAAAGTACCAAATTTGGTTATCACTTAACTAGGGTTCGATTCTTCGCAACTACATAATTATACAAGATATATTTACTTTAAATTCTTTAGCTTCATCCAGGGTTCGATTCCTTACAACTACGTAATTATACAAGATTTATTTATTAATTACTTTAAATTTCAATAGTTTCATTGAGCGTTAGATTCTTTATAGCTACGTACTCATATAATATTTATTTATTTAATTTAATTTCTTTATCTTTATGCACAGTTCGATTGTCTATAACTACATAATTAAATAGTTATTTATTTATTATATTTATTTTCATTCAATTCTCGAGAAATACATTTTTAAATAATATTTATTAATAATTTATAAATACTAATATTTTAATGTCGACTCATGCTCGGCCCGTGCTTGGCACGTGTTATAATCTAGTAAATATAATGAGCAAGAATGAGAAATAAAGAGAGGTTTCTCATATGCAATTACTCATTTTATTTCCAATTTGAGTCGTACAATCAATCCATTTAGGGGTGTAATTCGAGCCGAGCCGGTCGAGTTCGAGCCGGGCGAGTTCGAGCCGGGTATTAATTCGAGTCGAGCTTTTTTTCACGAGCCGAGCCGGCTCGTTTAATTAAACGAGCCTAATCTTCTGCCCGAACTCGTCTCGTTTAATTTCACGAGTCGAGCCGAGCGGCTCGTTTAGTTAAACGAGCCTATTTAAACGAGTCGGGCGAGCCGGCTCGTGTAAAATTACACTTAAACGAGCCTAATCTTCTGCCCGAACTCGGCTCGTTTAATTTCACGAGTCGAGTCGAGCCGGCTCGTTTAGTTAAACGAGCCCGGTCTTATGTTCGAGCTCGGCTCATTAACGAGTTCGAGTCGAGCCGAGCCTTAATAAACGAGCCGAGTCGGGTCGGGCTCGCGAGCCGCCCGACCCGAATTACAGCACTAAATCCATTCAACTATATGACAACTGATCCTTGACAACCACAAATGTTCTTTGCCAATAATAACCCCAATGATTGGATAAAGACAAAGACAACTCATAAATAAGTTAAGATAATACTGGAAACTAAAATTGTAGAACTCATAAAAAAGTAAAGACAAAGACAACTCATAAATAAGTAAAGACAAAGACAACTCATAAATAAATAAAGACAATATTAGGAAATAGTCTGCATAGGTGAGGTGTCACAGGATAGGTCCCTCAATATTGTAGAACACAGATATGGACTTTCTTTATAAATTAAAAAGAAAGCCAATTTGGGCTCAGGATTTACGAATAATCAAATATGCCTGTCCGAACCAAGGTTGTATCAGTATCAATATTTTGGCCGGGGAAAACCGACTTGGGTCAGTATTCTCAACGTCCCCATGAAAAACACAGTAGTCTATAGTCTATTGATTGCTGACAATCGGGGAAGGAATTGAAGGATGGGTATGCATGGATGGGAATGACATGCAAAAATTCATACAGCATATTATATGTGAATGATAATTAAGGTGTCAAATGATCTGTAGTAACTTGATACGATGACACTGATAAATTTATTCTGAGTCGAATAAATTAGTTGTTCTGCTTCTACAAGTAAACTAGTGGGTGTGTTGATGCTGTTTAGAATGAGTACTGTGGAGAATGATCCGATGCTCTTTCTAGTCGAACTAAGATAAATTTAGGAAAACTTTGTAATTTCGAGATCTGATTTTGATTTACAAAATGTTCATTTTGTTTTTCAATCCTCGTGCTGGATTCAAAGTCGTTAAGGCAAAATTAGTACATAATTTTGTATTGTCAAATGAAGTGCGACCAACTTATAGAATTTATGCCATAATATAGAACACAAATATAGAATATAAAAACCTAATTATATATAGAACACAAATAGAGAATTTCACCTATTGACAGCACATTGAAAAAATGCCAAATAATTAAGCTGCTAGGCTCACGATTTATGAATAACTACTGAATATGCATGTCCAAGCGGCGAGATCAATATTTTGCTTCGGCATATATATAAACTTCAGTTGAAGTAGGATACAACACATCCTGAGGTAGTATTTTACACAAAAAGCAAAGTTGTTTAATTTTTGTACAAGTTGAGGAAATATGAAAGTTGAAATTTTATCTAGAAAGCTCATTAAACCACATACTGCAACCTCACCCAACTTTAGGACCTATAATATATCCTTACTAGATGAGTTAGCACCAAATATGAATTTCCCCATCATTTTCTATTACTCAGCCCCTGATAAGGATAGTACTAATGATATTACTATAGGGTACAAGCACCTGAAGAAATCGCTATCAAAGGTCTTGACTAGTTTTCATCCTTTTGCGGGAAGATATCATATAGACACTCATTCGGTTGATTGCGGTGATCAAGGTGCTGAATATGTGGAAGCCAAAGTTGATATTCGTCTCGATGATCTTGCCAGCCAACGGATGAATGTGAATGCTGAGCTGCTCAATGATTTACTTCCATACCCAATAGGTGCAACTGATGGCTACGACGATCCTTTACTTGCAGTACAGATAAGTGCCTTTAGTTGTGGTGGAGTTGCCATTGCAGTCTGTAGTTCACACAGAATTGCTGATGCGTCGTCCACAATATTATTTGTCAAGGCATGGGCTATTGCTGCAAAGCAAGAACTCGGGTATGTTGATGAACCTTACCAGCCAATCTCAATCAATTTCAACTCAGCTTCCCTGTTTCCAGGGAAAATGTTGTCTTGTATCCCTTCTGGAATTCCACGGGATAAGGAAAATATTGATGAGCACAGGATTGTCACAAAGATGTTTCACTTTAACCAAAATAAGATTGAGAGTGTTCGAGAAAGGGCCAGATTAAATGATGCAAGCAAGATACCTACAAGGGTACAGTCATTATTCGGACTGATAGGACAGGCCATGATCGATGTACATCTTGCCAACCCTGAAAATCCTAAGAGCCATACATTTATTCAAGCAGTCAATGTGAGAAAAAAAACAGTTCCGCCTCTTCCTGACAATCTTTTTGGAAATATCTTCCTATTGGCACGTGTTCAATCAGGAGAAGGTCCTGACAGATTAATGGGGCTTCCAGGTTTAGTTGATTGTCTTTCCAAAACTGTCAAGGGAGTTGTGGATACTTGTGGGAAGGCATTATCCCTAGGGAAGGAAGGGCAGACGATGATAAGTGAAGGGTGCTATGAGCTGAAAAGAAGTCTTTCAGATCCTAATATTTACTTTGCGGGTACGTTTACCAGTTGGTGTAAGTTTCCACTTTATGAAGTAGATTTTGGCTGGGGAGAACCGACTTGGGTCAGTATTCCCAACGTCCCCATGAAAAACGCAGTAGTCTTGATTGATGACAAATCCGGGGAAGGAATTGAAGCATGGGTATGCATGGATGAGAATGACATGCAAAAATTCATACAGCATAACGACATTGCAGATATTTTATCTGAATAATAAACCATCTGGTCTATCCACTTTTCAAATCAAGAAGCTGGACACTCTGAGAGATATCTATCTACTAAATTAGTATGTTGAAGATGCATAATTTCTGTTGGTTACTTGTATTCCTAATCAGATGACTTTCTGAGTCGAATAAATTAGTTTTCTTGATGAAGCTAGCAGGGATAGTGGATTCATCCTGTAATATTACTAGTTACTAATATTTCTGTGTTTCCTAATAAATGTTATATTTGTTTTGTTTTAATATCTTGAATTTCTCTCTGACCGTGACATTGAGTAATATAGTTCATCTCTTAGCTTTTATTTAATGATGATCCACATGTCCAAAACCTGCATACAGTGACTTCATTAAAGCTTTTGCTATTATTCTGTCTAAATTTCTTTGAATATTATTTACTGATTGTGATTAAATTAACAAATTGAAGAGTTTATTAGGAAGATATACAATAAAAAATTGTTGAAAGTATTTGATTTGTCCAAATCAAATCTGAAAATTGAACTTGACTCAGTTGAATTCCTTCATCTGTGTGCTCTTTGAATCAATCGAAAGAAATTTTCTTCATTGTGTATATGGATAATTCTTCTGAATTCACTGATTCACCGTTTAACAGACTTGAAAGGCGAAGTTAAAGATAGGTCATAGTTTCTGTAGATAAATCCTAGGTATCTCAGCAGTTTGTAGAAACTAAACTAATATAAACACTTACAATGCAGATGTAGATGACTTTATATGTATAAAGTATAGAAGAAATGAAAGATATGTACAAACAGAGAATAGCTTAAGGACTACATTTTATTGGCTGTGGTAATTTATCAACTGGATCGTTACAGTGCTTTTAAATAGACTAAAACAAAGAGCAAGACATAGTGGCTGTCTAACAGCTAACTAAAAACAAGGAAAGGAAACTACATTCCTAAACAGATTCAACCACTATCCTTATTCATGCTCCTACTAATACTCCACGACTAGAAATACCAAGTCAGCTGTGACTAAATCAACTGCATGACTACAGACATAAAACAGGTGAAATAAAAAAAATAAGACAAGTTTTAGATTAAAGCCAACAATCTCCCCCATAATCTCAAACTTGTCTGCACAGGTTCTTCACTCCAAGGAGCTTTCACATTTTCTCAAACTTGATTGTAGTCAGGGCCTTCAATAAACATCTGCACGTTGATTGTCACTGCATACCTGCTTCACCACAATTTCTCCCCCTTAATCTAAAGTTTGTGATCAGCCCATCTGGCTTTCAACTGAGCCCGTCTCGTCACTTTGTACCCCTCTGGCACTTCACACGGGCAATTCACATTAGCCCGTATGGCACGTCGATACCTGTGCCCGTCTGGCACGTCGACTCATGCGCCTGTTCTGGCACGATTTCCTGCGTGCTCACTAAGGACACGACTTCCTGCGCACCCGTCTGGCACGACTTCATTTGCCCGTCTGGCAAGATTTCCTGCGCACCCACTGGCACGACTTCCTGTGTCCGTTCGGCAATTCACATTTGACCGGGACATGGCGCGCACACAGCACACCCTCACAGCTTCACTTGTGAAAATAATACAAGGCAATCACTGCCAATTTCTTCTGCCGATCCCCTTTTGGTACCGGTCTTCTCAGGCCATTCTTCGGGCCAGTCAATATCGAGCGCAATCCGCTCTCCTGCAACCACTTCAACGCTACTTCTGCAACAAACATATTCCCAAAATACAACACCTCGGAAGCTGCTCAGCCATCACAATCTTATCAGAAACCTCTGCAACACTCTTGTTAACAGAATGATCTTACTTGTATGTTTTCCCAAAATCCTTCACTGTAGCCACGACCTGCATCATCATCATAAGCACGCACCTACTTCTCTACCATGACTGCAACAGACGTGGGATCGTGACCCCGCCACATATTCTTTCACTTTCATTCCCTCAACCAAACACTCCCATCAACTTGCTTCTCCATCCACCTTTCTGATCCTGCTGTTGACGCCAACTTTCGTGCCAAAAACAACCCGAATGTCACAGCCTGGTATATATGCCCCTTGTTCTATCAGCGACATGTTCTCTTCTTCAGCTGCATCTACAACTGGTCCTTCAACTTCAACAGGTGCTGCTAGTGCTGGCTTCTCAGCTGGTGTAACAAATTCGACCGTTTCTTCTCGGTCTCTGGCTCAGCTGGGACTGGTGCTTCTACTACTACCTCTGCTACTTTGACTTTTTCAGGTCAGTACTCTTAGGCCTTCAGTTTCTTTGAAAACCTCATCTTTTCCCTGCTCCACTTATCATATTCTCATAAGCAGCTACAATGAAATGAACCTCAACTCCAGCTGGTTTATATTTCTGTAAAAACAGTTGGACCCGGTAGCCTTTTTCGTATTAAGACTCTAATCTCTGACATTCTGCTTTCAACTTTGAAACCTTCTTCATGTTCTCCAAATGTTGCTTGCATGATGCATCAGCAGACCAATGATTGAATTTCATCTTCTTATTTCGAAACTCAAACTCCTTCTCAAGAACTCAAAGCCTACCCAGTGTCTCGAACTCTGCTTCTGTTTGAGACTTGCGTCTATTTAGAGATTGAATCATATTCTCTTTCAATAACAGCCATCACACTAGCTCGGCCCACATGAATATCACTCATTAAAAGACACTACAAGCATCCCCTTTAGTCAAATGCGGCTTCACCTGATGCAAAAAACAAACCATACCCGCAAGAGAATACTCCTAAAAATAACAACCTCCAAGCTCTTTCACCTTACATTCTTCAGTTTTTTGAGAAAAGAACACTGGGCCTCTAGAATCGGAGGCTCTGATACCAAGTGTAGAAACTAAACTAATATAAACACTTACAATGCAGATGTAGATGACTTTATATGTATAAAGTATAGAAGAAATGAAAGATATGTACAAACAGAGAATAGCTTAAGGACTACATTTTATTGGCTGTGGTAATTTATCAACTGGATCGTTACAGTGCTTTTAAATAGACTAAAACAAAGAGCAAGACATAGTGGCTGTCTAACAGCTAACTAAAAACAAGGAAAGGAAACTACATTCCTAAACAGATTCAACCACTATCCTTATTCATGCTCCTACTAATACTCCACGACTAGAAATACCAAGTCAGCTGTGACTAAATCAACTGCATGACTACAGACATAAAACAGGTGAAATAAAAAAAATAAGACAAGTTTTAGATTAAAGCCAACACAGTTGAATGAGATATCAAGAAGTTTTTTCCATTATTTTTTATATTAACTTTTCTGTTAAACATTGCTGCCTTGCTCCAATTCTCTTGTCTTTCGAAAAATGCATTAGATGCTACTCAAATAACTGTTGCAAGTAATCTCAAACGTTTTAGTTATTTGATTCAGTCTTCCAGTTTAGCATGTTTTTAGGAGTATGAATAAGTCAAGAGGTGGTGGAGTTTATTTAGAGTGGTGGAGTCTTTTTAGGAAACCACTTCCAGCTAGCATTGTGCTAGTCTGTTGCATTTTCTGTTTTCATTAGTATTGTTTTCTATATATTGATGTATCATTCAGTTTAATAAATTAAGCAAAAGACATTTTGTCAAGGGGTTAAATGGCATTTAGGTCACTGTACTGACTGCTAATTTTCAATTGGGTCATCCAACTCAAAAAGGTTTCAATTAGGTCACAAGGTCACAAATCAGATAAAAGTTTTCAATCAGGTCACTGGACGTTAACGTCGTATTGACAATTAACGGGGTTCTATCTAATAGTGTCAGCTCGGTTCCATATATGTCTAATAGTGTCGCAAGAAGGAGATGTTAGCAGATTTAAAAGAATATATGTATGTTATGCTGCCTGCAAGAATGCTTGGAAAAATGAATGTAGACCAGTGCTAGGACTAGATGGTTGTTTTTTATACATATATGGCACCGAGCTTGCAATATTAGACAGAACTCCGTTAATTGTCAATGCGACGTTAACGTCCAGTGACCTGATTGAAAACTTTTATCTGATTTCTGACCTAATTGAAACCTTTTTGAGTTGGATGACCCAATTGAAAATTAGCAGTCAGTGCAGTGACCTAAATGTCATTTAACCCTTTTGTCAAGCAGATCATCTTGTTTATTTATACAGTCTGTGCAATAGTTGTGTTTTTCGACAAGAAGTGGTATCAGAGCTTGAAGGTCTTGGCGGACGTTTTTCTTTTCCGAGGATGGAGGGGAACAAAGGTAAAGGAGGCTCGTACGGTTTGAGTTACCCAATGGTGGATAGAAGTAATTATACGGCTTGGGCTCTCAAAATGAAGGTCTATATGCAAGCGCAAGGGGTCTGGAACGTTGTAGAGCCGAGTGATCCCAAGGTTCTTGTCGAAGAAAAGACAGACAAAGTGGCGTTGGCAATGATATATCAGGCAATTCCCGAAGATGTGCTGTTTTCGATTGCAAACAAGAAAACAACGAATGATGCTTGGGAAATGATAAAGACATTGTGCCAAGGTGCGGACAGAGCAAAGAAAACACGTGTTCAGACTCTGAAATCTGAGTTTGAAATGCTGAATATGAGTGACAATGAAAAAATTGAGGACTTTCACATGAAGATGAACGGCCTAGTTACAAATATACGAGCACTGGGTGAAACAGTGGAAGAATCATGTCGTAAAGAAATTACTACGTGATGTACCTGCAAGATTCCTATAGATAACTTCAACACTAGAACAGTTTGGAGATATGGAGAACATGACGGTTGAAGAAGTCGTTGGTTCACTCAAGGCACACGAAGAACGAGTAAAATGAAAGACATAAATGAAGGAAACTCAGTTTTTGTTGACAGAAGAGGATGGGCAAAATGAGAAGGAGAAGAAAAGAAATTATTGTTGACACGTGAAGAATGGCTGAAGCGAAACAATGGTGACAGATCAACAAAACAGAGGGGTCGCGGAAAATTTGACAAAAGCACTGTCAAATGCTAAAAGTGTAACATCTATGGTCATTTCACCTCAGAATGTAAGAAACCCAAGAAGAATAAAGGAATACAAGAAGTGGAGGCAAATATGGCTGTGATGGAGGACGATGAGCCTGCTCTACTCCTGGCCAAACATGAAAAGGAAGCACCAGAGTTGTTGTTGAATGAGGACAAGTTGCTATCCGCACAATTGCCAAAGAATGGAGATTATGCAAGTGAATCAAATGTTTGGTACCTCGACAATGGCACGAGCAATCATATGACAGGGTTTAGAGGAAAGTTCGCAGAACTGGATGAGAGTATTTCTGGCCAGGTTCGTTTTGGAGATGGTTCCAAAGTCGAGATAAAGGGAAAGGGTACTGTTGTGATGGTGTGCAAAAATGGAGAGGAAAAGAAGCCGCGCGAGGTATATTATATCCCTAGTTTGAAAAATAATATCATATCACTGGGACAAATATCTGAAGAAGGCAACAAGGTGGAGCTCAATGGAGAATTTCTGAGGATCTATGACAACCAAGGGAGATTATTGATGAAGGTAAAACGATCTGCTAATCGACTTTATAAAATAATTATAGAGACTAATAAGCAGGAATGTTTGATGACAAAGACGGATGATATCTCAAGGTTGTGGCATGCTCGTCTTGGGCATGTCAACTATGAGGCCATGGCTCTTATGTCCAAACAATAGATGGTGGAAGGAATGCCAAAAATATTAAAGCCAAACACTGTGCGTGACGAATGTCTAATGGGGAAGCAGACCAGGAAAATGTTTCCAACCAAAACCAAATACAGTGCAAAGAAGGTGCTAGAACTCATACATGGTGATTTGTGCGGCCCGATATCTCCAACAACTGCTTCAGGATACCGATATTTTTTCTTGTTAGTCGATGATTTCAGTAGATTCATGTGGGTGTATTTCCTAAAGGGCAAGGATGAGGTACTTCAAGCATTCAAAAGGTTTCGTGCTTTGGTTGAAAATGGGTCAGAAAGGAGGATCAAGGTGTTCAGAACCGACAGAGGAGGTGAATTCAATTCTAACGAATTTAATGAGTTTTGTGAAGGTGCAGGAATTGAACGACATTTCACTACGCCCTACACTCCACAACAAAATGAAGTGGTAGAGTGTCGAAATAGAACTGTTGTGGAAATGACTAGAAGCAGTCTAAAGGAGATGCAATTGCCAGCAAAGATGTGGGCTGAGGCTGTTAGAAATTTAGTATACATCCTCAACAGACTTCCTACGCGAGCGTTGACAGGACAGACGCCGTATGAGGCATGGACAGAAAGGAAACCAGAGATAAGTCACGTTCGTGTGTTTGGGTGCCTGGAGCACATAAAAACACCAAGTGTGCACAATACAAAGCTTGATGATCGCAGCAAAAGGGTCGTTAATTTGGGTAGAGAGACTGGAACGAAAGGATACCGGTTGTATGATCCCAAGGAGAATCGCATTCATATAAGTCGAGATGTGGTATTTGAGGAAACCAAACAATGGCCTTGGAATATGATTGTAGAAATGGAGGATATGCAGGAGAATTTTAATGTGCCAAGTATGTTTGAGGCAGATGAAGAAAACCCAGATGACACCGAAAATGCAGAGCATGGAGACACTGAAAATGATGGCAACAACGGTGATCACACACAGGTATCAACTCCACAAACTCAATCTTCTGTCTCTAGAGTTGATCGAGATAGTTATGATGATAGTACAGAGCCAAAGAAATTCAGATCGCTGAATGAAATTTACAATGTCACGGAGGACGCAGAACTTGATGAAGAATTGTGGCTAATGGGGATAGACGAACCCGTCAATTATGCACAGGCAGTAAAGGATGTCAACTGGCAGAAAGCAATGAGACAAGAGATGGAGTCTATTGAGGCAAATGATACATGGAAGTTAACAAGCCCACCACCGGGACAAAAGATCATAGGTCTGAAATGGATATACAAATTGAAAAAGGATGCAAACGGGAAGGTGGTAAAATACAAGGCACGTCTCGTAGCAAAGGGTTATGTGCAAGAACATGGCATTGATTTTGATGAAGTATATGCACCAGTCACACGTTTAGAGACAGTAAGGTTGTTGTTAGCATTGGCAGCTAAACACCAATGGGAGGTTCATCATCTCGACGTAAAGACAACATTCTTGAATGGAGACATAAGAGAAGATGAGTAAGTTGCCCAACCGGAGGGATTTGAAAGAAAAGGACAGGAGCACTTAGTGTACAAGCTATCAAAAGCATTGTATGGACTTCGTCAAGCGCCTCGTGCTTGGTACGCTAAACTAAATTCATGTCTTATAAGTCTTGGATTTATTCGTTGCCCATACGAACATGCTGTATACACAAGGAAGAAAAGAGAAGATAGTTTGGTTATTGCAGTTTACGTGGATGATCTTCTGGTAACGGGCACAAGGGTCTCAGCAATCGAAGATTTTAAGAACCAGATGAAGCTTCAATTTGAGATGAGCGACATGGGTAAACTCAGTTATTACCTGGGGATAAAAGTTGAGCAAGGAGAGGGATACATTGAATTGAAACAAGCAGGTTATGCTCGAAAGATTCTGGAAAAGGCGGGCATGGCAAATTGTAATCCAACGAAGTACCCGATGGATCCAAAGGAACAACTTGGTCGAGACGAGACAGGAAAATTGGTCAATGCTACAGAATACAAGAGTATTGTGGGAAGTCTGCGGTATTTAGTTCATACGCGACCAGATATCGCGTATTCGGTGGGCATAATTAGTAGATATATGGAGAAGCCCACGAAGAAACATTTGGATGCAGTGAAAAGAATTCTCAGGTACGTGAAGGGGACCATACAACATGGGTTAGTGTATTCAAAGGACAGTGGCAATAATGTATTAACTGGGTTTTCTGATAGCGACCTGGGTGGACATCCAGAAGATAGAAAGAGCACGGGAGGCATGGTTTATTATTTGAACGAGAGTATTATAACTTGGGTTTCACAAAAACAAAAATGTGTTGCTCTTTCCTCGTGCGAAGCTGAGTTTATGGCTGCTACAACCACAGCTTGCCAAGGTATCTGGCTCAGAAACATTCTCAGTCAAATAACATCTGAAGCTATTGGTCCAGTTGTTCTATGTATAGAAAATCGGTCTGCAATTGACTTAGCCAAGAATCCCAAGTTCCATGGTAGAAGCAAGCATATAGATATAAGATTTCACTTCATCAGAGAATGTGTAGAACGATGAGAAGTCGTCCTGAAGCATGTTTGCAGCAATGATCAGAGAGCAGATATCTTAACCAAAGGGTTGACGACTATCAAGTTTGAAAATATGAGGAAACTACTAGGAGTCAAGAATCTGAGTAAATGAGTTTGAGATTAGGGGGGAGAGTGTTGCAAGTAATCTCAAACGTTTTAGTTATTTGATTCAGTCTTCCAGTTTAGCCTGTTTTTAGGAGTGTGAATAAGTCAAGAGGTGATGGAGTTTATTTAGAGTGGTGGAGTCTTTTTAGGAAACCACTTCCAGCATTGTGCTAGTGTGTTGCATTTTCTGTTTTCATTAGTATTGTTTTCTATATATTGATGTATCATTCAGTTTAATAAATTAAGCAAAAGACATTTTGTCAAGCAGATCATCTTGTTTATTTATACAGTCTGTGCAATAGTTGTGTTTTTCGACAAGAATAACATATCAATGTCACACCATATATGTTACTAGTATTTAAGCCCGCCATGTTGGGCTTTTTTAATTTTATAATTACTAGAAGATAACCGTGCGAAACACGGGCGAGTGATTATTTTTGGAAATTTATTTAATTTATAGTATTTTTTTAAATAATATTATCAATTATGTTATTTTAAATTTTGACTTAAAATTGTTTAAAATTACATTATTTTTTCATGAAATTAGTTATTGAATTTTATAAATATTTTACTCATGAAAATATTATTATTATTCAGTTAATTGTAAAAAATTTATATGTTATCCCTTTAGAATATAACATAATCTCAATGAACTGTGGAGCAAATGAAATGTTAATGGCAGCTTATTTATATTTCAATATCGAAAGCAAAATCATTTTAAAATCTAAAACACCCACTTGTATTTAGATCCAAAAGATTCTCATCCAAATGAATTTCTTTATTTTCGGCAACAACTTTCTATTATATAGAAAATGTAAGAGATTAATAGTTGTAATTTTTTAATTATATATATATAAAAGTAAGAGAAACCACGTCACCGATACGTGTGTCATATATCTTTTTCGACGTTTCTCATTACGTTTATTTCGCTGCTCATTAATTCAGAATATCTTGTTTAATGACATCTTTTTATTCCAGCATATCTTTTAACTTTCAATTTTGAAAGCGTAGTTATAAGAGATAATTATATAGGTAATAACAAATTAGTCAAATGTAGTATACACCATGTATGTTTACATATAATTAAAATTTTGTTTATTCAACCTGGGATAAGATCTAGAAGATTTTCATCCAGTTGATTTTTTTTATTTCAAGAAATAACTTTTTTATTATATAGAAAACGTAATTAAAATCAAATTAATTTTAAAACTGAAACACCAACTTGTATATAGATCCAAAAGATTCCCATTCAATTGATTTTTTTTTCCATAAACAACCTTCTCTTATAAAGAAATTATATATAAATGTAAGAGGTCATTAGTTGAATTGAAAAATTATATAAAAAAAACAAAAAAAACTTCGTCACTAATACATGTGTCATATATTTTTTGAGATGTTTATCATTATGTTTATTCTAATGCTCAATAGTTTAAGAATCTCTTGTTTGACGATATCTTTCTGTTCCGATAGATCTTGACAATTCCAATTTTGGAAGACGTAACTGTAAGGGATAATTATAAGGGGACTAAGAAATCAGTCAAATACATGTAAACTATGTATATATAATTAAAATTTTGTATATACAACATGGGCTAAAATTTAGAAGATTGATATCTAGTTGAGTTTCTTTATTTCTAGAAACGACTTTTTATTTATACATAAAACACAAGAGATCATTATCTAAATCGAATAATTCTAAAAATTAAGAAAAAAGAAACTTTTGATAGTAATACCCAGGACATAATTTTTTTGTGAATTTAATCATTACGTTCATCTCACTGCTCAATAGTTTCAATAGTTTCAGGATCTCTTGTTTGACGATATCTTTTTTTTGTATGCACACCTTTTATCTTCCAATTATAAAGGCATAGCTAGAAGGAAAAATATAGGGGACTAAGAAATTAGCTCAATATCGTACAAAGTATGAATGATTTAAATATTTTAAGCCTATTCATGAATTAAATAACCGTACATGATATATATAGTTAAATTCATTTGGGACTATTTAAATATAATAAGGTTAGTCATGAATAAAAAATAAATATAACACGACAAATATAATTGTATTCAATTTATGCACTTGTGATTGGTGATGTAAATATTCGAACCTTTTCTGTGAAATTGATTCGCATGCAGATGGGAACAACTTGACATGCTGAAAAGTGAATTTACTTCTACACAACTTGTATTAACAAAAACTTGGCATGCTGAAAAGTAAATTTACATGTCCACAACTTGTATTCGATTAGTAACTTTTTTTGTACTTTGGTGATGGACAATGATAACTTCATCGGTAATGACGACCTACGTTCATATTCGTTGGTGTTTCATATTCTAAGTTCAATTCACCAAGACAGTAAGATTATAAAAGAATTAGAACTACAATAAGAATACAAACTTTGGATGGCCTAAACTACAAATTACACGTATTATAGTTTGCTTATGTTGTGATCTTAGTGTGGGCTTGTATGGCAACCTAAATAAAAGGCAACTTATAGCTTATAATCTCATAATAGCTTATGTAGGGTCTTTGCCAACCCAACTTATAAACAAACTTATAACTTATATGTTCATAAGTTGAATGTTAGTAACAACTTATATTTTCCTTAACTTTTGACTTATTACTTGATTTCTTTGTCTTTTAATACTTCTTATTTTTACATTTGTGTTTTTAAATATTTTTTTAATTTAAAATGTACGTATTTAACTCATTGTATTTAATAATTATTTTTAAAATAAAAATTATCAAATTTGTAACTAACTTTTAAGTAAATTTATCCAAACACTTAAGAATTCATCCACTTATCACTTATATGACACTTATTCATTTTAAGGTATAAGTCAACTTTTTAAAGATACCCCAAACATGCACCGTAACTCCTCCGGCATGGGATAATATCTATTACATGATATAAAATATAATAATATAATATATTTTGGTACAATAGTAATATAATTTAATAACAATATAATATATTCATACAATAACAATATAATTTATTGTAGATTTAAATTAGATTATTATTATTATTAAAAACAACATAGAATTTTACGTGAAATAAGAGTTTATGGTACAATAATAATATAATTTATTTTAGATTAGATATTTTTTTTTAATTTTAAAACAACAGAGAATTAACTTTTTTTGAAAAAAAAAATAGAATTTTACATGAAGTAGAATTTTAGAGTACAATAATAATATAATCTATTTAGATTAGATAGTTATTATTTTTTTAATTTAAAAACAACATAATAATATATTATATATGAGTCGAACATTGAAGGAGCAAGTGAGTAGTAAATTTATAGTTTCAAAAAAAAACTTGATAGGAATGTTTAAATTTTATGGCTTAACTATCTATGCGATCACTGATAATATTGACATATGTATATGAGTGTTATGACAATGACATATAAGTGACAAAGAAGAAAGATAACCTTTTATCATGTAGACTTTTAATTGCTTGTGTGTGCAAGACGAAAAGTAAAAAAGGAAATATTATTTTTTGTAAGCCGAAAAAGTCAAAATAATAATAGAATTGTTAGAAGATTGGTGAAAGCAGAGCATTGAAGGGAAAAAAATAATTTAAAAATAACATAAAGTTCTAATACGTGAAATAGGAGTTTAGGATATAATAATTCTACTACGTGAAATATGACTTTAGAGTATAATATAATTTATTTTAAAATAGATAATTATTTATAAAAAAATTAGGGGTGAAACCAAAAAAAAGATGGAACCAAAAAAAATGCGAACCAAATTTGGTACCATATTAAAAGGGGGTTTCCCTTATTAATAAAGGTTATAGATTAGATAGAGATGTATAATAGATAAATTTTAAAATCAAAAATGTTAAATGATTAAATAGTGTGATTCACTACACCATATATAGGATTCACCAAACATTAATTTTTGTGTTACCAGCAAAAATGTTACCTAAAATAACTAAATATTAATATACGGCAATACAATTTTTTGGTGTTAGCGTTGATGTAATTTTGTGTTACAATAAACATAATTAAAATTTTATTGTAACATAAATTAAAGTGTTACAGTTAGTGCTGGCCATACGGGCGGTCCGTCCCGTGCCGTGCCGGTTCACAGGCGGGCCGTCCCATGCAAACATTAACCCGGGCACGGCACATTTCTGAAGACGGGGCGGGGAGAGCCGTGCCGTGCTATAGAATGATTGGCACGTGCACGGTTCCGTCGGGTTGGCGGACGAGTTGCGGGTCGGGGCGGTTTAAATTTTTTTTTTTTAATTTTAATTTGAAACTATAAAAAAAATTTGGAAGAAAAGAGGACGGTACCTCTATAAATTTTATTAATTAAAAAAAATGTTACAATTAATTTGAGAGGACTCCTCTCTAAAAAAACGGAACAAACCGCATTAACATATTAAAACAATTACAAACCAACCAAATTATAAAAATACAAAACAAAACAAATGCTATCCACTATTTGATTATTGTTGTTCGTTGGTAGTTCAGGCGGCGTCGGAATCCGAAGTATCCATTGTCATCCACGGATCGTTTTCGCCGTCTGAGTCATCTTCTTTTCTTCCTTGTTGTCTTTTTGCGGCTTGATCCCAATCTTTTTTACAAACACAAATCTTTACTACGTCCGGCGCTAAACTCGTTCTCTTCTCGTCCAACACTCTTCTACCTGCACTAAAAGCGGACTCAGACGCAATCGTAGAAGCGGGGACTACAAAAATATCCCTTCATTTAATTCGTAATGATAAGAAAAAAATTCCCTAACCATACTATAAGAAGAAGCGGGTACGGGAGATGAAGTGGAAATTTTACATTTTTGTTTTTTAGTCAATATAGAAGAAATTGTAGTATTAAACCTACTACGACCACCACTACTACTAGTACTACTAGGTTGTATAGAATTTTGAACTTTTGGAGCATAAATATCTACAAGACGATACAACAAGTCTGAACATTGAGTAACATATACAACATGATCATATGAAACATTTAAAACTTTATAATAATACCCTAAAATTCCTTCTAAACCTTCCTTTCTAACACCGGGATCAAGAAGACATGCAATACCATAAATATAAGGAAATTCCGTAAAGTATTCGATCCACTTAATTTTCATGTCAACAATAATATCAGTAAAATATGGATCTTATTCATATTCTTTTAAAGTAGTAACTATATTAACACACTCAATGATAACATGATGTACATTTGGTTCATAAACATAAGAAAAAACCTTAGTAGCATGTGCAAAACAATCAAGTATGTTACGTACTCTAGATGCCAATTCCGAATCAAATTCGGTAATAGGTCCACCTTCGTATTGGTTCATAAGGTCTTCATTATATAATTCGGTGATAATGATCTTATATTGAATTGCATCATTTAATAATTTAAAAGTCGAATTCCATCTCGTAGAACAATCGATACCCCACTTCTTCGGCCTAAATCCATTTTCTCTACATAATTTTTTATACTTAGACCTATATGTACCCGCATAACGTAAATACTTAACTACTTTCCTAATAGGTTCTAATAAATGAGTTATTTGTGCAATTCCCTTTTGGGTCGACAAGTTAATTATGTGAGCACAACATCTAACGTGTAAAAATACTCCATCTAAAAGTAAAGAAATGTCGTTCTTAACATAATCCATGACTTTGTTATTAGAAGCGGCATTATCTAAAGATATCGTAAATACCTTGTTAAACAAATTAAATTCCTTTATTGTATCTAAAATTCTTTGTTTTATGTTATAACCGGTGTGTGACTCATCCATAATATCAAAACCAATAATTCGTTTTTCTATATGTCAATAACTAATCCAATGAACCGTAACACAATAATAAGGCTCGCCTTGACCCGAACTCCAACAATCACTAGTTAAAGAAACCATACCATCAAAATTAGCGAAACTTTCAATTAATTGTGCACGTTGAGCATAATACTGTTTTTGTGTGTGACATTTAAGTGTGTTCCTAGGAATTCTTCTAAATGCCGGGTTTAGTGAATGTTTAACCATGTGCTCTAAATTCGGACTCTCACCGTGGGAGAAAGGTAACTCGTCTAAAGTAATATAAGTAGCAAAATCTTCTATCATTCTATCTCTATTATAGGCAAAAGGTATACCTCCACCGGGAGACGAAGTCACGAAACCACCAATTTGTGTTTGTTGTGAACCTCCACGTGCCGCTCCACTTTCATGACTTTGCTTTGTTATTCCATGGTGATTTTTCAAGTGTCGATCAAGTGTACCCGTACCACCCCCTTTAGTGTGAACAAAAGGGTCTTGTTTTCGATTATTTTGAATACAAATCAAACAACAAACTTTAAATCGGTCTGGAACTTCCGTCGGATCTTTCGGAAAATAATTCCAAACATGTGACGAATGTCTAGTAGAACTAGAAGAAACACCTACAAAATCAAATAAAATATGATTAATTTCAAAACATAAAAAATCGAAATAAAAACCAAATAATTTTTTAAGCATAAAAAACAAATCTTTTTAAAAACAAAAAAATAGAACGTTTTTTAAATATAAAAACCGAATATAAAAACCAAATAATTTTTTAAGCATAAAAACATATCTTTGTAAAAACATTTTATAGATAACAAACATTTTTCTAAAACCGAATATAAAAAAAACGAATATAAAAAACATTTTCCCGAATATAAAAACTGAATAAAAAAATAAAAATAAATACCAGTTTCGGATCGAGGAGCTGGCATCGATGTTGCTTGGGTTGAACCTTGAGATGATACGGTACCTCTTCCTTCTTCCATTTAAAATTTTTCAAGACTCGTCGGAATTTAGCCGGAAATGCTAGAGTTTGGCCGGAAAATTTTAAAGACTCGTCGGAATTTCTAAAACCAGTGAGCACTTAGCAGAGCAGTTAGCAGTTAGCACTTAGCAGAGAGATATGTAGTTATAGAGAGTATAGAGTAGAGATATGCAGAGAGATAGAGAGTGCAGAATGTGGTGAAGAGAAATGGGGTGCAGAATGTCATATTTATAGAGTGGAGAAATGGCCGTTGGAGACGCCCGTTGCCATAGAAGGAGCCGTTTGAGTGCGCAGAGGAGACATTAGTAGCCGTTTGAGTGTGCAGAATGCAGAAATAGCCGTTGATTTTTGTCAGTTTAGACGTGCCGAGCACGCGGGCCGTGCCGGTTCACGTGCCGGTTCACGGCGGTTCACGTGCCGTGCCGGTTCGACGTGTCGTGTCGTGCCGTGCGCGAATTGCATTCTCCTGACCCGTAAACGCCCCCTTTTCTGTTGCGGTCCGTCGCGGTTCGACTCGCCCCGTTACCGAGCCGAGTTCAATGAGTTATATCGGCGTGCCGTGCCCGGGTTGGCCGATCAGACCCGCTCGGGTGGCCACCTCTAGTTACAGTTGATAATTAAAAAAGCGTTACCAAAACAAAAAAAAAAGCGGGATAAAAGGTAAAAAAATTCAAAGCAGGCCGACAAATATTTTGGTCCAAAAAAGACCAAAAAATTTGGGCGGCCTAAATAAACAAAACAAACCCGCTCACTCTCTCAAAAACAAAATAACTCACAAAACAAACCCGCTCACTCTCTCTCTCAAACTCTATCTCAAAATTAGGGTTCTTCACAGGTTTTTACAGGTTTTAATTAGGGTTCTTCATGGGCTTTCCAATTAGAGCTCCTACGGTTCTTCACGGTGTAGTTAGGGCATTTCACGATTTTAATGAGGGTTCTTCAAATTATGGGTTCTTCAATTAGAGCTTCAATTGGGTCTTCACGGTTTGAGCTTCATACACGGTTTGGGTCTTCCCGGTTAGGGCTTATCAACAAGGTAATGTTTATTCTATACTGTTTAATTAGGGTTCTTTAATTGGGGCTTAACTGTTATACTGTTTAATTAGGGTTCTCTAATTGGGTTCTTTAATTTGGGTCTTCACAATGCATGCATAATTGGGTTCTTTAATTTACTGTTTGCATAAAAATATTGTACGTTATTGGTCAAACAGTTTTCAAGCACTGTGTTCTTTTTCTATGCGGGTTATGCGGGTTATACTGTATATTCAAGTAGATTAAGATTAGAGATATTGAGTAGTATTCTCCGATGTTAATATTGTTATTGTTTTACTGATTCTTTGATGTATTGTTTTGTTGTGTTTTATTGTTTCTCTTATCGTAAATGATATTAGTACTTTCAAAAAAATGATATTAGTGATAAACGTGAGAGACGTACTACAAAGGAGTCACAAATTTTCTCAGTTCCAAGGTCCATCAAATCCTTTTATTTCAGAAAGACCAAAGTGATTTGATGTCACAAAGAGGAAAATTTATGCAGTACATAACTTAAATATATAAAAACCTAAATGTGTTAATGGATATTATTTGGAAGCAGGTTTGAAACACTGACCTGTATAAACTGTTGAAATTGTTGGAGTAAAAACTGGTAGTATCTAGGAATTGAGTAGCTATTTCTTCGAATTCTTGAGACCCCAAAATAATTGAATACACAATCGTTTGTTCCTGCGCTTATAATTTATACAACATTTTTAACCAGAAGTTCAGTTCTTTCATTCCCGATTTGGGCTTCAACTCTTGATTTAGACTCTCTTAAGTAGTCCATTTGTTTTGGCATTGAGATTACGACACCCTGCAGATTAGTTTAAAAACAAAAGGAAACAATATAATGGATAATGTGATAAGTTTGCCTATCAATTCAGACAAGGATAAGAGAAACACTAGTAGAAAACAGGCCTTTTACGTCGGTTAAATCGACATTATACGTCGGTTAAATGGCGACGTATAGAGAGGGGACGTATAAAGTCACAGTCTTTTACGTCGGTTAAAAAGGCGACGTAATAGGTAGAATATACGTCGGTTATTAAGCCGACGTAAAAGACCAAAATAACCGACGTATAAAAGTCTGAGTAACCGACGTATAAAACAAAAAGGCGACGTATATTGTTATCTTTTTACGTCGGTTCTTCTAAACAACCGACGTATATTGTCCAAAAAATTTTAAAAAAAATATTTTGTTCCTCTGTAATCTAATCATACCTAGAAACCTGTGCAATAATCAAAAAAACATACATTAACAAAATTTTGTACAACCAAAAACTACAATAACCTTTGGGGAAAAAAAACTACAATAACCAAAATGTTTACAAATTCCCGATCTAATGGGTCAACCATGTCAAGCTCAAGCCAGCCTATTAACAAACTGCAGAGCTTGTAGCCTAAAACTACACATCTGTTATCTTATTTTCTCAAATTAATTATCCATGTCAAAGTGTTCCGACAAGAAAATTCAAAAAGAAGAGAATTATCTCGTAATTGTTTAAAAAAGGATCTTCAACAAGCAACTTCACTTTAGGAAGAATGTATAAAAACAACTCAAGAGCGGGCATGTATTTGCTTCATCACTTATTATCTGGAACAGCAAGCACTCCAATTCTGCTTTGTGCCCGATCCATTGTTGACTAGAGTAACTCGATTCACAGATAATTCAGACTTGTAGGAATATGAGTTTAGTACTTTCCTGCTAATGTTATTGTAGATAGCACGAATAACATTCTCGAAAGCAGTGTTAACATTGGTAGCGTCTAATGCAGATGTCTCAATGAAGAATAGTCCTTCCTCCTCCGCTAAGTTTTTGCCCTCCTCCACACTTACATCTCTAATATCTTCCAAATCACACTTGTTTCCCACAAGCATTCTTGCCACAGTAGTATCACAATGAGCTGTATGGCATACCAAAAATACTAGTTAAGCAGCCACAAAAGAAAGTTATGAATTGTTGTACATATTAAGTAAATCTGGAAACAACAAACTTAGCACACCAAAACTACTTGCGCAAATATTAATTTATGATCAATGCCAAATTATGCAAAACCTGGATCGTAAAAGGAACAATCAACCCTTTCGCAACCAGAAAGGAAAACAACTTCCACTAGCAGATATTCTAAGAGGCTAAATGAGAGGTAAATGGTAAATAATTGATGTTGACAGACACGTCTAAGAGCTTAAAGCGAATAAAATGTCAATGCTAAAATAGCTAATAAAACTATTGCTTCATTTTGGGATCAAAAAGTGGTTTTTGTTGCTATAACGGAACTTAGACTGCAATGCTTTGCCTCGAATTTGCATTTGTGCTATTTCCCCATTTGTATTTGGCTATGCTCGCTAGATTATACATTTCTATATCTGGTTTTATGCATTAGATTTGCTCTAGAAAACCCGATACTCAAAAACTGAATAATAATTCCTCCCATTCTAAAAGATTAACTACATATAAGAAAACTGGACTCATCAGTTAACAGTTCTAGTCCTAGAGCAGATAGATTACATAAGAAAGCAATCAAATGTGACATTAACGACATAAAGTAAGGCAGATGAAAATCCACTATATACAGAAAGCAAACAACTGAAAAATGAACATGCATTTACCCAAGGACTATTAAGTGAAGAAAAAAATGATTATCAGTTAAATTACTTTCAATAAGGAATAATGGTGTAGCGCCAAAAGGACTACCTTTATCTTCTTCCCGTAAAGAATGATATGAAGTAGCTTCAGGTTTTCATCAGGTCTCATCTTCGACAGCTTGAAGGCCACTGAAATGTTAAACAATATCAAACTGAAAAAACTCAAACCTTATCAAACATCATCATATAAAGCTATATTGTTAGAATTGGTACAAAAAGGGGTCAAAAACCAACATTCAAGAAGCACAAAATGGATGCCTAACGTGTACAGGACGGTAGTATACAATCTACACAAGTTATTTTTTCCAACTCTTATCATCAGAAAATGTCCAACTCTTTTCATCAGGAAATGAGATACATAAATGTTTGTGTATAATTGTACAACTACGTTTAGGAAACCTACTTTTTTATCTCAACTTCGTTCAATAAATATAAACCAACTACAAGAACTCATTACAAACAATCAGATAATTAGATAGGTACAAATATCCTAGGATTACACAAACATGATATGAAGGCACGGTTGAGAGTGTTACATACATATATACAAGCATACATAAAACCGAGACCTAATACAATAATTTTTACTAATACAGCGTAAATTACTTTGAATAGCATAAATATTAAACACATCAAGTAAGGCCAAAACAACCAAATTTGGCATTCAAACACACTACACTAATGCAATTCTAAACATTAAAAAACATTAACAAATAAATCAAACCATACCATTCGGAATGTCCTTAAGCGGAATCCCCTTTCCCTGTATTTCCACAAAAGGAATTCATATCAATTACACAAGACTAGTAACTAATAAATCCAAATAACTCAAAACAATTACAAAATTCAATCAAATACCTTCTCAATCAACACAGCTTTACCAGCAGAGCTTCTCGAATCAGACATTTCCATATACCTCTCTACCGTCTTCCTCTCCCTACTCGGCCTTTCAATCGGAGTACTCAGAGCTGCTTTCACACTCGGTCCCCTTCTCCTCCGCTTCACATGCTAATGAAAATAAGAGGGGAGAGAAGGAGAGAGAGAGAGAGAGAGAGAGAGAGAGAGAGAGAGCGAGAGAGAGAGAGAGAGAGAGAGAGAGAGAGAGAGGGCGAGACAGAAAGATAGAGACGATTTAGAACCAAAATCAGTTAGTATACAGATATACATATACAGTGAGATCTAAATTGATAGGATTGAGAATTTACCTAAACGAAATTGAAGTTAGAAATTGAATGTGTGTGATTGAGAGAATATGAAACCCTAAGCGAGAGAGAGAGACTGAGAGCGGGTTGAATTTGGGGATAGTGGAGAGCATTGGGGAAATAAAAGAGTGAAGTACGTTTGGGTTCAAATATTTTACACGTCTGTTGATAAAAAGAGACAATTTTATACGTCGGAGTTTAAGATGGCTGATGTAAAAAAAATCTATATACGTCGCCTTTTTGCTCAACCGACGTATATAATAGCATTATATACATCGCCTTTTTCTCAACCGACGTATATAGTAGCATTATATACGTCGCCTTTTCCTCAACCGACGTATAATGTCATTATATACGTCGTCTTTTACTCAACCGACGTATATAGTAGAATTATATACGTCGCCTTTTCCTCAACCGACGTATAAAACATTTATATACGTCGTCTTTAGGCGGAACCGACGTATATAAGTATTTTATACGTCGCCTTTGGATAGAACCGACGTATAATAGGCGACGTAAAAGATCATTTTTGTACTAGTGAAACGTCGTGTATTGTACATATAATTCAACACTTTCCACATACATATAATTCAGCTCCCGATTGTTTTTTTTTAACTATGTTTCGTTATTCGATTTATATTTTTCCAGAAATTACAGCAAGAATTAGTTGATAAGCCTGGTTCCCATCCTTTCGATGAGGTATTTGTTATTCTGTATTGCGTTTTTTACTCGATTTGCATTATTACTTACTCAAACTTATTATGTACTTTTGTCTATTGGATGTTAGATACTTTACTGCAATATCAGAAACCCTCAGTCTCTAAATCAGCAGCCTATTACCTTCTTCAGAGAGGTTTCGGTTTTCTCCTTTACTTTATTTAATACGCAATTTTTTTGTTAATAAGTTATTGATCACGTAATTTTGCCAAATCCTATTCAGGTTCTTGCACAATGTGATCATCCTGCCATCTTGGACAAGAGTGAAACGCAAGGTTTGTTCAGGTGTGTAACTGTGACTTTACTGATTCTCCGTTGTGTTAATAATGTAGTTTTAATCTACTACTTTAAGTTATTTAACTGTTTCTACAGTTTGAGAGCAACATATGATTCCCAGGTCCATATTATGTTCTAGGATTTAATAGCCACTGATCATTCTGGGGGAACCTAACATCTAATATAAAGAACGTAGCTAGTATGAGAATATGGTTAAAATCTGAAATTCCAATTCCAGTGTGTCACCTATCTGCTATCACAGTCAAATCGAGTTAATTATCAAACC
Source organism: Heracleum sosnowskyi (assembly GCA_030848705.1). Lineage (NCBI taxonomy): Eukaryota > Viridiplantae > Streptophyta > Magnoliopsida > Apiales > Apiaceae > Heracleum > Heracleum sosnowskyi. The sequence continues at coordinate 12,550,417 of CM061242.1, forward strand.
CATCACTCATTGGATCCAAATGTATCAAATTAGTCACTTATTGTAAAAATGACTCAATTTAGTCATTAATTTGAAAATTTGTATCAAGAAGATCACGTGGGAATGACTACATTGATACAAATTTTCAACTTTTCAATGATTAAGTTGATACGAATTTTCAAATTCGTGAGTAAATTGAGTCAATTTTACAATAAGTGACTTAATTGATATATTTGGAAGCAATGAGTGATGTCTTTGATACTTATCCCCAGTCAAATCCTATCTAATATGATGAGGAACTTATGGCTAAACACATAGAGGGGAAGGGTAAAATTGGACTATAAGCTGAAAGAAGAAATCTCTACATCAAGAAAAGTATTGAAAACAGATGAAACCTATTTTATTTACCTTGTTTTTCCTAATATCTGATTGCAGCGCTGATTCTATTGAAAGAGCTTGGTAGATACTTGATCAAATTCCTGGAAGAGCCACTGGTGCGTATAGTCATAGCCAGGTACAACACTCGATTTTGTGTAGATCAGTAAATTGATTAAATATGCAATCATATATATATATATATATTCCTAATTAACGTCTTGTTTACTAGAACAAGAGATGGAGGAGAAAGTTGACAAAAAAGTTCAAGAGGTGATGACAAAGTTGGCTGAGAAGAATCCGGGGTTGAAGTTTAATATTGACGAGTCAAGTGTTTCTGGTGGAGATGACGACGATACTCCGTGACTAGTCTTTATTAGTACTTGATTAGTGTTTCTGATATTGTGATGGTACTTTTGAAAATTTGTTTTTGATGGTACTTTTGTGAACAATAATGTGATGGTACTTTATTAGCGTGACTGTAAAACTAAGTTTGCTTGTCTAAGTACCTTTTGGTGTTTGTTTAATGACATGGAATATATGTTCATGGTGATGCTAACCCAATGCATTTGGTTTTTGTTGGTAATAAAATGTTACTAAGATACGAAAATGTGTTGGCAAAAAATTAATGATATTATTGAACAATTAATGTTGCCATAAAGTAAAATGGTGTTGCCAAAATACAAAAAAGTGTTTCACAAATAAATAAGTGTTGGAATAGAATACTGAGTGTTGGCATAGGGTCTATTCCAACGCTTTTCTTAGTGTTGGCAAAAACAAGAATGTATTGCCATTGGAGTATACGGTAACAGTTTTTTCATGTGTTACTGCAGGTTCATCAAGTGTTGGCATAGACCCCTACGGCCACGGTGCAAAGTCCAACACTTCGAAAATTGGGAAACGTGTTGGCGTAGGCTATTTTTTGGCTTCCAGCAACACTAATCATGATTTTTCACACTTTTTTAGGTGTTGGCAAATGTCATATATGGTGTAGTGATTTTTAATGCTATTTTACTAATACTTTTTAAACAATTCGATTGCGCGGACATAAAAATATGTTAGTGTATAATAAATATTTTTTTAATCTTTGTCACACATTACTAACTTTATAATGATAATATTTTTTTATAATTTAATTTTTAATTAAAATAATAAATACTTGAGAGGTACAAATAAAAATTTCTTCTAATTTTTTTTTTAAGGGAGACTTTTAAAATTTTCATGCCCTTATAATGTTATATTTAAATTCAAGAAATACGTAACTTATATATTAGAATTATGAAAAATAATACTTCTCGGCACCGTGCGGCACCTCGATTTATTTGTAAAAGAAATAATGACTACGAATAGTTAATATAATTATTTATTTAGCTATACTCTTAAATCCAAGAAGTTATTTTAATAATGACTCGTTATCATTAAATTTTAAGGTATGTACAATGTGTAACATTTAAATTTTCAAAATAAATAATATTGTTTTACAAATAAATCATAATAAATAATAAACAAAATTTCTAGGCACCGCTTACAACCACACCTCGATCCTTATATATTATAAATATTAGAGTAATGTTAGAAAATTCAAAAATATCTCCTAAAATTTGTACAAAATAAAGTGAATATGTTTTATAATGAATTTAGTAAATTTTCAGTTATAATGAATTTAGTAAATTTTTACGTAAAAATAAGAAACATTGGGCAAGTGATTTGCAATGGATATATTATTTTAGAAATATAAATTACTTATAATAAGAAAATAAATATTTTTTGTTGTTAACCTAGATTATATGATTACTTAAAAATATTAAGTTATAAATAGATAACATTGCCAATAATTTAAAAATTAAATTATTATTAGAATTTTAAAAATTAACTTGTCTTGATACATGTATCGAGTAACATGTACCGTTCAAATCATAATTTATAAATGTGTTGTAAGGAGAATTTCGTACAATAGTATGTTGGAGGTTTATGGAAAGTGGTGGCTGGACTTGTATGATGACTCCTCAGAAATTGAATAGAGAATGGGTTTTTTCTCTTGCTCTTGCCGAGTGCCAATTGTGTATCAGGTGCCTACGTACCCCTTTATATAGGATCAAGCCTCACATAGTTCTTGGAAAACAAGTCATTGGACAAGCCCATTCAGTCCAAGCTCATAAAATAGTCAAGATTTATGTTCCCATAAACAACTCAAGGATTATCAATCCACCTCAAGTTCCCATAAATAGTCCAAGGATTATCAATCCACCTCATGTTCCCATAAATAGTCCAAGGATTATCAATCCACCTTATGTTCCCATAAATAGTCCGGTCTTCACACGTTTTCCTACAATCTCGCGGCATCTCCGCATTTATTCCCATGATTGTAGGTTTGTCCCGTGTTTAACCAAGAAACATTCCATAAACAGGAATTTCAATATTTTGGGCTTCACCCACGATGCGAGCTGGCCAGGCTCGCATCGCTCAAATCATATTTTCATAGTTCAAGTGGTGCGAGCTCACCTATGTTCAATCATCCTCGTTTCTGATACGTAACACGAGCCAATTACTTCATAATGGTGAGAGCCCATAAGCTTATAGTGAGAGTCCATTAATGAAGATACGATCTTATCATGGTGAACTCATAAGAAAGAGAGTCCAATATTCATTTTAGCGAAGCGAGCCCACCATACTTAAAAGGATTTTAAGCTCAACATAGCTCACGGTGCGAGCCCTAATTCCAGTTCACACCAATCTTTCCAAAATATAATCTGTTCCCTTGACCCAAATCACTTAGGGACATGTCTAGGGCCCATTACCAAAAATCTAGTATAACAAAATGTAAATTATGATAAATGTAAAAAAAGTAAATACACTAACATAAAAAAAAACTAACAACCTAAACAATTAATGAAAGAGAGACACAAACAACAATGCCCAAGCAAAGCTTATAAAAACTCAAGCACACAGCTGTTACAAAACCTGAAACTATAGAATTTGAGAACATTTTTGGGATTCTTAGCATTTTGCGAAACTATAATCACTACATTACATAAGAAAAGGGAGAAAAGAAAAGGTAAAAATATAACTCACTCCTATTTAGCCTGGTCTTTCTTATTATGGTCGTCAAGTAATTTCATATATGTCCTGACATTTTTCTATAAATTTTGGAGACTTTCATTCATATTAAAGATTTCGATATCAAAATTTAGACAGGGTTCAAGACCTTTCACAACTTCAATCTTTAAGTATACAAACTTTGTCCATCACTTTTTCATGATATATTTTATCTTGACTACTGAATTTAGACATGTCAAATTCAAACCTGTAAGCATTTTGTTCTTGGAGTACATAGATGATAGACAATTACAATTCAATGATAAGTTGTCAATTTACAGTGCCAAGCAAAAAAGGAAAAAAAGGCATCCAGTAAGTTGAACAAATTCAAAAATATAATATTTTTGATAAAAAAAAGAGACTATGACATTCCAACTCATGATTATATTTCTCTCTCGTAAACCCAGCAGAACAGATGCATCATCAGATAAAGTGCAGGACTTTCACAAATCCACGGTAGAAAGTTTTAAAGCAGCAGACTTCTCTATAGCCTTAAAAATTCGATAGGGGTTTTTAGCCTTAGAAATTCGATAACAGACATCTCTGTCCATGACTTCTCTGTAACCGTAAAAAGTTGAGAAACCAGTTTAAAATATAGAAAAGAATTAAGTATGGACATATGTGCAGTGCTTAGTCATTTGGATCCTCACCTGGAGTACATAAAAGTGAGATGCAAACCTTCCTATTAGAATAAAGTGCAATAAAGAAATAGGTTTCAGATTTTTACTACTCTTAAAAGAGTTTTAACCTTTTATATAAGCTACTAAAAAGACTAATCGTTAGAATGCCACATCTCAGATTGTCGAAGTCCCAATTAGAATGTCACATCTCAGATTGCCCAAGTCCTATATATATATATATATATATATATATATATATTCACTTATGAGTTATGTCTATACATGACATTTTCAAAATTACTAAGAAACATAGTATTTTTTTAGAAGCTCTCAGCCAATCAGATTTATAATCATGAATAAGTAATATGGCAGCACTGCAGAATATTATAGATAATAAACAGTCCAGGAACTTACACTTAAAATTTATAAACTAACAGTGAAAAGCCTTCATCACTGACCAATACAACGATCACTCGATCAATCATTTGTAGGTGATCCTGCAAGTACAGAAAACAACACAAAAATTGGTTAAGCAAATATCATTATTCTGCAGGAGAAACATAGATAAAGGTGAGGCTCGCCGCTGACTGTACTTATTCGGATTTTTTGGCCAACCAATGCACTGATAATTGTCCTCACTCGATGGCTTCATCCATATTTATGGAACCCGTGCAAACGAAAAAAACCCATAAAAACCCCAATTTCAGAAAAAATTTCAAGCCAATCAGCGTTCATAAGCATTAAAACAGTAACTTAAAAAGAATCGATTTCTTGAAATTGACATGGAGCATCCGGACACTATACTAAGTTAATTAGGAATAGAAATGTCCTTAATTTTAAATAAAGGTTATAGTTGAATTAACATTCTTGTTTTCCACCTGGAAAAAATCAAAAACAAAAGTAATATTTATATCCCACTTGAAGTAGGAACTAGGGATGGTAGAATGTACACAATATACCCATGCTCGTAAAAAGCTTTTTCATGAGGACTGAGATTGTAGAATTTTTGAAATTGAGAAGTTGTGATAATAAACAAGTATTCTAACTTTCATGGTTTGTTGTATTAACATTAAGATTAAGGAACTAGAAAACACATTGCAAATCACTTTCCGGCGCCCTTATACATGGTATTGTCCAAATCAATACGAAACATAGAATTTTTTAGAAGCTCTCAAACAATTAAATTTGTACATTTTGCTTTAAGGCAACATACCTACAAGGATCTTTTACGTTCTTTAAAACTTAATGGATGTGTGACAACACCAACAGTAATGCTCCTTCATGTTTGCTCATGAATAAGCAACAGGGAAGCACGACAAAATATTAAAGATAATAATCTGTCAAGGAAACTAAAGAACAATGAACAGTGATAATAAAATATCCAAAATGTGCTAGAGGTGAAACAACTCCATATTATTTTCAACAAGTAGGTCACCTATTATTTTACTATCCATGGATTGTAAAGTAATATTGTATTAGCAATAAATGCCAATATTGTATTAGCACACCAAGGGAAAACATCATAATTATCCAATATATGCCAGTAAAACAATTTCAAAATAAACTCCTCCAAATATAAACCATTACCTTGTCGGAACGTAATCTAAATTTTAGGAGTGTATCTGTTATCAAATTTATATTGAACTTGATACCGGAGAGAAACATTAGAGGTTCAAACAAAAAAGTAATAATAAAAAATTCTATTAGAACTAATATAAAACCGTTAGCTAGAACTGAGTCGCCACTGCCTATTTGGTAAAGGGTAGCTGCTAATGTTCTCCCATTGAATCTGCCATTACAAAATAGTTCGTGATTATCTTCACGCATGATATAGCATCTATAAAAAAACAGTATGTACATATATATGATGGACCAAATATTTGTAATTGGAAGGAGAATAATATCACCATGCTTCCACAGTGATTGGAAGAATAAACACATACATGACTAATAGGGTGACTACGCAACATATTTTGAAGTAAACAAATAACAAAAGTTATAGAAAGTGTGACACCGTGTGACACTGAGTTTAGGATTCAGTCTTAAAACAAATTATTGGGTGCTTAATTAAACTTAGCTTGCAATAGAAACTGATGACCTAAGCGAACGACACCACTGAACGACCCAAAAAATGTATCAAAGAAATTCCAATCAGTACATCCCCAACCATATACACATATACATGATTTCGAGGAACAGATCAAAGAAATTGTCCGTAAGCTTAAACTTTTAATCATTTGTAAGATAGTACTACAATACACTAATTCATACCTTTTTTAAACTTTACAACAGATTTTTTGATTATACTCCATTATTAGTGCAAATTTTCTAGTTTAACAAAACATGAAAAATCTCTTAACAAACTTTGGATAATCAAGAAAATTACATACTAATTGCGAAAAGATAGACATGTTTTTGTACCTTTGTTACTCTTCTAGAACCCTCATCAAATAGTTGGAGTGCAACTGATGTGTAAAAATAATGTAAACTGCAAGCGCACAGTGTTTAGTTGTAGCAATCACAGATCGATCCAGAGAGACTATGAATTTTCAAAACCCTAACAATTAACTCAGGCGAACTAGACAATAAGATTTGAGATGAGATTTGTTTAACCTAATTAACAATTAAAATTAGATAAGGAAAACCTAGGAATCCGAATCCATATAATCAATCACAATTAATATCAACTCGCCCTAAAATGAATTCTCTTTCCTTCACAAATAAGATATATCAATTAACGAGACAAGCATATACTATGAAACTTGTTATCTAACAATAACCTATCAAAACTTCATGGAGCAAGCAGAGGCTATGAAAAATAAATCTGTTAACAATAATATATCTAAATCACTTTGTCAATTGAACAATTAAGCACCAAGAAAAATAATGAGATATAATTAATAGGAACGAGAAGATATCAACAATAATCAAATTAACTTCATCTTCATCCTAGGGCAATAGATTTAGCTACACATGATTATTAAAAGTAACGAAATGCTAAAAGAATAAAGCATGATTAAACAAATAAAGTAATAATTATATGATATAAAATATAAACAAACTTGCAGGCACACGTGAGGGCAAACAGTATTGTAAATCTAAGTTAATAAACTCAATAAACAAAAGCTGCTCCCTGTTGTCGAACAAATAAGCCAGTACGCCAACAATTGGTCGCCGGAAATAGTAAAACAAAGATGCACCGAAAATAAAGAAATTGTCGGAATAAAAATCAACGACTAACTATTTTAATATATAAACGGAGTGCATAAATATTTGAAGAACAAAGATAAAAACTATCAAATTCTAGGTGTCTCAAATACAAGAGGGGAGATATATATATATATATATATATATATATATATATATAGGAAAAATAACGGGTTTGGGCTCTTTGACTACAAATCGGATTGTAGAAATATTTCCTCAATTCCTTTTTCTTCTCCGATAAGTTTTCTAATTTTTCACCAATTTTCTTTTGACTTCAAGTATTTCCATCTCCTTGCCTTTTTCACCTTTTTCTGCTTGAAATATGATTTTATTTATTTTCCTACAAAACAAAAGAAAACAATTTATTAAATAATAAAATTACGAAAACAGACATAAAATAGGTATTCAAATTGTATTGAATTATGGACCTATCAGCAACCAACTACAATTAGCAATTTTAAGACTAAAATCAACAGAATAACAATGTAAATTCTATTAGAACTAATATCAAACAGTTTGAGTGCAAAGTTTAAATTATTTAAATATTCAAAAAAAATCTCGAAGAACAACTCATGCTCACCATATGACGCACAATCATTTTTCAATTCAAAATAAAGACTTCGATTTTTATTATCAAAGGTGAACTGGAACAGAAGCATGTTACGCACAGTCTTCAATCGATTTAAACAAAAAAATAGTTAGATACATATCAGAGAGAAGATACAATTAGAGAGAGAGGGAAAAAGGGCAAACTAAAGAGAGAAATACATTATAGACTAATTGAGAGTGGGTAGAATAATGTCTCATTTAAATTTGAATTCTCGAAACATGTGCTTTCAAACTTGATAGGTACTGATAGTAAGCTTCTGTCAGAAGCTTCATAATTTGAATGTAATAATACAAAGAAGAGCACGACACATGAATGTGGACAGCTAAGGCTTGGTTTTTTTGTAAATAACTGGAAAACTGATGGTAAAGACTTTAAATGAGGTGAGTTACTGTACAAAACAGGCAACGGACAATATTATATAGAAGATGGCTTAAATATCAAATTGGTCACTGAAGTGGAGGCCATATATCAATTTTTTCATCGAATTTAACGGGGTCTCAGTTGAATCACTTAAGTAATAATAAATATCAAATAGATACATCTAAATATGTGATCGAGAAGTAAAATAAATTTTTATTGAGTTCTATACATTTTTCTTCAATGTCACCATACCTAAATGAAAAGTCATGCATTCTAGTATTTTAGATAATATATTCAGATTTTTTAAAATTTATTTACTATTAATTTTTAATTAAATTAAAAAAATAACTATAAAATTAAAAAAATATAATAAAATTTTTAAAAATCTGAATATATTATCTAAAATACTAGAATGCATGACTTTTCATTTGGTTACGGTGGCATTGAAGAAAAATATATAGAACTCAGTAAAATTTTATTTTACTTGAACAAACTGATATATGACCTACAGACCAATTTGATATTTAACCCTCTATGTTATACTATGTTATACAGTACTTTATGTGTGTAGATTAACAAAAAAAAATCAACTATAAACTTATTTGAACTAGGAGAGAATAAACTAAGCAATACAGTGAGAATAAACTAAGAGTGATTTGTACCTTGCTCTCCATGAGCTTTTCCCTTGAAAAGATGGAATTCCAGGCTACCATTTTTCATGTACTCATAAACAGTATAAGATATTTTACTCATAACTAGAGGTGGCCAAACGGGCGGGCGAGCCGTGCCGTGCCGGGTTCGAGGCGAGCCGGGTTGGTGGATGATGGACTCGGGACGAGCACGTTCCCGATGACGAGCCGTGTCAGGCCGTGCCGTGCCAAAGAAACTGGAACTCGCGGCGGACATGGCGGGCTGGCGGGGCGGGGCGAGCAGTTCATGCGGGTTAGGCGGGGCGAGCGGTTCAGGCGGGTTAGGCGGGGCGAGCGGTTTGGCGAGTCATGGCTGTGTATGGCTGTGTTTGAACTTGGAAGGTGCAAGGCAGCAAAGCTTATTATTAAATAAGTTGTGCAAGTTTATTATTAAAAAATAACTTAACTGTCTTGCCTTAACTATAATAAGCTTTTTATTCATTTATACAATATACATTAATTGTCTTGCCTTAACTATAATAAACTTAAACTTCATCAAAAAAATAAGTAATAAAGAAAATGAAACAATGAGTCATAACACCAACCAATGAGCTGCAAAATAAGCATGTAAAATATTCTTACGGGATGACCTTGTTGAAATATAGCATAAGATCCATTTGGGGCCTTCTATAACACCTTAAGGTTTTAGATGAGCTATTTACTCAACATGATATGGTCGGCGGGGGTCACGAGTTCGACTCCCTGCCAACCCCAATATTCTCACAATTTATGAGGGACACGAAGGCAAATTAATGCCCCAAAAATGGGCACCCGGGATGGTTATATATAGCTCGACCTGCCCTTCCATCAATTGATACAGCAGCTATAGTTTTAGTAAGGTAGAGATGGCTTAGTTTTGAAAATTATAACTGAATCTGGCAAAGCTAAAATTAAAAGTAGCAGCAAAGTGAATGGTATTTAATAAAAATAGAGGAGCTGAGAGAATTCCCTCACAGGTACTTGCAGAACTCTGTTCTATATCATATCCTTCTGTTGTACGATTTTATGAATTCTTTCCAATTACGATTAAATCTTGATATGTCTTTGCTCTCTTGGAAAGTTGAGCAAACAAATTTGACCACTAGGTTGAAGTTTTTAAAATGAACATGCACATCTATATGTTGCACTCGCAGGATTTTAACAAGTTTGCAGCTACTGTCGCTCCAGTTGCAACTGCTGATTCTAGTCCGTCCTTTCTGCTACTGCCGCTGAAGAGAAGAAAGAAGAGCATGCTGAAGGCTATTTAATAAAATTGCAAATCAGCTCTTACATTTGGTTTTTTTTGCTATTTATATATGTCAAGTTTTCTAAATTTCAGGATATCTAGTTTTGATGTTAAAACGACTGTAATTTTATTAGGCTTAATTTCATTGGACAGTTTGATTTCCAGTCATGAACATATGAGACATAAACTTCAATCAAACAGCAACCTTTATTTGTAAAATCAAACTTTTCTTTGCACGCAAATCATACCTTCACAGTGAGGAAAGCACTCCTTTTTCTTCTTGACGATGTATGTTAATTACTTCTATCGAGTTTAATTATACGTGGAATCATTTGATGTAACATCCCAAGTTTTTTTTTTTTTTTGATAATTTTAATTGATAATTTGGTGGTTTATTATTAATAAGTTAGGAGTTACAATACCAGGTATTTAAATTAGATAATGAAAAGCTTGTTAAACTAGATATAGAATAGTGTAGGTAACTTATATTAAAAAAATAGAGAAAGATAAAATAGTAGGAAAAAAAAAACAAGAGTAAGGATTTAAAAAAAAATAGAAAAAGGAAAAGAAAATGGTTTGTAAAAGGGTTAAATAGCATTTTCATCACTCAATTGACGTCCAACTTGCAAGTGAATCATCAAACTCAAAAAACTTTCAAATGCATCACTCAATCAATTAAATCTTACAATCTCATCACTAAACATATAAAAATTTTCACGTCGGTTAAGTTGAGTTTGATTTCAACAGAAGTCCGTTAAATATTGTTTTGTCAGTCCACCTCACTCGACACATAAAAAAATTATGTATAAATTAAAAGATTAAATATAAAAAAGATCACTCAACTTATACTCAACTTGCAAGTGGGTCACTCAACTTATACTCAACTTGAAAGTGGGTCAAAAAATTTGTTGTTAAATTTTTTATATTAAATAATGTGTTTTTCACTTTATACCTAAAAAATCATCGAATTTGTGTATATATCATCTTTCTCTTAATAATTCCACTGCCACTGTAAATCATTAAATTATATTCATATTACAACCTATAAACTAACTTCTTTTTAAATTAAAATAATATAAGTGATGTATTGTTTTCTTATTATTTTTATACAAACTAAATGCATTTTAAATTTGGTTCAAAAATGCTTTTTAAATTAGTATACTTTATAAATAAATAATTTTATCCCACAAGTAAATCATGTATTTTAATTGAAAAGATAAAATAAATATATAGTTTAATGACTTGATTGCAAGTTTTTTTGAGTTCGATGACCCAATTTAAAATTAGGTATGAGTTAAAATAATATTTTAGTTATTAAGAAGCCACATCAGCATGCCACATCATAATTCCGTTTGATTTTTAACGGTTTCTAACAGCTATGACCTAATTAAAGGTTTTAAACAGTTTAGTGATTTGACCGCAAATATTTTGAGTTGGATGAGCTAGCTGCAAGTTTAGCCCGAGTTGAGTGACCTTTTTGCCATTTAACCCGTTTGTAAAAACACATAAGACTTACATCCACAGGAGCTCTCAGATCGTCCAAAAAATATTTATCTATTTTTCTAGAGATTCTCAATTTTAATTCAATAAAATTAAATTTTCTTTTTTACATTCGAACTTTTAGGGAAGACATTCCTTATTTACACTCAAATTTTCAAGAAAGTCAATAAATATATAAAAATCAATCCCATTTAAAATTTAATTAAACAATATATTACCTTTTTTTATCAACTAACTTAGACCATATTTAAGTTTTAATCTATTTTTCTAGAGTTTCAATATTTTAATTCAATTCGAATTTTTAGGAAAGATGATAAATATATAAAAGTCAATCCTATTTAAAATTTAATTAAACAATTTTTTTCTCAACTAATTTATATTAATTTAATAAAAAATAAAATTCCTTATTTACATTTGAATTTATAGGAAATATAATCAATATATATAAGTTAATACTATTTACAATTTAATTAAACAAATATTACCTTTTTCTTCAAATAACTTAAAATAATTATAAACCTAATCAAATTCTATAATCATATATCTCTAATCCTGTATATAAAGTGATTATCATCGCAACAAGATTAAATACATTAGCATTATTTATGTTTTGTGATTGTATATATTTTAATTTTTTGATGAGTATTGTATATAAAGTTTGTTGATTAGACTTCTTCCTACATGTTCATGCTCATATTTTTTACCTATAAACTTTTGTCATCGGTGATTGTTGTTGGAGGAATTTCGTAACAACACAAATAGGAGGTTGCTGTAATAACGAAATATGAAAATAGGGGGATTTAGGATTTTTGGATGTTTGGGGCTGAGCTCGTATGATGACTCCTCAGAAATTGAATAGAGAATGGGTTCTTTCTCTTCCTCTTTCCCGAGTGTCAATTACCGTATCATACAAGGTGCCTACGCACCCTTTTATATAGGGATCAAGCCTCACGTAGTTCTTGGAAAACAAGTCATTAGATAAGTCCATTCAGTCCAAGCCCATAAATAGTCAAAGTTTATCCATCCAATGTTCCCATAAATAGTTCAAGGATTATCAATCCACCTCACGTTCCCATAAATAGTCTGGTCTTCACATGTTTTCCTACAATCTCGCGGCATCTCCGCATTTCTTTCCATGATTTCAAGAATATCGTTTGGAGATATTTTCCGTTATTCGTTGATTGAGATTGATTTTTTCCTCGTTTCAGGGAGAGGATATTACTTAGTGATAAAAAAATTAATTATTAATCTGAATTAATAATTATTAAACGGAGAAATTTGGACTATGCCAAAATATGGCATAACAACAAGCCCCCAGTTCTTCAGTGTAGCTTGCTACAATGGAGAACTAAAAATCTTCGAGCTTCCAAATTTCTTCGGTCACTTAGAGTTTTGTATATAGTCCGAATTGGCGTACACGCTTTTCAAGTGTCATTGCCCACATAAGGATGTGTTTTCGTTCATCCGCGAGCCCCCGAGCTGAGGCTTTAATAAGATACCCAATTTCAAATGTCAGGCTTTCAGCCCATATCACATCCGGTCCCACACGTTTTTCTACAATCTCGCGGCATCTCTGCATTTTTTCACGTGATTGTAGGAATGTCCCATGCCAACCAAGAAATATCCATCTACCAATTAGCCTTCAATAATGTAATTTTATCCATGGACTCTCCTCTGAGAGTAGGGTCTTCCAAAATTATTATCCTCCTCAAAAGAGGGTCTTCAAAAATAAGCCAGCTTAAAATCTGAAAATATTTTTTTCCAATATACAATGCAAAAATAGTAAATAAAATAAATTTGAGAAAACTTATCTTGATTTTTAGCTTCCGAAAAATTTAGAATTGAGTTGTGTTCCATGCTCCTGCGCATAATTTTGATTTTCTTGTAGCCGATTCTTCCGTCTATGTTGTGTGTTGTTATTACCGCGCGAGCTTGTTCCTTGATTACTTTGTTTGTCCTTCATATTCGCATGCGGGCCCCACTATAACATGATGACAACGGTGGTAGTAACCATATGACAGGAAGACGTTCAAAATTCAGAAACTTAGATGAAGGAGTAACTGGATAGGTGAAATTTGGTGATGGGTCTACAGTTAACATTGAAGGAAAGGGATCCATTGCATTCAAGTGCAAGAATGGTGAGGAATGGCTGCTCCACGAGGTATATTTTATTCCTACGCTTCATAATAATATTATAAGTCTAGGACAACTTTCTGAGGCAGGAAACAAAGTGGTAATGCATGGGGACTACCTTTGGGTGTATGATGAACAAGATGAGCTGTTAATGAAGGTTAAGAGATCCTCTAATAGGCTATACAAAATTGTTATCGAAGAAGGAACAACCATATATCTATTATCCAAGGTAGATGAAATGTCCTGGTTGTGGCATTCACGACTAGGACACATGAATTTTCAAGCAATGGGATGGCACGTGGGATACCAGATTTTCTGCAACCTAAAGAAGTATGTAGTGGGTGTTTGCTGTCCAAACAGGCTCATAAACCATTTTCCTCTCAATCAATTGTGGCGAAAGAAAAGTTGGAGCTACTACACGGAGATTTATGCGGACCTATCTCACCACCTACACCAGCAGGAAACAAGTATTTTTTCTGTTGGTTGATAATTTTAGTAGAAAAATGTGGGTATATATGTTGAAGAACAAAAGTGATGCTTTAAAGACGTTCAAAAAGTTAAAGGTGTTAGTTGAGAATGAGGCGAAGATGAGGATAAAATGCCTCAGAACCGATCGAGGTGGCGAATTTACATCAAAGGAGTTCGAGTCTTATTGCGATAATGAAGGTATAATCAGGCATTTGACAGCTCCGTACTCTCCGCAACAAAACGGAGTTGTGGAATGAAGAAACAGAACCGTTGTTGCAATGACAAGAAGCTTTCTAAAAGAAGAGTATGCCATTTATGTTTTGGGGAGAGGCAGTAAGGCATTCAGTTTACATCTTGAACAGACTGGCAACACGGATTTTGAAATGACAAACACCATATGAAGCATGAAAGGGTGAGAAACCTCGATTAGTTCATATAAGGATCTTTGGATGTCTTGCCCATATGAAGATACCTAAAGTACACACAAGAAAGCTGGATGACAGAAGTAAACAAGTGGTTTATCTCAGAAAAGAACCTGGAACTAAAGCTCATCGAGTTTTTGATCCACACACTGGGAGGTTGAACGTTAGTAGGGACGTGGTGTTTGAAGAAAACAAAAGTTGGAATTGGATCCAACAAGGAATAAAAGGTACAACAAACCCAGTACTTTTGTTATTATTGGTGCATATGTGCCTACACATGAAGCTGATGAAACAGAGGTGACAACACCAGTGACACCCTACATGCACTCACATCCATTAAGTTCAACTCAAGCATCAGAAAGCGAAGTGGATGAGTCTGAAAGCTCAAACATCAGTACAGAGCCCAGGCATTTCAGGTTACTTAGTGAAGTCTATAACGACACAAAAGAAGTCGATCTAACAGACGAGCTACTATTTGTGAGCATTGAAGAACCAGCGAATTATGAGCAAGCTAAAAAGGAAATCGAGTGGAAGGAAGCTATGCAAAGTAAAATGGACTCAATTGAGAAAAATAACACATAGGTGCTGACTAAACTACCACCGGGTCGAAAAGCAATCAGTCTGAAATGGGTGTACAAGCTCAAGAAGAATACAAACGGTGAGATTGTGAAATATAAAGCAAGAATCGTGGCAAAAGGTTATGTACAGAAGAAGGGAATCGATTTTGAAGAAGTGTTCGCACCGGTTACGAGGTTGGAAACGGTACGCTTGTTATTAGCGTTATCAGCAAAGAATGGGTAGGAAGTTCACCACCTTGATGTTAAATCAGCCTTTCTCAAAGGAGAACTGCTTGAAGAAGTCTATGTAATGCAACCAGAGGGGTTCGTGAAAGAAAATCAGGAGCATAAAGTGTATCGGTTGCTGAAAGCTTTATATGTATTACGACAAGCTCCACGAGCTTGGTATTCACGGTTGAACAGATGTTTGAAGGAGCTGGGGATTTCAAAGTGCCCATATGAGCATACGGTATATACAAAAAGAGAAGGAGATGAGTTCTTGGTTATTGCTGTATACATAGACGATCTACTTGTGACTGGTTCAAGTACATAAAATATTATCAAGTTTAAGAAGGAGATGAGTAAAGTTTTTGATATGAGTGACTTAGGCAAGCTGGCTTATTATCTCGGAATTGAAGTTGAACAAAGAAAACAAGGAACAGAATTGAAGCAGGTTGCATACGCGAAGAAGTTGCTTGAAAAGGCTGAGATGGCGGGTTGCAAACTAGCTAAATATCCTATGGAACCAAAGGTGATACTTAACAAAGATGAGCAGGGAAAGCTAGTAAACTCGACGTTATACAGAAGCATCATTGGTGGGCTGAGGTACTTGGTTCACACGCGACCAGACTTGGCATATGCTGTTGGAATTATTAGCAGATACATGGAGAGACCTACAATACTACACTATAATGCAGTGAAACGTATCCTTCGCTACATCAAAGGAACAATAGACTATGGTCTGGTATACTCAAAAGGTGTTGGTAACTACATTTTATCCGGGTACTCTGACAGTGATCTAGGAGGTGATACAGATGACAGAAAAAGCAGAGGCGGGATGGCGTTCTATCTGAATGAGAGTCTCATAACATGGGTGTCTCAAAAACAAAGGTGTGTTGCTCTTTCTTCTTGTGAGGCTGAGTTTATGGCTGCCACTGCTGCAACTTGTCAAGGTGTATGGCTACGGAACATATTAATGCAAATATGTGATATATTGGTCCTGGTCCAGTGGTGATTTATGTTGATAACAAGTCGACAATAGATTTAACGAAGAATCCTGTGTTTCATGGCCGTTGTAAACATACAGACATTCGGTATCATTTCATCCGCGACTATATTGAAAGAGGAGAAATGATTGTTAAGCATGTATGTACCAAGGAGTAGAGGGCAGATGTGCTCACAAAGGCGTTATCTACTGTGAAGTTTGAAGAAATGCGTACTTTGCTGGGAGTCAAGGATTTAGTAAAATGAGTTTAGATTAAGGGAAAGAATGTTGGATTTATTTAATTATTAATCTAAACTTAGTTTAAAATAAATGTTATTAGATAACAACATAGACTAGGTCAAGTAACGTAGTGGAGTATTTTTAGGAATGTAGTGGAAATAGAGTCAGTAGTTGAATAAGTCTAGATAGTTGTTTTGTCGTTCCTATTAGAGTGAGTAGTTGAATAAGTCTAGGTAGTTGTTTTGTCCTTCCTATTTTGTTGCCACCACCTCTGGTGTGTTGATTTAAATATGCATGTAATCTTTTATTTTGGTTAATGAGAAGAGCCCATTTTTCTTCCATATACAATAAGTTTATTTTCTTACAACATTTACCTCAAATCCGTAAATGAACAATTACATTATGCATTTTCTACACTCCACACTTTTTTTTTGACGGATTATACACTCCACACTTAAAGACATGATTAGTCTGTATTACCAACTGTTAATATTGATCATTATAATACTTAAAAAGTTAATGAATATTTTGACATTGTCAAATAAAATTTACGTATCCTGATTCCTCAAGGCATCCTTCAGTTGTTATAAATAAAGCACACCAAGGGATCTTATACACATTTGATCAAATAACATTAGCACTTGTACTAAGATTAAACGAGATGAAAGTATATCCTGAGAGCTCATTAAACCATATATGTACCCCTACACCACTTAGCTTAAGGAACTATAATTTATCCTTAATGGATGAGTTAGCACCAAATGTTAATGTTCCTACAATTTTCTATTACTCAGCCACTAATCAGGATAGTACTGATAATGTTACATTAAGGTACAAGCACCTGAAGAGTTCGCTATCGAAGATCTTAACTAGTTTTCATCCTTTTGCTGGAAGATTTTGTAGAGACAGTCACTTGGTTGATTGCAGTGATCAAGGTGCTGTTTATGTGGAAGCAGAAGTTGATATTTGTCTCGATGATCTTGTCAGACAACGGATGAATGTGAAGGCTGAGCTGCTTAATGAGTTGCTTCCATACCCAGTATAGGGGCAATTGATGGCTACGACGATCCTTTACTTGCAGTACAAGTGAGTGCCTTTAGTTGTGGTGGATTTGCCATTGCAGTGTGTAGTTCACACAGAATTGCTGATGTGTCAACCACAATATCATTTGTCCATGCATGGGTTGCTGCTGCTGCTGTTGTAGGAACTCGGGCACGTAGATGAAAATTACCTTCCAGATTCCTACAACTTCGACTCTGCTTTGCTGTTGCCAGGACTAAAACTAATGTCTGGTCTCGCTTCTGAACGAGGAGTAAGGAAAATATTGAAGTTCACAAGGTTCACACAAAGATGTTGTACTTAGGGCTGTTCACGAACCGAGCTGTTCGCGAACAAGATCGAGCTCGGCTCGTTAAGGGCTCGACTCGGCTCGGTTCGTGAACAGCTCAAGCTCGAGCTCGAATACAAAAACGAGCTCGTTAAGAAAACGAGCTCGAGCCAAGCTATTATTGAGCTCGACTCGAACTCGGCTCGAACTCGGCTCGAACTCGTTCAGCTCGATTAAGCTCGAAAAATGAGATATATCTAATACTATTAGGTTCATTATCAGGCTACCAGCATAAGTTCTTTATGTCTTTCAATATTACATCTCAAATATTTAAAAACAAAATACATTGGAGAATCTAGAATTAATTCCAAATCAAGAACCAAAAATCTAAAAAGAGAAAGTTTCCCAGATTCTCCTGGCATGTGGCAGCTTGCATCCCCAACTCTGACTGGAACTTAATCTTGTATGCATGCTCGCCTGTTAACCTGTTAACCTCTGAATGGAAGAGAGAGAATCCTGATCACCAACAATGCACCAGACAGTGTGAATATTCTGCAACAGCAGGAAAACCTCAGACAATACACATACACATACTTATTCTGCTTCATAAATGTGTCGTTCACTTTATCACATTAAGCCTGTTGATTCTATCATACTAATTTTATCTCAAAAGAAAATTTGCTAAACACGAGATTGGCTCAAAGAGACTCAAGAATGTGCAAAACTTAGATATCACAAAACTTAGAAAATTTGCTAAACACGAGATTGGCTCAAAGAGACACATTTAGAGGTCACTGCACTCCTAATCACAGCTGAATAAATTAACATAACTGAGCCTTATCATTGACAAATAACATAAATTGAGCTGAATAAATTGATTGAATAAATAACAACTAAACACTTGACTAGGTATCTTAATTCTTGAATTCTGAAACCTAATAAAAGAGGTTTTGAAACTCAAACTTATCAAGTTTGTGTCACTGTGCCATGCTCTTTCATACTAGCCAAGAATGTTACTATTGTAACAAAGATATAAAACAAACAACACCACTGATATCTTGTCTTAATATTTAACATTTAATTCAAGTTACTTTCAAGCAATAGTCCAGTGAAAGCCATCACATAACACACACGCTGTAAGTTGGTCACTAGTTGATGTTAATCACTTAATTTGTCCTAATAAAACTAGTAATTAGCACGTGATATTTCCTAATTTCCTCATATTCTTTAATTCTTTTCTAAGACTGACCTTTGTCCTTTAGTTGTGCAGGGTAATTACAGGCTTATTCAGATCAGTTGGAGCTTACAGAAGTTTGTACACATATTTTTGGTCCAGCTTTCGAACGTGGGATATAACAGCTTGATTAACAATAATCTTTTCCCAGTACTCAGAAGCAGCAACAACAACGCGTTTTATCTGAATCTATCATAGAACTGCACCTATTAGAACACTATAAACATGAAGAAGATATTGCCATATAACCAATTTATTTAAATACATATAACCAAATAATAAACATTCAACAACCTAACAAAGAATACTGATTGCAATCAAATAATACTTATAAGTTACAGCCTTACTGATTGCAACTAGAAAGTAACAAAAACGAAATTACATGAAATGATTACACAAACACCGCAAAAACAAAACATATCTAAGCAAATAGAGTGAAAGAAACCTAGAATCAGCTACATCTACCAATTAAACACACAATATTACCAAAAAGACAACAGAAATGCACAAAAAATCACTAAAACAGTACAAAACGGTTAGAAACCCAATACCTCTAAGGGACGCCTGTAAACCGCCGCCGAAAAACCGCTATTCGCTTGAAAACCACCTATTACCAACCGCTCTGTATGTATATAAATAAGTTTGTAAGTATAGATTAATAAGTTTCGTGTAATTGAAGTGTATTGAGCAGAGTGTGGAGTGTATTGTGATTTGGTTGCGATTTAGGGTCTGGAATTTAGGGATTTAGTTTGTAATTGAAGTGCGAAGAAAAAGCTTTAGGGATTTAGGGAGAAGGAGAAGCGGAGAACCGGAGAAGATAATTTAGGGATTATGGTTGTTTAGATTATTGGTCTGGAATTGGGCTAAGTTTTTTTTAGTTGGGCCAAGATTATTGGTCTGGACTCTGGATTCTTAACGAGCTGTTCGATAAAAGCTCGTGTGTGATTCGGCTCGTTAGTGTTCAATAGAAGATCGTGTTCGACTCGTTAGTTAACGAGCTCGAGCTCGAACACATGTTTTTGTGCGATAAGAAAGCTCGGCTCGGCTCGGTTCGTTAGAAAAAAAATTAAGCTCGAATCGTTAACTTCAAAGCTCGACTCGGCTCGGTTCGTGAACAGCCCTAGTTGTACTTCACTAAAAGTGAAATTTCAAGAACCCAATAAAAGGCCAGATTAAATGATTTCAGCAAAATGCCTTCGTGGGTACAGTCTGTATTTGGAATAATAGGGAAAGCTATAATTGATGTACATGCCTGATCTTGAGAACCCCAAGGGCTACATAGTTACTGAAACAGTGGATATAAGAGACAAAACGGTTCCCCCTCTGCCGAAAAATCAATTTCAGGTAAGGAAGAAGGACAAGCGATGATAACCAATGAGTTCTAGGAGCTGCTTAAAAGTCTTTCGGCAATTCCTAATATTTATTTTGGGGTATGTTTACTATCTGGTGTAAGTTCCCATTTTATGAAGCTGATTTTGGCTGGGGAAAACCCGTTTGGGTCAGTGTTGCCAAAGTCTCCATGAAAAATACAGTAGTCTTGATTGATGACAAATCGGGGGAAGGGATCTATCATTGAAGCATGGGTGAGTTTGGATGAGAATGACATGCAGAAGTTTATACAGCATAATGACATCACAAATATTACGTCAGAATCATAATAAGGGTCTTGAACCATCGCGCTCTGTCCACTCATTAAAAGCAAGAACGGTATCGAGTATTTTTAATTGGGTCTGTTGTTGAGTCGAATAAATAATCTGTTGCTGCTCCTCAGGTAAGCTGATGGGTATAACGGATTATCCTGCGACCTTGCTAGAGTGTTAGTTGCTTATATTTCTTTGTTTCTAATTATGTCGGAGCCTATATGGACAGGCATGTTTCCATTGTTCAATGTACTGAAAATCATCGAATAATAAGGTTAATAATCGGTCCTTCATTTTCTCAGTGTTTGTGATTTAGCATATACGTGTACATATTTTCTTAGTTCTTCCCAACATTGTATTCTCTTATTCAACAAGATTCTAATTGATGAAACTTGCATTTCGCTCTGAGGGTAATAGTCCATAAAAAGTTTTACACATTTCATTAAGAGGCTTAAGGTACCTCAAAATACCCGGAGGAGCTTGTAAAGAATGTACTTCAATTTTATTCCAGTCCAAGATTCAAGAAAATATGCACTTTAAAATATGTTTGAAAACTAAAAGGAATAACTAATTATGAACGGAGAGAGTAAAGACCAATTAGCACTTTATGAACAGGAGCTCGTCTCATCTCTTGGTGTGAACTGTTATGGATCTGAACTGTTAACGGAGGAATTTGTGATAACAAAATTTGAGGTTATATGTCGGAATCAAGATCTATGATGGTGGTTTTTCGCCGGAAAGGTCACCGGAGTGTGGTGGTTGTGATGAATTGGGGGCTGATATTGCAAGGGTTTTATGGTGGTGGCTCGATGAGCATTTCTCTTCCAACCCCTCACAATGTGCCTACGTATCCCTATTTATAGGGAATCAAGCCCACGTAGTTCTTGTAGGACAAGGAACCTAAGTCCATTAGAGATAGGTCTCCTTGGTGATAAGCGTCAAGCATAGTCCATGTCGGACTAGAACTCTTAAATTATCATGAAATGCATATCCAAGCCCACTAAGGAGAGCCCATACGATGAAGCCTAGCCGATGACCCCAAGGCTCAACTATGACTGTGCCTTCACGGATACAACATTAGCCCTAACTATTGGAGCTAACATCAACCGCTACCAACTACCACATCAGTCATTAGTTGCAGGGAAAAGTCATGACTTACTCCAAATGCACAAGCTGGTCCTTACCCCCCCGATGAGGATAACCCACCAGACTACCGGGCAAGTTCTCCAAAGTTATCGTCGCACCAGGTGTATCTTACTCACCCAACAAGGATAACTTGCTACAATACATGAATAGACCCTTTGAATGCATTGACAAGCTTAATCATTCTTTAATTCCCCAATAAGGATAACTTATTAGAATACAGAATCAGGCCTACATCTTGTAGTCTTCAATAAATCTTCAATACATATCATCAATTAAATAATACTCTATCCCTTCTTCATGTTACCTCCAAGTTGGCACCCCAACTTGGTCTTCTACGGCATGTTGGCGTGCCAGCTTGTGGTTCGCCCAAGGTTGGCGCTCCAACCTTGGTCCTGCTCATGGTTGGTGCTCCAACGCATCCCCAGTCCTGTTTTGGAGCTCCAAGTTCACCTCCTGTTTCCTTCATCTATCATTCATATTAATATATTCCTTGGCACGCCCGACGTGGGCGCTCCAACCTTGGTGTGGGCGCTCCAACCTTGGCACGCCCGGCGTGGGCGCTCCAACCTTGGCACGCCCGGCTTGGGCGCTCCAACCTTGGCAGGCCCGACGTGGGCGCTCCAACCTTGGCACGCCCGACGTGGGCGCTCCAACCTTGGCACGCCCGACGTGGGCGCTCCAACCTTGGCACGCCCGACGTCGGCGCTCCAACCTTGGCACGCCCGACGTCGACTCTCCAACCTTGGCACGCCCAATGTTGGCTCTCAAACACCTATCCACCCCTATTCTGGAGCTCCAAGTTCATCTTCTGTCATTATTCTTTCCTTAGTCAAATTTCAGGTATAACATGAACTATTCTTATCAGCAGAAAGAAAGATTAGAAATATCTTGCCATTGTAACATAAGATCAGTGCGTTAGTGATCAAATGGTACGTAAAAATATATTATGTCATCTTCATGTTCACCAGGAGCTGCTTAAAAGTCTTTCAGCAATTCCTTATATTTATTTTGGGGGTATGTGTACCAGCTGGTGTAAGTTCCCATTTTACGAAGCTGATTTTGGCTGGGGAAACCCCGTTTGGGTCAGTGTTGCCAACGTCCCCCTGAAAAATACAGTAGTCCTGATTGATGACAAGTCAGGGGGAGAAATCGAAGCATGGGTAAATTTGGATGAGAATGACATGCAAAACTTCGTACAGCATAGTGACATCGCAGATATTATGTCTGAATCATAGTTAGGACGTTGAACCATCGGAACACTGTCCCCTCATTCAAAGCAAGGTCAC
Organism: Heracleum sosnowskyi; assembly: GCA_030848705.1. Lineage (NCBI taxonomy): Eukaryota > Viridiplantae > Streptophyta > Magnoliopsida > Apiales > Apiaceae > Heracleum > Heracleum sosnowskyi. The sequence goes on from CM061242.1 coordinate 12,573,735, forward strand.
TTGTATTCCTAATAAGGTCTGTTTCTGGGAAATGAATTATGTGTAGTAGTAGTACCGCTCTTTTAAGTTTTAATAAGCTAGTGATGTATTATTGATTTATCCTGTAGCCTTGCTAGATTGCTGGTTGCTTATATTTCTCTGTTTCTATTATGTTGTAGCCTCTATTGACAGGCATGTTTCCTTTTTTTATGTAGTACAAACATTCAATATAGGGCTGGTAATCGGTCCTAAATTTTCTTAGCATTTGTGTTGTACTATACACATTTACCTTCTTCCGTAGTTGTTCCCAGCATTGCATTCACATATTCTCCAAGCTTCTAATTGATAAAACTTGCACTTCTCTCCGGCCGATAGGTAATGTTGAGTAATATCCAACAAAATAGCTAACCATTTTTACATATTACTCTTGGAGATGCTTTTAGGCATTAGCCTTCAGAACGCAAGACTTAGATATATCTTTCTCTAATGTAATTGCAATCCTCAGCTTCCCCATGTATTTTAGTGTATAAATCATTTCTCAACAGCCACCGGTCCAAATCAGATTCGAAACTGCAGAACTTGAATCATTCAGCATGTCACGAATAACAGTGTCGGTTTTTCTCATACATAGCACATTTTCGTAAAAAGAAATACTTTTCCGATAAAGTATACTATCATTTAAAATATTGAAAATTCCTGACGATATATAGTAGTAAGATATTATTTTTGACAAAATGTTCTACAATTTTTTTTATAAAAGTAAAGAAAAATACTAAAGCTCTCAAATTAAATTGCAAAATAATTTTCAAATCCCGTCATAAAATAATTAAATAAGATGGAGTTCATGTATCCACTAACACCATCAATTAAAATAACTCAAACTACCTCATCAACTATGACACCGTTTGAAAACCTATTTTGATATCAAATTTGAGACCTCTACTCAAAGGTGATAAAATAGAAAAAATTAAACGTCTAAAACTGCTGTGCAAAAGTAAAAAAATTAAAATTAAAATGTATTCTAATTAAGAGGTGTTTACTGTGATAACTGAAAAAATCTACAAATTCATGTAACATTCTGAAAAAGAAAGTATAATATTAGTATTTCCTTACATTTTATATTGTTTATATCAGTTTAAAGTACTTAAAATGTTTTCTTATCTAACGGCCAATATATTATATGGATTCCGTTTAAATTCAAAACCGAAACCAAATCAGTTGGAACGGTTTAATTTTCAGATTTTAATTCCATTCAGATCGACGGATTACATTTTTATCAATTTTTAACCGTTTCCTTTAATATTTTTTTTTTGACAAAATGCAAGTTTATAACTCCTTCAAATCATGCAAAATACAGTTCTTAACATTGACTGACCTCCAATCAAAAATGCAATCAGGATACATATGAGAGACATGAGCCGACATATTCGCAGACCGTTTCCTTTAATATTTAATCTGGATTGTTTTGCTCATCCGGTCAAATATGTGTATACTTTTGTTATTATAAATAGAACACATCCTGGTAGAAGGTTGTATCAACAAAGTTCATCAATACATTGTACCAATTAGTTCAGGCAAGATGAAAGTTGAAATCCTATCCAGAGAGCTCATCAAACCATATACTGCCACACCCAGTTTTCGAAACTACAGGCTTTCATTAATGGATGAATTAGCCCCTAACATGAATGCTCCCACCATGTACTATTACTCTGCCCCTGATCAGGATACTAGTAATGATACCACATTGCGGTTCAAGCACCTGAAGAATTCGCTATCGAAGGCCTTGACTAGTTTTTATCCTTTTGCTGGAAGATATCGTATCTACACCCATTCGGTTGATTGCGGTGATCAAGGTGTTGAATTTGTCCAAGCCAAAGTTGATATTCGTCTCGATGATCTTGTCAGCCAATGGATGAATGTGAAGGCTGAGCTGCTCAATGATTTAGTTCCGTGCCCAATGGGTGCAATTGATGGCTACGACGATCCTTTACTTGCAGTACAAGTAAATGCCTTCAGTTGTGGAGGATTTGCTATTACAGTGTACTTCACACAGAATTGCTGACATGCAATCCGTTATGTCATTTGTCAGCGCATGGGCTATTGCTACAAAGCAGGAACTCGGGTACGTTGATGAAAATTACCAGCCAATCCTACCCAACTTTGACTCGGGTTCTCTGTTTCCGGGGAAAATGTTGCCTTGTATCCCTGCTGGACTTGGAAGGGAAAAGGAAAATTTTGAATTGTACAAGATTGTCACAAAGATGTTTTACTTTGACAAAAGTAAGATTTCGAGTATTCGAGAAAGGGCCAGATTAGATGATTCAAGCTTGTTACCTTCAAAGGTACAGTCTATATCTGGATTAATAGGGAAGGCCATCATTGATGTACATGTTGCCAACCCTGAAAACCCAAACACCTATACAATTATTCAAGCAGTTAATATAAGAAAAAGAACAGTTCCGCCTCTTCCTGACAATCAATTTGGAAATCTCTATATATTATCCTCTTTTCAATCAGCGGTAGGTCCTGAAAGAGTAGCAAGTCTGGCAACTTTGGTTAATTATCTTTCCAAATCTGTCAAGGGAGTTGTGGATGCCTGTGCAACGGTGTTATCACCAGGGAAGGAAAGCCAAACGATGATTAGTCATGGGGTCTATGAGCTGATGAATAGTCTTTCAGATCCAAATATGTTTCTTGCTGCTTCGATTTCTAGCTGGTCTAAGTTTCCATATTATGATTTAGCTGATTTTGGCTGGGGAAAACCTGTATGGTTCGGTGTTCCCAACATCTGTTGGGTTTGTGGAGTCTAACAGGTTTCAGAATTGGTTTCTGATTTGAGTTAGAATTTCCAGATCTGAATTCTAATTAAAGTTAGTAATTTCAGAATTTCAGAATTAGACTCTGATTAGTTTTAGGCCCAGTTTTTTCTCTTATAAATAGTCTCATGTAATTGTAAAACACCAACACATCAGAACACAACAGAACAACATAGTTGTGAGAGATCAATACAACATTAGTGCGGCTTGTGGAGTATGAATTTCCGAACCACGTAAATCTTTGTCTTGTTTGATTGTCGTTTATTTTCTTGTTCTTGTTTATTCGCTTTGGGTTTTGCTTTCGTTGTTGTATACTCAACAACTGGTATCAAGAGCCTAGGTTTTCAGGCGAGTGGGAGCGATAGCAGAAGATGGGAAAGTAAAGATCAACAAATTTGATGGCAAAGATTTTGGATATTGGAAGATGCAAATTGAAGATTATTTGTATCAGAAAAAACTACACCAACCGCTAGAAGAGAAGAAGCCAGATAAGATGGATGAGACTGAATGGAAGCTATTGGATAGGCAGGCTCTGGGTGTTGTCAAATTGACTTTGGCGAAGAACATTGCTTACAATATCGTCAAGGAAACGACAACTTATGGATTGATCAAGGCGTTAACAAATATGTATGAGAAGCCATCTGCTTCGAATAAGGTGTATTTGTGTCGTTTGTTGTTTGCCGCGAGATTGAATGAAGGTGATTGTGTTGTTGATCATGTGAACGAATTTAATTCTATCCTATCAAGATTGGCATCGGTGGATATTAAATTTGATGATGAAGTACAAGCCTTGTTGTTGGTATCCTCGTTACCTGACAGTTGGTCAGGATTTGTCACTGTTATTAGTAATTCATCTGGGAGCGGTAAGATGACTTTTAATGGAGTTCGAGATTCGATTCTTGGAGAAGATATTCGTAGGAGAAACTCAGGAGAGTCGTCAGGTTCCTTATTGAGTACAGAGAGCAGAGGCAGAAAGTCCGAGAGGGGGCAGAATCAAATGCGTAGTAGATCGAAGTCACAGAAAAGAGGGCAATCCAAATATCGCAAGGAGATTGTTTGTTGGAATTGTCAGAAAAAGGGTAACTTCAGAAATCAGTGTACGGCTCCGGCAGCTCCAAAAGGAAAAAAGAAAGAGGATAATTCAGCTAATGTAGTTGAAGAAGTGGTGAGCGACGATGCTTTGATTTGTTGTGTTGAATGTTCGGTTGAATCATGGGTTATGGATTCTGGTGCATCATTCCATGCGACCCCTTGCAAGGATTTGATGTTAAATTTCAGACTTGGAAATTTTGGTAAAGTCCGTCTTGCTGATGATGAGACTTTGGATATTGCGGGCATGGGAGATATTAATCTCAAGACCTCTTTGGGGACAAGCTGGACGTTGAAAGATGTAAGGTACATTCCCGGACTTAAGAAGATGTTGATATCTGTGGGTCAGTTAGATAAGGAAGGGTATCGAGTTTCTTTCGGAAACGGACAGTGGAAGGTTATAAAGGGGAATCTAGTTGTTGCTCGTGGAGAGAAGAAGAGGACTTTGTACATAGTTGAACAATCTAGCTATGAAGCAAATGCAGTTGCTGATGAGATTGGGTCTTCAACTTTGTGGCACCAAAGACTTGGTCATATGAGTGAAAAGGGTATGAAGCTGTTAACTTCGAAGGGGAAGATTCCAAAGCTGAAGAATGTGGAAGTTGGGTTCTGTGAGCCATGTGTTCTTGGAAAGCAGAAACGAGTTACTTTTGCAAAATCAGGGAGGACCCCGAAGGCTAAGAAGTTAGAGCTAGTTCATACAGATGTATATGGTCCAACAACAATTGCGTCGTTGGGGGGATCTCTCTACTATGTTACTTTCATTGATGATTCCACTAGAAAGGTATGGATTTATTTTTTGAAGAAAAAATCAGATGTGTTTGATACTTTCAAGAAGTGGAAGACTGAAGTTGAAACTCAGACTGGTTTGAAGGTTAAGAGTTTGATGTCAGATAATGGTGGTGAGTATAGTAGTGATGAGTTTAAAAGCTATTACGCAGAGTACGGGATTAGAATGATTAAAACTATTCCAGAGACACCACAGCAGAATGGTGTTGCAGAGCGCATGAACAGAACCTTGAATGAGAGGGCCAAGAGTATGAGGTTACATGTAGGGTTGCCGAAGATTTTTTGGGCAGATGCAGTTAGCACAGCAGCGTATCTCATAAACAGAGGACCTTCAGTTCCTTTGGGGTTCAAGATTCCTGAAGAAGAGTGGCAGGAAAAAGAGGTAAATCTTTCACACTTGCGAGTTTTTGGTTGTGTTTCTTATGTGCGTGTTAAAGATTCAGACAGAGACAAGCTTGATCCGAAAGCAAAGAAGTGTATCTTCATTGGTTATGGCTCAGATGATATGGGTTACCGTTTCTGGGATGAACTGACGAAGAAGGTCGTTAGAAGTAGAGATGTTACTTTTAATGAAAATGCGGTGTACAAGGATAAGCTTGCAGTCGATTCTGAGTTTACAAAGGAACAATCTGAAAAAGAGAAAGTAGTGCTTGAAGATATTACTGAAGAAGATCTTGCAGGAAATAGTGGGAGTTCTGGGAATGCTGATGAGACAGGTTCAGTTACTCCACAGGCTGAGGTAAGAAGATCTAGCAGAACTATGAGGCCGCCACAAAGATTTTCTCCTTCAGCATATTACATGTTATTGACCAAGGACGGAGAGCCTCAGTGTTATTCAGAGGCAGTTCAGGTGGATGATTCAGTTAAGTGGAAATCAGCCATGGAAGAAGAGATGAATTCTCTTGAGAAGAATGAGACTTGGTCTTTAACAGAATTACCAGCAGGAAAAAAGGCTTTACAAAATAAGTGGGTGTTCAGGATCAAAGAAGAACCAGATGGCAGCAAAAGGTACAAAGCAAGGTTAGTAGCCAAGGGATATCAACAGAAAAAGGGTATTGACTATACTGATATATTTTCTCCGGTTGTTAAGATGACTACTGTTAGACTTGTGCTAAGCATTGTGGCTGTAGATGAGTTACATCTAGAGCAACTAGATGTTAAGACCGCGTTCTTACATGGTGATCTTGAGGAAGACATCTACATGGTTCAGCCAGAGGGATTTCAGGTAGCTGGGAAAGAAAACTTGGTTTGCAAGCTTACAAAAAGCTTGTATGGTTTGAAGCAAGCACCAAGACAATGGTACTTGAAGTTTGACAGCTTTATGATGAAGAATGGGTACACGAGAAGTGCTATGGATCATTGTTGTTACTTTAAACAATTTGATTCATCTTATATCATATTGTTGTTGTATGTTGATGACATGTTGATAGCAGGATCAAACATGAGGGAAATCAACAGGCTAAAGAGACAGATGTCTGAAGAGTTTGAGATGAAGGATATGGGTGCAGCAAAACAGATACTTGGTATGAGCATCATAAGGGATAGATCTGAAGGTACTTTGAAATTATCTCAAGAGAACTATATTGAGAAATTATTGCAGAAATTCAGTGTCCAAGATGCGAAGACCAGAAGTACACCGTTGGCAACTCACTTTAATCTCACGAAGAAGCAGTCACCTAAAACGGATGAAGGCAAGAAAGATATGGCTAAAGTTCCGTATGCATCTGCAGTTGGTAGTTTGATGTATGCTATGGTGTGTACAAGGCCAGACATTGCTCATGCAGTGGGAGTTGTTAGCAGGTTCATGTCTAATCCAGGAAAAGAGCATTGGGAAGCAGTCAAGTGGTTGTTACGCTACTTGAAAGGCACATCCAAGTTTGCATTATGTTTCAGTAAGAAAGATGTTATCTTGGAAGGGTTCTCTGATGCAGATTTGGGCGGATGCTTGGATACAAGAAAAAGTACTACGGGATATATTTTCACTTTGGGTGGCACATCGGTTAGTTGGATGTCTCGACTTCAAAAGAGTGTTGCTCTTTCAACCACAGAAGTAGAATATATGGCTATCTCTGAAGATGGCAATGAGATGATTTGGTTGAAGAATTTTCTTGAAGAGTTGAGCAAGAAACGGGCGGACAGTGCTTTGTATAGCGACAGTCAGAGTGCCATTCATCTTGCGAAGAATCCTGTGTTTTATGCTAGGACGAAGCATATTCAGCTGAGATATCACTTTACGAGGGAGTTGATTAGCAATGGTACTTTGTCCTTGAAGAAAATCCTTGGTTCAAAGAATCCTGCAGATATGTTGACTAAGGTGGTTACCAATGAAAAGTTGAAGCTTTGCATAGCTTCAACTGGCCTTCAGAATTGATTGATGAGAAGGCGCTGCACTAGTTAGAGTTATTGATCGAAGTATTGGGTGTTACTAGATTTACAAGAGTGAAGAGAAGATGTGGTCAGACTCCAAGTGGGAGATTGTTGGGTTTGTGGAGTCTAACAGGTTTCAGAATTGGTTTCTGATTTGAGTTAGAATTTCCAGATCTGAATTCTAATTAAAGTTAGTAATTTCAGAATTTCAGAATTAGACTCTGATTAGTTTTAGGCCCAGTTTTTTCTCTTATAAATAGTCTCATGTAATTGTAAAACACCAACACATCATAACACAACAGAACAACATAGTTGTGAGAGATCAATACAACATTAGTGCGGCTTGTGGAGTATGAATTTCCGAACCACGTAAATCTTTGTCTTGTTTGATTGTCGTTTATTTTCTTGTTCTTGTTTATTCGCTTTGGGTTTTGATTTCGTTGTTGTATACTCAACAACATCCCCATGAAAAATAATGTACTTTTGATTGATGACAAATCTGGGGAAGGAATTGAAGCTTGGGTATCTTTGGATGAGAATGACATGAAAAAATTCATACAGCATAGCGACATCGCAGATGTTATATGTGCATGATAATTAAGGTGTTAAACCATCTGCAAGAAGCTGGTAACTTCGATAGATTTCTATCCGCTCATTTTTTCAGTATGTTGAAGATGACATGATAATTTATGTTGGTTGCTAGGGGTACAGAGGATCCATCCTGTAACCTTACTAGCTAGTTGCTTAATTTCTTTATTTCCTAATAAATGTTCTCTTTGTTTTGTTTTATATCTATATATTTGTGCCTTCTTCTTAGTTCTTCCTAACTTCTTATTTTGCAAGCTTTTGAAAGCGTTCAAATTTCAATGACCTTAAGCCTCACTGCCAATACCAAAATAGTCCCGATAGATCACACAACGACCAAACCTAAATCTACAAACATTTACCTATAAGGTTATAAATTCTGGAACAAATGTAATTATAATACAATATGATAACCGGATGGATTTTCAAAACACTTGATCCACTTATTCACAAACAACTGTTAGAGTTCTGTATGTAAATACTGCTAGCTAGGGAGCTTCGACTCAGCTTTGCTGTTAGCGAGGATTAAAATTAATGTCTGGTCTCGCCTTTGATATGTCACGGGATAAGGAAAATATTGAAGTTCACATGGTCTACACAAAGATATTCTACTTTAGCAAAAGTGAAATTTCGGACTTGTAGATGAGCCATGACTCCAATATGAGTTCGGACTTGTAGGTATGTCATGACTCCAATATGAGTTCGGACTTGTAGGTGAGCCAAGACTCAAATATGAGTTCAGACTAAGAGGTGAGTCATGGCTCAATTATGTGTTCGGATTTGTAGGTGAGCCATGACTCTAATATGAGTTCGGACTTGTAGGTGAGACATGACTCAAATATGAGTTCGGACTAAGAGGTGAGCCATGGCTCAATTACGAATCCGGGTTCGGGAGTGAACCAGGGCCCAGGATGGTTCGGGTTATCATAACCTATCATTTGCCCCCCACTCCCTTATTCAGATTTTCTGGATGGGGGAGTAGAAGCTCCTGAATGGGTAACTTAGGCGAAATTTCTGGTTTGATAGTTGTCCCCCAACCCAGATTGTCATCAATGATGGCAATCCGGGGTGTAAAATGAGCCATGGTTCTTTCACAAGTCCAAGGTTGTGAAACCTTGGGTAACTTAGGCGAAATTTCTGGCTTGGTAGTTGCCCCCCAACCCAGATTGTCATCAAGGATGGCAATCCGGGGTGTAAAATGAGCCATGGTTCTTTTCACAAGTCCAAAGCTGTGAAACTTTGGATAAGTTAAAAAAAATTCTGGCTTGATTGTTGCCCCCCAACCCTGATTGTTATCAAAGATGACAATCCGGGGTTGAAAGGGAGCCATGGTTCTTTCACAAGTCCAAAGCTGTAAAGCTTTGGGTAACTTAGAAAAATTTCTGGCTTGATTGTTGCCCCCAACCCTGATTTTTATCAAGGATGGCAATCCGGGGTGTAAAATGAGTCATGGTTCTTTCTCAAGTCCAAGTTTGTGAAACCTTGGGTAACTTAGAAATTTTTTTGGCTTGATTGTTGCCCCCCAACCCGGATTGTCTTCAAGGATGGCAATCCGGGGTTGAGTCATGGTTCCCAACATCCCCATGAAAAATAATGTACTTTTGATTGATGACAAATCCGGGGAAGGAATTGAAGCTTGGGTATCTTTGGATGAGAATGACATGAAAAAATTCATACAGCATAGCGACATCGCAAATGTTATATGTGCATGATAATTAAGGTGTTAAACCATCTGCAGTATCCAATCATTCAAAGCAAGAAGCTGGTAACTTCGATAGATTTCTATCCGCTCATTTTTTCATTAGTATGTTGAAGATGACATGATAATTTATGTTGGTTGCTAGGGGTATAGAGGATCCATCCTGTAACCTTACTAGCTAGCTAGTTGCTTAGTTTCTTTATTTCCTAATAGATGTTCTCTTTGTTTTGTTTTATATCTATATATTTGTGCCTTCTTCTTAGTTCTTCCTAACTTCGTATTTTTCAAGCTTTTGAAAGTCAAATTTCAATGTCCTTAAGCCTCATTGCCAATACCAAATAGTCCTGATAGATCACACAACGACCAAACCTGAATCTACAACATTTACCTATAAGGTTATAAATTCCGGAACAAATGTAATTATAACAATATGATAACTGGATGGATTTTCAAAACACTTGATCCACTTATTCACAAACAACTGTTAGAGTTCTGTATGTAAATACTGCTAGCTAGGGAGTAGAAACAGTAATACTCATCTTCGACTCAGCTTTGCTGTTGCGAGGATTAAAAATTAATGTCTGGTCTCGCCTCTGATATGTCACGGGATACGGAAAATATTGAAGTTCACATGGTCTACACAAAGATATTCTACTTTAGCAAAAGTGAAATTTCGGGCAGATATTATGTCTAGATCAGAAATAGGGCATTGAACCATTCACGCACTGTCAATTCAATCAAAGCAAGAAGGTTACTGATATTCCTAATTAGCTACGTCTGTTTCTTAGTCAACTCTCCTAAAATAAGCTAGTAAGGTTAAACGGATTCATCTTAATACTAGTTTCTAATATTTTTTTGTTGTAGCCTATATATATTTAGGCATGTTTACTTTGTTTTGTGCGCTGCAAATCATTGAATACTAGTCTAAGGCTAATAATCAGCTGTTAAGTTTCGTGGTGTTTGTGTTTTAGTATACACTTATACCTTCATTCTTAGTTCTTCCAAACACGGTATTCACTTATTCTGCAAGCTTCAGACTGATGAAACTTGCATTTCTCTCTAATGGTGATATTGAGTAATATAGACCATCGCCTAGCTTTTATATAATGATTAGCATGTCCAAAACCTGCACATATTGACTTTATGAAAGCTTTTGCTTTTCTTTTGTCTAAATTTCATTGAATTTTATTCACTGATTGTGATTAAATTAACGAATTCAAGATTTATTAGTACTAAGATATTTAATAGAAATTGTTGAAAGTATTTGATTCGTCCAAATCAAATATGAAAATTGAACTTGACTCAGCTGAATTCCTTTATCTTTCTGCTCTTTGAATTAATTGAAATCAATTTTCTTCACTCTGTATTGATAATTCTTTTGAGTTCATTGATTCACCGTTTAGAAGACTTAAAAGGTGAAGATACCGATAAATCTTGGTTTATGTGAATAGATCCTAGATGTCCTAGCAGTCGAATGAAATTTCAAGCACTTTTTTCCTTTATTTTTGACATTAGCTTTCCTATGAAACATTACTGCATTGCTCCATTTCCATTTCTTGTCTTTTGAAAGATGAACTCATTACATGCTACTCAAATAGTCCACAACCCTTTTCGTCATTTCATCATTAGGAGGTTACGGTACTTGAAGATACCCTGAGAAGCTTGTAAAGAAGGTACTAAATGTGATCCCAGTCCTAGAAGAAAGAAAAGTAACAAATCCGCTACAAATGAGCATTTGGCAAAATGATTCCTAAAGATGCTGCATCGTGTTCAGAATACTTCATTTTGACAGTGGCTAGTAGAAATCTACTGTGTTCTCCCTAGTGCCTGATAAGTGGATTTTTAATCCACTTGGAACGCTTCATATCGGCTTAAATTGATGACTTGAACTCAAGTATGTGGTGTGTTTAATGTGTTTTCATTAAGTTTTGCAGAACCAAGAGTTGGAGGTTAATTTGATTAAAATTCGGATTTTCCGGGTAGGTTGCGCAGTCTTCACTGTTTTGGCCATATCTGGAGTTCTACAAGTCCGATTCTGACGATCTTACAGCTCACACGAAGAGGACAACATTTTCTATAATTCTGGACAGAAGGCATGGCGCGGCAGCGCCGTGTTTAAGCTTGTTTATGGCGCGGCAGCGCCGTGGGAAAAAGAAGCAGCAATTCTCTGGCGCGGCAGCGCCGTTATCCTATACAATCCTGGCGCGGCAGCGCCGGTCTGTCTGACGAAATTTCCTGTTTTGACCCGCTTTGCTGATTTTTCGAGTTGAAGTCAAAATTTCCATTCAGTACGACTTGTTGGCACCTGGAGGCCTATATAAAGAGAAGAAAACCCTAGAGATAAAGGAGATACAGATACCACATATTATCTACGGAGTTTTAAAGCACGAAGAAGTAAGGAAGAAGATAGTTTCAATTTATTCTTGTATTCTTTCTAGCTTGTGGATGCTTGGTTTGGGTGTATTCTTTAGAACCTTTGATAATTATTCCAATATTGATTCGTTTTCTTCAATCATGTTTACATTAGAACCCATGGTTACTAGGGATTTGATTATGAACTAACTCGTTGTCATGGGGTTTTAGCGGATTTATTCATGAAGTTTATTTGTTGAATTTTCTCGATGCCTATAGTGTGATTGATGCGATATCCTATCATGGTTGTTTTAATTCGTTATAGGAGAGTAGCTAACTCCTGTAATTGTGTGTTAATTCTTATTGAAGCGAAAGTGGATTTAAGAGTTTAGAACTTGCCATGCTAGCATAGGTTTATGCGTGAGAATATCATTCGTAATTAGTGTCGTAACTCTAACCGTTTTATGACGACTATGTGATCAATTGAATGCTTGTACTTCAACCATTATGTTTTCAATCTTTATAGACATATAGGGACTAAGCATAATTGGAAGACTAAGTGATTTCTATCTTTATTGTGGATATTATTTAGGATGGTATTTGTGCAACGAAAGTTGGCTTATATCAGTTTTGTGTGTTCGATCAGGTATTAATAAATCACATGAAAAGGCTAGAGAATTGGAAACTATAGATGGATTGTTTAATGAAGTTAGGATCCCATGTTTTATTCTCATAAGTAATATATCAGCAATCTTTAGTTTAATATAGTCTTGATAATTTGTTTAGTTAATTTAGTTAATCAAAACACAATTTGATACTTGTCTTAGCATTGAACGATAGCCATACATTGTTGCATAAGTGCATAACTATAATAACCATAGCAGTCTCTGTGGGAACGAACTCTACTTATTCTTATATTACTTGTGACCGCGTATACTTGCGTGATATTGTGTGAACAAGTTTTTGGCGCCGCTGCCGGGGACTTCGGTTTTATTTGTTTAGTTTCAGTATTTACCATCAGTGGTCATTAAAGTTCGGTGACTAGGACGTTTCTCACCAAATTTTCTAGTTGGTGAATTTCAGGTACTTATTGAGAGTGTATGCGTACACGAGCTCGAGCACGTAGAGAAGAATTAGCAAGAAGAGAAGAACTAGCACGAAGGAAACTTGACTTTGAGAACATCAGTGTGGAAAACAATTGTGAATCAGAAGAAGATATGGAAGATCAAGCACAACCAGCGAAGGCTTTGAGTGAATTCTCTCAGCCAAAAGTGGAGGACATTCATACCAGCATTGTTCGTCCAGCTATTGGGGCAAATAATTTCGAGCTTAAGCCAAACATCATTCAGATGATTCAGAATACGGTTCAGTTTGGGGGTAGTCCTGCTGAAGATCCCAATCCTCATATTAGGGACTTCCTTGAGATCTGTGATACCTTCAAATTCAACGGAGTTACAGATGACGCAATCAGATTGAGGCTATTTCCCTTCTCTCTTAGGGATAAAGCCAAGAGTTGGTTACATTCTATGCCATCAGGATCTATTAGAACTTGGGCAGACTGTGCTCAAAAGTTCTTGACAAAGTATTTCTCCATGGCGAAGACAGCAGCTTATAGGAATTCTATTTCTCAGTTTGCTCAGCAACCCCAGGAATCTTTGGGGGAAGCTTGGGAAAGGTACAAGGAGATTTTGGCACGTTGTCCTCATCATGGGATGCCGGATTGGATGATAATCAGCAATTTCTATAACGGGTTGGGAGCTCAGTCCAGGCCTATGTTAGATGCAGCATCTGGAGGTGCGCTATGGGCAAAAAGCTATGAGGATGCCTATAATCTTATCGAGATGATGGCCGCCAATGAGTTTCAGAATCCTATTCAACGCTTGCCACCTGCTAAAGTGGCTGGAGTACTTGAATTGGACGCAGCTACTGCTATTGCTGCTCAACTCAAGGCGTTGACAATGAAGGTAGATTCCCTTTCTAATCATGGGACTAACCAGGTTGCTATGGTGTATGAATTGTGTGCAGGGGCTCATGACACGAATCTGTGTGCTATCTCAGCTGAATCAGCACAGTTTGTTAGTAATTTTCAAAGAGCTCAGCAGCCAGTGCCTAATTCTTATCATCCCAACAATCGGAATCATCCTAATTTCAGTTGGAGCAACAATCAGGGTGGTGTTCAGCAACCACAAAATCAGCAGTTCAATGCAAGGCCATATAATCAGAACTATCAACCACCACCTTATGCTCCAAGGCAACAATTCAATCCACCTGGATTTCAACCATCTCAAGGGAATTCATTGAATCAGTCTGAGAAGTCTGAATTGGAAGAGCTGCGAATGATGTATAAAAGTCAGGCGGTGTCGTTGAAAACTTTAGAGAATCAGATTGGCCAACTAGCCAATGCATTGCTGAACCGTCAACCAGGAACGCTTCCGAGTGACACAGAGATGAATCCAGGCAAGAAAGATCACAAGGAACAGGTCCAGGCAGTAACCTTACGGTCGGGAAAGACTCTACAAGGTCAGAACGAAGGCAATTCAGCTGAGGAAAAAAATGAGTTTTCTGAACAGTTTGTACGGCGCGGCAGCGCCGATGCCCTGTACAAAAACGGCGCGGCAGCGCCGGCCCTTCTGGAAGAAAAAAGTGATTTTGACGCTGGGGTCGATTCTGTTCCTGATTTGGTACCTAATGCTACTCTCTCGACTCACGTAACTGGGAAGAATGAAAATTCTCGGAAAGTAGTAGAAGAAAAGGTGTTTCCACCTCCTCCATTCCCAAAACGAGTTCAAAGGCAAAAGTTTGACAAGCAGTTTGCTAAGTTCTTGGATGTCTTCAAGAAGCTTCAGATTAACATACCATTTGCAGAGGCTCTTGAGCAAATGCCGAGCTATGCGAAGTTTATGAAGGGCATTCTTTCGAAGAAATTGAAACTTGAGGAGCTAGACACCGTTGCTTTGACAGAGGAGTGTAGTGCAGTTCTACAGCAGAAATTGCCACCGAAGCTTAAAGATCCGGGAAGTTTTACCATACCTTGCACTATTGGCAATCAACTTTTCAGCAAATGCTTATGTGATTTGGGAGCTAGCATTAATCTCATGCCAATGTCTGTTTTTAAGCAACTTGGGTTGCCTGAGCCGAAACCAGTTAATATGACCTTACAGTTGGCTGATCGGTCGATCACATATCCAAGGGGTATAGTGCAGGATGTCTTGGTAAAGGTGGATAAGCTGATTTTTCCTGCTGATTTTGTTATTCTTGACTTTGAGGAAGACAAGAAGATCCCTATCATCTTGGGACGACCATTCTTGGCTACAGGTCGGACTCTTATTGATGTCCAAAAGGGAGAGCTCACAATGAGGGTGAGTAATCAAAAGGTCATCTTTAATGTGTTCAAGGCTATGAAATTTCCGACAGAGGAGGAAGAGTGTTTTAGCTTGAATATGGTTGATACGGTTCAGAGAAAGGAGTTTGATCAGCTGTTGAGCAAAAATTCGGACATGCACAAGTTCGAGCATCACAGCAGTGATTCCATTGACAATTCTTCCATTCGAGATCTTTCGAATGTCAAGCTTGGAAAACTTCCACCACATTTGAAGTATGTCCTTCTGAATGATGAGTTGGTGATTTTTAAAGAGTGTGAAGATAATGTGCTGAGAAGGTGGAACAAGGATGACGAGGTAAAAGAGTGTTCTTATCAATCGACGGAGAAGCATAAACACCTTAGAGGTGTAAAGAAGAAAAAGAAAAAATCGATTGATGGAAAAGTCAAGGTGAAGTTTGATTTGGAAAAGATGTGGGAAGAAAGCAAGAAGGTTATCAAACAAAGGGTGAATGGTCCTTCTGCTAAGGACAAGTCAAATGCGATCTTCGAGCCACCATGATTTGATTCACATTTGTCCGGCTAAATGACATTAACGACAGCGCTTCGTGGGAGGCAACCCATGTGTTAGGTATGTTTCTACTATCTTTCTTATTACCTTCAATGAGGACATTGAATATTTTAAGTTTGGGGGTGATAATTAAGGAATGGTAATATTAGTGTGTGTGTGTGTTCATATAGGTTTCATATTGCATATGTAGTTAGTTCATTCATATCTGTGCATGTTCATGTCATATAGGGCATTCTGTTTGCAATAGTATTTATATCTGTCATGTGAGTCCATTTTAGTTGCATGCATATTTCATGATCCCGTAGGATTTGACTATTTCCGTTGGTGAGTCGATGTTGATTGGAGTGTGGTTGTGATGAATAGAGGGTTGATTAAGTTTCTAAGTATTGACTTGCATGCCAGAAACAAATCTATTTCATAAGTCTCATTGGTAGCTTTTGAATTTGATCAGACCATGCTTGTTTGGTGTTAGAATTTAACCACTTGTTTACATTTAGAATGTTGGCTAGATTCTTGAAAACGAAGAAGCACTTATGTATAAGTTGGGGGAAACCAGGGATTTCATGCTAGTTGTAATAAAGGCTAGGCGTCAAATGGCTAGTAGCCGGCTCATTGAAAAGATTTGATTCTTGAAAAAAAAGTTGTATTTGTTTTGTGTTTATGCAGAATTGATCAGGTTGAGCTCTTTAATACTCGAGCAAGTAAGTTCTTTGGGGACTTTGTGCCTAGTGACCTAAGACTTTTCCGGTCTGGGATCCGCTGACCTAAAGCTCGTTAAATGGGTATTATTGTATAATCCTTCCGAGGACTCATCCATTGCACGGTCAAATAAGCATGTGTGTTGTGTGTAGTTGTTTTTGTGTAATAAAGCATGAATTCTTGTCTAACTCAGATGGACTGCGAAGGTGTCTCTTAAGAGTTCTTGTGTCTAGTGTTCATTCTGTTTGTAAGCTTGTGGTTGTTTTGGTGAAGAATAGGTATGGTCTTGATTTAGTTTGGGAGTATATTGGTGAGCATCGCACACACGCACGTTTCTGTGTTTGTCTTGTTGGTCGATGGGAATTTGGTCGAACTCTGTTTGGAAGACTGTGTTCTTTGAGATGTTGGCTCGTTGATTGGTTTTGGTTGGTTTGAAGGGATCGTTGCATTTTCATATAATTGCATACATGTAGTTAGTTGCATTTGTAGTTGCATTGTTAGATGGATTTTGTGGGTACATTCACTATAGGCCCTCACGAGACCTTACTCGTCCACTAGGGCTGCTTAGGGGTTTAAAGGGCTTGTTGCATATGCCAAATGCAACCGTGATCACCTACGGAAGTGGTACTAGTTAGTTGTATATAGTTATATTATTTATGCTTGAGGACAAGCATCGGTTTAAGTTTGGGGGTGTGATAAGTGGATTTTTAATCCACTTGGAACGCTTCATATCGGCTTAAATTGATGACTTGAACTCAAGTATGTGGTGTGTTTAATGTGTTTTCATTAAGTTTTGCAGAACCAAGAGTTGGAGGTTAATTTGATTAAAATTCGGATTTTCCGGGTAGGTTGCGCAGTCTTCACTGTTTTGGCCATATCTGGAGTTCTACAAGTCCGATTCTGACGATCTTACAGCTCACGCGAAGAGGACAACATTTTCTATAATTCTGGACAGAAGGCACGGCGCGGCAGCGCCGTGTTTAAGCTTGTTTATGGCGCGGCAGCGCCGTGGGAAAAAGAAGCAGCAATTCTCTGGCGCGGCAGCGCCGTTATCCTATACAATCCTGGCGCGGCAGCGCCGGTCTGTCTGACGAAATTTCCTGTTTTGACCCGCTTTGCTGATTTTTCGAGTTGAAGTCAAAATTTCCATTCAGTACGACTTGTTGGCACCTGGAGGCCTATATAAAGAGAAGAAAACCCTAGAGATAAAGGAGATACAGATACCACATATTATCTACGGAGTTTTAAAGCACGAAGAAGCAAGGAAGAAGATAGTTTCAATTTATTCTTGTATTCTTTCTAGCTTGTGGATGCTTGGTTTGGGTGTATTCTTTAGAACCTTTGATAATTATTCCAATATTGATTCGTTTTCTTCAATCATGTTTACATTAGAACCCATGGTTACTAGGGATTTGATTATGAACTAACTCGTTGTCATGGGGTTTTAGCGGATTTATTCATGAAGTTTATTTGTTGAATTTTCTCGATGCCTATAGTGTGATTGATGCGATATCCTATCATAGTTGTTTTAATTCGTTATAGGAGAGTAGCTAACTCCTGTAATTGTGTGTTAATTCTTATTGAAGCGAAAGTGGATTTAAGAGTTTAGAACTTGCCATGCTAGCATAGGTTTATGCGTGAGAATATCATTCGTAATTAGTGTCGTAACTCTAACCGTTTTATGACGACTATGTGATCAATTGAATGCTTGTACTTCAACCATTATGTTTTCAATCTTTATAGACATATAGGGACTAAGCATAATTGGAAGACTAAGTGATTTCTATCTTTATTGTGGATATTATTTAGGATGGTATTTGTGCAACGAAAGTTGGCTTATATCAGTTTTGTGTGTTCGATCAGGTATTAATAAATCACATGAAAAGGCTAGAGAATTGGAAACTATAGATGGATTGTTTAATGAAGTTAGGATCCCATGTTTTATTCTCATAAGTAATATATCAGCAATCTTTAGTTTAATATAGTCTTGATAATTTGTTTAGTTAATTTAGTTAATCAAAACACAATTTGATACTTGTCTTAGCATTGAACGATAGCCATACATTGTTGCATAAGTTCATAACTATAATAACCATAGCAGTCTCTGTGGGAACGAACTCTACTTATTCTTATATTACTTGTGACCGCGTATACTTGCGTGATATTGTGTGAACAGTGCCCAAGAAAGCAATCCCTAGTGCTCAAGAAAGCAATCTTGCACAATCATATCTCGTCTTCCATGAATTTTTGTATTTGTTCCCGACAATCTACGTCATTGAGTGCAGTTGTCAGTTAAATTGAGAAAAACTTCTATTTCTAATACACATCTCTTTGCAATGGAGGAACTATCTTAATTATAATAAGGCTTTATGACCTTTTCGCCCTTCAAGTTTGGATCATTGTACCCATAAACCCTTCAAGTCTAAAAGTGTTCTTTTTCACCCATCGGGTATCAAAAATGTACCTTTTCGACCCAGCGGTTGTGTGTTAAAAACGTACAATTTTGATACCCGAGGGGCGAAAAAAAAACGCTTTTAAACTTGAAGGGTTTATGGGTATAACAGATCAAACTTGAAGGGTCAAAAGGTCATAAAGCCTTATATGAATCACCGAAGATGATCATTACGGGAGCATAAAATAGCTATCATGTTCTGCACTTTGCAGGTATCTATCATTGTGCAATTTTTTTTCAACTCTTAACATTCTATTACTATAGTTTTAAAATCTCATAAGAAATTTTCAATTAAAAACCCTATCAGACATGGTTGTAGGAAATGATATGATGTTCATTCTAGGTCTCGTTAGATTATCTTTAAATAACTTACAAGTTAAAACATGTATGTACCTTATTATTCGTATGGCAATTTGTTGATCGTGAGTTCAATTTTTTTACTTCGTGGAGGATCCAAGGTCATGAAAGAAGAACTTCAATATTTTTTAAAGAATTACACATGTAAAGCTAACTTTTGTATAATGACAAATATTGAATGCAGATGAATAAATATAATGAGCAAGAATGAGAAATAAAGAGAGGTTTCTCAGATGCAATTACTCAAACATGTTTCCAATCTGAGTCATACAATCAATCCATTCAGTTATATGACAGCTGATCCTTAACAACCACAAATGTTCTTTGCCAATAATAACACCAATGATTGGATAAAGAGAAAGACAGCTCATAAATAAGTAAAGACAATACTGAAAACTAAAATACAATATTAGAAAATAGTCTGCATAGGTGAGGTGGCACATGATAGGTCTCTCAATACTCCCCCTCAAGCTGAGCGGAGGTTGCCACTGAAGCTCCAAGCTTGTTGAGCATGTTGTAGTGTTGTTTGACTGATAAAGGCTTTGTGAGCACATCTGCAATCTGGGAGTGAGATGGCACATAGTGTGTGACAATAGAGCCAGAGGTTATCTTGTCACGAATGAAGTGGCAATCCACTTCTATGTGTTTGGTCCTTTCGTGCAATACTGGATTTGCTGAAATTGAGATGGCAGCCATGTTGTCACACTGAAGAATAGTTGGAGGCAGATTCTAAAGGCCCATATCTTTCAACAAGGTTGTTATCCAAGTGATTTCACAAGCTGTAAGGGTCATTGCCCTATACTCAGCTTCTGCTGTAGAGCGTGCCACCACACTTTGTTTCTTTGACTTCCAGGAGATGGGTGAACTGCCAAGGAATAAGCAAAAGCCAGTAGTAGATCTTCGAGTGGTTGAGCAACTAGCCCAATCACTATCACAGTGTGCTTGAACTTGCACTGCAGAAGATGATGCTAGAAGAATGCCTTGGCTGGGATTTGATAACAGGTACCTCAAGACTCTCTTGCCAGCCTACATATGAACATTAGTAGGTTTTTTCATAAACTGACTAAGAACATGTACTGGATATGTGATGTCTAGCCCGGTGACAGTTAAGTAAATTAACTTTCCAAGGAGGTTCTGGTACGGATGTGGATCAGTTAGTGGCTCTCATTTGGTTGGGGTAAGCTTGAGGTGCACATCCCTAGGTAGCTTCAATGGTGTGGCATCTTGCATTCCAAATTCTGCCAGCAGATCCATTGTATACTTTTTTTGAGAGACAAAGAAACCAACACTTGTTCTATCAATTTCCAGTCCTAAAAAATACCTCACATCATCCAGATCCTTCATATGAAAAGATTTAAATAAAAAAACTTTGAGGCCATTGATGTCTGCAGTTGACTTGCCAGCAATTAGAAGATCATCAACATATACCAATATCAAGGTGATGGATGAATCAGTAGATTTGGTGAACAGACTATAATCTGTTTTTGACTGGATGTAGTCAATGCACAATAAATTTTCAGATAATTTACTGAACCACCTTCTAGGACTTTGTTTCAAACCATACAATGATTTCACTAATTTACACACAAGGTTAGCTATAGCAGGTGCATCTTCATCAGTGAGGTTGTAAGGAATCTCGCTTCCCAAGCCAGTGTAGCCTCTGGGAAACTTCATATACACTGTCTCATGAAGGTCACCATGCAAGAAAGCATTGGTGACATCCATTTGAATGACACTCCAATTCTGAACTGCAGCTACATCCAATAAAGTTTTAAATGTGCTTAATTTAGCCACATGAGTAAAAGTGTCTAGGTAGTGCACACCATACACTTGTTTACAGCCTAAGATCACCAACATGGCCTTGTGTATCTCAACAGTGCCATCCGGATTAAATTTTGTTTTAAATAACCACTTGCACCCTATTGCCTTTTTGTGAGGGGGCAATGTGGTTATTTCTCAAGTTTGGTTGTCTTCCAAAGCTGTTAATTCTCTGTTCATAGCATCAATCCAGTGTGGGAATTGGGAAGCTTGTTTAAAAGTGATAGGGTCTGTGCTATTTTGAAGTGAAGTTAGGAAACAGTGAAATTGTTCTGGGATGGTGTGTTCTGCAACTTGAATTACATTTACAGTGGGAGGCAAGGAGTGGACAAAGTTGTTTAGCCAAGTTGGTTGTCTAGTAGGTTTGGTTGATCTTCTCAGTATAGGAGCTGAAGGTGTAGGTGGACTTGAGGAGTTTTGTGAAGGTTGAGGTGTGTGGTTATTGTTGTCCTGATCATCAATATCTGTTATAAAGAGGTCATCAGAAGCATCAAGTTGGTTTGTTTGTGGCACAGGTAAATAACAAGGCAAAGGTTCAGTGTATGAGGTTTTTAAGGAAGTGTTCAATGGAAACACTCCCTCATTGAAGGTGACATCTCTTGATGTGAAAGTCTGCATAATGGTGAGGTCAAGAAGTTTGTATCCTTTTACATTCTGTAGGTAGCCAATCAGTACACAGGGCAGTCCCCTTGGTTGAAATTTATCAGTGGTTTGGTTTGGGTTGGAAGCTATTGCCAAACAGCCATAAGCTCTTAAGTGATCATACTCAGCAGGTTTGTTATACAACAGTTCACAAGGGATCTTGAACTGCAACACTCTAGTAGGCAATCGATTTATTATGTGGACATCATTTAGAACAAAATCACCCCAAAAAGATAATGGGAGCCCTGACTGAAACCTTAGGCTTCTAGCCACTTCTAGGACATGTCTATGCTTACGTTCTACTCTAGCGTTTTGCTGAGGACGGCTGACACATGACTTTTGGTGTATAATTCCCATAGAAGAATTTAACTCTTGGCAGTTAAAATCAGAGAATTCCGGGGCATTATCTGATCTAATGTTTAGGATTTTTGTGGCAAAGTGTGTGTGGACATATATTGATAAAAATTATGGAAGCATGTGAAGAAATCAGACTTTTGCTTCATTAGATATAGCCAAGTGACACGGGAGTAGTCATCAACTAGTGTGAGAAAGTATTTATAGTGCTCTCTAGTGTTCACTCTATAGGGACCCCAAGTGTCAATATGCACAAGTTCAAAGATAACACTAGCATGTGAATTACTCAATGTGTAAGGCAGTTTTGCAAATTTAGCCATTGGGCAAGTAAGGCATACCCGAGGTGCTTTTGAATTTATCATTTTGATGTGAGGGATGTGTTGAATAGTAGATACAGCTGCATGTCCCAGTCTCAAATGCCAAGTATCAGTGGCAGCATTCACTAAATTGCAGTGATAACTGAGATCTTGATTTTCACTGTCAAAGAGATAGTATAGCCCCTGTTGTAGGTGTCCTGTAGCTTGTAACTTGTTGGTTTCAACATTGATTATCTCACATGTTTGTGGAGTGAACTTCACAGCACACTTATTATCTCTTGCCAACTTATGTATGGACAATAAGTTGTGTTTAAATTGGGGAACCACCAGCACATTGTCTAACATCAACCCACATTTCAATTTGAAATCACCAACATGAGTTATTCTTGAAACAGCTCATGTAGGTAGATTTATAGTAGAATGTCCCGCTGCAATCCTGACATTGGTTAGTAGTTCCACACTGGAAGTCATGTGGTTACTAGCACCAGAATCCACAATCCAGGGTTTATGGTCATGTATTGCTACATTACAGGACACCATTCCAGAAAACACATTTTCCAACTCTTCATCTGATTCAGAGCATTTTAGTGACTGCAGGGCATTTTCAGGAATCAATTTAAGTAACTGTTCGAGCTGTTGTGGGCTAAACACCACATCTTGGGAAGATTGAACTGTTGCATTGGCCATTTTTTGAGGTCTAAATCTATTCCCTC
The DNA here is from genome assembly GCA_030848705.1 of Heracleum sosnowskyi. Lineage (NCBI taxonomy): Eukaryota > Viridiplantae > Streptophyta > Magnoliopsida > Apiales > Apiaceae > Heracleum > Heracleum sosnowskyi. Next base: position 12,596,653 of record CM061242.1, read on the forward strand.
CTACCCTGGTTTGAGGTTGAAAGTTATTGGTTTTAATTCCTGGGGGTCTATACTTAAAATGCCACTTCGGATAACCGATTACAGACCAACATTTTTCACTCATATGTCCCCTGCCTCCACATGCCTTACATGTGTTGAAGTTGTTGATTTTATTCTCATTTGGGCCTTTGCTAGTCATGGCTAGATGTTCCAATTCTGGACTTTACAGAACATCAATTTCCGATTCTTTTTGCGGAATAACGGCACAAGCTGCTTCAACTGTTGGAAGGGGTTGTTGCATCAGGAGTTGGCTTCGCAACGGACCGTACACATCATCTAGCCCATTCAAAAAAACAAACAGTTTTGACTCATTTTTCTGTGTTGCAATAGCAGGTAACAGAGCTGTAACATCAGCATCTACTGTTGTGACTGGTGGCCAGACATTCATTGAATCTATTTCCTCCCATAAACTACTCAGATTTGTATAATACTCAGCAACTTTCATCTTATTTTGGGTCAAGCTAAACAAATCTTTGTTTAACTTATATTTTCTTGACCCGTTACTAAGCTGAAAACGATGTTCAAGGTGTTTCCATATTGCTTGAGCAGAATTTATAAACAAAATGGACTTTCTAATGCTGTTAGAAACATTATTATAAAGCCATGATATAACTAAGTTGTTACAAGTTTCCCATTACATACCTCGAGTCTCATCAGTAGTAGTTTTAGTGACAGTGCCATCTACGAAGCCAAACTTGCATTTTGAGGCGAGCTGAATCTCCAAAGAATGTTTCCAGTTCCTATAGTCACAAGCACCTTGTAGTTTTGCAACACTTATCGACAAGGGTCCATCAGAGGGATGTAGAAAAAGTGGGGTTTGTAGATCTGTGAAGGTGTATCGTCCCCCTCAGTAGCCATGACTTCGTGTGCTTAAAGATCTCTTAGGTGCTATGCTAGGTTTAATTTTGAGATTTGATATGTTTGTAATGGATCTGTTACGAGAATGAAGAAAATAGGGGTTGCATTCACTGCTCTGATACCATAATGACAAATATTGAATGCAGATGAATCTATACTCTTTATTAATAAGCAAAACAATGTGAAAATGGCGCGCGGTACTAAAGTACCAAAGTACCAAATTTGGTTATCACTTAACCAGGGTTCGATTCCTCGCAACTACATAATTATACAAGATTTATTTACTTTAAATTCTTTAGCTTCATCCAGGGTTCGATTCCTTAAAACTACGTAATTATACAAGATTTATTTATTTACTTTAAATTTCAATAGTTTCATCGAGCGTTAGATTCTTTGTAGCTACGTAATCATATAAGATTTATTTATTTACTTTAATTTCTTTAGTTTTATGCACAGTTCGATTGTTTATATATAACTACATAATTAAATATTTATTTATTTATTATATATTTTTATCATTCAATTCTCGAGAAATACATTTTTAAATAATATTTATTAATAATTTATTAATACTAATATTTTAATGTCGACTCATGCTCGGTCCATGTTTGACACGGGTTATAAGCTAGTAAAGATAATGAGCAAGAATGAGAAATAAAGAGAGGTTTCTCAGATGCAATTACTCAAACATGTTATTTCCAATCTGAGTTGTACAATCAATCCATTCAGCTGTATGACAGTTGATCCTTGACAACCACAAATAGTCCCTCAATTAACTCGTTATATAGAATAAGCGCAGGGAGATCTTATCCAAAACTTTGGTCGGTCACTGTACTACCAAAAGTATACGATCCGTTGGATTATAAAACTATAAATATTCAAATCGATGAGGACCTAATATTAAAAATTGTATTTGATTAATAATAGGATAGTATTTAAATACTAAAAGGTGTATTTTAATAATTTAAACCTATTATAAATGGGTTTTCTATATTGAATAGAAATCTTTATGTAAAAATTCGTAATTATCTTTTCTCTTTATTTTATGGATAGTTCCAGTTAGATAAGAATTACTAAACCATCATTAAATTAAAGATAATTTTGTAAGCTTCGTGTGGGCTGTAAAGTTATTATCTAAATTTTAATAATTATTTTTTTATTATTTTAGCACCAATTTAATTTTTTTCCCTAATTCTTTTAAATTGATAAATTCTTTGTTTATTTAAATAAAATATTAAAATCAATTTAAGAAAAAATTAAAATCGATCGGGTCCGTGTGCGACCAGTATACAACCAAATTAATAATTATAGTTAGATCTTAAATAGATCGATGAGAATTGTTAGATCTAATATTAAAAAGTGTATCTGATTAATAATAGAATTATATTTAAATACTAAAAAGTGTATTTTGATAATTTAAAATTTTTCTATGTAAAAATTCTTAAATATCTTTTCTCTTGAATTTATGTATAGTTGCAGTTAGATAATAATTGTTAAACCAAATATCAAGATAACAATTTAAAATTTTTCTATGTAAAAATTCTTAAATATCTTTTCTCTTGAATTTATGTATAGTTGCAGTTAGATAATAATTGTTAAACCAAATATCAAGATAACAATTCATATCGATTACAATGAGACACTTAAGAGAACTCCCGTAACACTTTTTTTTTCTGAAGGAACATAACAATTCGATTAATCCAAATTATAATTATATTATTTTACATGTAACAAACATAAAATGATAATATCAAAATATTATTAAAATGTTGAGGGTTTCATATTCATAAACGATAATTTTGAATATAATACTTATATTAAAATGTGTATTTGATTAAATGTATGATTAAATTTAAATACTAAGAAGTGTGCTTTGATAATTTAAACCAATTATAAATTGGTTTTCTATTTTGAATTGAATTATTTGTGTAAAACTTCTTAACCATCTTTTCTTTTCAGTTTATTTTTTGGGTAGGTCAGTTGGTCAAGTTAGATAATAATTATTAAACCATCATTAAATTAAAGATAATTTCGTTAGTTTCGCATGAGTTGTAAAATCGTCAAAATTCAATTTCTAAAACTCAGGATATAACCCAAATATTAAAGTGAGTATCTAAATTTTAATAAATATTTTTTTTATTATTGTAGCACCAATTTATTTATTTTTCCACTAATTCTTTTAAATATAGAAATTTTATGTTTTTTTCAATAAAGTATCAAAATTAATTAAGAACAAATTCAAATCGATAAAGAATATAATAATATGAGAATAAAATTTTATATAATCATAACATAAGTTTTATTCTATTTAATATTTTTTTAAGTAATAATGTATTTTAAAATTTTATTTACACCGTAAATAAACCCGAAACATTAAAAGTAAAAGCAGTTAGTATATACTTGATATCCTTATTATATTAAATCCCTGTATATAATAATCATAATAGGGATCTTATCCCAAATTTTGGTCGTAGACAACGAAATTAATAAGGACCATTAGATCTTAACAAGATAAATGAAAATCGTTAGATCAAATATTAAAAAAGTTTATTTTATTAATAATAGGATTATATTTAAATTCTAAAAGGCGTATTTTGATAATTTAAACCAAATATACCAAATATATATAAGTTTTCTATATTGAATAGAATTCTCCATGTAAAAAATTCGTGACTTTCTTTTCTCTTTTTCTCTTCCCTGAACAATTCCACCTAGATAAAAATTGTTAAACTATCTTTTAATTAAAGATAATTTAGTTATCTTCATGTGGGGTGTAAAATCGTCAAAATCTGATTTTTAAAACACAAGATAAAGCTCAAATTAATAAAGTGAATATTTAAATAATAATAATAATTATTATGTCATCATTATTTTAACACGAATTTAATTACTTTTTTCTAACTATTTTAAATTTAGAAATCTATATTCAAAATTAACATCAATCTATGAAAAATTCAAATCAACAAAGAATATAATAATACGCGGATAAAATTTTATAAAATTGTGCATATTTTTAATCCTATTTTATTAAGTTTTATATCATAACTAATCAAATATTATTTATTATTAAATAATAAATTATACGTAAATGGTGATTTTGTTTTATAAGAACTCATAGAGACCTAATTTCATTGTTAGCAGGACTATATTCATATTAAAAAAAACCTTATTTTGAAATTTTAGACTCAGAAGAGGCCAAACTTTTTAAACCTATATACATTGTAAATTATTAAATTCGAAACTTTAAAAGTTTGCTAATCAATTAGTATAGTACTTTTCTGAAAAAGTGTACTTTACAAAAAATATTATCAAATAACATATGTCTGCAAGAAAAAATGAAAAAATTCTTATTTTAAAAAAAAAACTATAAATTTTAATATGTTGTTGGTAGATTCTAACCTTAGATGATTGTAGATGATAATTTTATGTTATATCTAACGTTTTTCAACAATTTAATTTGAAAGATTCAACGATTTGACAAAGCGAACAAACTTAACCTTTCATTATTTAGTTTTTAATATAATAACATAGATATTTACTAGATATACTATAAAAAAAATAAAATTTATACAGAATTTTGATCACGGTGTACTACTTTAAAAGAAGAACTATTACAAAAAATATATATTTTAATTGATAATTTATTTTCTCAAAAAGTCAAAGTTCCCGCATCTTTAACATATTACAAAAAAAAAGTATATTATATTTTAGCAATAAATATTTAAAAAAATTATAAATATTAAGAAAAATTAATGATGTTATCATGGTAGTTTGGTCCTAAATACCGCTAAAACATTCTCAATCGTTAGATCCAATACTTTTAAAAATACATGATCAAGATTATATCATATAAAAAGTTATTATCTAAAAATGATATAAGTTAAAAGATATTATATTAGGATTGTATTTTTTAAAAAGTCAAAACATAAAAATAGTTGTAATTAAATAAGGAAACTCATTTAATACCAAAATAATAAAAATCGTTTAATGTTAAATAGATAGGTGAAAACCGTTAGATTTAAAATTAAAAACTGTATTTGGTTAATAAAGGGTATTCTAATAATTTAAACTAATTTCCTAAATCGAATAGAATTCTCAAACATTAAATTTCATCATTTTATTCTCTTTTTAGTTTTAGAATAGTTTTTAATTGAAAAAGAACTATTAAACCAAAACTAAATTAAAGATTATTTTGTGAATTTCATGTGGACTATAAAATTGGCAAAATCTAATTTTTATAACTCAATATAAACAAATATTAAATTGAGCGTGTAAAATATAATAAATATCAAATTTTTAACTATAATTTTTTTGGCTAAATCTTTTTTAACAATAATTTAATCATGTAAACTAATAACTTTTAAATATTAAAATTTTCATAAATAAATTGTAGAACACAGATATGGACTTTCTTTATAAATTAAAAAGAAAGCCAATTTGGGCTCAGGATTTACGAATAATCAAATATGCCTGTCCGAACCAAGGTTGTATCAGTATCAATATTTTGGCCGGGGAAAACCGACTTGGGTCAGTATTCTCAACGTCCCCATGAAAACCGACTTGGGTCAGTAGTCTATTGATTGCTGACAATCGGGGAAGGAATTGAAGGATGGGTATGCATGGATGGGAATGACATGCAAAAATTCATACAGCATATTATATGTGAATGATAATTAAGGTGTCAAATGATCTGTAGTAACTTGATACGATGACACTGATAAATTTATTCTGAGTCGAATAAATTAGTTGTTCTGCTTCTACAAGTAAACTAGTGGGTGTGTTGATGCTGTTTAGAATGAGTACTGTGGAGAATGATCCGATGCTCTTTCTAGTCGAACTAAGATAAATTTAGGAAAACTTTGTAATTTCGAGATCTGATTTTGATTTACAAAATGTTCATTTTGTTTTTCAATCCTCGTGCTGGATTCAAAGTCGTTAAGGCAAAACTAGTACATAATTTCGTACTGTCAAATGAAGTGCGACCAACTTATAAAATTTATGCCATAATATAGAACACAAATATAGAATATAAAAACCTAATTATATATAGAACACAAATATAGAATTTCACCTATTGACAGCACATTGAAAAAATGCCAAATAATTAAGCTGCTAGGCTCACGATTTATGAATAACTGAATATGCATGTCCAAGCGGCGAGATCAATATTTTGCTTCGGCATATATATAAACTTCAGTTGAAGTAGGATACAACACATCCTGAGGTAGTATTTTACACAAAAAGCAAAGTTGTTTAATTTTTGTACAAGTTGAGGAAAATATGAAAGTTGAAATTTTATCTAGAAAGCTCATTAAACCACATACTGCAACCTCACCCAACTTTAGGACCTATAATATATCCTTACTAGATGAGTTAGCACCAAATATGAATTTTCCCATCATTTTCTATTACTCAGCCCCTGATAAGGATAGTACTAATGATATTACTATAGGGTACAAGCACCTGAAGAAATCGCTATCAAAGGTCTTGACTAGTTTTCATCCTTTTGCAGGAAGATATCATATAGACACTCATTCGGTTGATTGCGGTGATCAAGGTGCTGAATATGTGGAAGCCAAAGTTGATATTCGTCTCGATGATCTTGCCAGCCAACGGATGAATGTGAATGCTGAGCTGCTCAATGATTTACTTCCATACCCAATAGGTGCAACTGATGGCTACGACGATCCTTTACTTGCAGTACAGATAAGTGCCTTTAGTTGTGGTGGAGTTGCCATTGCAGTCTGTAGTTCACACAGAATTGCTGATGCGTCGTCCACAATATTATTTGTCAAGGCATGGGCTATTGCTGCAAAGCAAGAACTCGGGTATGTTGATGAACCTTACCAGCCCATCTCAATCAATTTCAACTCAGCTTCCCTGTTTCCAGGGAAAATGTTGTCTTGTCTCCCTTCTGGAATTTCACGGGATAAGGAAAATATTGATGAGCACAGGGTTGTCACAAAGATGTTTCACTTTAACCAAAATAAGATTGAAAGTGTTCGAGAAAGGGCCAGATTAAATGATGCAAGCAAGATACCTACAAGGGTACAGTCATTATTCGGACTGATAGGACAGGCCATGATCGATGTACATCTTGCCAACCCTGAAAATCCAAAGAGCCATACATTTATTCAAGCAGTCAATGTGAGAAAAAAAACAGTTCCGCCTCTTCCTGACAATCTTTTTGGAAATATCTTCCTATTGGTGTTGGAGGCCCATCATTTTGTTGGGCCGGACCGAGCCCATACCGAAGGCCCATCTCTTGGTAAGCCCACCAGTCTTGCCATAAGCCCAGTACCTCCACTCATAACGGCTGTCATTTATGGTGCGGGGGACACGCTCCCGTCCGCCCCGCCCCCGCTTAAACCTCCTTCGGTTACAATCAGGAAGCACTATATATACAGGTTGAATCTATCTCTAAAGATCATCTTTTTCTGAATACTAGAATACAAACACAGGTCTTTTACGTTTCGAGAATCATACCCAAGATCATATTAACTGTTTCTTACACCGGAGGTGAATCGGGGGCCAACACCCTCGCATTCTTCTTCTGCAGGTCCGAAGTAAGAGGCTGCAGGTCGAAATCTGCCTGCAACATTGGCGCCGTCTGTGGGAACGTAGAAGATCATTCTGTGGATTTATTACAAAGAGCTATGACGAACGGAACTACTGGGAAAGATAACGAAGGTATCGTTCCTCCCGGGTTCGGTACCAGTCGAACTCCCTCAACCCAGCCCAGAATCTTTGATCTGGATGGAGAGGAAGGCCCCATCCCCACTCCCGAAGAACAACGAGAACTAATTATGAGATGGAGGGAGGAGAAGATGGCCAAGGGGAAGGGCCCTGAAATTGAAGAAGACAAAGAGGCGGAAAGATTGGCCAAAAGGAGGGAAGCCTATCGCCTAAGGCTGCAAGCATTAAGGCTCCAAAGAGAGGAGTTGGATTTAGAGGAGAAGGCAATTCTTCGAGAAACCCTGGAGACCGAGCCCCGAAGGGAGAAGCGGGTCAGAGATGACGTAGATGACGAAGACGAGTCCTGGAACTCAGAGTCGCACTCAAGGAGGTCCCGGTCAAAGGTTTCCTACACCTCTGATTCAGGGGATGATGAAGGACCGGACACGCGGGATAGAATTCGTAGAATCGAAAAAGCTATGTTTGGTGAAAGAAAAGTCAGCCACGAGCCTGTGGTGACCGAAGAGATTGAGGATTTCCGACCACCCCCAGGGAGGCAGTTCCCGAAAATGAGCGAGTTCAATGGCAAGGGTGACCCAACAGACCATTGTGAGAAATACGAGGCCCTGATGACTGGAATGGGGCATTGTGACGTCATGCTGTGTAAGATGTTCAAGACCTACCTCAGGGGACCGGCGTCCATGTGGTATCGGTCATTAAGGCCAAGGTCGATTGGGACCTATGAACAGGTGAAGCGGAAATTCTTGAGGCACTACTCCCATTTGTGTCGAAGAGAGAAGGACACCGAGGCCTTGATCCATTGTAGACAGAGGTCGAACGAAGAATTGGGTGATTACTTGGCTCGATTTAAGGAGGAGGAGGCTGGGAATTAGACAAAGTCAAAGCGGCTGGCTTCCTTGCGGCAGGTCTTGACCCAATCAAAGGTAAAAAACTGCGTTCCTCGCTTTACGATATACCCCCCAAGTCTTTAAATGATATATATGTGAGGGGTGAGGCAATAAGGAGAAAAATGGAGTCGATCGGGGGTTACAAGGAGGGGAGAAAGAACGATTCCAGGGAAGACAGGAAGAGCAACTCTAGGGACGACCGAAGGGGTCGAGGAGATATTAAGAGTAGGTTAACAGACAACAGACCCGATAAAGGGGCCGACCGAAGAAGAGATAGAGATAGCGCGGTGTTCACACCTTTAAACACGCCTATCTCGAAGATTCTCCATGAGATAAAAGGCAAGCCGGGATTCGTTCGACCGTCAAGGATGAGAACTCCTGAGAACCGAAGGAACGAGAACAAGTACTGTGACTACCACAGAGATAAAGGACATAATACCGATGAGTGTTTTCACTTGAAGAAATTGATCGAGAAGATGATCAAGGATGGAGAGCTGGCCCAGTTTGTGGGCGACCTTAGGGACAAGTTAGAGTCCATGGAAAAACAAAAGACGATTGAAGTCGGAGAAAAGTACAGGGGAGAAGTCAGGACCATCTCTGGAGGAACCATACTCGATCGGGATAGTAAAACTGCCCGAAAGAAATACGCCCGACAAGTGTATAACCTTCATCAGACTAGTACAGCCAAGCAACCACTCCCTATCTCCTTTACCGAGGATGATTATGAAGATGTCATATGGCCGCACGAAGACCCGCTTGTCATCAACCCGGTTATAGGGGAGAACAAGGTCTGGCGAGTGTTGGTGGACGGAGGAAGCTCGGTAAATATTCTTTACCACAGCACTTACCTCAAAATGAATCTGGGAGGAGAACAGTTGGAGCCATGCCACGAAGCACCTCTTTATGGCTTCGGAAATCAGCCTGTGCCGATTGAAGGCACCATAACTTTGTCCGTTCTGTTGGGGAAAGCACCATACACGATAAAGAAGGAGGCAAAGTTCTATGTCGTTCGGGTGGAAAGCGCTTACAATGGGATATTAGGAAGACCCACCTTGTCTCTGTTCCAGGCAGTGGCTTCTGTTCCCCACTTGAAGTTGAAATTTCTGACCGAAAATGGGATTGGTGAAATGAGAGGCGATCAGAAAGCTGCCCGAATAATAATGTTAGAGGATGTCGCGAAGGATGAAGAGTTTGAAACCCCCGAAGGAGGAAAAAGAAAGAGGAAAGTGAACGAGGTGGGAGGCAGTCACCAACTACTTAGTATCGAGCTGGAAAAGTTTGGGGCCGATCTTTCTAGCCCCATAGCCGAACCAGCAGTTGAAACCGAAGAGGTAGAACTATATGTGGGACAGAAGGGAAAAATGATCCAAATTGGGAAAGGAATGGAGCCTGAGTTGAAAGAAAAGGTCATCAAGGTAATCAGGGAATATCATGATGTGTTTGCATGGGGTCCCGAGGACATGCCTGGCCTAGACCCTTCGGTCGCTAAACATTGTCTTAATGTCAAAGGTGATGCTAAGCCGGTCAAACAGAAGAAAAGGAACTTCGCCATGGAAAGGCAGGAGATCATACAAGCCGAAGTTGAGAAGCTACTCGAGGCAAAATTCATCGAGGATATTAGATATCCCGAGTGGTTGGCAAATGTGGTGGTGGTTAAAAAATCAAACGGAAAATGGAGGATGTGTGTCGATTATACCGATCTCAACAAGAACTGTCCGAAAGACCACTACCCATTGCCGAATATTGATCAGTTGATAGATGCTACTTCGGGACATCAGATTCTCAGCTTTCTAGATGCCTTTTCGGGCTACCATCAAATTGCGATGAATGCCGAGGACATTCCGAAGACAGCATTCATCACACCAAATGGCACATACGCATACATCAAAATGCCCTTCGGCTTGAAGAATGCAGGGGCCACTTTTCAGAAAATGATCAACAAAGTCTTCAAAAAGATGATTGGAAGGAACATGGAATGCTATGTGGACGACATGATAGTCAAATCCCTCCTGCGGGACCACGTAGAAGATCTGCAGGAATGCTTTGAAACTCTCCGACAGAATAACATGAGGATTAATCCAAACAAGTGTACGTTCGGAGTACGCAGTGGGAAATTTCTGGGATACATGGTTAGCGCCCGAGGGATAGAGGCGAACCCAGAAAAAATCAAAGCAGTGGTCGATATGGAGGCTCCGAAAACTATCAAGGACATCCAAAAGCTTACCGGACGGTTAGCAGCATTGAGGAGATTCATTTCCAGGTCAGCCGAAAAAGCGCTACCATTCTTTGAAGTGCTTCGGGGGTCGAAGACATTTGAGTGGGGGCCGAACTGCCAGAAGGCCTTCGAAGAAATAAAAGAATATTTGGTAAACACTCCACTCTTAATGAGACCAGACCCGAAGGAAACATTGCAACTATATTTGGCAGTGAATGATCGAACACTGGGAGCCGTTTTGGTCAAAGAGCATGAAGGGAACCAACACCCGGTTTATTACATCTCGCACATACTGAAGGATGCCGAGACCAGGTATCCTAATGCCGAAAAGTTTGCTTATGGACTCATAATGGCCTCTAGGAAGTTAAGGCATTATTTTCAAGGGCGAACGATCCAAGTCATAACCGATCAGCCCTTAAAGAAAATACTGCAAAGGCCAGAAGCATCGGGAAGAATCGTGGCATGGGCGATTGAACTAGGGGAATATGAGCTAGAATATGTACCAAGAACTTCGATCAAAAGTTCAGGCCCTGGCAGATTTCATGATCGAGTGCACCTTTTCCGGCCCAAAAGACCTCGTTCCCGAAGAGCATCTGATACAGTCTCCGGGAAAGTGGAAATTGTTTGTGGATGGATCGGTCGTCGGTAACAAATATGGGGCAGGTTTGATCTTAACTAGCCCCGAAGGATTCGAAATATGCCAGGCAATCCGCTTCAATTTCCCGGTAACGAACAATGAGGCCGAATACGAAGCTTTGCTGGCTGGTTTGGATTTGGCCCGAAGTTTAGAAGTTAAACACCTAAAGGCCTTCAGTGATTCAATGTTGGTGGTAAAACAGTACAGCGGTGAGTATGGGCAGAAAGATCCTCGTACGAAGGCTTACGCCCAAAAAGTACGCGAGAACACTCAGTTTTTCCTTTCCTTTGAGTTAAGCCAAGTGGCCAGGGAAAACAACAGTCGGGCGGATGCGCTCTCAAGGTTAGCTTCGGCAGATACTCACAATTTAACAGGGTCCATCTATCTAACCGAAGCAAAGACACCTTCGATCGACAGAAAACAATGCCTGGAGATACACCAAGGAATTAATTGGATGACCCCGGTCAGGGCATTCCTCGAAAAGGGTACTCTGCCATTAGATCGAAGAGAGGCACAAAAGATTCGTTATCGGTCGGCCAACTACACTTTGGTAGGGGGCCGATTATTTCGAAGATCAGCAACTCAGCCACTCCTTCGCTGCCTGGACCCTGACGAACAAAAGTTGGCACTAGAAACGGTTCACGAAGGGATCTGCGGAGAGCATTTGGCCGGGAGGTCCTTGGCCTTCAAAATTCTCAGGCAGGGATTCTTTTGGCCGAAGATGAAAGAAGATGCAACGGAATACGCCAAAAAATGCAAACAGTGCCAGCTATTTAGCACAATTCCGAAGCAACCACCCGAGACAATGTCTTCGGTCCTTAGTCCCATCCCTTTTGCCATGTGGGCCGTGGATATTGTAGGAATTTTACCCACCAGCACCAAGCAAGCAAAGTATTGTATAGTGGCAATTGACTACATGACCAAATGGATAGAAGCAAGGCCACTCTCCGCCATCACCGAAGCGGCGGCAATGAAATTCATGTTGGAACAGGTAATATTAAGGTTTGGGATTCCCATGGTGTGTATATCAGATAATGGAGCACAGTTCGTTGGGAGCAAGTTCAAGAAATTTCTGAGCCAATTCGGGGTCCAACAGAGGTTCAGCTCAGTCGGTCATCCCCAAGGCAACGGGGCGATAGAAGCAGCTAATAAAATAATTTTTGACGGGATGAAGAAGAGGTTGGGTGAAGCCAAAGGTTTGTGGGCCGAGGAATTACCTTGGCCGGTTTTGTGGGCATACCGAACGACAACCAGGTCTTCGACCGGAGAGACTCCTTTTAGACTGGCATTCGGGACAGATGCCCTTCTACCAGTAGAAGTCGGACTAGAGTCATACCGAACCCAAGTGTTTGATATTGAGACAAATGAGTTTGGTCTGAAGGCTAATGTGGATTTCTTAGAAGAAGAACGCGAGGTAGCACACCAGAGAAACGTAAGATACCAACTTCAGGCAGCCCAATATTACGACTCGGGAATAAAAAAGAGATCCTTCCAGGTGGGCGACCTAGTACTAAGAGAGCTAGCCACTTCCATGCGAGGAAAACAAGGCAAACTCATGCCGAACTGGGAAGGTCCTTATACAGTCGTAGAAGTCGTCCGACCTGGGACATATAAACTCCACCGTTCGGACGACAGCCCAATCAAAAACACCTGGCACGCTTCACATCTTCGCCGTTTTTATCAGTAAGCCCCTCAGCCTTGTTATGTTTGTTCTTTTCAAAATATTGTTGTTACTAGCAAGAATTGAACACCTTTGGAAACAAAGGTATTTTATGTTCTTTTCAAAGTATTGGTTCACGCAAATTTGAAGATACTTACCTAAAAGCGGGCGACCGTATATGTCTGTCCAATGTACGCACATATGATTAAAATTATGAAATCGACAACCTGTTCGCCTACATAATTTGTTTTTATAGCACATTAAATTAAACCATCAGGACCCATTTTGGGAACTGAATTCTTCTACTGGTTTTAGTATTTCAATTGTTTTAACATGACTAAGGCCGGGAGCACAAAATTTCACCGACCGAAAAGGACCTTACTCATTTATAAAACCCCTCAAAATACCAAGGGGCAGCTAGGTTACGACCAAAGACGCTGAAAAAAAAAAAAAAAAAAAATTATGCTAAGGCAAATAAAACGCCGAAGATGCATAAGAAATAATAAGGAAAAATTATGCTAAGGCAAATAAAACGCCGAAGATGCATAAGAGAAAAAAGCAAAGTAAATTATGCTAAGGCAAATAAAACGCCGAAGATGCATAAGAAATAATAAGGAAAAATTATGCTAAGGCAAATAAAACGCCGAAGATGCATAAGAGAAAAAAGCAAAGTAAATTATGCTAAGGCTAACGAAGTGCCAAAGACGCATAAAATTGGGAAGCGAAATATTGAAGAAAAGACAAACTACTATTGAAGACTGAAGGTCGAATATTACAAAAGCCCGAAGGCATGTTTAAATAAAGCCCGAAGGCAAGTTCAAATAAAACATAAAGAAAGAAATTAATCAGATAAGTCTTCATCGGCACCCGAAGAAACAGTGGGTGGCTCGTCGACTATAGCCTCTCGGGTCACGGGATCCGACATCCCAGCCTCCAGCAAAAGCTTATAATCTAGTCCGACCGAGCTCGCTTTCGAGACAGCTTCATCGTAGCCCATTTGGAAGCACCTATCTTCGGTCACCTCCAAAAGCTTTTTGGCCTTACGAGCTTCACGACGAAGGCTTTTCAGCTGCTCATTACGGCGGCCGACCCGAGCCGTCTTAGACTCCAACTGTTCCTTCAGAAGATGGACTTCGGCTATCTGCTTCTCTTGGGATGTCAGCTGCTCCCGAAGCAGATTCCTCTCCTCCACCAAGGCTTTGGCCTGGCCGGTAACCCTCTCCAGCTCCAGCTCCGCCACTTTGAGCTTTCCTTCAGCTTTTACAGCCCTGACACGATCGTCCTCAGTCTTGTCAGCGGCAGAGGCGATAAGAGGGACAGCCTGAAAACAAAATGGAGATTATTAGTCAAATGGAAACGATAAAAGTATTAAAAGAAGGAAGAGAAGAAAAGGACTTCACCATTGAGAGGAGGCCCATCGCCTCAGTGAGGGCCTTCGCCGCCGAGAGTTTTTCATATATTGCCCGGTCAGCCGGAAGAATCATCCCTCGGCAAAGGTCCGGTCCCACCTCAAGAGCCGACTGAGGAGCGGCCAGGGCGACCGAATCGGTAGCCAAAACACCCCACTGGGGAATATAAGTCTTGACCACCTCTTCGTTCGACCGATTCCTTTTACGGGGCTCTTTGAACAGCTCCCCCTCTGGCTCAGAATCCTTTTCCCGCTCTCTGCGAGGAGAAGTAGCAGGAGTCGCTTGTCGGGGAGATGGGGCAACCTGCCGCTCACTTGCAGAAGCTGTCTGGGCAGAAGCTTCGCCCCTCTCCCGGGCATCCTTCGCCTCTTGGAGTTTTCTCATTCGGCGATCAATCACAGCCTGACGAGAAGACACTGCACACAGAAAAATGCGAGTCAATAAAAATATCAGTCTAAATACCGAAGGAAAACCAGGAAAAAGAAGTTACAAAATAGAAAACAAGACAGAAAATAAACCGTTACCCCCATTACCCCAGAGGGCGAACAACCAATCTTTATCACGACTAAGAGACAGAGGAACTCTTCCCATGTCCAGCTCGCACAATTTTCTGTAATCCTCTGTGTCAGCCCCCAGAATAGAAGGCATCACGAGGTCCTTCGGCTCTACATCCTTCCATACCGCAAATTGGGCGATTTTTGGGCCGGAGAAGAAGAACCACTTGGTGTGACTCTCCTTATTGTTAGAGTTGGTGGAAGCCCAGGCGACCCTATTGGTCTTTCGGGCAATGGTATAAAAGCCCTTACTCTTCCCGTTGCGTCGGAAATCATAATGATGCCAAAAGAGTGAGGTTCGGGGGTCCACGTTCGCCGCCATACACCGTGCTTGAAACACGTTGATGTGTATGAAGCTATTTGGGTCTAACTGCCCTAAGGCTATCCCCATATCCTTGAACAGATGCTTCAAAAGCTGTAGCGTCGGCACCCGAAAGCCGCATTTAAGTGCTGCTTCGGAGAGACCTGTAGCTGTTTTTCCGTGCATCTCTAAGACCTTAGGATTGTGCCATATTCGGTCCGTCCGAGTGGCCAAATGAATGAACCATAGGGTCCTTGGAATGTGATATTCTTCATAAAATCCAACGACCGTCTCTTCGGTCAGTGTAGATCTATGGTTCGCCGCTGGGTACAGTGCGATGTCACTAAACGGAGATAGGTTCGACCGATCCATGTCCCTGCATCCGATAATGAACAGACAATTAGCCATGTACTCGGAATCAACAAAAATAAACTAAAATATGGAGGATAATAGCCGAGTACAGAGGGCCAGGATCGGTCGAATATATTCTAAAATCTAAAGCTTCAGGGCGACCGAGGTGTTCTGATGGATTTAAAGATCCCAGAGGATTATAAACCCAGAACAATCAGGAGGCCCAAGAATAACTTCCCTAAAAATGCAAAACCTAAAAGCCCAGAGAATCAAAAAGATGTATTCCTAAACTACGCACATAGAGACACATGCATATCTGCTATCCTACTACAGACTACAGTCATGGTGGCAAAAAACGATACAAACAAAACATGAAAACTGATACAAAGATAAAGAGATTACTTACTGTTTTGAAGATAAAGCGAGAGTGGAATAGGAGGGCTTGGAAATTCTGGAGTTGAGATAACGGCCCCAATGTTGAAGTAAAGTGCCTGTTTGTTTGAAATCTTGAAGAAAATGCAGTGCTTGTTTGCGTAAAAAATGGGAATGAAGTGGCATTTGGGGATTTAAAGGAAAAGAAAAGACGTTTGGACAACCCAGGGTCTTTTCGAATTCAATGGCCAGGATGCAAGCTCGGATCCCAAGACCTGACAGCCGTCAAAATTAAAGAGGCACGGTTTCCCAAGTGACGTCACACCCCCCAACTGCCAATGTCCTTACTCGAAGAGAGATCTAGCACATTGTTCCGAAGCAGGGGCCGAATTTTGGTCTTCGCCCAGAGGAAATACTCTGAACAAAGCCCAGGGACATGTTGGAGGCCCATCATTTTGTTGGGCCGGACCGAGCCCATACCGAAGGCCCATCTCTTGGTAAGCCCACCAGTCTTGCCATAAGCCCAGTACCTCCACTCATAACGGCTGTCATTTATGGTGCGGGGGACACGCTCCCGTCCGCCCCGCCCCCGCTTAAACCTCCTTCGGTTACAATCAGGAAGCACTATATATACAGGTTGAATCTATCTCTAAAGATCATCTTTTTCTGAATACTAGAATACAAACACAGGTCTTTTACGTTTCGAGAATCATACCCAAGATCATATTAACTGTTTCTTACACCGGAGGTGAATCGGGGGCCAACACCCTCGCATTCTTCTTCTGCAGGTCCGAAGTAAGAGGCTGCAGGTCGAAATCTGCCTGCAACAATTGGCACGTGTTCAATCAGGAGAAGGTCCTGACAGATTAATGGGGCTTCCAGGTTTAGTTGATTGTCTTTCCAAAACTGTCAAGGGAGTTGTGGATACTTGTGGGAAGGCATTATCCCTAGGGAAGGAAGGGCAGACGATGATAAGTGAAGGGTGCTATGAGCTGAAAAAAAGTCTTTCAGATCCTAATATTTACTTTGCGGGTGTGTTTACTAGTTGGTGTAAGTTTCCACTTTATGAAGTAGATTTTGGCTGGGGAAAACCGACTTGGGTCAGTATTCCCAACTTCCTCATAAAAAACGCAGTAGTCTTGATTGATGACAAATCCGGGGAAGGAATTGAAGCATGGGTATGCATGGATGAGAATGACATGCAAAAATTCATACAGCATAACGACATTGCAGATATTTTATCTGAATAATAAACCATCTGGTCTATCCACTTTTCAAATCAAGAAGCTGGACACTCTGAGAGAGATCTATCTACTAAATTAGTATGTTGAAGATGTATAATTTCTGTTGGTTACTTGTATTCCTAATCAGATGACTTTCTGAGTCGAATAAATTCGTTTTCTTGATTAAGCTAGCAGGGATAGTGGATTCATCCTGTAATATTATACTAGTTACTAATATTTCTGTGTTTCCTAATAAATGTTATATTTGTTTTGTTTTAATATCTTGAATTTCTCTCTAACGGTGACATTGAGTAATATAGTTCATCTCTTAGCTTTTATTTAATGATGATCCACATGTCCAAAACCTGCATACAGTGACTTCATTAAGGAGGGTGTATTCGTTTCAGATTTTGAGGAATTAGTAATAATCCACGGATTTTACAAGATTGTTGCACATTTTAATTGTGCGCGGATTCTTGGAGAGTTGATTTAAAATCTCGCAGAGTTGATGCAGAGTCTGGCTGATTTTGAAATGTTTCACACAAATCCATCAAAAATAGATTTCAGCTGGATTTCAAAACTTAAAAAATATATTAACAAATCCATTAAAATCCACCATTTTATTAAATTCAAGAAAATCCATGGATTTTTGAATACCATCAGATTTTAATGGATTTTTTAAAATCCAAATTGAATACACCTAGATTTTGAAAGACTTTTAAAGAATACCGGGCATTTTAAAAAAGACTTTTCAGAAACCTAATTGAATACCCCGCATTTTAAAAGACTTTTCAGAAACCTAATTGAATACCCCCAGATTTTAAAGAATTATTTAAAATCTTAATTGAATACCCCTGAATTTTTAAAATCCTTCAAAATCCTTTAAAATCTCAAATGAATACACCCACCTAAAGCTTTTGCTATTATTCTGTCTAAATTTCTCTGAATTACTGATTGTGATTAAATTAACAAATTGAAGAGTTTATTAGTAAGATATACAATAAAAAATTGTTGAAAGTATTTGATTTGTCCAAATCAAATCTGAAAATTGAACTTGACTCAGTTGAATTCCTTCATCTCTCTGCTCTTTGAATCAATCGAAAGCAATTTTCTTCACTGTACATGGATAATTCTTCAGAATTCACTGATTCACCGTTTAACAGACTTGAAAGGCGAAGTTACAGATAGGTCATAGTTTCTGTAGATAAATCCTAGGTATCTCAGCGCGCAGTTGAATGAGATATCAAGAAGTTTTTTCCATTATTTTTTATATTAACTTTCCTGTTAAACATTACTGCCTTGCTCCGATTCTTGTCTTTCGAAAAATGCATTACATGCTACTCAAATAACATATCAATGCCACCGTGAAAAGTCAAGCATTTTAGTATTTTAGATAATATATTCAGATTTTTTAAAATTTATTTACTATTTATTTTTAATTAAATCAAATAAAATAACTATAAAATTAAAAATAAAATTTAAATAAAATTTTAAAAATCTGAATATATTATCTAAAATACTAGAATGCATGACTTTTCATTTGGTTATAGTGGCATTGAAGAAAAATGTATAGAACTCAATAAAATTTTATTTTACTTCTCGATCATATATTTAGAGGTATTTATTTGATATTTATTATGACTTAAGTGATTTAATTGAGACCCCGTTAAAATTGATGAAAAAATTGATATATGACCTCCACTTCAGTGACTAATTTGATATTTAACCATATAACATATCAAAAAATATTTAGTATTATATCCAATGACTCTCATTAATTTAATTTAAAAGATCTAACGGTTAGAGATTGGATGACCAAACTATGGAGGACCGGACTACAAACCGACTACAAAAAATTTTAATGTTTCGTCTTTAATATAATAGTATAGATAAGTTACGAGTTACAGGTATTTAAATTATATAATGAAAAGCTTGTTATACTTAGATATAGAATAGTGTAGGTAACTTATATTATAAAAATTGAGAAAAATAAAATAGTAGGAAAAAAAACAAGAGTAAGGATTTAAAAAAAAGGAATAGAAAAAGGAAAAGAAAATGGTTTGTAAAAGGGTTAAATGGTATTTTTCATCACTCAACTGACATCCAACTTGCAAGTGAATGATCAAACTCAAAAAACTTTCAAATGCATCACTCAATCAATTAAATCTTGCAATCTCATCACTAAACATATAAAAAATTTCACGTCCGTTAAGTTGAGTTTGACTTTAACGGAAGTCCGTTAAGTATTGTTTTGTCAGTCCACCTCACTCGTCACGTAAGAAAATGATGTGTAAATTAAAAGATTAAATATGAAAAAGATCACTCAACTTATACCCAACTTGCAAGTGGGTCACTCAATTTATACTCTACTTGAAAGTGGGTCACAAACTTTGTTAAATTTTTTATATTAAATAATGTATTTTTCACTTTATACCTAACATATCAGAGAAATACGCATATGATAATCCTTGTGTTCTCATTAGTAAGTGATTTAAGAGAAATACGCATATGATACAACTCAGTAGACATATCATTAATAACATTATTACATTCCTCAATAGAAAGCTCAGAGAGATTGGTGCTAATTATCTGATTAGATGATGAACTAGCCTCATGCTCGCTTGAATCAGCCATCAGTTCAAGGTTCACAAATTCAGTGTCCTCCTCAAGATCATTACCGTCTTCAGCCCAGTCATAATCCTGTGTAATGAATGCTCTACCATTTTGCTTGAGAAGATCAAAGTATTTCTTTTTGTAGTCAACAGATTCAAACTTCTTGTCGCTCTTCTCAGACTTTGGTTTTCTGCACTCATTTGCAAAGTGACCTCCCATTCTACAGTTGAAGCATTTAAATTTGGACCTATCAACAAGGTCCTTCTTGAATGGTCTGGACACTTCAAGGTTTCTCTTGAACTTGAGCTTTGAGAACTTTCTTGACAGAAAAGCTAAGTGATCATCTAGCTCATCCATCTCCTCTTGATTGATGGGCTCACTTTCTTCAATCACCTTCCCTTTGCACTTTCTTGATTCAGCCCTACCTTCACAAACGCTTTGTCTTGGTGTAGCTTCAACATCTTCTTCTTTCATGTCCTCAGCCTTTTCAACACTTGCCACTAGAGCAACAAATCCAGTTTTCTTTTGGACCTTCTCAATTTCTTCATCCTGCTCTATTTCCAGCTCAAATGTTTTTAGGGCTCCATATACTCTTGAGTGTTCCTCAAAGAGACAGTCATGGGCTTCCACTGCTTTGGCAAGGCTCTGAGAAATTTGAGATTTAAGTCCTTGACTTGATACACTCTTCCATACAACTTCAATCCATTTAGCAATTTTTGAAATCTACTGAAAGTATCATTCAAAGATTCTCCACTCTTGAAGTGAAAGTGTTTATACTGTTGTATGAGGAGTTGCATCTTGTTTTCTCTCACCTACTCAGTCCCTTCACATATGGTTTGGATAGTGTCCCAAATCTCCTTAGCTGTAGAGCAGTTGATGACATTGTCAAACATGTCAGAATCAAGACCATTGAACAAAATATTCATGGCCTTCTTTTCTTTATGAACGACGACGATGTCCTCAGGAGTCCATTCTGAACGCAGCTTTGGGATTGTCCTTGGAGCTCCTGGTGGTTCCTGAGCTATTGAGGTGTTTGGCTTCATTGGAACATGAGGGCCATGTTCTATGCACTCTACATAAACTTCATCCATTGACATAAGATATAGGCGCATTTTTACTTTCCAGTAAAAGTAATTTTCTCTATCAAGAACTGGTATCTTAACTCCATGATCCTTCTGACTAATGATTCAGTTGTCTTTGATCTTTAAACTTCTTGTCTGTTAGAAGGTTGCTTTGATACCAATTGTTATTCCCGGACAATGAACCACAATTGTAGAAGGGGGGGTTGAATACAATCTTGAAAACTTTTCAGTTCTTGACAGTGAAAATATGAAAAACAAAACAAGAACAGAAAATAAGATGATACAAGAATTAAAAATTCAGGTGGATTGTTTTTGTCCACCTGAGAGATTTTTATTGAAGCAATCTCTGTGATGTTTATGAATAAACACACAGCTGCAAATACACAACTCTAGCTTCAGCAACTTACAAAGGATACTGCTTTGTGCTCTCTAAATTGCTAAAACCTGATTTATTGATTTCTAGAGTTATGCTACAACTTGATTATATAACCCAAGTTTACAAAGATATTTGAACAGCTAATAATACAAAAAGTACATGTGTTCAGAATCCTTGTTTCTCCATCCCGAGCAGTGGTCCGTGTTTGTAGCTTGCCCTTCTTGGCTGATTGTCTTTTATGGAAATGCTACCTTTGACCATGCAAATAGAATGCTGCTTTCTTCTTGTCACCTTTCCAAAAATACTAGCTTCCATGCTCTGTGTAGTCTGTCAACCCATGTGCTCTGACATCGCTTGTAACAGCCCGACTTTTCGGACTATTAATTCTAAATACAAAACTAAAATAAAATACTATACAATGACAATTACAGACGAAAGCGTGACAAAAGTTCTATACAAAGATAACTATTACAAAAGCGCAGCTAACGATGACAATCCAAGCCAAACTAGTCCAAACCTAAGATCCTCGAACTCGAAATCACATCCACTTGATCTTAACTCGAACCTGAAAATTGTAAGGAATGAGCCATACAGCCCAGCAAGAAACCAATCGATCCAACTAGTCGGGCAAATAACATGTATACATACAAGATAATACGATATTTAATACGATACAATAACGATACACAATACATAACTTACGATACACATATTCTTATTCTTATTCGATAGATACGATACCACATAACAACAATAACTCGAAACCCAAAATTCATGCCACGACCACTACAACCCGGTGATAACGGTCCTAAATTTTCAGAAAATTGTCACTATAACCCGGTGACTCGGTCCTTATTCTTATTCGATATTTTCACAAACCATGGCACAAATCAGAATCCCAAGACCATTATTGCTTACACATAACACATATCAAATAAACACATCACTTCAAAATATAATCTCACTTAGCCCAAGTTGTATAAGCAAATATATACATATAACACATAATTTCGAAAACACTAGGAAACCAAATAATTTTTTAAGCATAAAAAACAAATCTTTTTAAAAACAAAAAAATAGAACGTTTTTTAAATATAAAAACCAAATATAAAAACCAAATAATTTTTTAAGCATAAAAACATATCTTTGTAAAAACATTTTATAGATAACAAACATTTTTCTAAAACCGAATATAAAAAAAACGAATATAAAAAACATTTTCCCGAATATAAAAACTGAATAAAAAAATAAAAATAAATACCAGTTTCGGATCGAGGAGCGGGCATCGATGTTGCTTGGGTTGAACCTTGAGATGATACGGTACCTCTTCCGTCTTCCATTTAAAATTTTTCAAGACTCGTCGGAATTTAGCCGGAAATGCTAGAGTTTGGCCGGAAAATTTTAAAGACTCGTCGGAATTTCTAAAACCAGTGAGCACTTAGCAGAGCAGTTAGCAGTTAGCACTTAGCAGAGAGATATGTAGTTATAGAGAGTATAGAGTAGAGATATGCAGAGAGATAGAGAGTGCAGAATGTGGTGAAGAGAAATGGGGTGCAGAATGTCATATTTATAGAGTGGAGAAATGGCCGTTGGAGACGCCCGTTGCCATAGAAGGAGCCGTTTGAGTGCGCAGAGGAGACATTAGTAGCCGTTTGAGTGTGCAGAATGCAGAAATAGCCGTTGATTTTTGTCAGTTTAGACGTGCCGGGCACGCGGGCCGTGCCGGTTCACGTGCCGGTTCACGGCGGTTCACGTGCCGTGCCGGTTCGACGTGTCGTGTCGTGCCGTGCGCGAATTGCATTCTCCTGACCCGTAAACGCCCCCTTTTCTGTTGCGGTCCGTCGCGGTTCGACTCGCCCCGTTACCGAGCCGAGTTCAATGAGTTATATCGGCGTGCCGTGCCCGGGTTGGCCGATCAGACCCGCTCTGGTGGCCACCTCTAGTTACAGTTGATAATTAAAAAAGCGTTACCAAAACAAAAAAAAAAGCGGGATAAAAGGTAAAAAAATTCAAAGCAGGCCGACAAATATTTTGGTCCAAATAAGACCAAAAAATTTGGGCGGCCTAAATAAACAAAACAAACCCGCTCACTCTCTCAAAAACAAAATAACTCACAAAACAAACCCGCTCACTCTCTCTCTCAAACTCTATCTCAAAATTAGGGTTCTTCACAGGTTTTCACAGGTTTTAATTAGGGTTCTTCATGGGCTTTCCAATTAGAGCTCCTACGGTTCTTCACGGTGTAGTTAGGGCATTTCACGATTTTAATGAGGGTTCTTCAAATTATGGGTTCTTCAATTAGAGCTTCAATTGGGTCTTCACGGTTTGAGCTTCATACACGGTTTGGGTCTTCCCGGTTAGGGCTTATCAACAAGGTAATGTTTATTCTATACTGTTTAATTAGGGTTCTTTAATTGGGTTCTTTAATTGGGGCTTAACTGTTATACTGTTTAATTAGGGTTCTCTAATTGGGTTCTTTAATTTGGGTCTTCACAATGCATGCATAATTGGGTTCTTTAATTTACTGTTTGCATAAAAATATTGTACGTTATTGGTCAAACAGTTTTCAAGCACTGTGTTCTTTTTCTATGCGGGTTATGCGGGTTATACTGTATATTCAAGTAGATTAAGATTAGAGATATTGAGTAGTATTCTCCGATGTTAATATTGTTATTGTTTTACTGATTCTTTGATGTATTGTTTTGTTGTGTTTTATTGTTTCTCTTATCGTAAATGATATTAGTACTTTCAAAAAAATGATATTAGTGATAAACGTGAGAGACGTACTGCAAAGGAGTCACAAATTTTCTCAGTTCCAAGGTCCATCAAATCCTTTTATTTCAGAAAGACCAAAGTGATTTGATGTCACAAAGAGGAAAATTTATGCAGTACATAACTTAAATATATAAAAACCTAAATGTGTTAATGGATATTATTTGGAAGCAGGTTTGAAACACTGACCTGTATAAACTGTTGAAATTGTTGGACTAAAAACTGGTAGTATCTAGGAATTGAGTAGCTATTTCTTCGAATTCTTGAGACCCCAAAATAATTGAATACACAATTGTTTGTTCCTGCGCTTATAATTTATACAACATTTTTAACCAGAAGTTCAGTTCTTTCATTCCCGATTTGGGCTTCAACTCTTGATTTAGACTCTCTGAAGTAGTCCATTTGTTTTGGCATTGAGATTACGACACCCTGCAGATTAGTTTAAAAACAAAAGGAAACAATATAATGGATAATGTGATAAGTTTGCCTATCAATTCAGACAAGGATAAGAGAAACGTCGTGTATTGTACATATAATTCAGCACTTTCCACATACATATAATTCAGCTCCCGATTGTTTTTTTTTAACTATGTTTCGTTATTCGATTTATATTTTTCCAGAAATTACAGCAAGAATTAGTTGATAAGCCTGGTTCCCATCCTTTCGATGAGGTATTTGTTATTCTGTATTGCGTTTTTTTACTCGATTTGTATTATTACTTACTCAAACTTATTATGTACTTTTGTCTATTGGATGTTAGATACTTTACTGCAATATCGGAAACCCTCAGTCTCTAAATCAGCAGCCTATTACCTTCTTCAGAGAGGTTTCGGTTTTATCCTTTACTTTATTTAATACGCAATTTTTTTGTTAATAAGTTATTGATCACGTAATTTTGCCAAATCCTATTCAGGTTCTTGCACAATGTGATCATCCTGCCATCTTGGACAAGAGTGAAACGCAAGGTTTGTTCAGGTGTGTAACTGTGACTTTACTGATTCTCCGTTGTGTTAATAATGTAGTTTTAATCTACTACTTTAAGTTATTTAACTGTTTCTACAGTTTGAGAGCAACATATGATTCCCAGGTCCATATTATGTTCTAGGATTTAATAGCCACTGATCATTCTGGGGGAACCTAACATCTAATATAAAGAACGTAGCTAGTATGAGAATATGGTTAAAATCTGAAATTCCAATTCCAGTGTGTCACCTATCTGCTATCACAGTCAAATCGGGTTAATTATCAAACCCATCACTCATTGGATCCAAATGTATCAAATTAGTCACTTATTGTAAAAATGACTCAATTTAGTCATTAATTTGAAAATTTGTATCAAGAAGATCACGTGGGAATGACTACATTGATACAAATTTTCAACTTTTCAATGATTAAGTTGATACGAATTTTCAAATTCGTGAGTAAATTGAGTCAATTTTACAATAAGTGACTTAATTGATATATTTGGAAGCAATGAGTGATGTCTTTGATACTTATCCCCAGTCAAATCCTATCTAATATGATGAGGAACTTATGGCTAAACACATAGAGGGGAAGGGTAAAATTGGACTATAAGCTGAAAGAAGAAATCTCTACATCAAGAAAAGTATTGAAAACAGATGAAACCTATTTTATTTACCTTGTTTTTCCTAATATCTGATTGCAGCGCTGATTCTATTGAAAGAGCTTGGTAGATACTTGATCAAATTCCTGGAAGAGCCACTGGTGCGTATAGTCATAGCCAGGTACAACACTCGATTTTGTGTAGATCAGTAAATTGATTAAATATGCAATCATATATATATATATTCCTAATTAACGTCTTGTTTACTAGAACAAGAGATGGAGGAGAAAGTTGACAAAAAAGTTCAAGAGGTGATGACAAAGTTGGCTGAGAAGAATTCGGGGTTGAAGTTTAATATTGACGAGTCAAGTGTTTCTGGTGGAGATGACGACGATACTCCGTGACTAGTCTTTATTAGTACTTGATTAGTGTTTCTGATATTGTGATGGTACTTTTGAAAATTTGTTTTTGATGGTACTTTTGTGAACAATAATGTGATGGTACTTTATTAGCGTGACTGTAAAACTAAGTTTGCTTGTCTAAGTACCTTTTGGTGTTTGTTTAATGACATGGAATATATGTTCATGGTGATGCTAACCTGATGCATTTGGTTTTTGTTGGTAATAAAATGTTACTAAGATACGAAAATGTGTTGGCAAAAAATTAATGATATTATTGAACAATTAATGTTGCCATAAAGTAAAATCGTGTTGCCAAAATACAAAAAAGTGTTTCACAAATAAATAAGTGTTGGAATAGAATAGTGAGTGTTGGCATAGGGTCTATTCCAACGCTTTTTCTTAGTGTTGGCAAAAACAAGAAAGTATTGCCATTGGAGTATACGGTAACAGTTTTTTCATGTGTTACTGCAGGTTCATCAAGTGTTGGCATAGACCCCTACGGCCACGGTGCAAAGTCCAACACTTCGAAAATTGGGAAACGTGTTGGCGTAGGCTATTTTTTGGCTTCCAGCAACACTAATCATGATTTTTCACACTTTTTTAGGTGTTGGCAAATGTCATATATGGTGTAGTGATTTTTAATGCTATTTTACTAATACTTTTTAAACAATTCGATTGCGCGGACATAAAAATATGTTAGTGTATAATAAATATTTTTTTAATCTTTGTCACACATTACTAACTTTATAATGATAATATTTTTTTATAATTTAATTTTTAATTAAAATAATAAATACTTGAGAGGTACAAATAAAAATTTCTTCTAATTTTTTTTTTAAGGGAGACTTTTAAAATTTTCATGCCCTTATAATGTTATATTTAAATTCAAGAAATACGTAACTTATATATTAGAATTATGAAAAATAATACTTCTCGGCACCGTGCGGCACCTCGATTTATTTGTAAAAGAAATAATGACTACGAATAGTTAATATAATTATTTATTTAGCTATACTCTTAAATCCAAGAAGTTATTTTAATAATGACTCGTTATCATTAAATTTTAAGGTATGTACAATGTGTAACATTTAAATTTTCAAAATAAATAATATTGTTTTACAAATAAATCATAATAAATAATAAACAAAATTTCTAGGCACCGCTTACAACCACACCTCGATCCTTATATATTATAAATATTAGAGTAATGTTAGAAAATTCAAAAATATCTCCTAAAATTTGTACAAAATAAAGTGAATATGTTTTATAATGAATTTAGTAAATTTTCAGTTATAATGAATTTAGTAAATTTTTACGTAAAAATAAGAAACATTGGGCAAGTGATTTACAATGGATATATTATTTTAGAAATATAAATTACTTATAATAAGAAAATAAATATTTTTTGTTGTTAACCTAGATTATATGATTACTTAAAAATATTAAGTTATAAATAGATAACACTGCCAATAATTTAAAAATTAAATTATTATTAGAATTTTAAAAATTAACTTGTCTTGATACATGTACCGAGTAACATGTACAGTTCAAATCATAATTTATAAATGTGTTGTAAGGAGAATTTCGTACAATAGTGTGTTGGAGGTTTATGGAAAGTGGTGGCTGGACTTGTATGATGACTCCTCAGAAATTGAATAGAGAATGGGTTTTTTCTCTTGCTCTTGCCGAGTGTCAATTGTGTATCAGGTGCCTACGTACCCCTTTATATAGGATCAAGCCTCACATAGTTCTTGGAAAACAAGTCATTGGACAAGCCCATTCAGTCCAAGCCCATAAAATAGTCAAGATTTATGTTCCCATAAACAACTCAAGGATTATCAATCCACCTCAAGTTCCCATAAATAGTCCAAGGATTATCAATCCACCTCATGTTCCCATAAATAGTCCAAGGATTATCAATCCACCTTATGTTCCCATAAATAGTCCGGTCTTCACACGTTTTCCTACAATCTCGCGGCATCTCCGCATTTATTCCCATGATTGTAGGTTTGTCCCGTGTTTAACCAAGAAACATTCCATAAACAGGAATTTCAATATTTTGGGCTTCACCCACGATGCGAGCTGGCCAGGCTGGCATCGCTCAAATCATATTTTCATAGTTCAAGTGGTGCGAGCTCACCTATGTTCAATCATCCTCGTTTCTGATAAGTAACACGAGCCCATTACTTCATAATGGTGAGAGCCCATAAGCTTATAGTGAGAGTCCATTAATGAAGATACGATCTTATCATGGTGAACTCATAAGAAAGAGAGTCCAATATTCATTTTAGCGAAGCGAGCCCACCATACTTAAAAGGATTTTAAGCTCAACATAGCTCACGGTGCGAGCCCTAATTCCAGTTCACACCAATCTTTCCAAAATATAATCTGTTCCCTTGGCCCAAATCACTTAGGGACATGTCTAGGGCCCATTACCAAAAATCTAGTATAACAAAATGTAAATTATG
Source organism: Heracleum sosnowskyi (assembly GCA_030848705.1). Lineage (NCBI taxonomy): Eukaryota > Viridiplantae > Streptophyta > Magnoliopsida > Apiales > Apiaceae > Heracleum > Heracleum sosnowskyi. The sequence continues at coordinate 12,625,131 of CM061242.1, forward strand.
ATAAATGTAAAAAAAGTAAATACACTAACATAAAAAAAAACTAACAACCTAAACAATTAATGAAAGAGAGACACAAACAACAATGCCCAAGCAAAGCTTATAAAAACTCAAGCACACAGCTGTTACAAAACCTGAAACTATAGAATTTGAGAACATTTTTGGGATTCTTAGCATTTTGCGAAACTATAATCACTACATTACATAAGAAAAGGGAGAAAAGAAAAGGTAAAAATATAACTCACTCCTATTTAGCCTGGTCTTTCTTATTATGGTCGTCAAGTAATTTCATATATGTCCTGACATTTTTCTATAAATTTTGGAGACTTTCATCCATATTAAAGATTTCGATATCAAAATTTAGACAGGGTTCAAGACCTTTCACAACTTCAATCTTTAAGTATACAAACTTTGTCCATCACTTTTTCATGATATATTTTATCTTGACTACTGAATTTAGACATGTCAAATTCAAACCTGTAAGCATTTTGTTCTTGGAGTACATAGATGATAGACAATTACAATTCAATGATAAGTTGTCAATTTACAGTGCCAAGCAAAAAAGGAAAAAAAGGCATCCAGTAAGTTGAACAAATTCAAAAATATAATATCTTTGATAAAAAAAAAAGAGACTATGACATTCCAACTCATGATTATATTTCTCTCTCGTAAACCCAGCAGAACAGATGCATCATCAGATAAAGTGCAGGACTTTCACAAATCCACGGTAGAAAGTTTTAAAGCAGCAGACTTCTCTATAGCCTTAAAAATTCGATAGGGGTTTTTAGCCTTAGAAATTCGATAACAGACATCTCTGTCCATGACTTCTCTGTAACCGTAAAAAGTTGAGAAACCAGTTTAAAATATAGAAAAGAATTAAGTATGGACATATGTGCAGTACTTAGTCATTTGGATCCTCACCTGGAGTACATAAAAGTGAGATGCAAACCTTCCTATTAGAATAAACTGCAATAAAGAAATAAGTTTCAGATTTTTACTACTCTTAAAAGAGTTTTAACCTTTTATATAAGCTACTAAAAAGACTAATCGTTAGAATGCCACATCTCAGATTGCCGAAGTCCCAATTAGAATGTCACATCTCAGATTGCCCAAGTCCTATATATATATATATATTCACTTATGAGTTATGTCTATACATGACATTGTCCAAATTACTAAGAAACATAGTATTTTTTTAGAAGCTCTCAGCCAATCAGATTTATAATCATGAATAAGTAATATGGCAGCACTGCAGAATATTATAGATAATAAACAGTCCAGGAACTTACACTTAAAATTTATAAACTAACAGTGAAAAGCCTTCATCACTGACCAATACAACGATCACTCGATCAATCATTTGTAGGTGATCTTGCAAGTACAGAAAACAACACAAAAATTGGTTAAGCAAATATCATTATTCTGCAGGAGAAACATAGATAAAGGTGAGGCTCGCCGCTGACTGTACTTATTCGGATTTTTTGGCCAACCAATGCACTGATAATTGTCCTCACTCGATGGCTTCATCCATATTTATGGAACCCGTGCAAACGAAAAAAACCCATAAAAACCCCAATTTCAGAAAATATTTCAAGCCAATCAGCGTTCATAAGCATTAAAACAGTAACTTAAAAAGAATCGATTTCTTGAAATTGACATGGAGCATCCGGACACTATACTAAGTTAATTAGGAATAAAAATGTCCTTAATTTTAAATAAAGGTTATAGTTGAATTAACATTCTTGTTTTCCACCTGGAAAAAATCAAAAACAAAAGTAATATTTATATCCCACTTGAAGTAGGAACTAGGGATGGTAGAATGTACACAATATACCCATGCTCGTAAAAAGCTTTTTCATGAGGACTGAGATTGTAGAATTTTTGAAATTGAGAAGTTGTGATAATAAACAAGTATTCTAACTTTCATGGTTTGTTGTATTAACATTAAGATTAAGGAACTAGAAAACACATTGCAAATCACTTTCCGGCGCCCTTATACATGGTATTGTCCAAATCAATACGAAACATAGAATTTTTTAGAAGCTCTCAAACAATTAAATTTGTACATTTTGCTTCAAGGCAACATACCTGCAAGGATCTTTTACGTTCTTTAAAACTTAATGGATGTGTGACAACACCAACAGTAATGCTCCTTCATGTTTGCTCATGAATAAGCAACAGGGAAGCACGACAAAATATTAAAGATAATAATCTGTCAAGGAAACTAAAGAACAATGAACAGTGATAATAAAATATCCAAAATGTGCTAGAGGTGAAACAACTCCATATTATTTTCAACAAGTAGGTCACCTATTATTTTACTATCCATGGATTGTAAAGTAATATTGTATTAGCAATAAATGCCAATATTGTATTAGCACACCAAGGGAAAACATCATAATTATCCAATATATGCCAGTAAAACAATTTCAAAATAAACTCCTCCAAATATAAACCATTACCTTGTCGGAACGTAATCTAAATTTTAGGAGTGTATCTGTTATCAAATTTATATTGAACTTGATACCGGAGAGAAACATTAGAGGTTCAAACAAAAAAGTAATAATAAAAAATTCTATTAGAACTAATATCAAACAGTTAGCTAGAACTGAGTCGCCACTGCCTATTTGGTAAAGGATAGCTGCTAATGTTCTCCCATTGAATCTGTCATTACAAAATAGTTCGTGATTATCTTCACGCATGATATAGCATCTATAAAAAAACAGTATGTACATATATATGATGGACCAAATATTTATAATTGGAAGGAGAATAATATCACCATGCTTCCACAGTGATTGGAAGAATAAACACATACATGACTAATAGGGTGACTACGCAACATATTTTGAAGTAAACAAATAACAAAAGTTATAGAAAGTGTGACACCGTGTGACACCGAGTTTAGGATTCAGTCTTAAAACAAATTATTGGGTGCTTAATTAAACTTAGCTTGCAATAGAAACTGATGACCTAAGCGAACGACACCACTGAATGACCCAAAAAATGTATCAAAGAAATTCCAATCAGTACATCCCCAACCATATACACGATTTCGAGGAACAGATCAAAGAAATTGTCCGTAAGCTTAAACTTTTAATCATTTGTAAGATAGTACTACAATACACTAATTCATACCTTTTTTAAACTTTACAACAGATTTTTTGATTATACTCCATTATTAGTGCAAATTTTCTAGTTTAACAAAACATGAAAAATCTCTTAACAAACTTTGGATAATCAAGAAAATTACATACTAATTGCGAAAAGATAGACATGTTTTTGTACCTTTGTTACTCTTCTAGAACTCTCATCAAATAGTTGGAGTGCAACTGATGTGTAAAAATAATGTAAACTGCAAGCGCACAGTGTTTAGTTGAGAGACTATGAATTTTCAAAACCCTAACAATTAACTCAGGCGAACTAGACAATAAGATTTGAGATGAGATTTGTTTAACCTAATTAACAATTAAAATTAGATAAGGAAAACCTAGGAATCCGAATCCATATAATCAATCACAATTAATATCAACTCGCCCTAAAATGAATTCTCTTTCCTTCACAAATAAGATATATCAATTAACGAGACAAGCATATACTATGAAACTTGTTATCTAATAATAACCTATCAAAACTTCATGGAGCAAGCAGAGGCTATGAAAAATAAATCTGTTAACAATAATATATCTAAATCACTTTGTCAATTGAACAATTAAGCACCAAGAAAAATAATGAGATATAATTAATAGGAACGAGAAGATATCAACAATAATCAAATTAACTTCATCTTCATCCTAGGGCAATAGATTTAGCTACACATGATTATTAAAAGTAACGAAATGCTAAAAGAATAAAGCATGATTAAACAAATAAAGTAATAATTATATGATATAAAATATAAACAAACTTGCAGGCACACGTGAGGGCAAACAGTATTGTAAATCTAAGTTAATAAACTCAATAAACAAAAGCTGCTCCCTGTTGTCGAACAAATAAGCCAGTACGCCAACAATTGGTCGCCGGAAATAGTAAAACAAAGATGCACCGAAAATAAAGAAATTGTCGGAATAAAAATCAACGACTAACTATTTTAATATATAAACGGAGTGCATAAATATTTGAAGAACAAAGATAAAAACTATCAAATTCTAGGTGTCTCAAATACAACAGGGGAGATATATATATATATATATATATATATATATATATATATATATATATATATATATATATATATATATATATATATATATATATATATAACGGGTTTGGGCTCTTTGACTACAAATCGGATTGTAGAAATATTTCCTCAATTCCTTTTTCTTCTCCGATAAGTTTTCTAATTTTTCACCAATTTTCTTTTGACTTCAAGTATTTCCATCTCCTTGCCTTTTTCACCTTTTTCTGCTTGAAATATGATTTTATTTATTTTCCTACAAAACAAAAGAAAACAATTTATTAAATAATAAAATTACGAAAACAGACATAAAATAGGTATTCAAATTGTATTGAATTATGGACCTATCAGCAACCAACTACAATTAGCAATTTTAAGACTAAAATCAACAGAATAACAATGTAAATTCTATTAGAACTAATATCAAACAGTTTGAGTGCAAAGTTTAAATTATTTAAATATTCAAAAAAAATCTCGAAGAACAACTCATGCTCACCATATGACGCACAATCATTTTTCAATTCAAAATAAAGTCTTCGATTTTTATTATCAAAGGTGAACTGGAACAGAAGCATGTTACGCACAGTCTTCAATCGATTTAAACAAAAAAGATAGTTAGATACATATCAGAGAGAAGATACAATTAGAGAGAGGGAAAAAGGGCAAACTAAAGAGAGAAATACATTATAGACTAATTGAGAGTGGGTAGAATAATGTCTCATTTAAATTTGAATTCTCGAAACATGTGCTTTCAAACTTGATAGGTACTGATAGTAAGCTTCTGTTAGAAGCTTCATAATTTGAATGTAATAATACAAAGAAGAGCACGACACATGAATGTGGACACCTAAGGCTTGGTTTTTTTGTAAATAACTGGAAAACTGATGGTAAAGACTTTAAATGAGGTGAGTTACCGTACAAAACAGGCAACAGACAATATTATATAGAAGATGGCTTAAATATCAAATTGGTCACTGAAGTGGAGGCCATATATCAATTTTTTCATCGAATTTAACGGGGTCTCAGTTGAATCACTTAAGTAATAATAAATATCAAATAGATACATATCGAGAAGTAAAATAAATTTTTATTGAGTTCTATACATTTTTCTTCAATGTCACCATACCTAAATGAAAAGTCATGCATTCTAGTATTTTAGATAATATATTCAGATTTTTTAAAATTTATTTACTATTAATTTTTAATTAAATTAAAAAAATAACTATAAAATTAAAAAAAATAAAATAAAATTTTTAAAAATCTGAATATATTATGTAAAATACTAGAATGCATGACTTTTCATTTGGTTACGGTGGCATTGAAGAAAAATATATAGAACTCAGTAAAATTTTATTTTACTTGAACAAACTGATATATGACCTACAGTATGTTATACTATGTTATACAGTACTTTATGTGTGTAGATTAACAAAACAAAAAAATCAACTATAAACTTATTTGAACTAGGAGAGAATAAACTAAGCAATACAGTGAGAATAAACTAAGAGTGATTTGTACCTTGCTCTCCATGAGCTTTTCCCTTGAAAAGATGGAATTCCAGGCTACCATTTTTCATGTACTCATAAACAGTATAAGATATTTTACTCATAACTAGAGGTGGCCAAACGGGCGGGCGAGCCGTGCCGTGCCGGGTTCGAGGCGAGCCGGGTTGGTGGATGATGGACTCGGGACGAGTACGTTCCCGATGACGAGCCGTGTCGGGCCGTGCTGTGCCAAAGAAACTGGAACTCGCGGCGGACATGGCGGGCTGGCGGGGCGGGGCGAGCGGTTCATGCGGGTTAGGCGGGGCGAGCGGTTCAGGCGGGTTAGGCGGGGCGAGCCGTTTGGCGAGTCATGGCTGTGTATGGCTGTGTTTGAACTTGGAAGGTGCAAGGCAGCAAAGCTTATTATTAAATAAGTTGTGCAAGTTTATTATTAAAAAATAACTTAACTGTCTTGCCTTAACTATAATAAGCTTTTTATTCATTTATACAATATACATTAATTGTCTTGCCTTAACTATAATAAACTTAAACTTCATCAAAAAAATAAGTAATAAAGAAAATGAAACAATGAGTCATAACACCAACCAATGAGCTGCAAAATAAGCATGTAAAATATTCTTACGGGATGACCTTGTTGAAATATAACATAAGATCCATTTGGGGCCTTCTATAACACCTTAAGGTTTTAGATAAACTATTTACTCAACATGATATGGTCGGCGGGGGTCACGAGTTCGACTCCCTGCCAACCCCAATATTCTCACAATTTATGAGGGACACGAAGGCAAATTAATGCCCCAAAAATGGGCGCCCGGGATGGTTATATATAGCTCGACCTGCCCTTCCATCAATTGATACAGCAGCTATAGTTTTAGTAAGGTAGAGATGGCTTAGTTTTGAAAATTATAACTGAATCTGGCAAAGCTAAAATTAAAAGTAGCAGCAAAGTGAATGGTATTTAATAAAAATAGAGGAGCTGAGAGAATTCCCTCACAGGTACTTCCAGAACTCTGTTCTATATCATATCCTTCTGTTGTACGATTTTATGAATTCTTTCCAATTACGATTAAATCTTGATATGTCTTTGCTCTCTTGGAAAGTTGAGCAAACAAATTTGACCACTAGGTTGAAGTTTTTAAAATGAACATGCACATCTATATGTTGCACTCGCAGGATTTTAACAAGTTTGCAGCTACTGTCGCTCCAGTTGCAACTGCTGATTCTAGTCCGTCCTTTCTGCTACTGCCGCTGAAGAGAAGAAAGAAGAGCATGCTGAAGGCTATTTAATAAAATTGCAAATCAGCTCTTACATTTGGTTTTTTTTGCTATTTATATATGTCAAGTTTTCTAAATTTCAGGATATCTAGTTTTGATGTTAAAACGACTGTAATTTTATTAGGCTTAATTTCATTGGACAGTTTGATTTCCAGTCATGAACATATGAGACATAAACTTCAATCAAACAGCAACCTTTATTTGTAAAATCAAACTTTTCTTTGCACGCAAATCATACCTTCACAGTGAGGAAAGCACTCCTTTTTCTTCTTGACGATGTATGTTAATTACTTCTATCGAGTTTAATTATACGTGGAATCATTTGATGTAACATCCCAAGTTTTTTTTTTTTTTGATAATTTTAATTGATAATTTGGTGGTTTATTATTAATAAGTTAGGAGTTACAATACCAGGTATTTAAATTAGATAATGAAAAGCTTGTTAAACTAGATATAGAATAGTGTAGGTAACTTATATTAAAAAAATAGAGAAAGATAAAATAGTAGGAAAAAAAAACAAGAGTAAGGATTTAAAAAAAAAATAGAAAAAGGAAAAGAAAATGGTTTGTAAAAGGGTTAAATAGCATTTTCATCACTCAATTGACGTCCAACTTGCAAGTGAATCATCAAACTCAAAAAACTTTCAAATGCATCACTCAATCAATTAAATCTTGCAATCTCATCACTAAACATATAAAAATTTTCACGTCGGTTAAGTTGAGTTTGATTTCAACAGAAGTCCGTTAAATATTGTTTTGTCAGTCCACCTCACTCGACACATAAAAAAATTATGTATAAATTAAAAGATTAAATATAAAAAAGATCACTCAACTTATACTCAACTTGCAAGTGGGTCACTCAACTTATACTCAACTTGAAAGTGGGTCAAAAAATTTGTTGTTAAATTTTTTATATTAAATAATGTGTTTTTCACTTTATACCTAAAAAATCATCGAATTTGTGTATATATCATCTTTCTCTTAATAATTCCACTGCCACTGTAAATCATTAAATTATATTCATATTACAACCTATAAACTAACTTCTTTTTAAATTAAAATAATATAAGTGATGTATTGTTTTCTTATTATTTTTATACAAACTAAATGCATTTTAAATTTGGTTCAAAAATGCTTTTTAAATTAGTATACTTTATAAATAAATAATTTTATCCCACAAGTAAATCATGTATTTTAATTGAAAAGATAAAATAAATATATAGTTTAATGACTTGATTGCAAGTTTTTTTGAGTTGGATGACCCAATTGAAAATTAGGTATGAGTTAAAATAATATTTTAGTTATTAAGAAGCCACATCAGCATGCGACATCATAATTCCGTTTGATTTTTAACGGTTTCTAACAGCTATGACCTAATTAAAGGTTTTAAACAGTTTAGTGATTTGACCGCAAATATTTTGAGTTGGATGAGCTAGCTGCAAGTTTAGCCCGAGTTGAGTGACCTTTTTGCCATTTAACCCGTTTGTAAAAACACATAAGACTTACATTACTTCCACAGCAACTCTCAGATCGTCCAAAAAATATTTATCTATTTTTCTAGAGATTCTCAATTTTAATTCAATAAAATTAAATTTTCTTTTTTACATTCGAACTTTTAGGGAAGACATTCCTTATTTACACTCAAATTTTCAAGAAAGTCAATAAATATATAAAAATCAATCCCATTTAAAATTTAATTAAACAATATATTACCTTTTTTTATCAACTAACTTAGACCATATTTAAGTTTTAATCTATTTTTCTAGAGTTTCAATATTTTAATTCAATTCGAATTTTTAGGAAAGATGATAAATATATAAAAGTCAATCCTATTTAAAATTTAATTAAACAATTTTTTTCTCAACTAATTTATATTAATTTAATAAAAAATAAAATTCCTTATTTACATTTGAATTTATAGGAAATATAATCAATATATATAAGTTAATACTATTTACAATTTAATTAAACAAATATTACCTTTTTCTTCAAATAACTTAAAATAATTATAAACCTAATCAAATTCTATAATCATATATCTCTAATCCTGTATATAAAGTGATTATCATCGCAACAAGATTAAATACATTAGCATTATTTATGTTTTGTGATTGTATATATTTTAATTTTTTGATGAGTATTGTATATAAAGTTTGTTGATTAGACTTCTTCCTACATGTTCATGCTCATATTTTTTACCTATAAACTTTTGTCATCGGTGATTGTTGTTGGAGTAATTTCGTAATAACACAAATAGGAGGTTGCTGTAATAACGAAATATGAAAATAGGGGGATTTAGGATTTTTGGATGTTTGGGGCTGAGCTCGTATGATGACTCCTCAGAAATTGAATAGAGAATGGGTTCTTTCTATTCCTCTTTCCCGAGTGTCAATTACCGTATCATACAAGGTGCCTACGCACCCTTTTATATAGGGATCAAGCCTCACGTAGTTCTTGGAAAACAAGTCATTAGATAAGTCCATTCAGTCCAAGCCCATAAATAGTCAAAGTTTATCCATCCAATGTTCCCATAAATAGTTCAAGGATTATCAATCCACCTCACGTTCCCATAAATAGTCTGGTCTTCACATGTTTTCCTACAATCTCGCGGCATCTCCACATTTCTTTCCATGATTTGAAGAATATCGTTTGGAGATATTTTCCGTTATTCGTTGATTGAGATTGATTTTTTCCTCGTTTCAGGGAGAGGATATTACTTAGTGATAAAAAAAATTAATTATTAATCTGAATTAATAATTATTAAACAGAGAAATTTGGACTATGCCAAAATATGGCATAACAACAAGCCCCAGTTCTTCAGTGTAGCTTGCTGCAATGGAGAACTAAAAATCTTCGAGCTTCCAAATTTCTTCGGTCACTTAGAGTTTTGTATATAGTCCGAATTGGCGTACACGCTTTTCAAGTGTCATTGCCCACATAAGGATGTGTTTTCGTTCATCCGCGAGCCCCCGAGCTGAGGCTTTAATAAGATACCCAATTTCAAATGTCAGGCTTTCAGCCCATATCACATCCGGTCCCACACGTTTTTCTACAATCTCGCGGCATCTCTGCATTTTTTCACGTGATTGTAGGAATGTCCCATGCCAACCAAGAAATATCCATCTACCAATTAGCCTTCAATAATGTAATTTTATCCATGGACTCTCCTCTGAGAGTAGGGTCTTCCAAAATTATTATCCTCCTCAAAAGAGGGTCTTCAAAAATAAGCCAGCTTCAAATCTGAAAATATTTTTTTCCAATATACAATGCAAAAATAGTAAATAAAATAAATTTGAGAAAACTTATCTTGATTTTTAGCTTCCGAAAAATTTAGAATTGAGTTGTGTTCCATGCTCCTGCGCATAATTTTGATTTTCTTGTAGCCGATTCTTCCGTCCATGTTGTGTGTTGTTATTACCGCGCGAGCTTGTTCCTTGATTACTTTGTTTGTCCTTCATATTCGCATGCGGGCCCCACTATAACATGATGACAACGGTGGTAGTAACCATATGACAGGAAGACGTTCAAAATTCAGAAACTTAGATGAAGGAGTAACTGGATAGGTGAAATTTGGTGATGGGTCTACAGTTAACATTGAAGGAAAGGGATCCATTGCATTCAAGTGCAAGAATGGTGAGGAATGGCTGCTCCACGAGGTATATTTTATTCCTACGCTTCATAATAATATTATAAGTCTAGGACAACTTTCTGAGGCAGGAAACAAAGTGGTAATGCATGGGGACTACCTTTGGGTGTATGATGAACAAGATGAGCTGTTAATGAAGGTTAAGAGATCCTCTAATAGGCTATACAAAATTGTTATCGAAGAAGGAACAACCATATATCTATTATCCAAGGTAGATGAAATGTCCTGGTTGTGGCATTCACGACTAGGACACATGAATTTTCAAGCAATGGGATGGCACGTGGGATACCAGATTTTGTGTAACCTAAAGAAGTATGTAGTGGGTGTTTGCTGTCCAAACAGGCTCATAAACCATTTTCCTCTCAATCAATTGTGGCGAAAGAAAAGTTGGAGCTACTACACGGAGATTTATGCGGACCTATCTCACCACCTACACCAGCAGGAAACAAGTATTTTTTCTGTTGGTTGATGATTTTAGTAGAAAAATGTGGTTATATATGTTGAAGAACAAAAGTGATGCTTTAAAGACGTTCAAAAAGTTAAAGGTGTTAGTTGAGAATGAGGCGAAGATGAGGATAAAATGCCTCAGAACCGATCGAGGTGGCGAATTTACATCAAAGGAGTTCGAGTCTTATTGCGATAGTGAAGGTATAATCAGGCATTTGACAGCTCCGTACTCTCCGCAACAAAACGGAGTTGTGGAACGAAGAAACAGAACCGTTGTTGCAATGACAAGAAGCTTTCTAAAAGAAGAGTATGCCATTTATGTTTTGGGGAGAGGCAGTAAGGCATTCAGTTTACATCTTGAACAGACTGACAACACGGATTTTGAAATGACAAACACCATATGAAGCATGGAAGGGTGAGAAACCTCGATTAGATCATATAAGGATCTTTGGATGTCTTGCCCATATGAAGATACCTAAAGTACACAAAAGAAAGCTGGATGACAGAAGTAAACAAGTGGTTTATCTCAGAAAAGAACCTGGAACTAAAGCTCATCGAGTTTTTGATCCACACACTGGGAGGTTGAACGTTAGTAGGGACGTGGTGTTTGAAGAAAACAAAAGTTGGAATTGGATCCAACAAGGAATAAAAGGTACAACAAACCCAGTACTTTTGTTATTATTGGTGCATATGTGCCTACACATGAAGCTGATGAAACAGAGGTGACAACACCAGTGACACCCTACATGCACTCACATCCATTAAGTTCAACTCAAGCATCAGAAAGTGAAGTGGATGAGTCTGAAAGCTCAAACATCAGTACAGAGCCCAGGCATTTCAGGTTACTTACTGAAGTCTATAACGACACAAAAGAAGTCGATCTAACAGACGAGCTACTATTTGTGAGCATTGAAGAACCAGCGAATTATGAGCAAGCTAAAAAGGAAATCGAGTGGAAGGAAGCTATGCAAAGTAAAATGGACTCAATTGAGAAAAATAACACATAGGTGCTAACTGAACTACCACCGGGTCGAAAAGCAATCAGTCTGAAATGGGTGTACAAGCTCAAGAAGAATACAAACGGTGAGATTGTGAAATATAAAGCAAGAATCATGGCAAAAGGTTATGTACAGAAGAAGGGAATCGATTTTGAAGAAGTGTTCGCACCGGTTACGAGGTTGGAAACGGTACGCTTGTTATTAGCGTTATCAGCAAAGAATGGGTAGGAAGTTCACCACCTTGATGTTAAATCAGCCTTTCTCAAAGGAGAACTGCTTGAAGAAGTCTATGTAATGCAACCAGAGGGGTTCGTGAAAGAAAATCAGGAGCATAAAGTGTATCGGCTGCTGAAAGCTTTATATGTATTACGACAAGCTCCACGAGCTTGGTATTCACGGTTGAACAGATGTTTGAAGGAGCTGGGGATTTCAAAGTGCCCATATGAGCATACGGTATATACAAAAAGAGAAGGAGATGAGTTCTTGGTTATTGCTGTATACATAGACGATCTACTTGTGACTGGTTCAAGTACATAAAATATTATCAAGTTTAAGAAGGAGATGAGTAAAGTTTTTGATATGAGTGACTTAGGCAAGCTGGCTTATTATCTCGGAATTGAAGTTGAACAAAGAAAACAAGGAACAGAATTGAAGCAGGTTGCATACGCGAAGAAGTTGCTTGAAAAGGCTGAGATGGCGGGTTGCAAACCAGCTAAATATCCTATGGAACCAAAGGTGATACTTAACAAAGATGAGCAGGGAAAGCTAGTCAACTCGACGTTATACAGAAGCATCATTGGTGGGCTGAGGTACTTGGTTCACACGCGACCAGACTTGGCATATGCTGTTGGAATTATTAGCAGATACATGGAGAGACCTACAATACTACACTATAATGCAGTGAAACGTATCCTTCGCTACATCAAAGGAACAATAGACTATGGTCTGGTATACTCAAAAGGTGTTGGTAACTACATTTTATCCGGGTACTCTGACAGTGATCTAGGAGGTGATGCAGATGACAGAAAAAGCAGAGGCGGGATGGCGTTCTATCTGAATGAGAGTCTCATAACATGGGTGTCTCAAAAACAAAGGTGTGTTGCTCTTTCTTCTTGTGAGGCTGAGTTTATGGCTGCCACTGCTGCAACTTGTCAAGGTGTATGGCTACGGAACATATTAATGCAAATATTTGATATATTGGTCCTGGTCCAGTGGTGATTTATGTTGATAACAAGTCGATAATAGATTTAACGAAGAATCCTGTGTTTTATGGCCGTTGTAAACATACAGACATTCGGTATCATTTCATCCGCGACTATATTGAAAGAGGAGAAATGATTGTTAAGCATGTATGTACCAAGGAGTAGAGGGCAGATGTGCTCACAAAGGCGTTATCTACTGTGAAGTTTGAAGCAATGCGTACTTTGCTGGGAGTCAAGGATTTAGTAAAATGAGTTTAGATTAAGGGAAAGAATGTTGGATTTATTTAATTATTAATCTAAACTTAGTTTAAAATAAATGTTATTAGATAACAACATAGACTAGGTCAAGTAACGTAGTGGAGTATTTTTAGGAATGTAGTGGAAATAGAGTCAGTAGTTGAATAAGTCTAGATAGTTGTTTTGTCGTTCCTATTAGAGTGAGTAGTTGAATAAGTCTAGGTAGTTGTTTTGTCCTTCCTATTTTGTTGCCACCACCTCTGGTGTGTTGATTTAAATATGCATGTAATCTTTTATTTTGGTTAATGAGAAGAGCCCATTTTTCTTCCATATACAATAAGTTTATTTTCTTACAACATTTACCTCAAATCCGTAAATGAACAATTATATTATGCATTTTCTACACTCCACACTTTTTTTTTGACGGATTCTACACTCCACACTTAAAGACATGATTAGTCTGTATTACCAACTGTTAATATTGATCATTATAATACTTAAAAAGTTAATGAATAATTTGACATTGTCAAATAAAATTTACGTATCCTGATTCCTCAAGGCATCCTTCAGTTGTTATAAATAAAGCACACCATGAAGGGATCTTATACACATTTGATCAAATAACATTAGCACTTGTACTAAGATTAAACGAGATGAAAGTATATCCTGAGAGCTCATTAAACCATATATGTACCCCTACACCACTTAGCTTAAGGAACTATAATTTATCCTTAATGGATGAGTTAGCACCAAATGTTAATGTTCCTACAATTTTCTATTACTCAGCCACTAATCAGGATAGTACTGATAATGTTACATTAAAGTACAAGCACCTGAAGAGTTCGCTATCGAAGATCTTAACTAGTTTTCATCCTTTTGCTGGAAGATTTTGTAGAGACAGTCACTTGGTTGATTGCAGTGATCAAGGTGCTGTTTATGTGGAAGCAGAAGTTGATATTTGTCTCGATGATCTTGTCAGACAACGGATGAATGTGAAGGCTGAGCTGCTTAATGAGTTGCTTCCATACCCAGTATAGGGGCAATTGATGGCTACGACGATCCTTTACTTGCAGTACAAGTGAGTGCCTTTATTTGTGGTGGATTTGCCATTGCAGTGTGTAGTTCACACAGAATTGCTGATGTGTCAACCACAATATCATTTGTCCATGCATGGGTTGCTGCTGCTGCTGTTGCAGGAACTCGGGCACGTTGATGAAAATTACCTTCCAGATTCCTACAACTTCGACTCTGCTTTGCTGTTGCCAGGACTAAAACTAATGTCTGGTCTCGCTTCTGAACGAGGAGTAAGGAAAATATTGAAGTTCACAAGGTTCACACAAAGATGTTGTACTTAGGGCTGTTCACGAACCGACCTGTTCGCGAACAAGATCGAGCTCGGCTCGTTAAGGGCTCGACTCGGCTCGGTTCGTGAACAACTCAAGCTCGAGCTCGAACACAAAAACGAGCTCGTTAAGAAAACGAGCTCGAGCCGAGCTATTATTGAGCTCGACTCGAACTCGGCTCGAACTCGTTCGGCTCGAGATCGGCTCGATTAAGCTCGAAAAATGAGATATATCTAATACTATTAGGTTCATTATCAGGCTACCAGCATAAGTTCTTTATGTCTTTCAATATTACATCTCAAATATTTAAAAACAAAATACATTGGAGAATCTAGAATTAATTCCAAATCAAGAACCAAAAATCTAAAAAGAGAAAGTTTCCCAGATTCTCCTGGCATGTGGCAGCTTGCATCCCCAACTCTGACTTGAACTTAATCTTGTATGCATGCTCGCCTGTTAACCTGTTAACCTCTGAATGGAAGAGAGAGAATCCTGATCACCAACAATGCACCAGACAGTGTGAATATTCTGCAACAGCAGGAAAACCTCAGACAATACACATACACATACTTATTCTGCTTCATAAATGTGTCGTTCACTTTATCACATTAAGCCTGTTGATTCTATCATACAAATTTTATCTCAAAAGAAAATTTGCTAAACACGAGATTGGCTCAAAGAGACTCAAGAATGTGCAAAACTTAGAGATCACAAAACTTAGAAAATTTGCTAAACACGAGATTGGCTCAAAGAGACACATTTAGAGGTCACTGCACTCCTAATCACAGCTGAATAAATTAACATAACTGAGCCTTATCATTGACAAATAACATAAATTGAGCTGAATAAATTGATTGAATAAATAACAACTAAACACTTGACTAGGTATCTTAATTCTTGAATTCTGAAACCTAATAAAAGAGGTTTTGAAACTCAAACTTATCAAGTTTGTGTCACTGTGCCATGCTCTTTCATACTAGCCAAGAATGTTACTATTGTAACAAAGATATAAAACAAAAAACACCACTGATATCTTGTCTTAATATTTAACATTTAATTCAAGTTACTTTTAAGCAATAGTCCAGTGAAAGCCATCACATAACACACACGCTGTAAGTTGGTCACTAGTTGATGTTAATCACTTAATTTGTCCTAATAAAACTAGTAATTAGCACGTGATATTTCCTAATTTCCTCATATTCTTTAATTCTTTTCTAAGACTGACCTTTGTCCTTTAGTTGTGCAGGGTAATTACAGGCTTATTCAGATCAGTTGGAGCTTACAGAAGTTTGTACACATATTTTTGGTCCAGCTTTCGAACGTGGGATATAACAGCTTGATTAACAATAATCTTTTCCCAGTACTCAGAAGCAGCAACAACAACGCGTTTTATCTGAATCTATCATAGAACTGCACCTATTAGAACACTATAAACATGAAGAAGATATTGCCATATAACCAATTTATTTAAATACATATAACCAAATAATAAACATTCAACAACCTAACAAAGAATACTGATTGCAATCAAATAATACTTATAAGTTACAGCCTTACTGATTGCAACTAGAAAGTAACAAAAACGAAATTACATGAAATGATTACACAAACACCACAAAAACAAAACATATCTAAGCAAATAGAGTGAAATAAACCTAGAATCAGCTACATCTACCAATTAAACACACAATATTACCAAAAAGACAACAGAAATGCACAAAAAATCACTAAAACAGTACAAAACGGTTAGAAACGCAATACCTCTAAGGGACGCCTGTAAACCGCCGCCGAAAAACCGCTATTCGCTTGAAAACCACCTATTACCAACCGCTCTGTATGTATATAAATAAGTTTGTAAGTATAGATTAATAAGTTTTGTGTAATTGAAGTGTATTGAGCAGAGTGTGGAGTGTATTGTGATTTGGTTGCGATTTAGGGTCTGGAATTTAGGGATTTAGTTTGTAATTGAAGTGCGAAGAAAAATCTTTAGGGATTTAGGGAGAAGGAGAAGCGGAGAACCGGAGAAGATAATTTAGGGATTATGGTTGTTTAGATTATTGGTCTGGAATTGGGCTAAGTTTTTTTTAGTTGGGCCAAGAGAATTGGGCCAAGATTATTGGTCTGGACTCTGGATTCTTAACGAGCTGTTCGATAAAAGCTCGTGTGCGATTCGGCTCGTTAGTGTTCGATAGAAGCTCGTGTTCGACTCGTTAGTTAACGAGCTCGAGCTCGAACACATGTTTTTGTGCGATAAGAAAGCTCGGCTCGGCTCGGTTCATCAGAAAAAAAATGAAGCTCGAATCGTTAACTTCAAAGCTCGACTCGGCTCGGTTCGTGAACAGCCCTAGTTGTACTTCACTAAAAGTGAAATTTCAAGAACCCAATAAAAGGCCAGATTAAATGATTTCAGCAAAATGCCTTCGTGGGTACAGTCTGTATTTGGAATAATAGGGAAAGCTATAATTGATGTACATGCCTGATCTTGAGAACCCCAAGGGCTACATAGTTACTGAAACAGTGGATATAAGAGACAAAACGGTTCCCCCTCTGCCGAAAAATCAATTTCAGGTAAGGAAGAAGGACAAGCGATGATAACCAATGAGTTCTAGGAGCTGCTTAAAAGTCTTTCGGCAATTCCTAATATTTATTTTGGGGTATGTTTACTATCTGGTGTAAGTTCCCATTTTATGAAGCTGATTTTGGCTGGGGAAAACCCGTTTGGGTCAGTGTTGCCAAAGTCTCCATGAAAAATACAGTAGTCTTGATTGATGACAAATCGGGGGAAGGGATCTATCATTGAAGCATGGGTGAATTTGGATGAGAATGACATGCAGAAGTTTATACAGCATAATGACATCACAAATATTACGTCAGAATCATAATAAGGGTGTTGAACCATCGCGCTCTGTCCACTCATTAAAAGCAAGAACGGTATCGAGTATTTTTAATTGGGTCTGTTGTTGAGTCGAATAAATAATCTGTTGCTGCTCCTCAGGTAAGCTGATGGGTATAACGGATTATCCTGCGACCTTGCTAGAGTGTTAGTTGCTTATATTTCTCTGTTTCTAATTATGTCGGAGCCTATATGGACAGGCATGTTTCCATTGTTCAATGTACTGAAAATCATCGAATAATAAGGTTAATAACCGGTCCTTCATTTTCTCAGTGTTTGTGATTTAGCATATACGTGTACATATTTTCTTAGTTCTTCCCAACATTGTATTCTCTTATTCAACAAGATTCTAATTGATGAAACTTGCATTTCGCTCTGAGGGTAATAGTCCATAAAAAGTTTTACACATTTCATTAAGAGGCTTAAGGTACCTCAAAATACCCTGAGGAGCTTGTAAAGAATGTACTTCAATTTTATTCCAGTCCAAGATTCAAGAAAATATGCACTTTAAAATATGTTTGAAAACTAAAAGGAATAACTAATTATGAACGGAGAGAGTAAAGACCAATTAGCACTTTATGAACAGGAGCTCGTCTCATCTCTTGGTGTGAACTGTTATGGATCTGAACTGTTAACGGAGGAATTTGTGATAACAAAATTTGTGGTTATATGTCGGAATCAAGATCTATGATGGTGGTTTTTCGCCGGAAAGGTCACCGGAGTGTGGTGGTTGTGATGAATTGGGGGCTGATATTGCAAGGGTTTTATGGTGGTGGCTCGATGAGCATTTCTCTTCCAACCTCTCACAATGTGCCTACGTATCCCTATTTATAGGGAATCAAGCCCACGTAGTTCTTGTAGGACAAGGAACCTAAGTCCATTAGAGATAGGTCTCCTTGGTGATAAGCGTCAAGCATAGTCCATGTCGGACTAGAACTCTTAAATTATCATGAAATGCATATCCAAGCCCACTAAGGAGAGCCCATACGATGAAGCCTAGCCGATGACCCCAAGGCTCAACTATGACTGTGCCTTCACGGATACAACATTAGCCCTAACTATTGGAGCTAACATCAACCGCTACCAACTACCACATCAGTCATTAGTTGCAGGGAAAAGTCATGACTTACTCCAAATGCACAAGCTGGTCCTTACCCCCCGATGAGGATAACCCACCAGACTACAGGGCAAGTTCTCCAAAGTTATCGTCGCACCAGGTGTATCTTACTCACCCAACAAGGATAACTTGCTACAATACAGGAATAGACCCTTTGAATGCATTGACAAGCTTAATCATTCTTTAATTCCCCAATAAGGATAACTTATTAGAATACAGAATCAGGCCTACATCTTGTAGTCTTCAATAAATCTTCAATACATATCATCAATTAAATAATACTCTATCCCTTCTTCATGTTACCTCCAAGTTGGCACCCCAACTTGGTCTTCTACGGCATGTTGGCTTTCTAGCTTGTGGTTCGCCCAAGGTTGGCGCTCCAACCTTGGTCCTGCTCATGGTTGGTGCTCCAACGCATCCCCAGTCCTGTTTTGGAGCTCCAAGTTCACCTCCTGTTTCCTTCATCTATCATTCATATTAATATATTCCTTGGCACGCCCGGCGTGGGCGCTCCAACCTTGGCACGCCCGGCGTGGGCGCTCCAACCTTGGCACGCCCGGCGTGGGCGCTCCAACCTTGGCACGCCCGGCGTGGGCGCTCCAACCTTGGCACGCCCGGCGTGGGCGCTCCAACCTTGGCACGCCCGACGTGGGCGCTCCAACCTTGGCACGCCCGACGTCGGCGCTCCAACCTTGGCACGCCCGACGTCGACTCTCCAACCTTGGCACGCCCAACGTTGGCTCTCAAACACCTATCCACCCCTATTCTGGAGCTCCAAGTTCACCTTTTGTCATTATTCTTTCCTTAGTCAAATTTCAGGTATAACATGAACTATTCTTATCAGCAGAAAGAAAGATTAGAAATATCTTGCCATTGTAACATAAGATCAGTGCGTTAGTGATCAAATGGTACGTAAAAATATATTATGTCATCTTCATGTTCACCAGGAGCTGCTTAAAAGTCTTTCAGCAATTCCTTATATTTATTTTGGGGGTATGTGTACCAGCTGGTGTAAGTTCCCATTTTACGAAGCTGATTTTGGCTGGGGAAACCCCGTTTGGGTCAGTGTTGCCAACGTCCCCCTGAGAAATACAGTAGTCCTGATTGATGACAAGTCAGGGGGAGAAATCGAAGCATGGGTAAATTTGGATGAGAATGACATGCAAAACTTCGTACAGCATAGTGACATCGCAGATATTATGTCTGAATCATAGTTAGGACGTTGAACCATCGGAACACTGTCCCCTCATTCAAAGCAAGGTCACTTGTATTCCTAATAAGGTCTGTTTCTGGGAAATGAATTATGTGTAGTAGTAGTACCGCTCTTTTAAGTTTTAATAAGCTAGTGATGTATTATTGATTTATCCTGTAGCCTTGCTAGATTGCTGGTTGCTTATATTTCTCTGTTTCTATTATGTTGTAGCCTCTATTGACAGGCATGTTTCCTTTTTTTATGTAGTACAAACATTCAATAATAGGGCTGGTAATCGGTCCTAAATTTTCTTAGCATTTGTGTTGTACTATACACATTTACCTTCTTCCGTAGTTGTTCCCAGCATTGCATTCACATATTCTCCAAGCTTCTAATTGATAAAACTTGCACTTCTCTCCGGCCGATAGGTAATGTTGAGTAATATCCAACAAAATAGCTAACCATTCTTACATATTACTCTTGGAGTTGGAGATGCTATTAGGCATTAGCCTTCAGAACGCAAGACTTAGATATATCTTTCTCTAATGTAATTGCAATCCTCAGCTTCCCCATGTATTTTAGTGTATAAATCATTTCTCAACAGCCACCGGTCCAAATCAGATTCGAAACTGCAGAACTTGAATCATTCAGCATGTCACGAATAACAGTGTCGGTTTTTCTCATACATAGCACATTTTCGTAAAAAGAAATACTTTTCCGATAAAGTATAGTATCATTTAAAATATTGAAAATTCCTGACGATATATAGTAGTAAGATATTATTTTTGACAAAATGTTCTACAATTTTTTTTATAAAAGTAAAGAAAAATACTAAAGCTCTCAAATTAAATTGCAAAATAATTTTCAAATCCCGTCATAAAATAATTAAATAAGATGGAGTTCATGTATCCACTAACACCATCAATTAAAATAACTCAAACTACCTCATCAACTATGACACCGTTTGAAAACCTATTTTGATTTCAAATTTGAGACCTCTACTCAAAGGTGATAAAATAGAAAAAATTAAACGTCTAAAACTGCTGTGCAAAAGTAAAAAAATTAAAATTAAAATGTATTCTAATTAAGAGGTGTTTACTGTGATAACTGAAAAAATCTACAAATTCATGTAACATTCTGAAAAAGAAAGTATAATATTAGTATTTCCTTACATTTTATATTGTTTATATCAGTTTAAAGTACTTAAAATGTTTTCTTATCTAACGGCCAATATATTATATGGATTCCGTTTAAATTCAAAACCAAAACCAAATCAGTTGTAACGGTTTAATTTTCAGATTTTAATTCCATTCAGATCGACGGATTACATTTTTATCAATTTTTAACCGTTTCCTTTAATATTTTTTTTTTGACAAAATGCAAGTTTATAACTCCTTCAAATCATGCAAAATACAGTTCTTAACATTGACTGGAACAGACCTCCAATCAAAAATGCGATCAGGATACATATGAGAGACATGAGCAAGTACATGAGCCGACATATTCGCAGACCGTTTCTTTTAATATTTAATCTGGATTGTTTTGCTCATCCGGTCAAATATGTGTATACTTTTGTTATTATAAATAGAACACATCCTGGTAGAAGGTTGTATCAACAAAGTTCATCAATACATTGTACCAATTAGTTCAGGCAAGATGAAAGTTGAAATCCTATCCAGAGAGCTCATCAAACCATATACTGCTACACCCAGTTTTCGAAACTACAGGCTTTCATTAATGGATGAATTAGCCCCTAACATGAATGCTCCCACCATGTACTATTACTCTGCCCCTGATCAGGATACTAGTAATGATACCACATTGCGGTTCAAGCACCTGAAGAATTCGCTATCGAAGGCCTTGAGTAGTTTTTATCCTTTTGCCGGAAGATATCGTATCTACACCCATTCGGTTGATTGCGGTGATCAAGGTGCTGAATTTGTCCAAGCCAAAGTTGATATTCGTCTCGATGATCTTGTCAGCCAACGGATGAATGTACTTGCAGTACAAGTAAATGCCCAATGGGTGCAATTGATGGCTACGACGATCCTTTACTTGCAGTACAAGTAAATGCCTTCAGTTGTGGAGGATTTGCTATTACAGTCTGTACTTCACACAGAATTGCTGACATGCAATCCGTTATGTCATTTGTCAGCGCATGGGCTATTGCTACAAAGCAGGAACTCGGGTACGTTGATGAAAATTACCAGCCAATCCTACCCAACTTTGACTCGGGTTCTCTGTTTCCGGGGAAAATGTTGCCTTGTATCACTACATCAAAAACGGCATTTTCCTACCATCTAAATCTTACCAAAAAACTTGGTAGGAATTGACCCCCCATTTCCTACCGACGACAAATATGGTAGGAAATGGTCCCTGTGGGGCCCGATTTTTGTGAAAACCAGGACCAATTCCTACCGATTGTTGGTAGGAAATTAAAACCTACCAATATTGGTAGGTTTTGCCTGAATTTTCACAAAGATAAGACCCCACCATCCTAATCATCACTCATGTCATATTTCAAATTAATAAACAATTTTTTAAAAATAAGAAATATTTTCAATATGCTGTGGTCATTTCCTACCATTTGTGGTAGGAAAATAAAACCTACCAAATCTGGTAGGTTTTATCCTTGATGGTACCCCACCATCCACATCATCAGCCATATCATAATTTAAGTAATAAACATTTTTTTAAAATAAGAATTTTTTTAATTCTGCCAAGGCCATTTCCTACCATATATGGTAGGAAATAGTCACTGACGAATTTTGGACCCCCACCACCTTTTTGCTTTTGTAGTGTGTGGTGTTAAAATTTTAAAGATAAGAGAAAATTTTAAGAAAAAGAAAAAGAAGAACAAAGAAGAACAAAGAAGAACAAAGAAGAAGAACAAGATTTTATCATCACATCTCATTGTAAGTTTTTCAATAATTCCATTGTATTTGTTCATATTTATTAGTGTGGAAATAAGATAAACTTAATTTGTATATGTATGTATGTATGTATATGTATGTATATATATATATATATATATATATATGTGTGTGTGTATGTATGTATGGTAAGCTTTTTCATAAAAATAGCATTTGTAAATTTGTGTATGTATGAGATGCCATGTATTAGTGTTTTTTTATGTTAAAAAATGATATTCATGTTAATTCTTTATTTGTTCATAACTAGCAAAAGGATGTAAATGTGTTATTCAAATGTAATTTGTTAATATTGTAGATGTCAAATGTTAATCGTGATTGGATGTCTCACCGTGTGCAATGTGATCGCATTTCATTAACGGATGAGTATAAAAAGGGCGTTGAAGAATTTTTAGATATGGCAAAAAAAAATTGGTTGATCGGGGATAAAACATTGTGTCCTTGTTCTCGTTGTAAAAATAGTCATTGGGAAAATTTAGATACTATAAAATATCACTTGTGTGCTTTTGGTTTTTTCGAATCCTATACCGCGTGGACTTTGCACGGTGAGAAACAACCAACAATGGAATCTCGAGCACCACGTCATCGTAAACGTCGTGCACCACCAATTGTGGAACAACCCGTTGATATGTATAGGTTGTTGCGAGATGGTGCCGGTCAAGATTATTATAGCTTCAATGATACGGCGGATGGTACTACAAATGATGATGATCAAGAACCTCCAAATTATGATGCTTCTCAATTTTACACCGAGGCCAATGAAGCGGGAAGTCCCATTTACCCCGGTAACAAAAACTACACAAAACTCTCTTTTTGTACGAGATTGTTACATTTCAAAGACGTCTCTCGTTGTAGTGAGAAATCATTTTATTTATTGCTTGATATTATTGGTGATGTGTTACCAAAAGATCATAAGCTACCGAGTACTTGCTATAAGGTGAAGAAAATGGTAAAAAATTTAAATTTGGGATATGATAAGATTGATGTGTGTGAGAATAATTGTATGTTGTTTTATGGTAACGATGAAAAAAAAGTTGTATGTGACATTTTCAATGAGAGTCGTTACAAGCATGTCTTGGGAAAAAATGGAAGGAAAATACCTAAGAAGATCTTAAGACATTTTCCACTTATTCCACGTTTACAACGATTATACATGTCGGAGTATACGGCTAAACATATGACTTGGCACAATGATAGAGAAATAAAAGAGGAAGAACTAAGTCACCCCGCGGACGGAGATGAATGGAAAATTTTTGATAAGAGATACCCGTCTTTTGCTAAGGAGGTCCGTAATGTTCGACTTGGATTGTCAAGTGATGGTTTCAATCCATTTGGAAACTCGGGAAACAATGTATACACATTATGGCCGGTTGTAGTGGTCGTCTATAATCTTCCTCCTTGGATGTGTATGAAAAGACCGTTCATGTTTATGACACTACTAGTTTCCGGTCCGGATAATCCGAAAAAGAATCTCAATGTATTTCTAAGGCCCCTTATGAATGAATTATTTATTTTGTGGCAAAGCGGAGTGGAAACTTATGATCAATCTTCGAAGAAAAATTTCATCATGAAGGGGGCACTTTTGTGGACAATTAGTGATTTTCCGGCTTTAGGTATGCTTAGTGGATGGTCAACAAAAGGGAAGATGGGATGTCCGGTTTGTGTTGGAAATGTAGAAGGTTTCCAACTTAAGAAATCCGGAAAATGTTGTTTCTATGGGACTTATAGAACATTTTTGGAAGAAAATGATCCGTTGCGAAAGAAAAGTCAAAAGTATGCAACAACGGAAGTTAAAGTGTTTAATGGTCGTACCAAGGGTGAGGATTTACTAACTTCCTTATTACAAATAGAATTTGCTCCACCCGGAAACACTAGTAAAAAATTCAAGCCTAGGGGCTATGGGGAAAATCATCATTGGACCCATGTTTCAATGTTTTGGGAACTACCATATTGGAAATTTCTTGATCTACGACATTGTATTGATGTCATGCATACCGAGAAAAATGTGTTTGAAAATGTCTTTTATACAATTGTGAATGATCGGGTTAAGAGTAAAGATAGGAAGAAATCAAGGGAGGATTGCAAACTTTTAGGGGTGCGAAGTGATTTGTGGATCGATGAAAATGGAGTCATGCCTAAAGCGCCGTATACAATTACTAGAGCTCAACTCCGACTTTTGTGTGATTGGATTTCGAATCTTAAACTTCCCGATGGATGTGTCTCGAATATATCCCGTTGTATCATGTGGGATACTTTAAGAATTACGGGTTTTAAATCGCATGATTGTCATATTTTCATGCAAAAGTTAATGCCAATTGCTTTTTGTGAACTTTTGCCATCTTATATTGTGGATGCTCTCACGGCCCTCTCCAACATTTTCCTTGATATTTGCTCATCCATTTTACTACGCAAAGATTTGGATGTTTTGGAGAAACGTGTAGTGAGGACAATGTGTGTGCTTGAAACCGTCTTTCCCCCGGCTTTGTTTGACATTATGGAACACTTACTTGTACACTTGATTGAAGAATGTAGACTCGGAGGACCGGTTTATTATCGTTGGATGTATCCTTTTGAACGGTTGTTGAAGCATATGAAAGATAAGGTCGGAAATAGAGCAAGAGTGGAAGGTTCAATTGCGGAGAGATATGTCGAAGAGGAAATGATCAATTTTTCTTCATTTTACTTTCACTCTTCCATCAAGACGGTTCATAATACCACACGCCGTAATGAAGTTGTGGTTGGAGCACAAAATGAAAATGTTTTAGAAGTTTTTAGATATCCTCTTGAAACTATTGGAAAGCATGCTACTCGTTATTTAAATGGTAGTGATTTGAAGATTGCCGAATATTATGTGCTACTAAACATGCCGGAAGTTCAACCTTACATTCGGTAATTTACGATTGACGTAATTTATGTATTGTGTGTCCTATGTAATTTAATGTTAATTTACTAATTTTCTTTTATTTCAGGGAATTTGATGCCCACATACGTGCAAATGATCCACAAATATCGAATGAAAGATTGGAGTTTCTCCAAAAGTCCGAATTTAAGTCTTGGTTTAAGCAAAAGGTACTTTGATTAAACGTACATTTATAGGATATATTAATTTGTATGTATTTTTTTCCAACACATTTAACATTTTTGTGGTGCATAGGTTGAGCATGATGTCAACTATGAGCTCTTCAAACACTTGATTGATGGGCCGGTATGCAATATTTTCTCATTCCAAGGTTGTATGGTTAATGGATATAGGTTTCATCTCAATGATGGAGTTTTTGTTAAAGGCACTTTTTACAATGATGTTCTTGTTAATTATTATGGTCAATTAGAAGAAATTATTAAACTTATCTATGGAGGGGGAAATTTTGTTTATTTGTTTAGATGTCGTTGGTTTGATAGTGTTGGAGATGGTGTTCGGATTGATAAGAATCGTGTTGTGACTATTGATGTAAAATCAAGGTTAAAGTCGGATGAAGTATTTATTTTGGCTAGTCAAGCAATTCAAGTATATTATACTCCTAGTGTCTTAAATCCTCGGAGTAATTTGTATACGGTTGTAAGTTGTAAAAATCGTCCCATTGATGAGACTACAAATGCACCAAATGAAGATGCCTTTCAAGAAAATGTATCAAATGCATCTTCATCTTCTTTTTTCATTGATTTCGCACAATATGATACCATTCCAATTGCTCGAACTCAAGATGTTGAAGAAGAATGGCAAGAATTTGACGAAGAAGATCAAGAAGTGGAAGAAGACGAAGAAAATGAGAGAGAACAAGAAAGTGAAGACGAGAATGGGGAAGAAACCGATGGTTTTGAAGATATTGATTGATATGTAATTCAAACTTTATTGTACTCATACTTTGAATTTTATTTGTTCTAGTAATTTGAAGATTGTTAATGAAATTTAAATTGTACTCGTACTTTGAATTTCTTTTGTGCTAATAATTTTAATTTTAATATATAGATGGTAGGAAATAACTGGTAGGAAATAACTGGTAGGAAATAGATGGTAGGAAATAACTTTATTGTACAAATAACATGGCTACTGGAATTAAACCTACCATTTATGTACAAATTTCCTACCATTATCGGTGGGAAAGTTGTACATTTTTTAACGATATATAAGTTACCTATTGACTTTAGCACAAATAGAGCGGTTAGCTCAGTGGTTGGGCTGTTGTTTATTCTGTGAGAGGGCGGGGGTTCGAATCCATACCAAACCAAAATTTATTTCCGCCCAATTTTTTCATCTCATTTCAGTTTACAAAAATTGATTTGGAATGTGATATATTAATATATATTAACTCTTCATTTAGTACAAACAGTGTGGTTGGCGCAGTGGTTGGGCTGTTGTTTATTCTATGAGAGAACGGGGGTTCGAATCCATACCAAACCAAAATTTATTTCCGCCCAATTTTTTCATCTCATTTCAGTTTACAAAAATTGATTTGGAATATGATATATTAATATATATTAACTCTTCTTTTAGTACAAACAGTGTGGTTGGCGCAGTGGTTGGGCTGTTGTTTATTCTATGAGAGAGCGGGGGTTCGAATCCATACCAAACCAAAATTTATTTCCGCCCAATTTTTTCATCTCATTTCAGTTTACAAAAATTGATTTGGAATATGATATATTAATATATATTAACTCTTCGTTTAGTACAAACAGTGTGGTTGGCGCAGTGGTTGGGTTGTTGTTTATTCTATGAGAGGGCGGGGGTTCGAATCCATACCGAACCAAAATTTATTTCCGCCCAATTTTTTTCATCTCATTTCAGTTTACAAAAATTGATTTGGAATATGATATATTAATATATATTAACTCTTCGTTTAGTATAAACAGTGTGGTTGGCGCAGTGGTTGGGCTGCTGTTTATTCTGTGAGAGGGCGGGGGTTCGAATCCATACCGAACCAAAATTTTGGCAATTTCCGCCAAAAATTTCACTGAAAAGTTTAATTTCCCGCTCACATCAAAACCTACCATTGTTGGTAGGTTTTAAACGATTAATAAAATAATATAAAATAAAATTAGGGGAGAACGTGTTTATATTATATTTTTTGTTGATCGGTTATCATTTTTTTTTTGTTAATCAAACTCTACGGACACAAAGATCTACTCCTTTTAGTAATGGAGGATAAAAATTAGTTGAATTAAACTTACATCTTTATGTACTTATGTTATTCGCTAAAACCCAAATATATCGAAAAAAAATTAAAAATACAAAGACGTATGGATAAATTGAATTTTTTATATGAAACGTTGTTTTGTAGCTTGATAAAGGTAAGGAAAAAAATTTAGACAAAAAGGAATTACAAAAAGTTAAATCGTCGAAGAAATGTCGTTATTCGAATATTGAGTTAGAGTTTATACTCATATTTTAGGGGTTGTCTAGGGTTACACATTTTGATTTTTTTAATTTTTTTTTTCAACGATCTAACCTTACGGATGATTAAATATGTTGATTTCTTAGTTGTATGTGAAATTTTAGATTTTTTTAATTTAATCTCCTACATTTTTATAATGAATCTATCTATCAAACTTATAATTTACAAAATTGATTTGGAGAATGATACATATAATTTCCTGCTAATTTACTACAGAAGCATGGTTGGCGCAGTGGTTGGACTGTTGTTTATTCTGTGAGAGGGCAGCTGTTCGAATCCGTACCAAACCAATTTTTTGGCAATTTCCGCCAAAAATTTCACGGAAAAGTTGAATATCCCGCCCACATCAAAACCTACCAGTGTTGGTTGGTGCAGTGGTTTATTACTTTGTCTTTCTCTGAGACTGCAAGGGTTCGAATCCTCTCAACCCAATTTTTTTGCCTAAAATTTTATCAAAATATTTACCTCTCAGCTCATTTTAATAAAATTTTCCCCACATCTCATATCATTTACCCTAATTTCCCCCACATCTCATCATTTACTCATTTGACTCCCTCTCTCCTCTTCACTCTCCTACCCATCTCCTACCATCTCTTCGATTTCATCTTCTTCTAGTAAGCCTTCGATTTTATCTTCTTCGATTTTCTTCTTTTATTCTCTTTTATCTCCTCGTATTCTGTTTTGAAACCCCTTTTTGAATCGTTTTTATATGAATATGTGTTTATATGATAGTTTGTATGCATATAGTTTGTATATGTAGCATCAATTTAATGCTTATTGATCAATTTTAAGCAATATGTTATGTTTATTCACATATCGGGTGTTAAATAGGGTTTATATTCATGTTAAATAGGGGTTTTTGCTTGGTATACATGTTAGACATGGGGTTTTGCTTGATATGCATGCTATAAACTATGGGTTTTCATGAATTACGGGTTTCCATAATTTTAAGTTCAAAAAGTGCTGTTATTGGTTAATACAGGGGGTTTTGACATGTTTTTTATCAGGGTTTGATAGAAAAGGAATTACGTATGTGGGTATGTATGCATATATATGTTTCTGGTGTATATATATGTGGATTTTCATGTTTTTCATTTTGTTTCATGGTATAAAGGGGATTTATACTTTATTCAGTTTCAATGATTAACTTGATTGAAAATCCTGTTTTGAACCGATGATAGTTGTATAGTATGGTTATATTATTGGTTTGCGGTGCACGTAACCTCTGCGTTGTATTGTATTGTATATACGCATATATATGTTTGTGATGCACGTAACCTCTGCATTGTATTGTATTGTAATGCATAAGTTCTTGAGATGATTTTTAATTGATATTTTTGTTTATAAGACCGCAAATGTGTAACTTATAATGTATACGCATTATATTTGTTTAATTGATATTTTTGTTTAGCTTTTATTAATCTATTTGGAAACATTGTTATTGATGTACTTAATTAAACTATTTTAGAGTTAGAACGGTCGTAAAATATTGGTGTTTAAATGTGTGTGATGTTTTATGGATAAGTCGGAATAAGTTTACGTGCGCTCTGTTTTTTGGTAACTTTTTTATAGTTATCAAGTTTAATTTTTGTATTCACATACAATTAATTATTAAGTAATGGAGATTATAATTGTCTATTGATTGATTTTCTTATAAGGTTACCTAATGGCGAAAGTAAGTGCACATAACAAGGGTAAGGGTAATGCTGTTGAAAAGAGCAAGGGTAAAGCTGTTGAAACTGAACCTGCAAAGAAAGGCAGGAAAAGCAAGACAATTTCTGTGAATGAGATCAGCAAATCAAAGATTAGTAAATACAAGAGTAAATCAAAGATTAGAAAATCAAAGAGAGTTCAGCCTCGCATAGGCAAAGGGAAATCAGTTGCATCTCGTGCTAAAGACAAAGCTCTAGTGGTATCACAATCTTATCCCCGAGGTATGACACGAGCAGAGATGGTTGAATGGAGGGGGCCAATAAAGCGTGCAAACTCTGCTGGACTTTTTGGTTCGACACCCTCACCAAGTCCGATACGTATTGATATTTCAAATGGAGTGTAAGTTTAAAGTTATACATATAGTTGCATTTTTTTATTTACATGGAATTTGTGTAAAATCAATTAGTAATTATAATTCTGTTTTGTAGCATCATGCATAATAAAGCAAAAAAGACACTTCTAGGCATTGTTCGTGCATTCTAGCCAGTGGGAGCTTACACATGGACTGATATTAATGATAAGTATCCTGATTGGGTTGAGAAAAAAGTGATTGAAGAATTCTATGTATGTGTTTTCCATGTAATTGGTTTGTTGTAGTTTCGCTTGATGATTATTTAATTAATTTTTATTTTTATTTTGACATTGTATATTATATGAATTGTAGAAATTTTATCGCCATCAAAGGGGTCAAAGCCGTAGGGGATCTATGAGGACTATAGCTGGGCATGTCAAGGCATTGATTAAGAGAACGGTGCATGAAGAGAAAGATCGGGCTTTTGCAAAGTCCAAGAAGCTAAAAAAGTCAGTGTTGGAATTAAAACCTAGCTATTTCAATGATCTAGTGTGGGAAGGGATGATTGCGCGCTGGAACTCAGAAGACCATATGCACCTAGCTGAAGTAGGTGCACAAAATCGGAAGAAGGTGGTCACTTTGCACAGCGCGGGTGCACAAAACCTACCATTTTCGTTGTAGGAAAAGGCCGTTTTTGGTGTAGTGTATCCCTGCTGGACTTGGAAGGGAAAAGGAAAATTTTGAATTGTACAAGATTGTCACAAAGATGTTTTACTTTGACAAAAGTAAGATTTCGAGTATTCGAGAAAGGGCCAGATTAGATGATTCAAGCTTGTTACCTTCAAAGGTACAATCTATATCTGGATTAATAGGGAAGGCCATCATTGATGTACATGTTGCCAACCCTGAAAACCCAAACACCTATACAATTATTCAAGCAGTTAATATAAGAAAAAGAACAGTTCCGCCTCTTCCTGACAATCAATTTGGAAATCTCTATATATTATCCTCTTTTCAATCAGCGGTAGGTCCTGAAAGAGTAGCAAGTCTGGCAACTTTGGTTAATTATCTTTCCAAATCTGTCAAGGGAGTTGTGGATGCCTGTACAACAGTGTTATCACCAGGGAAGGAAAGCCAAACGATGATTAGTCATGGGGTCTATGAGCTGATGAATAGTCTTTCAGATCCAAATATGTTTCTTGCTGCTTCGATTTCTAGCTGGTCTAAGTTTCCATATTATGATTTAGCTGATTTTGGCTGGGGAAAACCTGTATGGTTCGGTGTTCCCAACATCTGTTGGGTTTGTGGAGTCTAACAGGTTTCAGAATTGGTTTCTGATTTGAGTTAGAATTTCCAGATCTGAATTCTAATTAAAGTTAGTAATTTCAGAATTTCAGAATTAGACTCTGATTAGTTTTAGGCCCAGTTTTTTCTCTTATAAATAGTCTCATGTAATTGTAAAATACCAACACATCAAAACACAACAGAACAACATAGTTGTGAGAGATCAATACAACATTAGTGCGGCTTGTGGAGTATGAATTTCCGAACCACGTAAATCTTTGTCTTGTTTGATTGTCGTTTATTTTCTTGTTCTTGTTTATTCGCTTTGGGTTTTGCTTTCGTTGTTGTATACTCAACAACTGGTATCAAGAGCCTAGGTTTTCAGGCGAGTGGGAGCGATGGCAGAAGATGGGAAAGTAAAGATCGACAAATTTGATGGCAAAGATTTTGGATATTGGAAGATGCAAATTGAAGATTATTTGTATCAGAAAAAACTACACCAACCGCTAGAAGAGAAGAAGCCAGATAAGATGGATGAGACTGAATGGAAGCTATTGGATAGGCAGGCTCTGGGTGTTGTCAGATTGACTTTGGCGAAGAACGTTGCTTACAATATCGTCAAGGAAACGACAACTTATGGATTGATCAAGGCGTTAACAAATATGTATGAGAAGCCATCTGCTTCGAATAAGGTGTATTTGTGTCGTTTGTTGTTTGCCGCGAGATTGAATGAAGGTGATTGTGTTGCTGATCATGTGAACGAATTTAATTCTATCCTATCAAGATTGGCATCGGTGGATATTAAATTTGATGATGAAGTACAAGCCTTGTTGTTGTTATCCTCGTTACCTGACAGTTGGTCAGGATTTGTCACTGTTATTAGTAATTCATCTGGGAGCGGTAAGATGACTTTTAATGGAGTTCGAGATTCGATTCTTGGAGAAGATATTCGTAGGAGAAACTCAGGAGAGTCGTCAGGTTCCTTATTGAGTACAGAGAGCAGAGGCAGAAAGTCCGAGAGGGGGCAGAATCAGGGGCGTAGTAGATCGAAGTCACAGAAAAGAGGGCAATCCAAAGATCGCAAGGAGATTGTTTGTTGGAATTGTCAGAAAAAGGGTCACTTCAGAAATCAGTGTACGGCTCCGGCAGCTCCAAAAGGAAAAAAGAAAGAGGATAATTCAGCTAATGTAGTTGAAGAAGTGGTGAGCGACGATGCTTTGATTTGTTGTGTTGAATGTTCGGTTGAATCATGGGTTATGGATTCTGGTGCATCATTCCATGCGACCCCTTGCAAGGATTTGATGTTAAATTTCAGACTTGGAAATTTTGGTAAAGTCCGTCTTGCTGATGATGAGACTTTGGATATTGCGGGCATGGGAGATATTAATCTCAAGACCTCTTTGGGGACAAGCTGGACGTTGAAAGATGTAAGGTACATTCCCGGACTTAAGAAGATGTTGATATATGTGGGTCAGTTAGATAAGGAAGGGTATCGAGTTTCTTTCGGAAACGGACAGTGGAAGGTTATAAAGGGGAATCTAGTTGTTGCTCGTGGAGAGAAGAAGGGGACTTTGTACATAGTTGAACAATCTAGCTATGAAGCAAATACAGTTGCTGATGAGATTGGGTCTTCAACTTTGTGGCACCAAAGACTTGGTCATATGAGTGAAAAGGGTATGAAGCTGTTAACTTCGAAGGGGAAGATTCCAAAGCTGAAGAATGTGGAAGTTGGGTTCTCTGAGCCATGTGTTCCTGGAAAGTAGAAACGAGTTACTTTTGCAAAATCAGGGAGGACCCCGAAGGCTAAGAAGTTAGAGCTAGTTCATACAGATGTATATGGTCCAACAACAATTGCGTCGTTGGGGGGATCTCGCTACTATGTTACTTTCATTGATGATTCCACTAGAAAGGTATGGATTTATTTTTTGAAGAAAAAATCAGATGTGTTTGATACTTTCAAGAAGTGGAAGACTGAAGTTGAAACTCAGACTGGTTTGAAGGTTAATAGTTTGATGTCAGATAATGGTGGTGAGTATAGTAGTGATGAGTTTAAAAGCTATTGCGCAGAGTACAGGATTAGAATGATTAAAACTATTCCAGAGACACCACAGCAGAATGGTGTTGCAGAGCTCATGAACAGAACCTTGAATGAGAGGGCCAAGAGTATGAGGTTACATGCAGGGTTGCCGAAGATTTTTTGGGCAGATGCAGTTAGCACAGCAGCGTATCTCATAAACAGAGGACCTTCAGTTCCTTTGGGGTTCAAGATTCCTGAAGAAGAGTGGCAGGAAAAAGAGGTAAATCTTTCACACTTGCGAGTTTTTGATTGTGTTTCTTATGTGCGTGTTAAAGATTCAGACAGAGACAAGCTTGATCCGAAAGCAAAGAAGTGTATCTTCATTGGTTATGGCTCAGATGATATGGGTTACCGTTTCTGGGATGAACTGACGAAGAAGGTCGTTAGAAGTAGAGATGTTACTTTTAATGAAAATGCGGTGTACAAGGATAAGCTTGCAGTCGATTCTGAGTTTACAAAGGAACAATCTGAAAAAGAGAAAGTAGTGCTTGAAGATATTACTGAAGAAGATCTTGCAGGAAATAGTGGGAGTTCTGGGAATGCTGATGAGACAGGTTCAGTTACTCCACAGGCTGAGGTAAGAAGATCTAGCAGAATTGTGAGGCCGCCATAAAGATTTTCTCCTTCAGCATATTACATGTTATTGACCAAGGACGGAGAGCCTCAGTGTTATTCAGAGGCAGTTCAGGTGGATGATTCAGTTAAGTGGAAATCAGCCATGGAAGAAGAGATGAATTCTCTTGAGAAGAATGAGACTTGGTCTTTAACAGAATTACCAGCAGGAAAGAAGGCTTTACAAAATAAGTGGGTGTTCAGGATCAAAGAAGAACCAGATGGCAGCAAAAGGTACAAAGCAAGGTTAGTAGCCAAGGGATATCAACAGAAAAAGGGTATTGACTATACTGATATATTTTCTCCGGTTGTTAAGATGACTACTGTTAGACTTGTGCTAAGCATTGTGGCTGTAGAGGAGTTACATCTAGAGCAACTAGATGTTAAGACCGCGTTCTTACATGGTGATCTTGAGGAAGACATCTACATGGTTCAGCCAGAGGGATTTCAGGTAACTGGGAAAGAAAACTTGGTTTGCAAGCTTATAAAAACCTTGTATGGTTTGAAGCAAGCACCAAGACAATGGTACTTGAAGTTTGACAGCTTTATGATGAAGAATGGGTACACGAGAAGTGCTATGGATCATTGTTGTTACTTTAAACAATTTGATTCATCTTATATCATATTGTTGTTGTATGTTGATGACATGTTGATAGCAGGATCAAACATGAGGGAAATCAACAGGCTAAAGAGACAGATGTCTGAAGAGTTTGAGATGAAGGATATGGGTGCAGCAAAACAGATACTTGGTATGAGCATCATAAGGGATAGATCTGAAGGTACTTTGAAATTATCTCAAGAGAAGTATATTGAGAAATTATTGCAGAAATTCAGTGTCCAAGATGCGAAGACCAGAAGTACACCGTTGGCAACTCACTTTAATCTCACGAAGAAGCAGTCACCTAAAACGGATGAAGGTAAGAAAGATATGGCTAAAGTTCCGTATGCATCTGCAGTTGGCAGTTTGATGTATGCTATGGTGTGTACAAGGCCAGACATTGCTCATGCAGTGGGAGTTGTTAGCAGGTTCATGTCTAATCCAGGAAAAGAGCATTGGGAAGCAGTCAAGTGGTTGTTACGCTACTTGAAAGGCACATCCAAGTTTGCATTATGTTTCAGTAAGAAAGATGTTATCTTGGAAGGGTTCTCTGATGCAGATTTGGGCGGATGCTTGGATACAAGAAAAAGTACTACGGGATATATTTTCACTTTGGGTGGCACATCGGTTAGTTGGATGTCTCGACTTCAAAAGAGTGTTGCTCTTTCAACCACAGAAGCAGAATATATGGCTATCTCTGAAGATGGCAAGGAGATGATTTGGTTGAAGAATTTTCTTGAAGAGTTGAGCAAGAAACAGGCGGACAGTGCTTTGTATAGCGACAGTCAGAGTGCCATTCATCTTGCGAAGAATCCTGTGTTTCATGCTAGGACGAAGCATATTCAGCTGAGATATCACTTTACGAGGGAGTTGATTAGCAATGGTACTTTGTCCTTGAAGAAAATCCTTGGTTCAAAGAATCCTGCAGATATGTTGACTAAGGTGGTTACCAATGAAAAGTTGAAGCTTTGCATAGCTTCAACTGGCCTTCAGAATTGATTGATGAGAAGGCGCTGCACTAGTTAGAGTTATTGATCGAAGTATTGGGTGTTACTAGATTTACAAGAGTGAAGAGAAGATGTGGTCAGACTCCAAGTGGGAGATTGTTGGGTTTGTGGAGTCTAACAGGTTTCAGAATTGGTTTCTGATTTGAGTTAGAATTTCCAGATCTGAATTCTAATTAAAGTTAGTAATTTCAGAATTTCAGAATTAGACTCTGATTAGTTTTAGGCCCAGTTTTTTCTCTTATAAATAGTCTCATGTAATTGTAAAACACCAACACATCAGAACACAACAGAACAACATAGTTGTGAGAGATCAATACAACATTAGTGCGGCTTGTGGAGTATGAATTTCCGAACCACGTAAATCTTTGTCTTGTTTGATTGTCGTTTATTTTCTTGTTCTTGTTTATTCGCTTTGGGTTTTGCTTTCGTTGTTGTATACTCAACAACATCCCCATGAAAAATAATGTACTTTTGATTGATGACAAATCTGGGGAAGGAATTGAAGCTTGGGTATCTTTGGATGAGAATGACATGAAAAAATTCATACAGCATAGCGACATCGCAGATGTTATATGTGCATGATAATTAAGGTGTTAAAGATGGCATGATAATTTATGCTACTTCGATAGATTTCTATCCGCTCATTTTTTCAGTATGTTGAAGATGACATGATAATTTATGTTGGTTGCTAGGGGTACAGAGGATCCATCCTGTAACCTTACTAGCTAGTTGCTTAATTTCTTTATTTCCTAATAAATGTTCTCTTTGTTTTGTTTTATATCTATAAATTTGTGCCTTCTTCTTAGTTCTTCCTAACTTCTTATTTTGCAAGCTTTTGAAAGCGTTCAAATTTCAATGACCTTAAGCCTCACTGCCAATACCAAAATAGTCCCGATAGATCACACAACGACCAAACCTAAATCTACAAACATTTACCTATAAGGTTATAAATTCTGGAACAAATGTAATTATAATACAATATGATAACCGGATGGATTTTCAAAACACTTGATCCACTTATTCACAAACAACTGTTAGAGTTCTGTATGTAAATACTGCTAGCTAGGGAGCTTCGACTCAGCTTTGCTGTTAGCGAGGATTAAAATTAATGTCTGGTCTCGCCTTTGATATGTCACGGGATAAGGAAAATATTGAAGTTCACATGGTCTACACAAAGATATTCTACTTTAGCAAAAGTGAAATTTCGGACTTGTAGATGAGCCATGACTCCAATATGGGTTCGGACTTGTAGGTATGTCATGACTCCAATATGAGTTCGGACTTGTAGGTGAGCCAAGACTCAAATATGAGTTCAGACTAAGAGGTGAGTCATGGCTCAATTATGAGTTCGGATTTGTAGGTGAGCCATGACTCTAATATGAGTTCGGACTTGTAGGTGAGACATGACTCAAATATGAGTTCGGACTAAGAGGTGAGCCATGGCTCAATTACGAATCCGGGTTCGGGAGTGAACCAGGGCCCAGGATGGTTCAGGTTATCATAACCTATCATTTGCCCCCCCACTCCCTTATTCAGATTTTCTGGATGGGGGAGTAGAAGCTCCTGAATGGGTAACTTAGGCGAAATTTCTGGTTTGATAGTTGTCCCCCAACCCAGATTGTCATCAATGATGGCAATCCGGGGTGTAAAATGAGCCATGGTTCTTTCACAAGTCCAAGGTTGTGAAACCTTGGGTAACTTAGGCGAAATTTCTGGCTTGGTAGTTGCCCCCCAACCCAGATTGTCATCAAGGATGGCAATCCGGGGTGTAAAATGAGCCATGGTTCTTTTCACAAGTCCAAAGTTGTGAAACTTTGGATAAGTTAAAAAAAATTCTGGCTTGATTGTTGCCCCCCAACCCTGATTGTTATCAAAGATGACAATCCGGGGTTGAAAGTGAGCCATGGTTCTTTCACAAGTCCAAAGTTGTAAAGCTTTGGGTAACTTAGAAAAATTTCTGGCTTGATTGTTGCCCCCAACCCTGATTTTTATCAAGGATGGCAATCCGGGGTGTAAAATGAGTCATGGTTCTTTCTCAAGTCCAAGTTTGTGAAACCTTGGGTAACTTAGAAATTTTTTTGGCTTGATTGTTGCCCCCCAACCCGGATTGTCTTCAAGGATGGCAATCCGGGGTTGAGTCATGGTTCCCAACATCCCCATGAAAAATAATGTACTTTTGATTGATGACAAATCCGGGGAAAGAATTGAAGCTTGGGTATCTTTGGATGAGAATGACATGAAAAAATTCATACAGCATAGCGACATCGCAAATGTTATATGTGCATGATAATTAAGGTGTTAAACCATCTGCAGTATCCAATCATTCAAAGCAAGAAGCTGGTAACTTCGATAGATTTCTATCCGCTCATTTTTTCATTAGTATGTTGAAGATGACATGATAATTTATGTTGGTTGCTAGGGGTATAGAGGATCCATCCTGTAACCTTACTAGCTAGTTGCTTAGTTTCTTTATTTCCTAATAGATGTTCTCTTTGTTTTGTTTTATATCTATATATTTGTGCCTTCTTCTTAGTTCTTCCTAACTTCGTATTTTGCAAGCTTTTGAAAGTCAAATTTCAATGACCTTAAGCCTCATTGCCAATACCAAATAGTCCTGATAGATCACACAACGACCAAACCTGAATCTACAACATTTACCTATAAGGTTATAAATTCCGGAACAAATGTAATTATAACAATATGATAACTGGATGGATTTTCAAAACACTTGATCCACTTATTCACAAACAACTGTTAGAGTTCTGTATGTAAATACTGCTAGCTAGGGAGTAGAAACATTAATACTCATCTTCGACTCAGCTTTGCTGTTGCGAGGATTAAAAATTAATGTCTGGTCTCGCCTCTGATATGTCACGGGATACGGAAAATATTGAAGTTCACATGGTCTACACAAAGATATTCTACTTTAGCAAAAGTGAAATTTCGGGCAGATATTATGTCTAGATCAGAAATAGGGCATTGAACCATTCACGCACTGTCAATTCAATCAAAGCAAGAAGGTTACGAATATTCCTAATTAGCTACGTCTGTTTCTTAGTCAACTCTCCTAAAATAAGCTAGTAAGGTTAAACAGATTCATCTTAATACTAGTTTCTAATATTTTTTTGTTGTAGCCTATATATATTTAGGCATGTTTCCTTTGTTTTGTGTGCTGCAAATCATTGAATACTAGTCTAAGGCTAATAATCAGCTCTTAAGTTTCGTGGTGTTTGTGTTTTAGTATACACTTATACCTTCATTCTTAGTTCTTCCAAACACGGTATTCACTTATTCTGCAAGCTTCAGACTGATGAAACTTGCATTTCTCTCTAATGGTGATATTGAGTAATATAGACCATCGCCTAGCTTTTATATAATGATCCGCATGTCCAAAACCTGCACATATTGACTTTATGAAAGCTTTTGCTTTTCTTTTGTCTAAATTTCACTGAATTTTATTCACTGATTGTGATTAAATTAACGAATTCAAGATTTATTAGTACTAAGATATTTAATAGAAATTGTTGAAAGTATTTGATTCGTCCAAATCAAATCTGAAAATTGAACTTGACTCAGCTGAATTCCTTTATCTTTCTGCTCTTTGAATTAATTGAAATCAATTTTCTTCACTCTGTATTGATAATTCTTTTGAGTTCATTGATTCACCGTTTAGAAGACTTAAAAGGTGAAGATACCGATAGATCTTGGTTTATGTGAATAGATCCTAGATGTCCTAGCAGTCGAATGAAATTTCAAGCACTTTTTTCCTTTATTTTTGACATTAGCTTTCCTACGAAACATTACTGCATTGCTCCATTTCCATTTCTTGTCTTCTGAAAGATGAACTCATTATATGCTACTCAAATAGTCCACAACCCTTTTCGTCATTTCATCATTAGGAGGTTACGGTACTTGAAGATACCCTGAGAAGCTTGTAAAGAAGGTACTAAATGTGATCCCAGTCCTAGAAGCAAGAAAAGTAACAAATCCGCTACAAATGAGCATTTGGCAAAATGATTCCTAAAGATGCTGCATCGTGTTCAGAATACTTCATTTTGACAGTGGCTAGTAGAAATCTACTGTGTTCTCCCTAGTGCCCAAGAAAGCAATCCCTAGTGCTCAAGAAAGCAATCTTGCACAATCATATCTCGTCTTCCATAAATTTTTGTATTTGTTCCCGACAATCTACGTCATTGAGTGCAATTGTCAGTTAAATTGAGAAAAACTTCTATTTCTAATACACATCTCTTTGCAATGGAGGAACTATCTTAATTATAATAAGGCTTTATGACCTTTTCGCCCTTCAAGTTTGGATCGTTGTACCCATAAACCCTTCAAGTCTAAAAGTGTTCTTTTTCACCCATCGGGTATCAAAAATGTACCTTTTCGACCCAACGGTTGTGCGTTAAAAACGTACAATTTTGATACCCGAGGGGCGAAAAAAAAACGCTTTTAAACTTGAAGGGTTTATGGGTATAACAGATCAAACTTGAAGGGTCAAAAGGTCATAAAGCCTTATATGAATCACCGAAGATGATCATTACGGGAGCATAAAATAGCTATCATGTTCTGCACTTTGCAGGTATCTATCATTGTGCAATTTTTTTTCAACTCTTAACATTCTATTACTATAGTTTTAAAATCTCATAAGAAATTTTCAATTAAAACCCCTATCAGACATGGTTGTAGGAAATGATATGATGTTCATTCTAGGTCTCGTTAGATTATCTTTAAATAACTTACAAGTTAAAACATGTATGTACCTTATTATTCGTATGGCAATTTGTTGATCGTGAGTTCAATTTTTTTACTTCGTGGAGGATCCAAGGTCATGAAAGAAGAACTTCAATATTTTTTAAAGAATTACACATGTAAAGCTAACTTTTGTATAATGACAAATATTAAATGCAGATGAATAAATATAATGAGCAAGAATGAGAAATAAAGAGAGGTTTCTCAGATGCAATTACTCAAACATGTTT
The DNA here is from genome assembly GCA_030848705.1 of Heracleum sosnowskyi. Lineage (NCBI taxonomy): Eukaryota > Viridiplantae > Streptophyta > Magnoliopsida > Apiales > Apiaceae > Heracleum > Heracleum sosnowskyi. The sequence continues at coordinate 12,666,044 of CM061242.1, forward strand.
CCAATCTGAGTCATACAATCAATCCATTCAGTTATATGACAGCTGATCCTTAACAACCACAAATGTTCTTTGCCAATAATAACACCAATGATTGGATAAAGAGAAAGACAGCTCATAAATAAGTAAAGACAATACTGAAAACTAAAATACAATATTAGAAAATAGTCTGCATAGGTGAGGTGGCACATGATAGGTCTCTCAATACTCCCCCTCAAGCTGAGCGGAGGTTGCCACTGAAGCTCCAAGCTTGTTGAGCATGTTGTAGTGTTGTTTGACTGAAAAAGGCTTTGTGAGCACATCTGCAATCTGGGAGTGAGATGGCACATAGTGTGTGACAATAGAGCCAGAGGTTATCTTGTCACGAATGAAGTGGCAATCCACTTCTATGTGTTTGGTCCTTTCGTGCAATACTGGATTTGCTGAAATTGAGATGGCAGCCATGTTGTCACACTGAAGAATAGTTGGAGGCAGATTCTAAAGGCCCATATCTTTCAACAAGGTTGTTATCCAAGTGATTTCACAAGCTGTAAGGGTCATTGCCCTATACTCAGCTTCTGCTGTAGAGCGTGCCACCACACTTTGTTTCTTTGACTTCCAGGAGATGGGTGAACTGCCAAGGAATAAGCAAAAGCCAGTAGTAGATCTTCGAGTGGTTGAGCAACTAGCCCAATCACTATCACAGTATGCTTGAACTTGCACTGCAGAAGATGATGCTAGAAGAATGCCTTGGTTGGGATTTGATAACAGGTACCTCAAGACTCTCTTGCCAGCCTACATATGAACATTAGTAGGTTTTTTCATAAACTGACTAAGAACATGTACTGGATATGTGATGTCTAGCCCGGTGACAGTTAAGTAAATTAACTTTCCAAGGAGGTTCTGGTACGGATGTGGATCAGTTAGTGGCTCTCATTTGGTTGGGGTAAGCTTGAGGTGCACATCCCTAGGTAGCTTCAATGGTGTGGCATCTTGCATTCCAAATTCTGCCAACAGATCCATTGTATACTTTTTTTGAGAGACAAAGAAACCAACACTTGTTCTATCAATTTCCAGTCCTAAAAAATACCTCACATCATCCAGATCCTTCATATAAAAATATTTAAATAAAAAAACTTTGAGGTCATTGATGTCTGCAGTTGACTTGCCAGCAATTAGAAGATCATCAACATATACCAATATCAAGGTGATGGATGAATCAGTAGATTTGGTGAACAGACTATAATCTGTTTTTGACTGGATGTAGTCAATGCACAATAAATTTTCAGATAATTTACTGAACCACCTTCTAGGACTTTGTTTCAAACCATACAATGATTTCACCAATTTACACACAAGGTTAGCTACAGCAGGTGCATCTTCATCAGTGAGGTTGTAAGGAATCTCGCTTCCCAAGTCAGTGTAGCCTCTGGGAAACTTCATATACACTGTCTCATGAAGGTCACCATGCAAGAAAGCATTGGTGACATCCATTTGAATGACACTCCAATTCTGAACTGCAGCTACATCCAATAAAGTTTTAACTGTGCTTAATTTAGCCACATGAGTAAAAGTGTCTAGGTAGTCCACACCATATACTTGTTTATAGCCTAAGATCACCAACATGGCCTTGTGTATCTCAACAGTGCCATCCGGATTAAATTTTGTTTTAAATAACCACTTGCACCCTATTGCCTTTTTGTGAGGGGGCAATGTGGTTATTTCTCAAGTTTGGTTGTCTTCCAAAGCTGTTAATTCTCTGTTCATAGCATCAATCCAGTGTGGGAATTGGGAAGCTTGTTTAAAAGTGATAGGGTCTGTGCTATTTTGAAGTGAAGTTAGGAAACAGTGAAATTGTTCTGGGATGGTGTGTTCTGCAACTTGAATTACATTTACAGTGGGAGGCAAAGAGTGGACAAAGTTGTTTAGCCAAGCTGGTTGTCTAGTAGGTCTGGTTGATCTTCTCAGTATAGGAGCTGAAGGTGTAGGTGGACTTGAGGAGTTTTGTGAAGGTTGAGGTGTGTGGTTATTGTTGTCCTGATCATCAATATCTGTTATAAAGAGGTCATCAGAAGCATCAAGTTGGTTTGTTTGTGGCACAGGTAAAGAACAAGGCAAAGGTTCAGTGTATGAGGTTTTTAAGGAAGTGTTCAATGGAAACACTCCCTCATTGAAGGTGACATCTCTTGATGTGAAAGTCTGCATAATGGTGAGGTCAAGAAGTTTGTATCCTTTTACATTCTGTAGGTAGCCAATCAGTACACAAGGCAGTCCCCTTGGTTGAAATTTATCAGTGGTTTGGTTTGGGTTGGAAGCTATTGCCAAACAGCCATAAGCTCTTAAGTGATCATACTCAGCAGGTTTGTTATACAACAGTTCACAAGGGATCTTGAACTGCAACACTCTAGTAGGCAATCGATTTATTATGTGGACATCATTTAGAACAAAATCACCCCAAAAAGATAATGGGAGCCCTGACTGAAACCTTAGGCTTCTAGCCACTTCTAGGACATGTCTATGCTTACGTTCTGCTCTAGCGTTTTGCTGAGGACGGCTGACACATGACTTTTGGTGTATAATTCCCATAGAAGAATTTAACTCTTGGCAGTTAAAATCAGAGAATTCCGGGGCATTATCTGATCTAATGTTTAGGATTTTTGTGTCAAAGTGTGTGTTGGCATATATTGATAAAAATTATGGAAGCATGTGAAGAAATCAGACTTTTGCTTCATTAGATATAGCCAAGTGACACGGGAGTAGTCATCAACTAGTGTGAGAAAGTATTTATAGTGCTCTCTAGTGTTCACTCTATAGGGACCCCAAGTGTCAATATGCACAAGTTCAAAGATAACACTAGCATGTGAATTACTCAATGTGTAAGGCAGTTTTGCAAATTTAGCCATTGGGCAAGTAAGGCATACCCGGGGTGCTTTTGAATTTATCATTTTGATGTGAGGGATGTGTTGAATAGTAGATACAGCTGCATGTCCCAGTCTCAAATGCCAAGTATCAGTGGCAGCATTCACTAAATTGCAGTGATAACTGAGATCTTGATTTTCACTGTCAAAGAGATAGTATAGCCCCCGTTGTAGGTGTCCTGTAGCTTGTAACTTGTTGGTTTCAACATTGATTATCTCACATGTTTGTGGAGTGAACTTCACATCACACTTATTATCTCTTGCCAACTTATGTATGGACAATAAGTTGTGTTTAAATTGGGGAACCACCAGCACATTGTCTAACATCAACCCACATTTCAATTTGAAATCACCAACATGAGTTATTCTTGAAACAGCTCATGTAGGTAGATTTATAGTAGAATGTCCCGCTGCAATCCTGACATTGGTTAGTAGTTCCACACTAGAAGTCATGTGGTTACTAGCACCAGAATCCACAATCCAGGGTTTATGGTCATGTACTGCTACATTACAGGACACCATTCCAGAAAACACATTTTCCAACTCTTCATCTGATTCAGAGCATTTTAGTGACTGCAGGGCATTTTCAGGAATCAATTTAAGTAACTGTTCGAGCTGTTGTGGGCTAAACACCACATCTTGGGAAGATTGAACTGTTGCATTGGCCATTTTTTGAGGTCTAAATCTATTCCCTCCTACCCTGGTTTGAGGTTGAAAGTTATTGGTTTTAATTCCTGGGGGTCTATACTTAAAATGCCACTTCGGATAACCGATTACAGACCAACATTTTTCACTCATATGTCCCCTGCCTCCACATGCCTTACATGTGTTGAAGTTGTTGATTTTATTCTCATTTGGGCCTTTGCTAGTCATGGCTAGATGTTCCAATTCTGGACTTTGCAGAACATCAATTTCCGATTCTTTTTGCGGAATAACGGCACAAGCTGCTTCAACTGTTGGAAGGGGTTGTTGCATCAGGAGTTGGCTTCGCAACGGACCGTACACGTCATCTAGCCCATTCAAGAAAACAAACAGTTTTGACTCATTTTTCTGTGTTGCAATAGCAGGTAACAGAGCTGTAACATTAGCATCTATTGTTGTGACTGGTGGCCAGACATTCATTGAATCTATTTCCTCCCATAAACTACTCAGATTTGTATAATACTCAGCAACTTTCATCTTATTTTGGGTCAAGCTAAACAAATCTTTGTTTAACTTATATTTTCTTGACCCGTTACTAAGCTGAAAACGATGTTCAAGGTGTTTCCATATTGCTTGAGCAGAATTTATAAACAAAATGGACTTTCTAATGCTGTTAGAAACATTATTATAAAGCCATGATATAACTAAGTTGTTACAAGTTTCCCATTACATACCTCGAGTCTCATCAGTAGTAGTTTTAGTGACAGTGCCATCTACGAAGCCAAACTTGCATTTTGAGGCGAGCTGAATCTCCAAAGAACGTTTCCAGTTCCTATAGTCACAAGCACCCTGTAGTTTTGCAACACTTATCGACAAGGGTCCATCAGAGGGATGTAGAAAAAGTGGGGTTTGTAGATCTGTGAAGGTGTATCGTCCCCCTCAGTAGCCATGACTTCGTGTGCTTAAAGATCTCTTAGGTGCTATGCTAGGTTTAATTTTGAGATTTGATATGTTTGTAATGGATCTGTTACGAGAATGAAGAAAATAGGGGTTGCATTCACTACTCTGATACCATAATGACAAATATTGAATGCAGATGAATCTATACTCTTTATTAATAAGCAAAACAATGTGAAAATGGCGTGCGGTACTAAAGTACCAAAGTACCAAATTTGGTTATCACTTAACCAGGGTTCGATTCCTGGCAACTACATAATTATACAAGATTTATTTACTTTAAATTCTTTAGCTTCATCCAGGGTTCGATTCCTTAAAACTACGTAATTATACAAGATTTATTTATTTACTTTAAATTTCAATAGTTTCATCGAGCGTTAGATTCTTTGTAGCTACGTAATCATATAAGATTTATTTATTTACTTTAATTTCTTTAGTTTTATGCACAGTTCGATTGTCTATATATAACTACATAATTAAATAGTTATTTATTTATTATATATTTTTATCATTCAATTCTCGAGAAATACATTTTTAAATAATATTTATTAATAATTTATTAATACTAATATTTTAATGTCGACTCATGCTCGGTCCGTGTTTGACACGGGTTATAAGCTAGTAAAGATAATGAGCAAGAATGAGAAATAAAGAGAGGTTTCTCAGATGCAATTACTCAAACATGTTATTTCCAATCTGAGTTGTACAATCAATCCATTACAGCTGATCCTTGACAACCACAAATAGTCCCTCAATTAACTCGTTATATAGAATAAGCGCAGGGAGATCTTATCCAAAACTTTGGTCGGTCACTGTACTACCAAAAGTATACGATCCGTTGGATTATAAAACTATAAATATTCAAATCGATGAGGACCGTCACATATAATATTAAAAATTGTATTTGATTAATAATAGGATAGTATTTAAATACTAAAAGGTGTATTTTAATAATTTAAACCTATTATAAATGGGTTTTCTATATTGAATAGAAATCTTTATGTAAAAATTCGTAATTATCTTTTCTCTTTATTTTATGGATAGTTCCAGTTAGATAAGAATTACTAAACCATCATTAAATTAAAGATAATTTTGTAAGCTTCGTGTGGGCTGTAAAGTTATTATCTAAATTTTAATAATTATTTTTTTATTATTTTAGCACCAATTTAATTTTTTTCCCTAATTCTTTTAAATTGATAAATTCTTTTTTTATTTAAATAAAATATTAAAATCAATTTAAGAAAAAATTAAAATCGATCGGGTCCGTGTGCGACCAGTATACAACCAAATTAATAATTATAGTTAGATCTTAAATAGATCGATGAGAATTGTTAGATCTAATATTAAAAAGTGTATCTGATTAATAATAGAATTATATTTAAATACTAAAAAGTGTATTTTGATAATTTAAAATTTTTCTATGTAAAAATTCTTAAATATCTTTTCTCTTGAATTTATGTATAGTTGCAGTTAGATAATAATTGTTAAACCAAATATCAAGATAACAATTTAAAATTTTTCTATGTAAAAATTCTTAAATATCTTTTCTCTTGAATTTATGTATAGTTGCAGTTAGATAATAATTGTTAAACCAAATATCAAGATAACAATTCATATCGATTACAATGATACTCTACGTTATAAGACACTTAAGAGAACTCCGGTAACACTTTTTTTTTCTGAAGGAACATAACAATTCGATTAATCCAAATTATAATTATATTATTTTACATGTAACAAACATAAAATGATAATATCAAAATATTATTAAAATGTTGAGGGTTTCATATTGATAAACGATAATTTTGAATATAATACCTATATTAAAATGTGTATTTGATTAAATGTATGATTAAATTTAAATACTAATAAGTGTGCTTTGATAATTTAAACCAATTATAAATTGGTTTTCTATTTTGAATTGAATTCTTTGTGTAAAACTTCTTAACCATCTTTTCTTTTCAGTTTATTTTTTGGGTAGGTCAGTTGGTCAAGTTAGATAATAATTATTAAACCATCATTAAATTAAAGATAATTTCGTTAGTTTCGCATGAGTTGTAAAATCGTCAAAATTCAATTTCTAAAACTCAGGATATAACCCAAATATTAAAGTGAGTATCTAAATTTTAATAAATATTTTTTTTATTATTGTAGCACCAATTTATTTATTTTTCCACTAATTCTTTTAAATATAGAAATTTTATGTTTTTTTCAATAAAGTATCAAAATTAATTAAGAACAAATTCAAATCGATAAAGAATATAATAATATGAGAATAAAATTTTATATAATCATAACATAAGTTTTATTCTATTTAATATTTTTTTAAGTAATAATGTATTTTAAAATTTTATTTACACCGTAAATAAACCCGAAACATTAAAAGTAAAAGTAGTTAGTATATACTTGATATCCTTATTATATTAAATCTCTATATATAATAATCATAATAGGGATCTTATCCCAAATTTTGGTCGTAGACAACCAAATTAATAAGGACCATTAGATCCTAACAAGATAAATGAAAATCGTTAGATCAAATATTAAAAAAGTTTATTTTATTAATAATAGGATTATATTTAAATTCTAAAAGGCGTATTTTGATAATTTAAACCAAATATACCAAATATATATAAGTTTTCTATATTGAATAGAATTCTCCATGTAAAAAATTCGTGACTTTCTTTTCTGTTTTTCTCTTCCCTGGACAATTCCACCTAGATAAAAATTGTTAAACTATCTTTTAATTAAAGATAATTTAGTTATCTTCATATGGGGTGTAAATCTGATTTTTAAAACACAAGATAAAGCTCAAATTAATAAAGTGAATATTTAAATTATAATAATAATTATTATGTCATCATTATTTTAACACGAATTTAATTACTTTTTTTCTAACTATTTTAAATTTAGAAATCTATATTCAAAAATTAACATCAATCTATGAAAAATTCAAATCAACAAAGAATATAATAATACCGGGATAAAATTTTATAAAATTGTGCATATTTTTAATCCTATTTTATTAAGTTTTATATCATAACTAATCAAATATTATTTATTATTAAATAATAAATTATACGTAAATGGTGATTTTGTTTTATAAGAACTCATAGAGACCTAATTTCATTGTTAGCAGAACTATATTCATATTAAAAAAAAACTTTATTTTGAAATTTTAGACTCGCCAAACTTTTTAAACCTATATACATTGTAAATTATTAAATTCGAAACTTTAAAAGTTTGCTAATCAATTAGTATAGTACTTTTCTGAAAAAGTGTACTTTACAAAAAATATTATCAAAGAACATATGCCTGCAAGAAAAAATGAAAAAATTCTTATTTTAAAAAAAAAAACTATAAATTTTAATATGTTGTTGGTAGATTCTAACCTTAGATGATTGTAGATGATAATTTTATGTTATATCTAACGTTTTTCAATAATTTAATTTGAAAGATTCAACGATTATGGATTGACAAAGCGAACAAACTTAACCTTTCATTATTTAGTCTTTAATATAATAACATAGATATTTACTAGATATACTATAAAAAAATAAAATTTATACAGAATTTTGATCACGGTGTACTACTTTAAAAGAAGAACTATTACAAAAAAATATATTTTAATTGATAATTTATTTTCTCAAAAGGTCAAAGTTCCCGCATCTTTAACATATTACAAAAAAAAAAGTATATTATATTTTAGCAATAAATATTTAAAAAAATTATAAATATTAAGAAAAATTAATGATGTTATCATGGTAGTTTGGTCCTAAATACCGCTAAAACATTCTCAATCGTTAGATCCAATACTTTTAAAAATACATGATCAAGATTATATCATATAAAAAGTTATTATCTAAAAATGATATAAGTTAAAAGATATTATATTAGGATTGTATTTTCTAAAAAGTCAAAACATAAAAATAGTTGTAATTAAATAAGGAAACTCATTTAATACCAAAATAATAAAAATCGTTTAATGTTAAATAGATAGGTGAAAACCGTTAGATTTAAAATTAAAAACTGTATTTGGTTAATAAAGGGTATTCTAATAATCTAAACTAATTTCCTAAATCGAATAGAATTCTCAAACATTAAATTTCATCATTTTATTCTCTTTTTAGTTTTAGAATAGTTTTTAATTGAAAAAGAACTATTAAACCAAAACTAAATTAAAGATTATTTTGTGAATTTCATGTGGACTATAAAATTGGCAAAATCTAATTTTTATAACTCAATATAAACAAATATTAAATTGAGCGTGTAAAATATAATAAATATCAAATTTTTAACTATAATTTCTTTGGCTAAATCTTTTTTAACAATAATTTAATCATGTAAACTAATAACTTTTAAATATTAAAATTTTCATAAATAAATATAATTATAAATATTAAAAAAACAATGGTGTTGCATGGGTAATAAAAATATAATTATAAACAAAATAATTATAAATAAAATTTAAGTAACCGTGCATCGCACTGGCTATAAATTAAAAAGAAAGCCAATTTGGGCTCAGGATTTACGAATAATCAAATATGCCTGTCCGAACCAAGGTTGTATCAGTATCAATATTTTGGCCGGGGAAAACCGACTTGGGTCAGTATTCTCAACGTCCCCATGAAAAACACAGTAGTCTATAGTCTATTGATTGCTGACAATCGGGGAAGGAATTGAAGGATGGGTATGCATGGATGGGAATGACATGCAAAAATTCATACAGCATATTATATGTGAATGATAATTAAGGTGTCAAATGATCTGTAGTAACTTGATACGATGACACTGATAAATTTATTCTGAGTCGAATAAATTAGTTGTTCTGCTTCTACAAGTAAACTAGTGGGTGTGTTGATGCTGTTTAGAATGAGTACTGTGGAGAATGATCCGATGCTCTTTCTAGTCGAACTAAGATAAATTTAGGAAAACTTTGTAATTTCGAGATCTGATTTTGATTTACAAAATGTTCATTTTGTTTTTCAATCCTCGTGCTGGATTCAAAGTCGTTAAGGCAAAATTAGTACATAATTTTGTACTGTCAAATGAAGTGCGACCAACTTATAGAATTTATGCCATAATATAGAACACAAATATAGAATATAAAAACCTAATTATATATAGAACACAAATATAGAATTTCACCTATTGACAGCACATTGAAAAAATGCCAAATAATTAAGCTGCTAGGCTCACGATTTATGAATAACTGAATATGCATGTCCAAGCGGCGAGATCAATATTTTGCTTCGGCATATATATAAACTTCAGTTGAAGTAGGATACAACACATCCTGAGGTAGTATTTTACACAGAAAGCAAAGTTGTTTAATTTTTGTACAAGTTGAGGAAATATGAAAGTTGAAATTTTATCTAGAAAGCTCATTAAACCACATACTGCAACCTCACCCAACTTTAGGACCTATAATATATCCTTACTAGATGAGTTAGCACCAAATATGAATTTTCCCATCATTTTCTATTACTCAGCCCCTGATAAGGATAGTACTAATGATATTACTATAGGGTACAAGCACCTGAAGAAATCGCTATCAAAGGTCTTGACTAGTTTTCATCCTTTTGCAGGAAGATATCATATAGACACTCATTCGGTTGATTGCGGTGATCAAGGTGCTGAATATGTGGAAGCCAAAGTTGATATTCGTCTCGATGATCTTGCCAGCCAACGGATGAATGTGAATGCTGAGCTGCTCAATGATTTACTTCCATACCCAATAGGTGCAACTGATGGCTACGACGATCCTTTACTTGCAGTACAGATAAGTGCCTTTAGTTGTGGTGGAGTTGCCATTGCAGTCTGTAGTTCACACAGAATTGCTGATGCGTCGTCCACAATATTATTTGTCAAGGCATGGGCTATTGCTGCAAAGCAAGAACTCGGGTATGTTGATGAACCTTACCAGCCAATCTCAATCAATTTCAACTCAGCTTCCCTGTTTCCAGGGAAAATGTTGTCTTGTATCCCTTCTGGAATTCCACGGGATAAGGAAAATATTGATGAGCACAGGATTGTCACAAAGATGTTTCACTTTAACCAAAATAAGATTGAGAGTGTTCGAGAAAGGGCCAGATTAAATGATGCAAGCAAGATACCTACAAGGGTACAGTCATTATTCGGACTGATAGGAAAGGCCATGATCGATGTACATCTTGCCAACCCTGAAAATCCAAAGAGCCATACATTTATTCAAGCAGTCAATGTGAGAAAAAAAACAGTTCCGCCTCTTCCTGACAATCTTTTTGGAAATATCTTCCTATTGGCACGTGTTCAATCAGGAGAAGGTCCTGACAGATTAATGGGGCTTCCTGGTTTAGTTGATTGTCTTTCCAAAACTGTCAAGGGAGTTGTGGATACTTGTGGGAAGGCATTATCCCTAGGGAAGGAAGGGCAGACGATGATAAGTGAAGGGTGCTATGAGCTGAAAAGAAGTCTTTCAGATCCTAATATTTACTTTGCGGGTACGTTTACCAGTTGGTGTAAGTTTCCACTTTATGAAGTAGATTTTGGCTGGGGAGAACCGACTTGGGTCAGTATTCCCAACGTCCCCATGAAAAACGCAGTAGTCTTGATTGATGACAAATCCGGGGAAGGAATTGAAGCATGGGTATGCATGGATGAGAATGACATGCAAAAATTCATACAGCATAACGACATCGCAGATATTTTAGCTGAATAATAAACCATCTGGTCTATCCACTTTTCAAATCAAGAAGCTGGACACTCTGAGAGAGATCTATCTACTAAATTAGTATGTTGAAGATGCATAATTTCTGTTGGTTATACTTGTATTCCTAATCAGATGACTTTCTGAGTCGAATAAATTAGTTTTCTTGATTAAGCTAGCAGGGATAGTGGATTCATCCTGTAATATTACTAGTTACTAATATTTCTGTGTTTCCTAATAAATGTTATATTTGTTTTGTTTTAATATCTTGAATTTCTCTCTGACCGTGACATTGAGTAATATAGTTCATCTCTTAGCTTTAATTATTTAATGATGATCCACATGTCCAAAACCTGCATACAGTGACTTCATTAAAGCTTTTGCTATTATTCTGTCTAAATTTCTTTGAATATTATTTACTGATTGTGATTAAATTAACAAATTGAAGAGTTTATTAGGAAGATATACAATAAAAAAATTGTTGAAAGTATTTGATTTGTCCAAATCAAATCTGAAAATTGAACTTGACTCAGTTGAATTCCTTCATCTGTGTGCTCTTTGAATCAATCGAAAGAAATTTTCTTCATTGTGTATATGGATAATTCTTCTGAATTCACTGATTCACCGTTTAACAGACTTGAAAGGCGAAGTTACAGATAGGTCATAGTTTCTGTAGATAAATCCTAGGTATCTCAGCAGTTGAATGAGATATCAAGAAGTTTTTTCCATTATTTTTTATATTAACTTTTCTGTTAAACATTGCTGCCTTGCTCCAATTCTCTTGTCTTTCGAAAAATGCATTAGATGCTACTCAAATAACTGTTGCAAGTAATCTCAAACGTTTTAGTTATTTGATTCAGTCTTCCAGTTTAGCATGTTTTTAGGAGTATGAATAAGTCAAGAGGTGGTGGAGTTTATTTAGAGTGGTGGAGTCTTTTTAGGAAACCCTTCCAGCATTGTGCTAGTCTGTTGCATTTTCTGTTTTCATTAGTATTGTTTTCTATATATTGATGTATCATTGAGTTTAATAAATTAAGCAAAAGACATTTTGTCAAGGGGTTAAATGGCATTTAGGTCACTGTACTGAATGCTAATTTTCAATTGGGTCATCCAACTCAAAAAGGTTTCAATTAGGTCACAAATCAGATAAAAGTTTTCAATCAGGTCACTGGACATTAACTTCGTATTGACAATTAACGGGGTTCTGTCTAATAGTGCCAGCTCGGTGCTATATATGTCTAATAGTGTCGCAAGAAGGAGATGTTAGCAGATTTAAAAGAATATATGTATGTTATGCTGCCTGCAAGAATGCTTGGAAAAATGAATGTAGACCAGTGCTAGGACTACATGGTTGTTTTTTATACATATATGGCACCGAGCTGGCAATATTAGACAGAACTCCGTTAATTGTCAATGCGACGTTAACGTCCAGTGACCTGATTGAAAACTTTTATCTGATTTGTGACCTAATTGAAAACCTTTTTGAGTTGGATGACCCAATTGAAAATTAGCAGTCAGTGCAGTGACCTAAATGCCATTTAACCCTTTTGTCAAGCAGATCATCTTGTTTATTTATACAGTCTGTGCAATAGTTGTGTTTTTCGACAAGAAGTGGTATCAGAGCTTGAAGGTCTTGGCGGACGTTTTTCTTTTCCGAGGATGGAGGGGAACAAAGGTAAAGGAGGCTCGTACGGTTTGAGTTACCCAATGCTGGATAGAAGTAATTATACGGCTTGGGCTCTCAAAATGAAGGTCTATATGCAAGCGCAAGAGGTCTGGAACGTTGTAGAGCCGAGTGATCCCAAGGTTGTTGTCGAAGAAAAGACAGACAAAGTGGCGTTGGCAATGATATATCATGCAATTCCTGAAGATGTGATGCTTTCGATTGAAAACAAGAAAACAGCGAAGGATGCTTGGGAAATGATAAAGACATTGTGCCAAGGTGCGGACAGAGCAAAGAAAGCACGTGTTCAGACTCTGAAATCTGAGTTTGAAATGCTGAATATGAGTGACAGTGAAAAAATTGAGGACTTTCACATGAAGATGAACGGCCTAGTTACAAATATACGAGCACTGGGTGAAACAGTGGAAGAATCATATGTCGTAAAGAAATTACTACGTGATGTACCTGCAAGATTCCTACTGATAACTTCAACACTAGAACAGTTTGGAGATATGGAGAACATGACGGTTGAAGAAGTCGTTGGTTCACTCAAGGCACACGAAGAACGAGTAAAAGGAAAGACAGAAATGAAGGAAACTCAGTTTATGTTGACAGAAGAGGATGGGCCAAACGAGAAGGAGAAGAAAAGAAATTATTGTTGACACGTGAAGAATGGCTGAAGCGAAAAAATGGTGACAGATCAACAAAACAGAGGGGTCGTGGAAAATTTGACAAAAGCACCGTCAAATGCTAAAAGTGTAACATCTATGGTCATTTCGCCTCAGAATGTAAGAAACCCAAGAAGAACAAAGGAATACAAGAAGTGGAGGCAAATATGGCTGTGATGGAGGACGATGAGCCTGCTCTACTCCTGGCCAAACATGAAAAGGAAGCACCAGAGTTGTTGTTGAATGAGGACAAGTTGCTATCCGCACAATTGCCAAAGAATGGAGATTATGCAAGTGAATCAAATGTTTGGTACCTCGACAATGGCGCGAGCAATCATATGACAGGGTTTAGAGGAAAGTTCGCAAAACTGGATGAGAGTATTTCTGGCCAGGTTCGTTTTGGAGATGGTTCCAAAGTCGAGATAATTAAGGGAAAGGGTACTGTTGTGATGGTGTGCAAAAATGTAGAGGAAAAGAAGCTGCGCGAGGTATATTATATCCCTAGTTTGAAAAATAATATCATATCACTGGGACAGATATCTGAAGAAGGCAACAAGGTGGAGCTCAATGGAGAATTTCTGAGGATCTATGACAACCAAGGGAGATTATTGATGAAGGTAAAACGATCTGCTAATCGACTTTATAAAATAATTATAGAGACTAATAAGCAGGAATGTTTGATGACAAAGACGGATGATATCTCAAGGTTGTGGCATGCTCGTCTTGGGCATGTCAACTATCAGGCCATGGCTCTTATGTCCAAACAACAGATGGTGGAAGGAATGCCAAAAATATTAAAGCCAAACACTGTGTGTGACGGATGTCTAATGGGGAAGCAGACCAGGAAAATGTTTCCAACCAAAACCAAATACAGTGCAAAGAAGGTGCTACAACTCATACATGGTGATTTGTGCGGCCCGATATCTCCAACAACTGCTTCAGGATACCGATATTTTTTCTTGTTAGTCGATGATTTCGGTAGATTCATGAGGCACTTCAAGCATTCAAAAGGTTTCGTGCTTTGGTTGAAAATGGGTCAGAAAGGAGGATCAAGGTGTTCAGAACCGACAGAGGAGGTGAATTCAATTCTAACGAATTTAATGAGTTTTGTGAAGGTGCAGGAATTGAACGACATTTCACTACGCCCTACACTCCACAACAAAATGGAGTGGTAGAGCGTCGAAATAGAACCGTTGTGGAAATGACTAGAAGCAGTCTAAAGGAGATGCAATTGCCAGCAAAGATGTGGGCTGAGGCTGTTAAAAATTTAGTATACATCCTCAACAGACTTCCTACGCGAGCGTTGACAGGACAGACGCCGTATGAGGCATGGACAGAAAGGAAACCAGAGATAAGTCACGTTCGTGTGTTTGGGTGCCTAGCGCACAATAAAACACCAAGTGTGCACAATACAAAGCTTGATGATCGCAGCAAAAGGGTCGTTAATTTGGGTAGAGAGACTGGAACGAAAGGATACCGGTTGTATGATCCCAAGGAGAATCGCATTCATATAAGTCGAGATGTGGTATTTGAGGAAACCAAACAATGGCCTTGGAATATGATTGCAGAAATGGAGGATATGCAGGAGAATTTTAATGTGCCAAGTATGTTTGAGGCAGATGAAGAAAACCCAGATGACACCGAAAATGCAGAGCATGGAGACACTGAAAATGATGGCAACAACGGTGATCACACACAGGTATCAACTCCACAAACTCAATCTTCTGTCTCTAGAGTTGATCGAGATAGTTATGATGATAGTACAGAGCCAAAGAAATTCAGATCGCTGAATGAAATTTACAATGTCACGGAGGAAGCAGAACTTGATGAAGAATTGTGGCTAATGGGGATAGACGAACCCGTCAAATATGCATAGGCAGTAAAGGATGTCAACTGGCAGAAAGCAATGAGACAAGAGATGGAGTCTATTGAGGCAAATGATACATGGAAGTTAACAAGCCCACCACCGGGACAAAAGATCATAGGTCTGAAATGGATATACAAATTGAAAAAGGATGCAAACGGGAAGGTGGTAAAATACAAGGCACGTCTCGTAGCAAAGGGTTATGTGCAAGAACATGGCATTGATTTTGATGAAGTCTATGCACCAGTCACACGTTTAGAGACAGTAAGGTTGTTGTTAGCATTGGCAGCTAAACACCAATGGGAGGTTCATCATCTCGACGTAAAGACAACATTCTTGAATATAGACATAAGAGAAGATGAGTACGTTGCCCAACCGGAGGGATTTGAAAGAAAAGGATAGGAGCACTTAGTGTACAAGCTATCAAAAGCATTGTATGGACTTCGTCAAGCGCCTCGTGCTTGGTACGCTAAACTAAATTCATGTCTTATAAGTCTTGGATTTATTCATTGTCCATACGAACATGCTGTATACACAAGGAAGAAAAGAGAAGATAGTTTGGTTATTGCAGTTTACGTGGATGATCTTCTGGTAACGGGCACAAGGGTCTCAACAATCGAAGATTTTAAGAACCAGATGAAGCTTCAATTTGAGATGAGCGACATGGGTAAACTCAGTTATTACCTGGGGATATAAGTTGAGCAAGGAGAGGGAAACATTGAATTGAAACAAGCAGGTTATGCTCGAAAGATTCTGGAAAAGGCGGGCATGGCAGATTGTAATCCAACGAAGTACCCGATGGATCCAAAGGAACAACTTGGTCGAGACGAGACAGGAAAATTGGTCAATGCTACAGAATACAAGAGTATTGTGGGAAGTCTGCGGTATTTAGTTCATACGCGACCAGATATCGCATATTCGGTGGGCATAATTAGTAGATATATGGAGAAGCCCACGAAGAAACATTTGGATGCAGTGAAAAGAATTCTCAGGTACGTGGGGACCATACAACATGGGTTAGTGTATTCAAAGGACAGTGGCAATAATGTATTAACTGGGTTTTCTGATAGCGACCTGGGTGGACATCCAGAAGATAGAAAGAGCACGGGAGGCATGGTTTATTATTCGAACGAGAGTATTATAACTTGGGTTTCACAAAAACAAAAATGTGTTGCTCTTTCCTCGTGCGAAGCTGAGTTTATGGCTGCTACAGCCACAGCTTGCCAAGGTATCTGGCTCAGAAACATTCTCAGTCAAATAACATCTGAAGCTGTTGGTCCAGTTGTTCTATGTATATAAAATCGGTCTGCAATTGACTTAGCCAAGAATCCCATGTTCCATGGTAGAAGCAAGCATATAGATATAAGATTTCACTTCATCAGAGAATGTGTAGAACGATGAGAAGTCGTCCTGAAGCATGTTTGCAGCAATGATCAGAGAGCAGATATCTTAACCAAAGGGTTGACGACTATCAAGTTTGAAAATATGAGGAAACTACTAGGAGTCAAGAATCTGAGTAAATGAGTTTGAGATTAGGGGGGAGAGTGTTGCATGTAATCTCAAACGTTTTAGTTATTTGATTCAGTCTTCCAGTTTAGCCTGTTTTTAGGAGTGTGAATAAGTCAAGAGGTGATGGAGTTTATTTAGAGTGGTGGAGTCTTTTTAGGAAACCACTTCCTGCATTGTGCTAGTCTGTTGCATTTTCTGTTTTCATTAGTATTGTTTTCTATATATTGATGTATCATTCAGTTTAATAAATTAAGCAAAAGACATTTTGTCAAGCAGATCATCTTGTTTATTTATACAGTCTGTGCAATAGTTGTGTTTTTCGACAAGAATAACATATCAATGTCACACCATATATGTTACTAGTATTTAAGCCCGCCATGTTGGGCTTTTTTAATTTTATAATTACTAGAAGATAACCGTGCGAAACACGGGCGAGTGATTATTTTTGGAAATTTATTTAATTTATAGTATTTTTTAATTAATATTATCAATTATGTTATTTTAAATTTTGACTTAAAATTGTTTAAAATTACATTATTTTTTCATGAAATTAGTTATTGAATTTTATAAATATTTTACTCATGAAAATATTATTATTATTCAGTTAATTGTAAAAAATTTATATGTGATCCCTTTAGAATATAACAGAATCTCAATGAACTTGGAGCAAATGAAATGTTAATGGCAGATTATTTATATTTCAATATCGAAAGCAAAATCATTTTAAAATCTAAAACACCCACTTGTATTTAGATCCAAAAGATTCTCATCCAAATGAATTTCTTTATTTTCGACAACAACTTTCTATTATATAGAAAACGTAAGAGATTAATATTTGTAATTCTTTAATTATATATATATAAAAGTAAGAGAAACTACGTCACCGATACCTGTGTCATATATCTTTTTCGACGTTTCTCATTAAGTTTATTTCGCTGCTCATTAATTCAGAATATCTTGTTTAATGACATCTTTTTATTCCAGTAGATCTTTTAACTTTCAATTTTGAAAGCGTAGTTATAAGAGATAATTAAATAGGTAATAACAAATTAGTCAAATGTAGTATACACCATGTATGTTTACATATAATTAAAATTTTGTTTATTCAACCTGGGATAAGATCTAGAAGATTTCCATCCAGTTGATTTTCTTTATTTCTAGAAATAACTTTTTTATTATATAGAAAACGTAATTAAAATCAAATTAATTTTAAAACTGAAACACCAACTTGTATATAGATCCAAAAGATTCCCATTCAATTGAATTTTTTTTCCATAAACAACCTTCTCTTATAAAGAAATTATATATAAATGTAAGAGGTCATTAGTTGAATTGAAAAATTATATAAAAATAAACAAAAAAAACTTCGTCACTAATACATGTGTCATATATTTTTTGAGATGTTTATCATTATGTTTATTCTAATGCTCAATAGTTTAAGAATCTCTTGTTTGACGATATCTTTCTGTTCCGATATATCTTTACAATTCCAATTTTGGAAGACGTAACTGAAAGAGATAATTATAAGGGGACTAAGAAATCAGTCAAATACAGTGTAAACTATGTATATATAATTAAAATTTTGTATATACAACATGGGCTAAAATTTAGAAGATTGATATCTAGTTGAGTTTCTTTATTTCTATAAACGACTTTTTATTTATACATAAAACACAAGAGATCATTATCTGAATCGAATAATTCTAAAAATTAAGAAAAAAGAAACTTTTGATAGTAATACCCGGGACATAATTTTTTTGTGAATTTAATCATTACGTTCATCTCAGTGCTCAATAGTTTCAATAGTTTCAGGATCTCTTGTTTGACGATATCTTTTTTTTGTATGCACACCTTTTATCTTCCAATTATAAAGGCATAGCTAGAAGGAAAAATATACGGGACTAAGAAATTAGCTCAATATCGTACAAAGTATGAATGATTTAAATATTTTAAGCCTATTCATGAATTGAATAACCGTACATGATATATATAGTTAAATTCATTTGGGACTATTTAAATATAATAAGGTTAGTCATGAATAAAAAATAAATATAACACGACAAATATAATTGTATTCAATTTATGCACTTGTGATTGGTGATGTAAATATTCGAACCTTTTTTGTGAAATTGATTCGCATGCAGATGGGAACAACTTGACATGCTGAAAAGTGAATTTACTTCTCCACAACTGGTATTAACAAAAACTTGGCATGCTGAAAAGTAAATTTACATGTCCACAACTTGTATTCGATTAGTAACTTTTTTTGTACTTTGGTGATGGACAATGATCACTTCATCGGTAATGACGACCTACATTCATATTCGTTGGTGTTTCATATTCTAAGTTCAATTCACCAAGACACTAAGATTATAAAAGAATTAGGACTACAATAAGAATACAAACTTCGGATGGCCTAAACTACAAATTACACGTATTATAGTTTGCTTATGTTGTGATTTTATTTTGGGCTTGTATGGCAACCTAAATAAAAGGCAACTTATAGCTTATAATCTCATAATAGCTTATGTAGGGTCTTTGCCAACCCAACTTATAAACCAACTTATAACTTATATGTTCATAAGTTGAATGTTAGTAACAACGTATATTTTCCTTAACTTTTGACTTATTACTTGATTTCTTTGTCTTTTAATACTTCTTATTTTTACATTTGTGTTTTTAAATATTTTTTTTAATTTAAAATGTATGTATTTAGCTCATTGTATTTAATAATTATTTTTAAAATAAAAATTATCAAATTTGTAACTAACTTTTAAGTAAATTTATCCAAACACTTAAGAATTCATCCACTTATCACTTATATGACACTTATTCATTTTAAGGTATAAGTCAACTTTTTAAACATACCCCAAACATGCACCGTAACTCCTCCGGCATGGGATAATATCTATTACATGATATAAAATATAATAATATAATATATTTTGGTACAATAGTAATATAATTTAATAACAATATAATATATTCGTACAATAACAATATAATTTATTGTAGATTTAAATTAGATTATTATTATTATTAAAAACAACATAGAATTTTACGTGAAATAAAAGTTTATGGTACAATAATAATATAATTTATTTTAGATTAGATATTTTTTTTTTTAATTTTAAAACAACAGAGAATTAACTTTTTTTGAAAAAAAAATAGAATTTTACATGAAGTAGAATTTTAGAGTACAATAATAATATAATCTATTTAGATTAGATAGTTATTATTTTTTTTAATTTAAAAACAACATAATAATATATTATATATGAGTCGAACATTGAAGGAGCAAGTGAGTAGTAAATTTATACTTTCAAAAAAAAAACTTGATAGGAATGTTTAAATTTTATGGCTTAACTATCTATGCGATCATTGATAATATTGACATATGTATATCAGTGTTATGACAATGACATATAAGTGACAAAGAAGAAAGATAACCTTTTATCATGTAGACTTTTAATTGCTTGTGTGTGCAAGACGAAAAGTCAAAAATGAAATATTATTTTTTGTAAGCCGAAAAAGTCAAAATAATAATAGAATTGTTAGAAGATTGGTGAAAGCAGAGCATTGAAGAAAACAAAAATAATTTAAAAATAACATAAAGTTCTAATACGTGAAATAGGAGTTTAGGATATAATAATTCTACTACGTGAAATTCTAATACGTGAAATAGGAGTTTAGGATATAATAATTCTACTACGTGAAATATGACTTTAGAGTATAATATAATTTATTTTAAAATAGATAATTATTTATAAAAAAATTAGGGGTGAAACCAAAAAAAAGATGGAACCAAAAAAAGTGCGAACCAAATTTGGTACCATATTAAAAGGGGGTTTCGCTTATTAATAAAGGTTATAGATTAGATAGAGATGTATAATAGATAAATTTTAAAATAAAAAATGTTAAATGATTAAATAGTGTGATTCACTACACCATATATAGGATTCACCAAACATTAATTTTTGTGTTACCAACAAAAATGTTACCTAAAATAACTAAATATTAATAGACGGCAATACAATTTTTTGGTGTTAGCGTTGATGTAATTTTGTGTTACAATAAACATAATTAAAATTTTATTGTAACATAAATTAAAGTGTTACAGTTAGTGCTGGCCATACGGGCGGTCCGTCCCGTGCCGTGCCGGTTCACAGGCGGGCCGTCCCGTGCAAACATTAACCCGGGCACGGCACGTTTCTGAAGACGGGGCGGGGCAAGCCGTGCCGTGCTATAGAATGATTGGCACGTGCACGGTTCCGCCGGGTTGGCGGACGAGTTGCGGGTCGGGGCGGTTTAATTTTTTTTTTTTAATTTTAATTTGAAACTATAAAAAAAATTTGGAAGAAAAGAGGACGGTACCTCTATGAATTTTATTAATTAAAAAAAATGTTACAATTAATTTGAGAGGACTCCTCTCTAAAAAAACGGAACAAACCGCATTAACATATTAAAACAATTACAAACCAACCAAATTATAAAAATACAAAACAAAACAAATGCTATCCACTATTTGATTATTGTTGTTCGTTGGTTGTTCAGGAGGCGTCGGAATCCGAAGTATCCATTGTCATCCACAGATCGTTTTCGCCGTCTGAGTCATCTTCTTTTCTTCCTTGTTGTCTTTTTGCGGCTTGATCCCAATCTTTTTTACAAACACAAATCTTTACTACGTCCGGCGCTAAACTCGTTCTCTTCTCGTCTAACACTCTTCTACCTGCACTAAAAGTGGACTCGGACGCAATCGTAGAAGCGGGGACTACAAAAATATCCCTTACAATTTTTGCTAAAATCAGAAATTGTAACTCATGATTCTTCCACCATGTTAGTATTTCAAAATCTTCATTTAATTCGTAATGATAAGAAAAAAATTCCCTAACCATACTATAAGAAGAAGCGGGTACGGGAGATGAAGTGGAAATTTTACATTTTTGTTTTTTAGTCAATATAGAAGAAATTGTAGTATTAAACCTACTACGACCACCACTACTAGGTTGTATAGAATTTTGAACTTTTGGAGCATAAATATCTACAAGACGATACAACAAGTCCGAACATTGAGTAACATATACAACATGATCATATGAAACGTTTAAAACTTTATAATAATGCCCTAAAATTCCTTCTAAACCTTCCTTTCTAACACCGGATCAAGAAGACATGCAATACCATAAATATAAGGAAATTCCGTAAAGTATTCGATCCACTTAATTTTCATGTCAACAATAATATCAGTAAAATATGGATCTTATTCATATTCTTTTAAAGTAGTAACTATATTAACACACTCAATGATAACATGATGTACATTTGGTTCATAAACATAAGAAAAAACCTTAGTAGCATGTGCAAAACAATCAAGTATGTTACGTACTCTAGATGCCAATTCCCAATCAAATTCGGTAATAGGTCCACCTTCGTATTGGTTCATAAGGTCTTCATTATATAATTCGGTGATAATGATCTTATATTGAATTGCATCATTTAATAATTTAAAAGTCGAATTCCATCTCGTAGAACAATCGATACCCCACTTCTTCGGCCTAAATCCATTTTCTCTACATAATTTTTTATACTTAGACCTATATGTACCCGCATAACGTAGATACTTAACTACTTTCCTAATAGGTTCTAATAAATGAG
The DNA here is from genome assembly GCA_030848705.1 of Heracleum sosnowskyi. Classification (NCBI taxonomy): domain Eukaryota; kingdom Viridiplantae; phylum Streptophyta; class Magnoliopsida; order Apiales; family Apiaceae; genus Heracleum; species Heracleum sosnowskyi. The sequence continues at coordinate 12,688,584 of CM061242.1, forward strand.
TTATTTGTGCAATTCCCTTTTGGGCCGACAAGTTAATTATGTGAGCACAACATCTAACGTGTAAAAATACTCCATCTAAAAGTAAAGAAATGTCGTTCTTAACATAATCCATGACTTTGTTATTAGAAGCGGCATTATCTAAAGATATCGTAAATACCTTGTTAAACAAATTAAATTCCTTTATTGTATCTAAAATTCTTTGTTTTATGTTATAACCGGTGTGTGACTCATCCATAATATCAAAAGCAATAATTCGTTTTTCTATATGTCAATAACTAATCCGATGAACCGTAACACAAATATAAGGCTCGCCTTGACCCGAACTCCAACAATCACTAGTTAAAGAAACCATACCATCAAAATTAGCGAAACTTTCAATTAATTGTGCACGTTGAGCATAATACTGTTTTTGTGTGTGACATTTAAGTGTGTTACTAGGAATTCTTCTAAATGCCGGGTTTAGTGAATGTTTAACCATGTGCTCTAAATTCGGACTCTCACCGTGGGAGAAAGGTAACTCGTCTAAAGTAATATAAGTAGCAAAATCTTCTATCATTCTATCTCTATTATAGGCAAAAGGTATACCTCCACCGGGAGACGAAGTCACGAAACCACCAATTTGTGTTTGTTGTGAACCTCCACGTGCCGCTCCACTTTCATGACTTTGCTTTGTTATTCCATGGTGATTTTTCAAGTGTCGATCAAGTGTACCCGTACCGCCCCCTTTAGTGTGAACAAAAGGGTCTTGTTTTCGATTATTTTGAATACAAATCAAACAACAAACTTTAAATCGGTCTGGAACTTCCGTCGGATCTTTCGAAAAATAATTCCAAACATGTGACGAATGTCTAGTAGAACTAGAAGAAACGCCTACAAAATCAAATAAAATATGATTAATTTCAAAACATAAAAAATCGAAATAAAAACCAAATAATTTTTTAAGCATAAAAAACAAATCTTTGTAAAAACATTTTATAGATAACAAAAATTTTTCTAAAACCGAATATAAAAAAAACGAATATAAAAAACATTTTCCTGAATATAAAAACTGAATAAAAAAATAAAAATAAATACCAGTTTCGGATCGAGGAGCTGGCATCGATGTTGCTTGGGTTGAACCTTGAGATGATACGGTACCTCTTCCTTCTTCCATTTAAAATTTTTCAAGACTCGTCGGAATTTGGCCGGAAATGCTAGAGTTTGGCCGGAAAATTTTAAAGACTCGTCGGAATTTCTAAAACCAGTGAGCACTTAGCAGAGCAGTTAGCAGTTAGCACTTATCAGAGAGATATGTAGTTATAGAGAGTATAGAGTAGAGATATGCAGAGAGATAGAGAGTGCAAAATGTGGTGAAGAGAAATGGGGTGCAGAATGTCATATTTATAGAGTGGAGAAATGGTCGTTGGAGACGCCCGTTGCCATAGAAGGAGCCGTTTGAGTGCGCAGAGGAGACATCAGTAGCCGTTTGAGTGTGCAGAAGTGTGCAGAATGCAGAAATAGCCGTTGATTTTTGTCAGTTTAGACGTGCCGGGCACGCGGGCCGTGCCGGTTCACGTGCCGGTTCACGGCGGTTCACGTGCCGTGCCGGTTCGACGTGTCGTGTCGTGCCGTGCGCGAATTGCATTCTCCTGACCCGTAAACGCCCCGTTTTCTGTTGCGGTCCGTTGCGGTTCGACTCGCCCCGTTACCGAGCCGAGTTCAACGAGTTATATCGGCGTGCCATGCCCGGGTTGGCCGGTCAGACCCTCTCGGGTGGCCACCTTTAGTTACAGTTGATAATTAAAAAAGCGTTACCAAAACAAAAAAAAAATAAGCGGGATAAAAGGTAAAAAAATTCAAAGCAGGCCAGCAAATATTTTGGTCCAAAAAAGACCAAAAAATTTGGGCGGCCTAAATAAACAAAACAAACCCGCTCACTCTCTCAAAAACAAAATAACTCACAAAACAAACCCGCTCACTCTCTCTCTCTCAAACTCTATCTCAAAATTAGGGTTCTTCACAGGTTTTCACGGGTTTTAATTAGGGTTCTTCATGGGCTTTCCAATTAGAGCTCCTACGGTTCTTCACGGTGTAGTTAGGGCATTTCACGATTTTAATGAGGGTTCTTCAAATTAGGGGTTCTTCAATTAGAGCTTCAATTGGGTCTTCACGGTTTGAGCTTCTTCAAATAGAGCTTCATACACGGTTTGGGTCTTCCCGGTTAGGGCTTATCAACAAGGTAATGTTTATTCTATACTGTTTAATTAGGGTTCTTTAATTGGGTTCTTTAATTGGGGCTTAACTGTTATACTGTTTAATTAGGGTTCTCTAATTGGGTTCTTTAATTTGGGTCTTCACAATGCATGCATAATTGGGTTCTTTAATTTACTGTTTGCATAAAAATATTGTACGTTATTGGTCAAACAGTTTTCAAGCACTGTGTTCTTTTTCTATGCGAGTTATGCGGGTTATACTGTATATTCAAGTAGATTAAGATTAGAGATATTGAGTAGTATTCTCCGATGTTAATATTGTTATTGTTTTACTGATTCTTTGATGTATTGTTTTGTTGTGTTTTATTGTTTCTCTTATCGTAAATGATATTAGTACTTTCAAAAAAATGATATTAGTGATAAACGTGAGAGACGTACTGCAAATGAGTCACAAATTTTCTCAGTTCCAAGGTCCATCAAATCCTTTTATTTCAGAAAGACCAAAGTGATTTGATGTCACAAAGAGGAAAATTTATGCAGTACATAACTTAAATATATAAAAACCTAAATGTGTTGATGGATATTATTTGGAAGCAGATTTGAAACACTGACCTGTATAAACTGTTGAAATTGTTGGAGTAAAAACTGGTAGTATCTAGGAATTGAGTAGCTATTTCTTCGAATTCTTGAGACCCCAAAATAATTGAATACACAATCGTTTGTTCCTGCGCTTGTAATTTATACAACATTTTTAACCAGAAGTTCAGTTCTTTCATTCCCGATTTGGGCTTCAACTCTTGATTTAGACTCTCTGAAGTAGTCCATTTGTTTTGGCATTGAGATTACGACACCCTGCAGATTAGTTTAAAAACAAAAGGAAACAATATAATGGAAAATGTGATAAGTTTGCCTATCAATTCAGACAAGGATAAGAGAAACTTCGTGTATTGTACATATAATTCAGCACTTTCCACATACATATAATTCAGCTCCCGATTGTTTTTTTTTTAACTATGTTTCGTTATTCGATTTATATTTTTCCAGAAATTACAGCAAGAATTAGTTGATAAGCCTGGTTCCCATCCTTTCGATGAGGTATTTGTTATTCTGTATTGCGTTTTTTTACTCGATTTGCATTATTACTTACTCAAACTTATTATGTACTTTTGTCTATTGGATGTTAGATACTTTACTGCAATATCGGAAACCCTCAGTCTCTAAATCAGCAGCCTATTACCTTCTTCAGAGAGGTTTCGGTTTTCTCCTGTACTTTATTTAATACGCAATTTTTTTGTTAATAAGTTATTGATCACGTAATTTTGCCAAATCCTATTCAGGTTCTTGCACTATGTGATCATCCTGCCATCTTGGACAAGAGTGAAACGCAAGGTTTGTTCAGGTGTGTAACTGTGACTTTACTGATTCTCCATTGTGTTAATAATGTAGTTTTAATCTACTACTTTAAGTTATTTAACTGTTTCTACAGTTTGAGAGCAACATATGATTCCCAGGTCCATATTATGTTCTAGGATTTAATAGCCACTGATCATTCTGGGGGAACCTAACATCTAATATAAAGAACGTAGCTAGTATGAGAATATGGTTAAAATCTGAAATTCCAATTCCAGTGTGTCACCTATCTGCTATCACAGTCAAATCGGGTTAATTATCAAACCCATCACTCATTGGATCCAAATGTATCAAATTAGTCACTCATTGTAAAAATGACTCAATTTAGTCATTAATTTGAAAATTTGTATCAAGAAGATCACGTGGGAATGACTACATTGATACAAATTTTCAACTTTTCAATGATTAAGTTGATACGAATTTTCAAATTCGTGAGTAAATTGAGTCAATTTTACAATAAGTGACTTAATTGATATATTTGGAAGCAATGAGTGATGTCTTTGATACTTATCCCCAGTCAAATCCTATCTAATATGATGAGACTTATGGCTAAACACATAGAGGGGAAGGGTAAAATTGGACTATAAGCTGAAAAAAGAAATCTCTACATCAAGAAAAGTATTGAAAACAGATGAAACCTATTTTATTTACATTGTTTTTCCTAATATCTGATTGCAGCGCTGATTCTATTGAAAGAGCTTGGCAGATACTTGATCAAATTCCTGGAAGAGCCACTGGTGCATATAGTCATAGCGAGGTACAACACTCGATTTTGTGTAGATCAGTAAATTGATTAAATATGCAATCATATATATATATTCATAATTAACGTCTTGTTTACTAGAACAAGAGATGGAGGAGAAAGTTGACAAAAAAGTTCAAGAGGTGATGACAAAGTTGGCTGAGAAGAATCCGGGGTTGAAGTTTAATATTGACGAGTCAAGTGTTTCTGGTGGAGAAGACGACGATACTCCGTGACTAGTCTTTATTAGTACTCTATTTTCTGATATTGTGATGGTACTTTTGAAAATTTGTTTTTGATGGTACTTTTGTGAACAATATTGTGATGGTACTTTATTAGCGTGACTGTAAAACTAAGTTTGCTTGTCTAAGTACCTTTTGGTGTTTGTTTAATGACATGGAATATATGTTCATGGTGATGCTAATCCGATGCATTTGGTTTTTGTTGGTTATAAAATGTTACTAAGATACGAAAATGTGTTGGAATATATGGTGTAGTGATTTTTAATGCTATTTTACTAATACTTTTTAAACAATTTGATTGTGCGGACATAAAAAAATGTTAGTGTATAATAAGTTTTGTTTTAATCTTTGTCACACATTACTAACTTTATAATGATAATATTTTTTTATAATTTAATTTTTAATTAAAATAATAAATACTTGAGAGGTACAAATAAAAATTTCTTCTAATTTTTTTTTAAGGGAGACTTTTAAAAATTTCATGCCCTTATAATGTTATATTTAAATTCAAGAAATACGTAACTTATATATTAGAATTATGAAGAATAATACTTCTCGGCACCGTCTTTGGCGGCACCTCGATTTATTTGTAAAAGAAATAATGACTACGAATAGTTAATATAATTATTTATTTAGCGATACTCTTAAATCCAAGAAGTTATTTTAATAATGACTCGTTATCATTAAATTTTAAGGTATGTACAATGTGTAACATTTAAATTTTCAAAATAAATAATATTGTTTTACAAATAAATCATAATAAATAATAAACAAAATTTCTAGGCACCGCTTACAACCACACCTCGATCCTTATATATTATAAATATTAGAGTAATGTTAGAAAATTCAAAAATATCTCCTAAAATTTGTACAAAATAAAGTGAATATGTTTTATAATGAATTTAGTAAATTTTTAGTTATAATGAATTTAGTAAATTTTTACGTAAAAATAAGAAACATTGGGCAAGTGATTTGCAATGGATATATTATTTTAGAAATATAAATTACTTATAATAAGAATATAAATATTTTTTGTTGTTAACCTAGATTATATGATTACTTAAAAATATTAAGTTATAAATAGATAACACTGCCAATAATTTAAAAATTAAATTATTATTAGAATTTTAAAAATTAACTTGTCTTGATACATGTACCGAGTAACATGTACAGTTCAAATCATCATTTATAAATGTGTTGTAAGGAGAATTTCGTACAATAGTGTGTTGGAGGTTTATGGAAAGTGGTGGCTGGACTTGTATGATGACTCCTCAGAAATTGAATAGAGAATGGGTTTTTTCTCTTGCTCTTGCCGAGTGTCAATTGTGTATCATACAAGGTGCCTAAGTACCCCTTTATATATAGGATCAAGCCTCACGTAGTTCTTGGAAAACAAGTCATTGGACAAGCCCATTCAGTCCAAGCCCATAAAATAGTCAAGATTTATGTTCCCATAAACAACTCAAGGATTATCAATCCACCTCAAGTTCCCATAAATAGTCCAAGGATTATCAATCCACCTCATGTTCCCATAAATAGTCCAAGGATTATCAATCCACCTTATGTTCCCATAAATAGTCCGGTCTTCACACGTTTTCCTACAATCTCGCGGCATCTCCGCATTTATTCCCATGATTGTAGGTTTGTCCCGTGTTTAACCAAGAAACATTCCATAAACAGGAATTTCAATATGTTGGGCTTCACCCACGATGCGAGCTGGCCAGGCTCGCATCGCTCAAATCATATTTTCATAGTTCAAGTGGTGCGAGCTCACCTATGTTCAATCATCCTCATTTCTGATAAGTAACACGAGCCCATTACTTCATAATGGTGAGAGCCCATAAGCTTATAGTGAGAGTCCATTAATGAAGATACGATCTTATCAGGGTGAACTCATAAGAAAGAGAGTCCAATATTCATTTTAGCGAAGCGAGCCCACCATACTTAAAAGGATTTTAGGCTCAAAATAGCTCACGCTGCGAGCCCTAATTCCAGTTCACACCAATCTTTCCAAAATATAATCTGTTCCCTAGGCCCAAATCACTTAGGGACATGTCTAGGGCCCATTACCAAAAATCTAGTATAACAAAATGTAAATTATGATAAATGTAAAAAAAGTAAATACACTAACATAAAAAAAAACTAACAACCTAAACAATTAATGAAAGAGAGACACAAACAACAATGCCCAAGCAAAGCTTATAAAAACTCAAGCACACAGCTGTTACAAAACCTGAAACTATAGAATTTGAGAACATTTTTGGGATTTTTTTTGTGATTCTTAGCATTTTGCGAAACTATAATCACTACATTACATAAGAAAAGGGAGAAAAGAAAAGGTAAAAATATAACTCACTCCTATTTAGCCCGGTCTTTCTTATTATGGTCGTCAAGTAATTTCATATATGTCCTGACATTTTTCTATAAATTTTGGAGACTTTCATCCATATTAAAGATTTCGATATCAAAATTTAGACAGGGTTCAAGACCTTTCACAACTTCAATCTTTAAGTATACAAACTTTGTCAATCACTTTTTCATGATATATTTTATCTTGACTACTGAATTTAGACATGTCAAATTCAAACCTGTAAGCATTTTGTTATTGGAGTACATAGATGATAGACAATTACAATTCAATGATAAGTTGTCAATTTACAGTGCCAAGCAAAAAAGGAAGAAAAGGCATCCAGTAAGTTGAACAAATTCAAAAATATAATATCTTTGATAAAAAAAAAGAGACTATGACATTCCAACTCATGATTATATTTCTCTTTCGTAAACCCAGCAGAACAGATGCATCATCAGATAAAGTGCAGGACATTCACAAATCCACAGTAGAAAGTTTTAAAGCAGCAGACTTCTCTGTAGCCTTAAAAATTCGATAGGGGTTTTTAGCCTTAGAAATTCGGTAACAGACATCTCTGTCCATGACTTCTCTGTAACCGTAAAAAGTTGAGAAACCAGTTTAAAATATAGAAAAGAATTAAGTATGGACATATGTGCAGTGCTTAGTCATTTGGATCCTCACCTGGAGTACATAAAAGTGAGATGCAAACCTTCCTATTAGAATAAACTGTAATAAAGAAATAAGTTTCAGATTTTTACTACTCTTAAAAGAGTTTTAACCTTTTATATAAGCTACTAAAAAGACTAATCGTTAGAATGCCACATCTCAGATTGCCGAAGTCCCAGTTTGAATGTCACATCTCAGATTGCCCAAGTCCTATATATATATATATTCACTTATGAGTTATGTCTATACATGACATTGTCCAAATTACTAAGAAACATAGTATTTTTTTAGAAGCTCTCAGCCAATCAGATTTATAATCATGAATAAGTAATATGGCAGCACTGCAGAATATTATAGATAATAAACAGTCCAGGAACTTACACTTAAAATTTATAAACTAACAGTGAAAAGCCTTCATCACAGACCAATACAACGATCACTCGATCAATCATTTGTAGGTGATCCTGTAAGTACAGAACACAACACAAAAATTGGTTAAGCAAATATCATTATTCTGCAGGAGAAACATACATAAAGGTGAGGCTCGCCGCTGACTGTACTTATTCGGATTTTTTGGCCAACCAATGCACTGATAATTGTCCTCACTCGATGGCTTCATCCATATTTATGGAACCCGTGCAAACGAAAAAAACCCATAAAAACCCCAATTTCAGAAAAAAATTCAAGCCAATCAGCGTTCATAAGCATTAAAACAGTAACTTAAAAAGAATCGATTTCTTGACATTGACATGGAGCATCCGGACACTATACTAAGTTAATTAGGAATAGAAATGTCCTTAATTTTAAATAAAGGTTATAGTTGAATTAACATTCTTGTTTTCCACCTGGAAAAAATCAAAAACAAAAGTAATATTTATATCCCACTTGAAGTAGGAACTAGGGATGGTAGAATGTACACAATATACCCCTGCTCGTAAAAAGCTTTTTCATGAGGACTGAGATTGTAGAATTTTTGAAATTGAAAAGTTGTGATAATAAACAAGTATTCTAACTTTCATGGTTTGTTGTATTGACATTAAGATTAAGGAACTAGAAAACACATTGCAAATCACTTTCCCGCGCCCTTATACATGGTATTGTCCAAATCAATACGGAACATAGTATTTTTTAGAAGCTCTCAAACAATTAAATTTGTACATTTTGCTTCAAGACAACATACCTGCAAGGATCTTTTACGTTCTTTAAAACTTAATGGATGTGTGACAACACCAACAGTAATGCTCCTTCATGTTTGCTCATGAATAAGCAACAGGGAAGCACGACAAAATATTAAAGATAATAATATGTCAAGGAAACTAAAGAACTATGAACAGTGATAATAAAATATCCAAAATGTGCTAGAGGTGAAACAACTCCATATTATTTTCAACAAGTAGGTCACCTATTATTTTACTATCCATGGATTGTAAAGTAATATTGTATTAGCAATAAATGCCAATATTGTATTAGCACACCAAGGTCAAACATCATAATTATCCAATATATGCCACTAAAACAATTTCAAAATAAACTCCTCCAAATATAAACCATTACCTTGTCGGAACGTAATCTAAATTTTAGGAGTGTATCTGTTATCAAATTTATATTGAACTTGATACCGGAGAGAAACATTAGAGGTTCAAACAAAAAAGTAATAATAAAAAATTCTATTAGAACTAATATTAAACAGTTAGCTAGAACTGAGTCGCCACTGCCTATTTGGTAAAGGGTAGCTGCTAATGTTCTCCCATTGAATCTGCCATTACAAAATAGTTCGTGATTATCTTCACGCATGATATAGCATCTGTAAAAAAACAGTATGTACATATATATGATGGACCAAATATTTATAATTGGAAGGAGAATAATATCACCATGCTTCCACAGTGATTGGAATAATAAACACATACATGACTAATAGGGTGACTACGCAACATATTTTGAAGTAAACAAATAACAAAAGTTATAGAAAGTGTGACACCGTGTGACACCGAGTTTAGGATTCAGTCTTAAAACAAATTATTGGGTGCTTAATTAAACTTAGCTTGCAATAGAAACTGATGACCTAAGCGAACGACAGCACTGAACGACCCAAAAAATGTATCAAAGAAATTCCAATCAGTACATCCCCAACCATATACACATATACATGATTTCGAGGAACATATCAAAGAAATTGTCCGTAAGCTTAAACTTTTAATCATTTGTAAGATAGTACTACAATACACTAATTCATACCTTTTTTAAACTTTACAACAGATTTTTTGATTATACTCCATTATTAGTGCAAATTTGCTAGTTTAACAAAACATGAAAAATCTCTTAACAAACTTTGGATAATCAAGAAAATTACATACTAATTGCGAAAAGATAGACATGTTTTCGTACCTTTGTTACTCTTCTAGAACTCTCATCAAATAGTTGGAGTGCAACTGATGTGTAAAAATAATGTAAACTGCAAGCGCACAGTGTTTAGTTGTAGCAATCACAGATCGATCCAGAGAGACTATGAATTTTCAAAACCCTAACAATTAACTCAGGCGAACTAGACAATAAGATTTGAGATGAGATTTGTTTAACCTAATTAACAATTAAAATCAGATAAGGAAAACCTAGGAATCCGAATCCATTAATCAATCACAATTAATATCAACTCGCCCTAAAATGAATTCTCTTTCCTTCACAAATAAGATATATCAATTAACGAGACAAGCATATACTATGAAACTTGTTATCTAACAATAACCTATCAAAACTTCACGGAGCAAGCAGAGGCTATGAAAAATAAATATGTTAACAATAATATATCTAAATCACTTTGTCAATTGAACAATTAAGCACCAAGAAAAATAATGAGATATAATTAATAGGAACGAGAAGATATCAACAATAATCAAATTAACTTCATCTTCATCCTAGGGCAATAGATTTAGCTACACATGATTATTAAAAGTAACGAAATGCAAAAAGAATAAAGCATGATTAAACAAATAAAGTAATAATTATATGATATAAAATATCAACTAACTTGCAGGCACACGTGATGGCAAACAGTATTGTAAATCTAAGTTAATAAACTCAATAAACAAAAGCTGCTCCCTGTTGTCGAACAAATAAGCCAGTACGCCAACAATTGCTCGCCGGAAATAGTAAAACAAAGATGCACCGAAAATAAAGAAATTGTCGGAATAAAAATCAACGACTAACTATTTTAATATATAAACGAAGTGCATAAATATTTGAAGAACAAAGATAAAAACTATCAAATTCTAGGTGTCTCAAATACAAGAGGGGATATATATATATATATATATAGGAAAAATAACGGGTTTGAGCTCTTTGACTACAAATCGGATTGTAGAAATATTTCCTCAATTCCTTTTTCTTCTCCGATAAGTTTTCTAATTTTTCACCAATTTTCTTTTGACTTCAAGTATTTCCATCTCCTTGCCTTTTTCACCTTTTTCTGCTTGAAATATGATTTTATTTATTTTCCTACAAAACAAAAGAAAACAATTTATTAAATAATAAAATTACGAAAACAGACAAAAAATAGGTATTAAAATTGTATTGAATTATGGACCTATCAGCAACCAACTACAATTAGCAATTTTAAGACTAAAATCAACAGAATAACAATGTAAATTCTATTAGAACTAATATCAAACAGTTTGAGTGCAAAGTTTAAATTATTTAAATATTCAAAAAAAATCTCGAAGAACAACTCATGCTCACCATATGACGCACAATCATTTTTCAATTCAAAATAAAGTCTTCGATTTTTATTATCAAAGGTGAACTGGAACAGAAGCATGTTACGCCCAGTCTTCAATCGATTTAAACAAAAAAAATAGTTAGATACATATCAGAGAGAAGATACAATTAGAGAGAGATGGAAAAAGGGCAAACTAGAGAAATACATTATAGACTAATTGAGAGTGGGTAGAATAATGTCTCATTTAAATTTGAATTCTCGAAACATGTGCTTTCAAACTGGATAGGTACTGATAGTAAGCTTCTCTGAGAAGCTTCATAATTTGAATGTAATAATACAAAGAAGAGCACGACACATGAATGTGGACAGCTAAGGCTTGGTTTTTTTGTAAATAACTGGAAAACTGATGGTAAAGACTTTAAATGAGGTGAGTTACTGTACAAAACAGGCAACCGACAATATTATATAGAAGATGGCTTAAATATCAAATTGGTAACTGAAGTGGAGGCCATATATCAATTTTTTCATCGAATTTAACGGGGTCTCAGTTGAATCACTTAAGTCATAATAAATATCAAATAGATACATCTAAATACATCACTTGAGTTCTATACATTTTTCTTCAATGTCACCATACCTAAATGAAAAGTCATGCATTCTAGTATTTTAGATAATATATTCAGATTTTTAAAAATTTATTTACTATTAATTTTTAATTAAATTAAAAAAATAACTATAAAATTAAAAAAAATAAAATAAAATTTTAAAAATATGAATATATTATCTAAAATACTAGAATGCATGACTTTTCATTTGGTTACGGTGGCATTGAAGAAAAATATATAGAACTCAGTAAAATTTTATTTTACTTGAAGAAACTGATATATGACCTACAGACCAATTTGATATTTAACCCTGTATGTTATACAGTACTTTATGTGTGTAGATTAACAAAAAAAAAATCAACTATAAACTTATTTGAACTAGGAGAGAATAAACTAAGCAATACAGTGAGAATAAACTAAGAGTGATTTGTACCTTGCTCTCCATGAGCTTTTCCCTTGAAAAGATGGAATTCCAGGCTACCAATTTTCATGTACTCATAAACAATATAAGATATTTTACTCATAACTAGAGGTGGCCAAACGGGCGGGCGAGCCGTGCCGTGCCGGGTTGGAGGCGAGCCGGGTTGGTGGAGGATGCACTCGGGACCAGCACGTTCTCGATGACGAGCCGTGTCGTGCCGTGCCGTGCCAAAGAAACTGGAACTCGCGGCGGAAATGGCGGGCTGGCGGGGCGGGGCGAGCGGTTCATGCGGGTTAGGCGGGGCGAGCGGTTCAGGTTAGGCGGGGCGAGCGGTTCGGCGAGTCATGGCTGTGTATGGCTGTGTTTGAACTTGGAAGGTGCAAGGCAACAAGTTTATTATTAAAAAATAACTTAACTCTCTTGCCTTAACTATAATAAGCTTTTTATTCATTTATACAATATACATTAATTGTCTTGCCTTAACTATAATAAACTTAAACTTCATCATAAAAATAAGTAATAAAGAAAATGAAACAATGAGTCATTACACCAACCAATGAGCTGCAAAATAAGCATGTAAAATATTCTTAGGGGATGACCTTGTTGAAATATAGCATAAGATCCATTTGGGGCCTTCTATAACACCTTAAGGTTTTAGATGAGCTGTTTACTCAACATGATATAGATCCATTTGGGGCCTTCTATAACACCTTAAGGTTTTAGATGAGCTGTTTACTCAACATGATATCAGAGCTGTGGTCGGCGGGGGGTCACGAGTTCGACTCTGTGTCAACCCCAATATTCTCACAATTTATGAGGGACACGAAGGCAAATTAATGCCCCAAAAATGGGCGCCGGGGATGGTTATATATAGCTCGACCTGCCCTTCCATCAATTGATACAGCAGCTATAGTTTTAGTAAGGTAGAGATGGCTTAGTTTTGAAAATTAGAACTGAATCTGGCAAAGCTAAAATTAAAAGTAGCAGCAAAGTGAATGGTATTTAATAAAAATAGAGGAGCTGAGAGAATTCCCTCACAGGTACTTGCAGAACTCTGTTCTATATCATATCCTTCTGTTGTACGATTTTATGAATTCTTTCCAATTACGATTAAATCTTGATATGTCTTTGCTCTCTTGGAAAGTTGAGCAAACAAATTTGACCACTAGGTTGAAGTTTTTAAAATGAACATGCACATCTATATGTTGCACTTGCAGGATTTTAACAAGTTTGCAGCTACTGTTGCTCCAGTTGCAACTGCTGATTCTAGTCCGTCCTTCCTGCTACTGCGGCTGAAGAGAAGAAAGAAGAGCATGCTGAAGAAAGAAGAGCATGCTGAAGGCTATTTAATAAAATTGCAAATCAGCTCTTACATTTGGTTTTTTTTGCTATTTATATATGTCGAGTTTTCTAAATTTCAGGATATCTAGTTTTGATGTTAAAACGACTGTAATTTTATTAGGCTTAATTTCATTGGACAGTTTGATTTCCAGTCATGAGCATATGAGACATAAACCTCAATCAAACAGCAACCTTTATTTGGAAAATCAAACTTTTTTTTGCACGCAAATCATACCTTCACAGTGAGGAAAGCACTCCTTTTTCTTCTTGACGATGTATGTTAATTACTTCTATCGAGTTTAATTATACGTGGAATCATTTGATGTAACATCCCAAGTTTTTTTTTTTTTGATAATTTTAATTGATAATTTGGTGGTTTATTATTAATAAGTTAGGAGTTACAATACCAGGTATTTAAATTAGATAATGAAAAGCTTGTTAAACTAGATATAGAATAGTGTAGGTAACTTATATTAAAAAAATAGAGAAAGATAAAATAGTAGGAAAAAAAAACAAGAGTAAGGATTTAAAAAAAATAGAAAAAGGAAAAGAAAATGGTTTGTAAAAGGGTTAAATAGCATTTTCATCACTCAATTGACGTCCAACTTGCAAGTGAATCATCAAACTCAAAAAACTTTCAAATGCATCACTCAATCAATTAAATCTTGCAATCTCATCACTAAACATATAAAAAATTTCACGTCGGTTAAGTTGAGTCTGATTTGAACAGAAGTCCGTTAAGTATTGTTTTGTCAGTCCACCTCACTCGACACATAAAAAAATGATGTATAAATTAAAAGATTAAATATCAAAAAGATCACTCAACTTATACTCAACTTGTAAGTGGGTCACTCAACTTATACTCAACTTGAAAGTGGGTCAAAAAATTTGTTGTTAAATTTTTTATATTAAATAATGTGTTTTTCACTTTATACCTAAAAAATCATCGAATTTGTGTATATATCATCTTTCTCTTAATAATTCCACTGCCACTGTAAATCATTAAATTATATTCATATTACAACCTATAAACTAACTTCTTTTTAAATTAAAATAATATAAGTGATGTGTTGTTTTCTTATTATTTTTATACAAACTAAATGCATTTTAAATTTGGTTCAAAAATGTTTTTTAAATTAGTATACTTTATAAATAAATAATTTTATCCCACAAGTAAATCATGGATTTTAATTGAAAAGATAAAATAAATATATAGTTTAATGACTTGATTGCAAGTTTTTTTGAGTTGGATGACCCAATTGAAAATTAGGTATGAGTTAAAATAATATTTTAGTTATTAAGAAGCCACATCAGCATGTCACATCATAATTCCGTTTGATTTTTAACGGTTTCTAACAGCTATGACCTAATTAAAAGTTTTAAACAGTTTAGTGATTTGACCGTAAATATTTTGAGTTGGATGAGCTAGCTGCAAGTTTAGCCCGAGTTGAGTGACCTTTTTGCCATTTAACCCGTTTGTAAAAACACATAAGACTTACATTACTTCCACAGGAGCTCTCAGATCGTCCAAAAAATATTTATCTATTTTTCTAGAGATTCTCAATTTTAATTCAATAAAATTAAATTTTCTTTTTCACATTCGAACTTTTAGGGAAGACATTCCTTATTTACACTCAAATTTTCAAGAAAGTCAATAAATATATATAAATCAATCCCATTTAAAATTTAATTAAACAATATATTACCTTTTTTTCTCAACTAACTTAGACCCTATTTAAGTTTTAATCTATTTTTCTAGAGTTTCAATATTTTAATTCAATTCGAATTTTTAGGAAAGATGATAAATATATAAAAGTCAATCTTATTTAAAATTTAATTAAACAATTTTTTTCTCAACTAATTTATATTAATTTAATAAAAAATAAAATTCCTTATTTACATTTGAATTTATAGGAAATACAATCAATATATATAAGTTAATACTATTTACAATTTAATTAAACAAATATTACCTTTTTCTTCAAATAACTTAAAATAATTATAAACCTAATCAAATTCTATAATCATATATCTCTAATCCTGTATATAAAGTGATTATCATCGCAACAAGATTAAATACATTAGCATTATTTATGTTTTGTGATTGTATATATTTTAATTTTTTGATGAGTATATTGTATATAAAGTTTGTTGATTAGACTTCTTCCTACATGTTCATGCTCATATTTTTTACCTATAAACTTTTGTCATCGGTGATTGTTGTTGGAGGAATTTCGTAACAACACAAATAGGAGGTTGCTGTAATAACGAAATATGAAAATAGGGGGATTTAGGATTTTTGGATGTTTGGGGCTGAGCTCGTATGATGACTCCTCAGAAATTGAATAGAGAATGAGTTCTTTCTCTTCCTCTTTCCCGAGTGTCAATTACCGTATCATACAAGGTGCCTACGTACCCTTTTATATAGGGATCAAGCCTCACGTAGTTCTTGGAAAACAAGTCATTAGATAAGTCCATTCAGTCCAAGCCCATAAATAGTCAATGTTTATCCATCCAATGTTCCCATAAATAGTTCAAGGATTATCAATCCACCTCACGTTCCCATAAATAGTCCGGTCTTCACATGTTTTCCTACAATCTCGCGGCCTCTCTGATAAGTGGATTTTTAATCCACTTGGAACGCTTCATATCGGCTTAAATTGATGACTTGAACTCAAGTATGTGGTGTGTTTACTGTGTTTTCATTAAGTTTTGCAGAACCAAGAGTTGGAGGATAATTTGATTAAAATTCGGATTTTCCGGGTAGGTTGCGCAGTCTTCACTGTTTTGGCCATATCTGGAGTTCTACAAGTCCGATTCTGACGATCTTACAGCTCACGCGAAGAGGACAACATTTTCTATTTCCTGGACAGAAGGTACGGCGCGGCAGCGCCGTGTTTAAGCTTGTCTATGGCGCGGCAGCGCCGCTGGAAAACAGTACAGAAAATCTCTGGCGCGGCAGCGCCGCTCTCCTTTGTATTTGTGGCGCGGCAGCGCCGGTCTGTCTGACGAAATTTCCTGTTTTGACCCGCTTTGCTGATTTTTCGAGTTGAAGTCAAAATTTCCATTCAGTACGACTTGTTGGCACCTGGAGGCCTATATAAAGAGAAGAAAACCCTAGAGATAAAGGAGATACAGATACCACATATTATCTACGGAGTTTTAAAGCACGAAGAAGCAAGGAAGAAGATAGTTTCAATTTATTCTTGTATTCTTTCTAGTTTGTGGATGCTTGGATTTGGTGTACTCTTTAAAACCCTTGATATTTATAACAATTATAATTCGTTTTCTTCTATCATATTTACATTAGAACCCATGATGACGATTAGTTTGATTATGAACTAACTCGTTGTCATGGGGTTTTAGCGGATTTATTCATGAAGTTTATTTGTTGAATTTTCTCGATGCCTATAGTGTGATTGATGCGATTTCCTATCATGGTTGTTTTAATTCGTTATAGGAGAGTAGCTAACTCCTGTAATTGTGTGTTAATTCTTATTGAAGCGAAAGTGGATTTAAGAGTTTAGAACTTGCCAAGCTAGCATAGGTTTATGCGTGAGAATATCATTCGTAATTAGTGTCGTAACTCTAACCGTTTTATGACGACTCTGTGATCAATTGAATGCTTGTACTTCAACCATTATGTTTTCAATCTTTATAGACATATAGGGACTAAGCATAATTGGGAGACTAAGTGATTTCTATCTTTATTGTGGATATTATTTAGGACGGTATTTGTGCAACGAAAGTTGGCTTATATCAGTTTTGTGTGTTCGATCAGGTATTAATAAATCACATGAAAAGGCTAGAGAATTGGAAACTATAGATGGATTGTTTAATGAAGTTAGGATCCCATGTTTTATTCTCATAAGTAATATATCAGCAATCTTTAGTTTAATATAGTCTTGATAATTTGTTTAGTTAATTTAGTTAATCAAAACACAATTTGATACTTGTCTTAGCATTGAACGATAGCCATACATTGTTGCATAAGTGCATAACTATAATAACCATAGCAGTCTCTGTGGGAACGAACTCTACTTATTCTTATATTACTTGTGACCGCGTATACTTGTGTGATATTGTGTGAACAAGTTTTTGGCGCCGCTGCCGGGGACTCGGTGTTATTTATATAGTTATGTGCTTGTCATCAGTGGTCGTTAGAGTTCACTGACTCGGATTGTTTTTCTAACCTATCTTGTTTAGTTCGGTGTGTTTCAGGTACTTGAGTGTTTGAAAATGGCAGGCAAGGAGTTGCCATGGTGGGCATATTCGAGGACATCCATGCCTCAGCAATGTGAGCAATGTTTGGGCGTTCATGAGGCCTCACAATATTGTTACTACGAAGGAGTTGATCCATATGTCACTTATGAGGAACAACCATATTCTCAATACCATCCTCAACAGTACCAGCAAGATGTTCCAAAAATGTCATATTTCTTTGGTAGTGAAGAGTTTCAACATCAACAACATACTCCTACTTTTCAGTCAGATGAGGTTGTTGATATGGAGGAGATTAGGATGCTTGTAAAGAGTAACGAGGAGTCTTTAAAATCTTTAGAGACACTCGTTGCTCAAGCTGTGAGATCCTTAGAACAAGAGACTATGGAGGAGATTAGGATTCTTGCAAAGAGTAACGAAGAGTCTGTCAAAGCTTTGGAGCCACTAGTTGCTCGAGCTGTGAGAGCCTTGAAACAAGAGAATCAACGAATCATCCTAGAGGCAATTCCAGGAAATAATGGTGACTTGGAGCAAGGTACTGTATGCATAATTGAAGAAGGCAAATTCCAAGGTGAGGTGAGCGTTCACAAGCCATGTGAAGAATTTGATCATGCTAGTATGGTGGATGATTTGGAAAGGGCACTATATGGGACAGACACTAATGAGCTACACAAATTTCAAGAATTGGTATGTGCGTACCAAGAGGCTGATGACCATGGGAAAGATGCAGGTCTTCTACTTGTCTCAGAGTATAAAGATGGAGGTAGCGCATTAGAGCCATTGGAGGAAGTTCTCTTTGAGGAACCAAAGGCTTCAACAACTTACATTTACCCTCCTCCATTATATTCAAGCGAAGCCCGCAAATGTGTGTTGTTCTACAAATTGACAAATTTTGGGTCAACCGATGAAGGCATTGGAATAGGACATAGTTGTTATACGAATAGGCCAAGCGAGGAGAAGGGGCAGAAAGTGTGCCGCCGTGATGACGATGAAGTCTCACGAAGAGATGACCAGGCCAACTATTATCATCCTTAATGGAGACTTGGACGTAGTCAAGCTAATTGACTCTAAACAAGCGCTGCGTGGGAGGCAACCCACGTGTTTCGGTATTTTTAGGTATGTTTCCTACTATTCCTTGTATTTACTTACATTCAATGGGGGCATTGAATATTTTAAGTTTGGGGGTGATGTGTGGGTTGGTAGTGTTAGTGTGTGTCTCATGTAGGATTCATGTAGGATTCATATTGCATATGTAGTTGTAGTTCATTCGTAGTTTTGCATGTTTATGTCATATAGAGCATTCTGTTTTGCATTTTTGTTTATCTATTATGTGAGTCCATTTAGTTGCATTTGCATAGCATGCATATTTCATGATCCCGTAGGTCTTGACTATTTCCGTTGGTGAGTCGATGTTGATGGGAGTGTGGTTATGATGAATAGAGAGCTGATTAAGTTCCTAAGAAATTGACTTGCATGCCAGAAACAATTGTAAATTCATAAGTCTCATTGGTAGCTTTTGAATTTGATCAGACCATGCTTGTTTGGTGTTAGAATTTAACCACTTGCTTACATTTAGAATGTTGGCTAGATTCTTGAAAATGAAGAAGCACTTATGTATAAGTTTGGGGGAAACCAGGGATTTCATGCTAGTTGTAATAAAGGCTAGGCGTCAAATGGCTAGTAGCCGGCTCATTGAAAAGATGAGTAGTCTAGGGTGGGATGAGAAAAAGGCAAAGAGCACTCATTCCGAAATTGTTGAAAAAAAAAAGAAGAAAAAAAAAAAGAAAAGTTAAAAAGAAAAAAAAAAGTTGTGTTTGTTTTGTGTTTATGCAGAATTGATCAGGGTGAGCTCTTTAGTACTCGAGCAAGTAAGTTCTTTGGGGACTTTGTGCCTAGTGACCTAAGACTTTTCCGGTCTGGGATCCGCTGACCTAAAGCTCGTTAAATGGGTATTATTGTATAATCCTTCCGAGGACTCATCCATTGCACGGTCAAATAAGCATATGTGTTGTGTGTAGTTGTTTTTGTGTAATAAAGCATGAATTCTTGTCTAACTCAGATGGACTGCGAAGGTGTCTCTTAAGAGTTCTTGTGTCTAGTGTTCATTCTGTTTGTAAGCTTGTGGTTGTTTTGGTGAAGAATAGGTATGGTCTTGATTTAGTTTGGGAGTATATTGGTGAGCATCGCACACACGCACGTTTCTGTGTTTGTCTTTTTGTTCGATGGGAATTTGGTCGAACTCTGTTTGGAAGACTGTGTTCTTTGAGATGTTGGCTTGTTGATTGGTTTTGGTTGGTTTGAAGGGATCGTTGCATTTTCATATTAGTTGCATACATGCATTGCATTGTTAGTTGCATGAGTAGGTGGATTTTGTGGGTACATTCGCTATAGGCCCTCACGAGACCTTACTCATCCACTAGGGCTGCTTAGGGGTTTAAAGGGCTTGTTGCATATGCCAAATGCAACCGTGATCACCTACGGAAGTGGTACTAGTTAGTTGTATATAGTTATATTATTTATGCTTGAGGACAAGCATCGGTTTAAGTTTGGGGGTGTGATAAGTGGATTTTTAATCCACTTGGAACGCTTCATATCGGCTTAAATTGATGACTTGAACTCAAGTATGTGGTGTGTTTAATGTGTTTTCATTAAGTTTTGCAGAACCAAGAGTTGGAGGATAATTTGATTAAAATTCGGATTTTCCGGGTAGGTTGCGCAGTCTTCACTGTTTTGGCCATATCTGGAGTTCTACAAGTCCGATTCTGACGATCTTACAGCTCACGCGAAGAGGACAACATTTTCTATTTCCTGGACAGAAGGTACGGCGCGGAAGCGCCGTGTTTAAGCTTGTCTATGGCGCGGCAGCGCCGCTGGAAAACAGTACAGAAAATCTCTGGCGCGGCAGCGCCGCTCTCCTTTGTATTTGTGGCGCGGCAGCGCCGGTCTGTCTGACGAAATTTCCTGTTTTGACCCGCTTTGCTGATTTTTCGAGTTGAAGTCAAAATTTCCATTCAGTACGACTTGTTGGCACCTGGAGGCCTATATAAAGAGAAGAAAACCCTAGAGATAAAGGAGATACAGATACCACATATTATCTACGGAGTTTTAAAGCACGAAGAAGCAAGGAAGAAGATAGTTTCAATTTATTCTTGTATTCTTTCTAGTTTGTGGATGCTTGGATTTGGTGTACTCTTTAAAACCCTTGATATTTATAACAATTATAATTCGTTTTCTTCTATCATGTTTACATTAGAACCCATGGTGACGATTAGTTTGATTATGAACTAACTCGTTGTCATGGGGTTTTAGCGGATTTATTCATGAAGTTTATTTGTTGAATTTTCTCGATGCCTATAGTGTGATTGATGCGATTTCCTATCATGGTTGTTTTAATTCGTTATAGGAGAGTAGCTAACTCCTGTAATTGTGTGTTAATTCTTATTGAAGCGAAAGTGGATTTAAGAGTTTAGAACTTGCCATGCTAGCATAGGTTTATGCGTGAGAATATCATTCGTAATTAGTGTCGTAACTCTAACCGTTTTATGACGACTATGTGATCAATTGAATGCTTGTACTTCAACCATTATGTTTTCAATCTTTATAGACATATAGGGACTAAGCATAATTGGGAGACTAAGTGATTTCTATCTTTATTGTGGATATTATTTAGGATGGTATTTGTGCAACGAAAGTTGGCTTATATCAGTTTTGTGTGTTCGATCAGGTATTAATAAATCACATGAAAAGGCTAGAGAATTGGAAACTATAGATGGATTGTTTAATGAAGTTAGGATCCCATGTTTTATTCTCATAAGTAATATATCAGCAATCTTTAGTTTAATATAGTCTTGATAATTTGTTTAGTTAATTTAGTTAATCAAAACACAATTTGATACTTGTCTTAGCATTGAACGATAGCCATACATTGTTGCATAAGTACATAACTATAATAACCATAGCAGTCTCTGTGGGAACGAACTCTACTTATTCTTATATTACTTGTGACCGCGTATACTTGCGTGATATTGTGTGAACAATCTCCGCATTTCTTTCCATGATTTGAAGAATATCGTTTGCATATATTTTCCGTTATTCGTTGATTGAGATTGATTCTTTCCTCGTTTCAGGGAGAGGATATTACTTAGTGATAAAACAATTAATTATTAATCTGAATTAATAATTATTAAACGGAGAAATTTGGACTATGCCAAAATATGGCATAACAACAAGCCCCCAGTTCTTCAGTGTAGCTTGCTGCAATGGAGAACTAAAAATCTTCGAGCTTCCAAATTTCTTCGGTCACTTAGAGTTTTGTATATAGTCCGAATTGGCGTACACGCTTTTCAAGTGTCATTGCCCACATAAGGATGTGTTTTCGTTCATCCGCGAGCCCCCG
The DNA here is from genome assembly GCA_030848705.1 of Heracleum sosnowskyi. Taxonomy (NCBI): domain Eukaryota; kingdom Viridiplantae; phylum Streptophyta; class Magnoliopsida; order Apiales; family Apiaceae; genus Heracleum; species Heracleum sosnowskyi. The sequence goes on from CM061242.1 coordinate 12,710,885, forward strand.
AGCTGAGGCTTTAATAAGATACCCAATTTCAAATGTCAGGCTTTCAGCCCATATCACATCCGGTCCCACACATTTTTCTACAATCTCGCGGCATCTCCGCATTTTTTCACGTGATTGTAGGAATGTCCCATGCCAACCAAGAAATATCCATCTACCAATTAGCCTTCAATAATGTAATTTTATCCATGGACTCTCCTCTGAGAGTAGGGTCTTCCAAAATTATTATCCTCCTCAAAAGAGGGTCTTCAAAAATAAGCCAGCTTCAAATCTGAAAATATTTTTTTCCAATATACAATGCAAAAATAGTAAATAAAATAAATTTGAGAAAACTTATCTTGAGTTTTAGCTTCCGAAAAATTTAGAATTGAGTTGTGTTCCATGCTCCTGCGCATAATTTTGATTTTCTTGTAGCCGATTCTTCCGTCCATGTTGTGTGTTGTTATTACCGCGCGAGCTTGTTCCTTGATTACTTTGTTTGTCCTTCATATTCGCATGCGGGCCCCACTATAACATGATGACAGCGGTGGTAGTAACCATATGACAGGAAGACGTTCAAAATTCAGAAACTTAGATGAAGGAGTAACTGGATAGGTGAAATTTGGTGATGGGTCTACAGTTAACATCGAAGGAAAGGGATTCATTGCATTCAAGTGCAAGAATGGTGAGGAATGGCTGCTCCACGAGGTATATTTTATTCCTACGCTTCATAATAATATTATAAGTCTAGGACAACTTTCTGAGGCAGGAAACAAAGTGGTAATGCATGGGGACTACCTTTGGGTGTATGATGAACAAGATGAGCTGTTAATGAAGGTTAAGAGATCCTTTAATAGGCTATACAAAATTGTTATCGAAGAAGGAACAACCATATATCTATTATCCAAGGTAGATGAAACGTCCTGGTTGTGGCATTCACGACTAGGACACATGAATTTTCAAGCAATGGGATGGCACGTGGGATACCAGATTTTGTGCAACCTAAAGAAGTATGTAGTGGGTGTTTGCTGTCCAAACAGCCTCAGAAACCATTTTCCTCTCGATCAATTGTGGCGAAAGAAAAGTTGGAGCTACTACACGGAGATTTATGCGGACCTATCTCACCACCTACACCAGCAGGAAACAAGTATTTTTTCTGTTGGTTGATGATTTTAGTAGAAAAATGTGGGTATATATGTTGAAGAACAAAAGTGATGCTTTAAAGACGTTCAAAAAGTTAAAGGTGTTAGTTGAGAATGAGGCGAAGATGAAGATGAAGATAAAATGCCTCAGAACCGATCGAGGTGGCGAATTTACATCAAAGGAGTTCGAGTCTTATTGCGATAGTGAAGGTATAATCAGGCATTTGACAGCTCCGTACTCTCCGCAACAAAACGGAGTTGTGGAACGAAGAAACAGAACCGTTGTTGCAATGACAAGAAGCTTTCTAAAAGAAGAGTATGCCATTTATGTTTTGGGGAGAGGCAGTAAGGCATTCAGTTTACATCTTGAACAGACTGACAACACGGATTTTGAAATGACAAACACCATATGAAGCATGGAAGGGTGAGAAACCTCGATTAGATCATATAAGGATCTTTGGATGTCTTGCCCATATGAAGATACCTAAAGTACACACAAGCAAGCTGGATGACAGAAGTAAACAAGTGGTTTATCTCAGAAAAGAACCTGGAACTAAAGCTCATCGAGTTTTTGATCCACACACTGGGAGGTTGAACGTTAATAGGGACGTGGTGTTTGAAGAAAACAAAAGTTGGAATTGGATCCAACAAGGAATAAAAGGTACAACAAACCCAGTACTTTTGTTATTATTGGTGCATATGTGCCTACACATGAAGCTGATGAAACAGAGGTGACAACACCAGTGACACCCTACATGCACTCACATCCATTAAGTTCAACTCAAGCATCAGAAAGCGAAGTGGATGAGTCTGAAAGCTCGAACATCAGTACAGAGCCCAGGCATTTCAGGTTACTTAGTGAAGTCTATAACGACACAAAAGAAGTCGATCTAACAGACGAGCTACTATTTGTGAGCATTGAAGAACCAGCGAATTATGAGCAAGCTAAAAAGGAAATCGAGTGGAAGGAAGCTATGCAAAGTAAAATGGACTCAATTGAGAAAAATAACACATAGGTGCTGACTGAACTACCACCGGGTCGAAAAGCAATCAGTCTGAAATGGGTGTACAAGCTCAAGAAGAATACAAACGGTGAGATTGTGAAATATAAAGCAAGAATCGTGGCAAAAGGTTATGTACAGAAGAAGGGAATCGATTTTGAAGAAGTGTTCGCACCGGTTACGAGGTTGGAAACGGTACACTTGTTATTAGCGTTATCAGCAAAGAATGGGTAGGAAGTTCACCACCTTGATGTTAAATCAGCCTTTCTCAACGGAGAACTGCTTGAAGAAGTCTATGTAACGCAACCAGAGGGGTTCGTGAAAGAAAATCAGGAGCATAAAGTGTATCGGCTGCTGAAAGCTTTATATGGATTACGACAAGCTCCACGAGCTTGGTATTCACGGTTGAACAGATGCCTGAAGGAGCTGGGAATTTCAAAGTGCCCATATGAGCATACGGTATATACAAAAAGAGAAGGAGATGAGTTCTTGGTTATTGCTGTATACGTAGACGATCTACTTGTGACTGGTTCAAGTACATAAAATATTATCAAGTTTAAGAAGGAGATGAGTAAAGTTTTTGATATGAGTGACTTAGGCAAGCTGGCTTATTATCTCGGAATTGAAGTTGAACAAAGAAAACAAGGAACAGAATTGAAGCAGGTTGCATACGCGAAGAAGTTGCTTGAAAAGGCTGAGATGGCGGGTTGCAAACCAGCTAAATATCCTATGGAACCAAAGTTAATATATCAAATTGGTCACTGAAGTTGCTTAAAAAGTTAATGAATAATTTGACATTGTCAAATAAAATTTACGTATCCTGATTCCTCAAGGCATCCTTCAGTTGTTATAAATAAAGCACACCATGAAGGGATCTTATACACATTTGATCAAATAACATTAGCACTTGTACTAAGATTAAGCGAGATGAAAGTATATCCTGAGAGCTCATTAAACCATATATGTACCCCTACACCACTTAGCTTAAGGAACTATAATTTATCCTTAATGGATGAGTTAGCACCAAATGTTAATGTTCCTACAATTTTCTATTACTCAGCCACTAATCAGGATAGTACTGATAATGTTACATTAAGGTACAAGCACTAGAGTTCGCTATCGAAGATCTTAACTAGTTTTCATCCTTTTGCTGGAAGATTTTGTAGAGACAGTCACTTGGTTGATTGCAGTGATCAAGGTGCTGTTTATGTGGAAGCAGAAGTTGATATTTGTCTCGATGATCTTGTCAGACAACGGATGAATGTGAAGGCTGAGCTGCTTAATGAGTTGCTTCCATACCCAGTATAGGGGCAATTGATGGCTACGACGATCCTTTACTTGCAGTACAAGTGAGTGCCTTTAGTTGTGGTGGATTTGCCATTGCAGTGTGTAGTTCACACAGAATTGCTGATGTGTCAACCACAATATCATTTGTCCATGCATGGGTTGCTGCTGCTGCTGCTGCTGCTGCAGGAACTCGGGCACGTTGATGAAAATTACCTTCCAGATTCCTACAACTTCGACTCTGCTTTGCTGTTGCCAGGACTAAAATTAATGTCTGGTCTCGCTTCTGAACGAGGAGTAAGGAAAATATTGAAGTTCACAAGGTTCACACAAAGATGTTGTACTTCACTAAAAGTGAAATTTCAAGAACATGCCAGATTAAATGATTTCAGCAAAATGCCTTCGTGGGTACAGTCTGTATTTGGAATAATAGGGAAAGCTATAATTGATGTACATGCCTGATCTTGAGAACCCCAAGGGCTACATAGTTACTGAAACAGTGGATATAAGAGACAAAACGGTTCCCCCTCTGCCGAAAAATCAATTTCAGGTAAGGAAGAAGGACAAGCGATGATAACCAATGAGTTCTAGGAGCTGCTTAAAAGTCTTTCGGCAATTCCTAATATTTATTTTGGGGTATGTTTACTAGCTGGTGTAAGTTCCCATTTTATGAAGCTGATTTTGGCTGGGGAAAACCCGTTTGGGTCAGTGTTGCCAAAGTCTCCATGAAAAATACAGTAGTCTTGATTGATGACAAATCGGGGGAAGGGATCTATCATTGAAGCATGGGTGAATTTGGATGAGAATGACATGCAGAAGTTTATACAGCATAATGACATCACAAATATTACGTCAGAATCATAATAAGGGTGTTGAACCATCGCGCTCTGTCCACTCATTAAAAGCAAGAACGGTATCGAGTATTTTTAATTGGGTCTGTTGCTGAGTAGAATAAATAATCTGTTGCTGCTCCTCAGGTAAGCTGATGGGTATAACGGATTATCCTGCGACCTTGCTAGAGTGTTAGTTGCTTATATTTCTCTGTTTCTAATTATGTCGTAGCCTATATGGACAGGCATGTTTCCATTGTTCATTGTACTGAAAATCATGGAATATATAAGGTTAATAACCGGTCCTTCATTTTCTCAGTGTTTGTGATTTAGCATATACGTGTACATATTTTCTTAGTTCGTATTCTCTTATTCAACAAGATTCTAATTGATGAAACTTGCATTTCGCTCTGATGGTAATAGTCCATAACAATTTTTACACATTTCATTAAGAGGCTTAAGGTACCTCAAAATACCCTGAGGAGCTTGTAAAGAATGTACTTCAATTTTATTGCAGTCCAAGATTCAAGAAAATATGCACTTTAAAATATGTTTGAAAACTAAAAGGAATAACTAATTATGAACGGAGAGAGTAAAGACCAATTAGCACTTTCTGAACAGGAGCTCGTCTCATCTCTTGGTGTGAACTGTTATGGATCTGAACTATTCTTATCAGCAGAAAGAAAGATTAGAAATATCTTGCCATTGTAACATAAGATCAGTGCTTTAGTGATCAAATGGTACGTAAAAATATATATTATGTCATCTTCATCTTCACCAGGAGCTGCTTAAAAGTCTTTCAGCAATTCCTTATATTTATTTTGGGGGTATGTGTACCAGCTGGTGTAAGTTCCCATTTTACGAAGCTGATTTTGGCTGGGGAAACCCCGTTTGGGTCAGTGTTGCCAACGTCCCCCTGAAAAATACAGTAGTCCTGATTGATGACAAGTCAGGGGGAGAAATCGAAGCATGGGTAAATTTGGATGAGAATGACATGCAAAACTTCGTACAGCATAGTGACATCGCAGATATTATGTCTGAATCATAGTTAGGACGTTGAACCATCGGAACACTGTCCGTAGCATTTGTGTTGTACTATACACATTTACCTTCTTCCGTAGTTGTTCCCAGCATTGCATTCACATATTCTCCAAGCTTCTAATTGATAAAACTGGCACTTCTCTCCGGCCGATAGGTAATGTTGAGTTACCCTCTGGCAAAATTATTTCATAATCATTATAGCCAACAAAATAGCTAACCATTTTTACATATTACTCTTGGAGATGCTATTAGGCATTAGCCTTCAGAACGCAAGACTTAGATATATCTTTCTCTAATGTAATTGAAATCCTCAGCTTCCCCATGTATTTTAGTGTATAAATCATTTCTCAACAGCCACCGGTCCAAATCAGATTCGAAACTGCAGAACTTGAATCATTCAGCATGTCACGAATAACAGTGTCGGTTTTTCTCATACATAGCACATTTTCGTAAAAAGAAATACTTTTCCGATAAAGTATACTATCATTTAAAATATTGAAAATTCCTGACGATATATAGTAGTAAGATATAATTTTTGACAAAATGTTCTATAATTTTTTTTATAAAAGTAAAGAAAAATATTAAAGCTCTCAAATTAAATTGCAAAATAATTTTCAAATCCCGTCATAAAATAATTAAATAAGATGGAGTTCATGACACCGTTTGAAAACCTTTTTTGACACCGTTTGAAAACCTTTTTTGATATCAAATTTGAGACCTCTACTCAAAGGTGATGAAATAGAAAAAATTAAACGTCTAAAACTGTTGTGCAAAAGTAAAAAAATTAAAATTAAAATGTATTCTAAGAGGTGTTTACTGTGATAACTGAAAAAATCTACAAATTCATGTAACATTCTGAAAAAGAAAGTATAATATTAGTATTTCCTTACATTTTATATTGTTTATATCAGTTTAAAGTTAAAATGTTTTCTTATCTAACGGCCAATATATTATATGGATTCCGTTTAAATTCAAAACCGAAACCAAATCAGTTGTAACGGTTTAATTTTCAGATTTTAATTCCATTCAGATCGACGGATTACATTTTTATCAATTTTTAACCGTTTCCCTTAATATTTAATCTGGATTGTTTTGCTCATCCGGTCAAATATGTGTATACTTTTGTTATTATAAATAGAACACATCCTGATAGGTTGTATCAACAAAGTTCATCAATACATTGTACCAATTAGTTCAGGCAAGATGAAAGTTGAAATCCTATCCAGAGAGCTCATCAAACCATATACTGCTACCACTACAAGAAACAGGGGTCATAAGCGACCACTATAAAAGGGACCGTCAAGGATTGGTTGGAAATGACGGCTATTTCTGACTGAACAAAACCAACCAACAAGTTTGGTTGGAAATATATCAAAAGCGACCATCTACCGACTAAATTTCGGTCACTTATGGTTTCATTTCCAACTGAATATAACCAACTAAAGTTTGGTCGATAATGTCGTCAAAACCAACCAACCATCGGTTGGTTATGCAAGTAGTAGGCCCCATTTTGTAAGTAGCAACCCATGTGGCTTTCCACGTCGACTACAAACACGACCGACTAAAACCAACCGATAGGTTTGGTTGGAAATAAATCAAAACCGGCCAACTACCGACTAAGTTACAGTCGGTTATGCTCTCATTTCCAACTGAATAGAACCAACTAACTTTTGGTCAGAAATGGGTCGATTAGAAAAGCGACCAAATAATACCAACCAACAAGTTTGGTTGGAAATATATCAAAAGCGACCATCTACCGACTAAATTTCGGTCACTTATGGTTTCATTTCCAACTGAATATAACCAACTAAAGTTTGGTCGATAATGTCGTCAAAACCAACCAACCATCGGTTGGTTATGCAAGTAGTAGGCCCCATTTTGTAAGTAGCAACCCATGTGGCTTTCCACGTCGACTACAAACACGACCGACTAAAACCAACCGATAGGTTTGGTTGGAAATAAATCAAAACCGGCCAACTACCGACTAAGTTACAGTCGGTTATGCTCTCATTTCCAACTGAATAGAACCAACTAACTTTTGGTCAGAAATGGGTCGATTAGAAAAGCGACCGAATAATACCAACCAACAAGTTTGGTTGGAAATATATCAAAAGCGACCATCTACCGACTAAATTTCGGTCACTTATGGTTTCATTTCCAACTGAATATAACCAACTAAAGTTTGGTCGATAATGTCGTCAAAACCAACCAACCATCGGTTGGTTATGCAAGTAGTAGGCCCCATTTTGTAAGTAGCAACCCATGTGGCTTTCCACGTCGACTACAAACACGACCGACTAAAACCAACCGATAGGTTTGGTTGGAAATAAATCAAAATCGGCCAACTACCGACTAAGTTACAGTCGGTTATGCTCTCATTTCCAACTGAATAGAACCAACTAACTTTTGGTCAGAAATGGGTCGATTAGAAAAGCGACCGAATAATACCAACCAACAAGTTTGGTTGGAAATATATCAAAAGCGACCATCTACATTATAGCAATAATGTAGTATTAATACTGATTAGGGTAACGGAGGGCGTACTGGATTCACTGAATAAATTGTTTGATTGATTTCTTTGACGATCCAACCGTACGGATGTTAATAAATACTCATTATAGTATTGGGAAAAAATAATAAAAAAATAAAAAGGCGGGGATGTCCGATTTTATAGCAAAAATGTAGTATTAATACTGATTCGGGTAACGGAGCGCGTGCTGGATTCACTGAATAATTTTTTTAAATGATTTCTTTGACGATCAAACCGTACGGATGTTAATAAATACTCATTATAGTCTTGGGAAAAAATAATCAAAAAATAAAAAGGCCGGATGTCCGACCTTATAGCAACAATGTAGTATTAATACTGATTCGGGTAACGGAGGGCGTACTGGATTCACTGAATAAATTTTTTGATTGATTTCTTTGACGATCCAACCGTACGGATGTTAATAAATACTCATTATAGTCTTGGTAAAAAATAATCAAAAAATAAAAAGGCTGGATGTCCGACTTTATAGCAACAATGTAGTATTAATACTGATTCGGGTAACGGAGGGCGTACTGGATTCACTGAATAAAGTTTTTGATTGATCTTTGACGATCCAACCGTACGGATGTTAATAAATACTCATTATAGTCTTAGGAAAAAATAATCAAAAAATAAAAAGGCGGGGATGTCTGATTTTATAGCAAAAATGTAGTATTAATACTGATTCGGGTAACGGAGCGCGTGCTGGATTCACTGAATAATTTTTTTAAATGATTTCTTTGACGATCCAACCGTACGGATGTTAATAAATACTCATTATAGTCTTGGGAAAAAATAATCAAAAAATAAAAAGGCCGGATGTCCGACTTTATAGCAACAATGTAGTATTAATACTGATTCGGGTAACGGAGGGCATACTGGATTCACTGAATAAATTTTTTGATTGATTTCTTTGACGATCCAACCGTACGGATATTAATAAATACTCATTATAGTCTTGAGAAAAAATAATAAAAAAATAAAAAGGCCGGATGGCCGACTTTATAGCAACAATGTAGTATTAATACTGATTCGGGTAAGGGAGGGGGTACTGGATTCACTGAATAAATTTTTTGATTGATTTCTTTGACGATCCAACCGTACGGATGTTAATAAATACTCATTATAGTCTTGGAAAAAAATAATCAAAAAATAAAAAGGCAGGGATATCCGATTTTATAGCAAAAATGTAGTATTAATACTGATTCAGGTAACGGAGCTCTTGCTGGATTCACTGAATAGTTTTTTTAAATGATTTCTTTGACGATCCAACCATACGGATGTTAATAAATACTCATCATAGTCTTGGGAAAAAATAATCAAAAAATAAAAAGGCCGGATGTCCAACTTTATAGTAACAATGTAGTATTAATACTAATTCGGGTAACGGAGCGCGTGCTGGATTCACTGAATAATTTTTTTAAATGATTTCTTTGACGATCCAACCGTACGGATGTTAATAAATACTTATTATAGTCTTGGGAAAAAATAATCAAAAAATAAAAAGGTCGGGATGTCCGATTTTATAGCAAAAATGCAGTATTAATACTGATTCGGGTAATGGAGCGCGCGCTGGATTCATTGAATAATTTTTTTAAATGATTTCTTTGACGATCCAACCGTACGGATGTTAATAAATACTCATTATAGTCTTGGGAAAAAATAATCAAAAAATATAATGGCCGGGATGTCCGATTTTATAGCAAAAATGTAGTATTAATACTGATTCGGGTAATGGAGCGCGTGCTGGATTCACTGAATAATTTTTTAAAATGATTTATTTGACGATCCAACCGTATGGATGTTAATAAATACTCATTATAGTCTTGGAAAAAAATAATCAAAAAATATAAAGGCCGAGATGTCCGACTTTATAGCAAAAATGTAGTATTAATACTGATTCGGGTAACAGAGGGCGAGTTGGATTCACTGAATAATTTTTTCAGTTTAAAATTTTTTCAGTTTATTATTTTTTCAGTTTCATTTATTTATTGAATTTAAAATTAACATTTTTGAGAAAGAAATTTAGCAAAATAAAATGAACATTTTTAAAAGAATAATACCGATATGTAAAATAAATTGTGAAATGCAAATGATAGAAATGGTACGGTTACCAGTGAAATTTTATAGCGGCAAAAATACCGCCTATCTGAAAATTTCCACTTAAAACAAAAAATTCAACCCTCTCTCTCACTGCTCTCAACCCCCTCTCTCTTTGACTCTCACTCTCAACCATCTCTCAACCTTCTCTCGTAAATCTCTCTCTCACTCTCGTTTTCTTTAATTTTCTTCAAACTAATACGTATTTTGGTTCAAATTGGGGCTTCCCAATTGAATACAACTTTCATTTCTTCGAATTGGGGCTTCTTCGAATTTGGGTTTTTTTTTTCAAATTTGGGGTTCTTTCTTTTGAGTTCAATTAATTCGATTTCTTCACTTAATCTTCAACTGATTAGTTTTTTTTTTCGATTTCAGGGCTTCTCTAGTTTGGGTTTCTCTAATTGGGGCTTCTACAATGGTTCAGGTTATTTCTGATATCAGTGTAAACGTTGGTGAACAGGGTCAATAACAAAGCATTTGCAGAAATCTCGAAAGAATTTAACATCGACCAAGAAAGTTCCCAGAGTCCTGATGAAAAACATTTAAAGAGGTATACAATCTCACATCATATAAATATCTCTTTTGACATGTGGACATTGTCACTATAATGCTCAAAAAAATGAAAAGAATAACAGTATCAGCATGTAACAATTGAAAATTTTGTAGTAATAGTACATGATGAGCAAGTAGTTAGTTTTGTTTAAGTAAATTGTTTAATCTTCTTCAGGCCTCCGAGAGGTCTGCAAGATTTGTACAATGATTGCATAGAGAACTGGAATGCTGACAGAATATTGAGACAGCGCGGAAGAGAAATATTCATAAAGAATGCAATTATTGTGGATTTGCAGTTATCTCCTTTTGTTTCCAATCAGTTGAGCTTCGTCGACAGAAGGGTCTGTATGCATACACTTACTTGTATATAAATATATTGTAATTGTAAATTTGTGTAGTTGATGAAGTTGGCATCTATAGTATGTTTCTTGTACTTGTATTTTTAATGTATTGATGGATTACTAATTTTGCCTCTTTTCTCGTTCTCTTACATTTTATTGATTCTAAATTCCAGGAAAAAAAATGCAGGGACTATCTTCACGAATTAATGGAGTGCACAGACTTTGATAGGCTTTTAGAAATCATCAACTCATTATCAAATTTGATTAGTGAAGGTAAGAGAATGTCTTGTACTTTTCATAAGCTGATTATTATTACTGATCTGAAATGTTGATAAAGAGGAAATTTGATGAACAGATCAGAAATCAGCTGATCTTGTAGACTCTGAGACTGCCAGGTATGTTCTTCAAGTACTTACTGTGACAAGATTGCTTGGTACCTATTTGTCACACTGATAAATCATGTATTCAGTGCTGAAGAGAAAGTTATAATTCCCGAAGCGTGCAACTTTTTTGGAGTAGATTATGAATTTGACTAAATCACCACATTTTCTTGTATTAGCGATTAATGTGAAACATCTAAGAGTCCAAATTTGTATAAACATGTCGTAGTTCTAAAATCAACAAACATGGCAATATTACTCGTAAGTAAACAATAGTTAGAGTACTACAGTAACAGTTATCATAACTTAAGACTTTTAATTTAGCTTATAACCAAAAGCTTTCCTTTTTAAGTCTAGAAAGTGAAATAATGTGGAGGTTAGATTTATCATAATACTGTATGAATGTAGAGTCTGAAAGAATAAATACATGATTGCATTTGATTCACGGGCATCCAAGGAAAAAAAGTGTTGTACTACATATGACAGAAGTGCTTCGAGATCAAATTGTAAATCATGAAGCTTTTTCGTTTTTGTTTTTGTTTTTTTGTCAATGCTTGTTCGTCCATATGCATCGTACCTGTCTATATTATTGTTGTCATAGTGGTCTGCATTTTGTGGAACTATGCAGCTTACAGCTCTCAGCCTCCATTTTAGTTTGTTACATTTTTGGATACAAAATGGTCATCACTGCTTTGTTCAATTTTTTTCAAGCTTATGGTGTCAGCTGATCTGCTTGTCATAGTGTTCTTCATAAGGCTGAAATCAAATCACTTCATTATTGACTTTTTGTTTTTAAAGGAAATCAGTGACCTCATTCTTTGCTGCCTATGACGCACTGTATGAAGAAGGAACTGCAACAACTGTATGCAAGGCTCTTGATGAACTTGCAAGTTTATCTATACCTGGTAAGATTTATATATGTTTGATTCTAGGTTCTTGACTGTTCTGGTTGATGAACTTAATATAACGTAACTTCGACATCTGCAGCTTTTTTCGTGATAATTTTGTTTGGTGTTTAGAATATTATGACAGTTATCATATCTTGTTGTCTCACAGAAATAGGTTAGCACCTGTACACACCAATAACACTGCTGCTATCTCAATCACCACATATTCATATTTTTTTGTTCATTATTGCTATGCCCACGAGTTGCAGCACTGCTACTTTCCACTCTACCATTTACTACCATCATCATGGTCACTGTGGTAGATCCAAATGCTCTCCACAATGGCTAAATATCATCCAGCCGAAATAATTATTTCGACATATTTCCGTCAATCCCTATTTGATTCCCAGCTGCCTGATTCTGTTGTTAGGCATACCTTTATTCTAAAATGACTCCATCTTATGTGGTGGTTTGTAATACGTTGTTATTGCAGTTAAGATTAAAAATTATGTGGTGGTTTGTAATACCTTTGATGAATATGAAGAGGACGACATCCAGGTTTGCTGCGTTGATGTGTTGTGCACGTTCTATATGTTATTCTGAATATTAACTATATCAAGGACCCGTACTAAGACAATTTTTCACTTCTATCACAGTGTTAGGCTGTTTACATCCTCTCACGTGTAAGCATTGATAAGTGTTACGATGTAATGACAAATGATGTGATACCAGTCCTTGTGAAGCTTATGCCTAATTCCTTCTATCATTTAGCGATTGCGGTAATGTTTCATGTATTACTCAAAATCTCCATATTTTTCAATCTAAATGCATTTTAAACAAGAAATGCTATGTAAATGTGTAGGCTGTGATCGCATTGACGCGATTAGCTAGTACTTTCCCTGGTCATATAAAAGTTATCCTGTGAAATTTTCATTTCATTTCAGGCCATCGATGAAGCTAACAAAGATTACACTACCGACGAGGAAGTAAGTGATGGAGAAGGTTCTAGCACTGGTGATGAAAATGGCAGTGATGGTATAGGGGAGGATAATGATGACAGTGATGATGCCGGAGAGGATGGTGATGTTGGTGGTGATAACCTAAGGAATGATAGTGCTAGTGACAAGTAGATGTAGTTTAAAACTATATCTCAAGTAACTATTAATAGTAGCTCTTAAATTGAGATGTTGTAACTGAATTTAACTAAGATAGTTGATATGTGGATTTGTGAACTCGTAGCGAATATTTAGTATTTTTGGTTGGTGGCCGGTGTGATGCCATACTAGGATTTATTTAACTTTGTTAATTAATCCACATATGTTTCTTTTGTTAAATTTAGTTGTGCTTTAAGATTTATATTTAATCAGGTGTGATTTTTGTAAATAGAGATTTGGTATGCGCTTGCATTGTAGGTAAAAAAGTGTGCAGATTTTTCTGGGCGTAGTTTTAAAACTGACCAAATTGTTGTCATTTTCTTAATAACATAAGCGACTGAATTCATGTTATTTCCAACCATATGCTTCAACATAAGCAACCAAAAGTTGGTCGTTTTTGACATAACCAACCGTTTATTTGTAACTGGAAGTTAGTTGGAAATGTAAATATATTTACGACTACAACAATGGTTGGAAATAGAACTTCTATTTACGACTAATTAATTGCAACTATATATTGGTTGGAAATAGAAATTCTATTTACGACTAATTAATTGCAACTATATATTGGTTGGAAATACAACTTATATTTACGACTAATTAATTGCGACTATATATTGGTTGGAATTACAACTTCTATTTACGACTAATTAATGCGACTAAATTTGGTTGCAAATGCTAGTCTCAATTACGACCAATTATTTGTGACTCAATATTGGTCGTAAATATTGTTGACTTGGCTTGCCACATTAGCATGTGGGACCAACACTCACGAAACTGGAATTTCGTAACCGACTGTCAATAATGGTCATAAATGATCATTATTTGCGACTGTGGTTACAAAAGCGACCAGACTTTTTACGACCAAATGAGTTGGTCGGTCGTCAGTCGGTTTTGAGTACATTTGCGACCGTCAAGTTTCAATTACGACCATTTTGTTCGGTCGTTTATGACCCCTGTTTCTTGTAGTGTACTCCACCCAGTTTTCGAAACTACAGGCTTTCATTAATGGATGAATTAGCCCCTAACATGAATACTCCCACCATGTACTATTACTCTGCCCCTGATCAGGATACTAGTAATGATACCACATTGCGGTTCAAGCACCTGAAGAATGTTGGAAATTAATCTAACTTGTTTTGTTTTATTGTTTTATTGTTTTAAAGTTATAGTTTATTTGTTTTGATCAGCTAATGATCAGCTGACTAGGTCAAGTAGAACGTTGCGTTGTTTTAGGAGCATAGTGGAGTAGTGTTAGACGTATGAATAAGTCAGGGAAGTGGCTATCTTAGTTCCTGGTTTTCAGCAGTTAGTTAGTATCACGTACGATGTAATTTGCTTATTTATTTCCTTCATGTATTCTGTTTTCAAGATGAGAAATGAGAAGAACAGTTTCCTCTCAAAACAAACACTCAGTCCATATATTTTAGTTTTGCTTTCAACAGTGGTATCAGAGCTAGAGGGGGGGGGGGGGTTCAAGGCTTAACAGCCTTCCCTCCGGTCCTTGGGTTGTTGCTGGATGGTGGCGGCACGGACGCCGGTGGCAAAGCTGCGTGTGTAGTATGGGATGCATATGTAGTATGGAGCTGCCGAGAAAGATGAGGTGATGCCGGAAAAGACTACTGAAGGTCGGGAAACAGAAGGAGAGAAGTGCTCCAGAATTTTGATGTTGGTGATAATGTGCATCAACAAAATATATAGGTGACGAGAAGTGCGTCACAAAATGGAAATGAATGTATGACAAAAAGTACATCATAGAAATGCAAATTGATGGTGGTGAGAAGTGCATCACAGATGAAGAGAAGTGCTTCGTAAATTCTGTTTAGTCAGGTTTAGATTAAGGGGCTCAGATTATTAGCCATACGGGCTCAGTTTAAAAGCCATACGGGCTCAATTTGAAAGCCATACGGGCTCAGTTGAATAAGCCATACGGGCTGGAAGGTTTGCATGAAACAAGTTTAGATTAAGGGAGAGATTGTTGGAAATTAATCTAACTTGTTTTGTTTTATTGTTTTATTGTTTTAAAGTTATAGTTTATTTGTTTTGATCAGCTAATGATCAGCTGACTAGGTCAAGTAGAACGTTGCGTTGTTTTAGGAGCATAGTGGAGTAGTGTTAGACGTATGAATAAGTCAGGGAAGTGGCTATCTTAGTTCCTGGTTTTCAGCAGTTAGTTAGTATCACGTACGATGTAATTTGCTTATTTATTTCCTTCATGTATTCTGTTTTCAAGATGAGAAATGAGAAGAACAGTTTCCTCTCAAAACAAACACTCAGTCCATATATTTTAGTTTTGCTTTCAACAAAGAATTCGCTATCGAAGGCCTTGAGTAGTTTTTATCCTTTTGCTGGAAGATATCGTATCGACACCCATTCGGTTAATTGCGGTGATCAAGGTGCTGAATTTGTCCAAGCCAAAGTTGATATTCGTCTCGATGATCTTGTCAGCCAACGGATGAATGTTAAGGCTGAGCTGCTCAATGATTTAGTTCCGTGCCCAATGGGTGTAATTGATGGCTACGACGATCCTTTACTTGCAGTACAAGTAAATGCCTTCAGTTGTGGAGGATTTGCTATTACAGTCTGTACTTCACACAGAATTGCTGACATGCAATCCGTTATGTCATTTGTCAGCGCATGGGCTATTGCTACAAAGCAGGAACTCGGGTACGTTGATGAAAATTACCAGCCAATCCTACCCAACTTTGACTCGGGTTCTCTGTTTCCGGGGAAAATGTTGCCTTGTATCCCTGCTGGACTTGGAAGGGAAAAGGAAAATTTTGAATTGTACAAGATTGTCACAAAGATGTTTTACTTTGACAAAAGTAAGATTTCGAGTATTCGAGAAAGGGCCAGATTAGATGATTCAAGCTTGTTACCTTCAAAGGTACAGTCTATATCTGGATTAATAGGGAAGGCCATCATTGATGTACATGTTGCCAACCCTGAAAACCCAAACACCTATACAATTATTCAAGCAGTTAATATAAGAAAAAGAACAGTTCTGCCTCTTCCTGACAATCAATTTGGAAATCTCTATATATTATCCTCTTTTCAATCAGCGGTAGGTCCTGAAAGAGTAGCAAGTCTGGCAACTTTGGTTAATTATCTTTCCAAATCTGTCAAGGGAGTTGTGGATGCCTGTGCAACGGTGTTATTGTTGGAAATAATCTCAAACTTATTTGAATAAATATTTCTGGCTTTATTTGTTTTATTGTTTTCAGTTGTTATTTCTGTAAATGACTTGGTCATACCAGTCATAGCTATTTTCTAGGATTGAGTTGAATAAGGGGAGAGTGGCAGAGCCCTGTTAGGAAGGTGCAGGTGTGATCACCTTGATTGTAGGATGTTTGGTTATTTTGTTTCCTTTATATTTTCTTTGTATCTTTCATTATCAAGGGCAACGGGAAAAACTATTCTCTAGCAAATACTGTGTTCTAGCTGATTAGTTTCTGCAGTAATACTATTCATATAGTACAGAAGTATAAATCGGTTTCAAGAATTTGGTATCAGAGCTATGGAGACATCGAAGGAGAGTAACAAGGGAAAAGGGGGAGCATTCGGGTTGACCTATCCAATGTTAGCCAGGAGCAACTATACGGTATGGGCCATGAAAATGAAGGTATTCATGCAAGCTCACGAAGTATGGGAAGCAGTCGAATCCAGCGACCCAAAGGCATTAGTCCCAGAGAAGAAGGACAAGGTTGCTCTTGCCATGATTTATCAAGGCGTGCCAGAAGAAATTCTGCTCACTCTTGCAGAGAAAAAGACAGCCAACGAGGCTTGGGATGCCATTAAAACATTGTGTCAAGGTGCCGAGAAGGTGAAGAAGGCGAGGATCCAGACTCTAAAGTCCGAATTTGAGTCCCTTAGCATGAGGGACACTGAATCTCTCGATGATTTCACCATGAATCTAAATGGCCTTGCTACTAATATTCGAGTCTTGGGAGAAGACATCAAGGAGTCGTATGTCGTGAAGAAATTATTAAGAGCAGTGCCAAAGAAATTCCTTCAGATTACGTCCACCATGGAACAGTTTGGTGATTTGGAAAACATGTCAATGGAGGAGGCGATTGGCTCTCTTAAGGCATACGAGGAACGCCTGAAGGGAAGTGGAAATTCAGAGCAAATTGGTGGGCAACTAATGCTCACAGAGGAAGAATGGGAAAGAAAGGAATGTCAAGGGAAGAAGTTACTGTATACACGAGAGGAGTGGATGAACCGAGCAAACAAAGGAGGCATGAATGTACCATCAAACCAAAAGTATCGAGGAGTGAGAGACAAACCCAAGGTTAGGTGTTTCAATTGTAATGGACTCGGACATTACGCTGCAGATTGTAGGAAGCCTAGGCGAATGAAGGAACAAATTCAAGAGGTAAACATCTCTCAGATAGACGACGATGAACCAGCTCTGCTAATGGTCACATGCGATGCAAAATGTGATGACTTGATGCTGGTTAATGAAAGCAAAGTTGTGCCTTCAAGTCTGCCCAGTGGTAAAGGAAATAAGACTGAAACGAATATTTGGTATCTCGACAATGGCGCTAGCAACCACATGACGGGTTTTAAGTCAAAGTTTACAGAACTCAACGAGGAAATAACAGGGATTGTCAAGTTCGGAGATGGCTCTAAGGTGAACATTAAAGGAAAGGGATCTGTTGCTTTCAAGTGCAAAAATGGAGAAGAACGAGTTTTTCACGAGGTATATATTACATTCCAAGTCTTTGTAATAATATACTTAGTCTGGGTCAGTTGTCAGAGGAGGGCAATAGAATTATAATTAAAGGGGAATTCTTGTGGGTGTATGATAAGAATGAAGAATTGCTTATCAAGGTTAAAAGAGCGTCGAATAGACTGTATAAATTACTTGTTGAAAGTTGTAAGTCTATGTGTTTGATGTCGAAAGTAGAAGAGGAGTCAAAATTGTGGCATGCCCGGCTTGGACATGTAAATTATCAAGCCTTGTCGATGTTGTCGAAAGATCAAATGGTAAGAGGCCTGCCAAAAATAATTCAGCCTAAAGAACAATATGCAGACTGTTTGATGTCCAAGCAAACTCGAAGGTCATTTCCATCTAAGGCGAACTACTCTGCTTCAAGTATCCTGGAGTTGGTTCATGGCGATCTGTGCGGCCCTATCGCACCAGAGACAACGGCTGGAAACAGGTATTTCCTTCTGCTTGTGGATGATTATAGCAGACTAATGTGGGTATATCTTTTGAAGTGCAAAGCTGAAGCACTGGACGCGTTCAAAAAATTTCGAGCCTTGGTGGAGACTAAATCAGAAAGGAAAGTGAAGACATTAAGAACAGATAGAGGTGGCGAATTCACGTCAAATGAATTCAAAATTTATTGTGAAGAAGCTGGTATAGAAAGGCACTTCACAGCTCCCTACACACCCCAACAGAATGGGGTGGTAGAACGAAGAAACAGGACTGTAATCGAGATGGCAAGAAGCTTCATCAAGCAGAGACAATTACCACGCACGTTTTGGGGAGAGGCAGTAAGACATTCTGTTTACATTTTAAATAGATTGCCAACTCGTGCTTTGACAGGAATAACGCCATACACAGCCTGGTCTGGAAAGAAGCCACAGTTGGATCATGTCCGTGTCTTTGGTTGCTTGAGTCATATGAAGATCCCAAATGTGCAGACAAAAAAGTTGGATAATCGAAGTAAGCCAGTCGTGAATTTGGGCAAGGAACCGGGCACAAAAGCATATCGTCTCTACGATCCAATTGATAATCGAGTGTATGTTAGCAGGGATGTGTCATTCGAGGAGCATAAGACATGGTCTTGGGAGTCAGAAAGCGAGTATTGTCATAGCCAGGAGGAAGGCTTCTCAGTCATTGACACAAGTAGAGAAGATACACCTGATATAACAGATGAAGACACTGGGAGTCAGGCGCAAACACCAAGGTCACAGTCATCATCATCTTTAAATTCAGAGAATTATGATGACAGTAACGAGCCCAAGAAATTCAAGACAATAAGTGACATCTATAACCACACCGAAGAAGTTGAACTGGACGAAGAGTTATTATATGTGGGAGCTGAGGAACCATCCAAATACTGTCAAGCCATCAAAGATCGAAATTGGAAGCAGGCGATGAAAGAGGAGATTGATTCGATCAAAAGGAATGGAACATGGAAACTGGCAGAACTTCCTGATGGTCACAAAGTAATAGGGTTGAAATGGATTTACAGACTGAAGAAGGATGCCGAAGGAAGAATCATGAAGTACAAAGCACGACTCGTAGCAAAGGGGTATGCACAAGAACATGGGGCAGATTTTGACGAGATATTTGCTCCGGTAACTCGACTTGAGACTGTTAGATTATTGCTAGCTCTGGCAGCAAAAAGCAACTGGGAAGTACATCATCTTGACGTCAAAACTGCTTTCTTAAACGGGGAAATCGTTGAGGAAGTTTACGTCTCACAACCGGAAGGGTTTGAAGTAGAAGGACAAGAGAGATTGGTTTACAGATTGTATAAAGCGCTGTATGGCCTAAGACAGGCCCCTCGCGCCTGGTACATCAAACTCAGCAAATGTCTTGAGGATATGGGTTTCATTAAGTGTCCAGTGGAACACGCAGTCTACACGAAAAGGGAGGGACAGAATGTTGTGATAGTTGCAGTCTATGTAGACGACCTGCTGATTACTGGGTCGAATATGTCTGTTATAGAAGAATTCAAGAAGCAGATGAATTGCAGGTTCGAGATGAATAATCTTGGTCGACTAAGTTACTATTTGGGAATCGAGGTAGCTCAGGGAAACGGGTTCATGGAGTTAAAACAGGCTGGCTATGCTAAGAAACTTCTTGCAAAGGCAGGAATGAGTGGATGCAATCCGACAAAGTTTCCAATGGATCCAAAGGAACATATGTCTAAAGACGAAGAAGGTGAACCTGTAAATGCAACTGATTTTAAGAGCATTGTTGGGGGAGTTCGATACTTGGTACACACAAGACCCGACATAGCGTATGCAGTCGGTGTAGTGAGCAGATATATGGAAAGACCTACTACTGTACATATGGATGCAGTTAAGAGGATCCTTCGGTACATAAAGGGAACAATGGGCTATGGTCTGGTGTATACAAGAGAAAGTGGAAATAATATTCTGGTAGGATACACTGACAGTGACTTAGCTGGGCACCTCGATGACAGGAAAAGCACGGGAGGTATGGTTTTCTATCTCAATGAGAGTCTCAATGAGAGTCTCATTACTTGGGTTTCACAGAAACAGAAAGTTGTTGCTTTATCATCTTGCGAGGCAGAGTTTATGGCTGCACCAGCAGCAGCATGTCAGGGTATTTGGTTACGAAATCTATTAAGTCAAATTACTGCTGAAAGTGTTGGTCCAGTGACTTTGTTTATCGATAACAAATCTGCTATTGACTTGGCCAAAAATCCAGTCTTTCATGGGCGAAGTAAACACATTGATATCCGTTTCCATTTTATACGAGAGTGTGTGCAAAGAGGGGAAATCACCATAAAGCATATAAACAGCGGAGGGCAGCGTGCAGATGTTCTCACAAAGGCATTACCTGTGGTTAAGTTTGAAGCTATGAGGAAGCTGTTGGGAGTCAAGGATTTGAGCATACGGGTTTGAGATTAAGGGGGAGATTGTTGGAAATAATCTCAAACTTATTTGAATAAATATTGTTGGCTTTATTTGTTTTATTGTTTTCAGTTGTTATTTCTGTAAATGACTTGGTCATACCAGTCATAGCTATTTTCTAGGATTGAGTTGAATAAGGGGAGAGTGGCAGAGCCCTGTTAGGAAGGTGCAGGTGTGATCACCTTGATTGTAGGATGTTTGGTTATTTTGTTTCCTTTATATTTTCTTTGTATCTTTCATTATCAAGGGCAACGGGAAAAACTATTCTCTAGCAAATACTGTGTTCTAGCTGATTAGTTTCTGCAGTAATACTATTCATATAGTACAGAAGTATAAATCGGTTTCAAGAGTTATCACCAGGGAAGGAAAGCCAAAAGATGATTAGTCATGGGGTCTATGAGGTGATGAATAGTCTTTCAGATCCAAATATGTTTCTTGCTGCTTCGATTTCTAGCTGGTCTAAGTTTCCATATTATGATTTAGCTGATTTTGGCTGGGGAAAACCTGTATGGTTCGGTGTTCCCAACATCCCCATGAAAAATAATGTACTTTTGATTGATGACAAATCCGGGGAAGGAATTGAAGCTTGGGTATCTTTGGATGAGAATGACATGAAAAAATTCATACAGCATAGCAACATCGCAGATGTTATATGTGCATGATAATTAAGGTGTTAAACCATCTGCAGGATCCAATCATTCAAAGCAAGAAGCTGGTAACTTTGATAGATTTCTATCCGCTCATTTTTTCATTAGTATGTTGAAGATGACATGATAATTTATGTTGGTTGCTAGGGGGTATAGAGGATCCATCCTGTAACCTTACTAGCTAGTTGCTTAATTTCTTTATTTCCTAATAAATGTTCTCTTTGTTTTGTTTTATATATATATATATATTTGTGCCTTCTTCTTAGTTCTTCCTAACTTCTTATTTTGCAAGCTTTTGAAAGCGTTCAAATTTCAATGACCTTAAGCCTCACTGCCAATACCAAAATAGTCCCGATAGATCACACAACGACCAAACCTAAATCTACAAACATTTACCTATAAGGTTATAAATTCTGGAACAAATGTAATTATAATACAATATGATAACTGGATGGATTTTCAAAACACTTGATCCACTTATTCACAAACAACTGTTAGAGTTCTGTATGTAAATAGTGCTAGCTAGGGAGCTTCGACTCAGCTTTGCTGTTAGCGAGGATTAAAATTAATGTCTGGTCTCGCCTTTGATATGTCACGGGATAAGGAAAATATTGAAGTTCACATGGTCTACACAAAGATATTCTACTTTAGCAAAAGTGAAATTGCGGACTTGTAGGTGAGCCATGACTCCAATATGAGTTCGGACTTGTAGGTGAGTCATGACTCCAATATGAGTTCGGACTTGTAGGTGAGCCAAGACTCAAATATGAGTTCAGACTAAGAGGTGAGCCATGGCTCAATTATGAGTTCGGATTTGTAGGTGAGCCATGACTTTAATATGAGTTCGGACTTGTAGGTGAGCCATGACTCAAATATGAGTTCGGACTAAGAGGTGAGCCATGGCTCAATTACGAATCCAGGTTCGGGAGTGAACCAGGGCCCAGGATGGTTCGGGTTATCATAACCTATCATTTGCCCCCCACTCCCTTATTCAGATTTTCTGGATGGGGGAGTAGAAGCTCCTGAATGGGTAACTTAGGCGAAATTTCTGGTTTGATAGTTGTCCCTCAACCCAGATTGTCATCAATGATGGCAATCCGGGGTGTAAAATGAGCCATGGTTCTTTCACAAGTCCAAGGTTGTGAAACCTTGGGTAACTTAGGCAAAATTTCTGGCTTGGTAGTTGCCCCCCAACCCAGATTGTCATCAAGGATGGCAATCCGGGGTGTAAAATGAGCCATGGTTCTTTTCACAAGTCCAAAGCTGTGAAACTTTGGGTAAGTTAAAAAAAAATTCTGGCTTGATTGTTGCCCCCCAACCCTGATTGTTATCAAAGATGACAATCCGGGGTTGAAAGTGAGCCATGGTTCTTTCACAAGTCCAAAGCTGTAAAGCTTTGGGTAACTTAGAAAAATTTCTGGCTTGATTGTTGCCCCCAACCCTGATTTTTATCAAGGATGGCAATCCGGGGTGTAAAATGAGTCATGGTTCTTTCTCAAGTCCAAGTTTGTGAAACCTTGGGTAACTTAGAAATTTTTTTGGCTTTATTGTTGCCCCCCAACCCGGATTGTCTGCAAGGATGGCAATCCGGGGTTGAGTCATGGTTCCTGTTAGGCCGAATACACAATATAATCAAGTATGTATGAGAATAACAATAATTAAGAACACTGTTTATGAATCAATAAACTGTATTTATATTAACAGCTTCTCTCTTTATGATGTTAATTAATCACAAAGAGCTTCTAGGTTACAAGAATAATATATCAATATTCGCGTCCCTTCTAGGGAAAACCTATCTGTGTTTATATAGTACACAGCTACATACAATCCTTATCTAATTGATATTCCTACAAGTTAGCTATACAAAACTTATCAATTAAGGATTGCTTCTTATCTTCTATTCCGTCTCCTTAGCTGTATCAATATATTCTGCTTCTTTCCATCTTCAGAATATATTGCTTCTAGAATCTTCAATTCAGCACCGACAGCTAATTCAACTTTCACCTTGTCAGACTTTAAATAAACTCTGACCGGCTACCTTTAAACTCTTCACCCTGTCAGAGTTTAACTAAACTCTGACTGGCTTCTGATAAACTCTTGTCAGTACCTGTTGCTTAAACACTGATAAACAAACATTAGCAATTATATCTAACAATCTCCCCCAACTTGTTCATAATAAAATGTACAAGTTAAACATATAATTGATGATGTCAAAACCATTTAACAAATGCAGTGTTTAACATATAACAGAGTTTGATTTAAAACAGAGTTTTAAATTTGACTTAGAATAGAAAATATTAAAAACTTACAGTCAGACTTTACTTGACTTCTTCAATATCAGGTACAGTCCTGAGATAATCAATCAGCAGTCTTCTCTCAGCATTCTCAAGTTCAGATATCATAATCTCTTTCAGCTCCTTATACTCTGGATCTCCTTCACCAGTTTGATATATGGCAGCCCTCAGAGAATAAATACTGTTCTTCTTCATGTCATTTCCTAACCGAATATACTGAGCTTTATCTGACTCTAAGTTGAATTCTAAGACTTTTATTCCAAGTGCAGTTGTAAATCTAGCACTGTTTTTCTTCATCTCCACCAACTTTCCAGCATGATTTCTATACTTTGGAATATAAGCATTTGAGACTTCTCCTCCTCCAAGCATTACTTTTGATCTCAGCATCTTTTCTCTTAAGATTTGAGCAACATTATGGGTGTGTCTGTTCTTAACTTTCAACAGATAAAGTACATATTCAAGTTCTTCCCATGATTTGAGATTTACATCAGATTCTCCAACTCTATAAACACTTCCATCACTCATGAAGTATAACAGAAACTGCTTCTTCAAGACTCTGTGAAAAATCAACTGAACAGATTCTAACTTATCAAGATTTTCTTGTGTATCCCTAATACCAGATCCTGCCAGTGAAATATTGTCTTGAGATCTGTTATTTATTCTCTTCTCCCTATGTGAACCTAAACCAGACTTATCATAAGATTCTTTTCCAAGTACAGTCCTGGTTTGAGAAAAATCCACAGGTTGAAGTGTCAGAGTTTCAGAAAGTACAGGTCTTAAGAAACCTTTGAGTTGAGGAGCTAGCTGAGTTTGCACAGCTTGAGCCTTGTCAGAGGCTGGCTTATCTTCAATAGTATCATCAACTTGAGCAGCGTCAGAGGTTGATTTTGCTAATCTTGTTTCAACTTGAGCAATGTCAGAGGTTGAATAAATCTTCTTAGGTAACTGTTCTTCTTCTACCAGTTTACCTTTTCCCTTGTCAGCATTTTTAATCACAGGCCTCCTTGAGTACTGTAAACTCTGATCAGAGTTTACATTCTCTTTGATAACAATTCCTTTTTCTTTCTTTCTAGGAGCCTTGATTTCCTTCTTCTTGTAGATTCCAGCTTTAAGATTCTTCTCGTGTTCTTCAGCAAGCATTTGCTCTTCAGCTTGGATATCTTCAATTGTAACATCTTTTCCATGCTCTTTAATAAAGATCCTAGCAGCAATCTCTTCATCAGTAGATGGGTTAGCTGAAACAACTAAACTTTTGTTGAGTTTTGAAGTAGATTGACCACCAGAAGTAGATTGACCACCAGAGTTTATTACACGTTTTTGCCTTTGAGCAGAAATCCTTCTTTCATTTCCTCTGCTTCCCCCATCAGTAGAATCATCCTTCCGTCTCAGAGTTTGAGTATCTTTGCATTTGTCTTTAGGTATACTCTCCCCCTTTTTGACATCATCAGAAAGTAGAACTGATGTCAGCAATTCAAGCGCAGTAGAAATGGAAGTCAGTTGAGCAGACATAGCATTCTGGTTGTCCTCAACTGTCCCAAGCCTCTTCTTGATTTCTTCAGAATCCCTGGCTTGCTGCTTGAACATGGCATAGTAAGAAGTTCTGTCAGCCTTTAAAGTAAGATCCCTCAGACTTACTTCATTCCTCAATTTTGTAAGCATCTGTTGATTCTCATCAAATCTATTATTGAGAGATTTGACTTGAATAATAGTGGCCTGTAAGCTCGTAAGGACATCAGGATTTGTAATCTTCTTAACAGAATCAGATAGAAAATCTGCAGCCCGTTGTGCTGGAAAAACACAATCTGCATTAGCCCATGCATTGTAGTACATATTCTGAAAATGCTCAGAAGCAGCCCTTTGAACTTCCCTCTCTTCAGTAGAATTTGCTTGAATATCAGAAACTTCCACTTGAATATCAGAGTTTGAATGAGCAGGACTAGCTTCAGCATTGTCATCCTCTCCGTGAATATCTTCAAGCACATTTTCAGCAGTGATTTCATCAAGTAACTGTGCAGTGGCATCAGGTACTTGATCTGCTACAGTTTGAGGAACATCAGAGTTTGCTGGAGCAGCAACCTCTGCTTCTCTCTGAACAATCTCGACAACTGATTGTTGCAAAGCTTCAAGTAAAACAATATCCTCATGATCATTATCTGTTGCATCAACATGTACAGCAACAGCTTCTGGAACTGGATCAACTCTAATCTGATCAACTTCCTCACCTTTCTCAAAATCAAGAGAAATGATTTCTGTGTGAGAAGCAATAGGTTCTACTAATTCAGTAGTAGCTTGATCAGCTTCCAGTACAGTATCTTCATGATCCACAATCCTGCTGTCAGAGTATGCAGCAGCTTCCTCAACTACATCATCAGCTTTTGATGTAGGAGCTTCTGGTTCAAAATCCATCAGAATAGTTTCAGGATTTGCAGCATCTTCAGCAGTTAGAATATCCTCCTCAACAACAATTGCAGGAGTACTTGAAGGTACAGTTGTAATCACAATCTCCTCATTCTCTGATGTAGGAGCTTCAGTGTCTTCAGGTTCTTTGTCCATATTGGCAATAATATCACCAAAAAGTTGATCAGCAACTAGTCTTCTCTTTCTCTGATGAAGAGTCTCTTCATCAGCTTCAGTTTCTGAGTCGACATTAGAATCAGCAGCAACAGACTTTGCCCTTTGGGCTCGCCTTTTCTTCATTCTTTTTCTCTGAGGCACAGCATCAACATTTGATACCTCAGCTTCAGTTTATTGCAAACCAGACTTAACTGTTCGAACTTTGGATCTCTTTGACCTCTGTGGTTGAGACACAGAAGGTCCAGCTTCAGCAGGTGATACTTGTTGTTGTTGTAAGTTGTCAAGAAATTGTTGCACTGATGCAGGCAACAACTGGGTAGCGATCATCAGAAGTAGTAGAGCACAATAACTTCTGGCTCTAGCTCTTCTGCTTCAGATGTAGCATTCAGATACTTGTCCTGGTTAAATAGATCTTTTCTTTTGTAACCATAGTGATTAGTATGTATCAGAAAGTTTAGCTAAACTTGAGTATGAAATGGTCTGAATGTAAATTTGAATCAATTAATGAAAAAAAAATTTGTTTCTTTACATATCAGTATTATCAATTTTGCATAGTAATTGTAAAGTGAAAGAAATGATATCACTTTAAACAATAAACTAACATACTCAGCAGCATTACGAATCACTATCAGGACTTATCAAACACACTCTTTCATTTCTCCGTTCAATCATACTTTTTCCGAAAAACAAATGGCTAATCTCAAAATTATAAAATGTCTGAAACAAAGAGATTATTTTAACCATCAGAGATTAAAACAAAGTAACCTCGGCGTATTTCACACAATACATCAGTGTTTACCATTTGTCCTTCTTTGTCACTAAACTCTTTTCTCAATCTGTACAGTTGTGAAAATATGTGTGTGTAGTAGCAGAGTTTACCGAAATCAGTATTTAGATCATCTCAAAGTGCATAAAATCCACAAACTAAAGTAGTAAAAACTGGTTGCCTAAACTCTCATGTATAACATAGACACTGATTTTTCTATCTAAACTCTGTATTACTGATATCCTTTCATTTGGATATGTCTTTTATTTTTCACCCCCTTTATTATATATATATTTTTTATTTTTTTTTTATTTTTTTTATTTTTATTTATTTTTCCAGTAATCAGTGGTTGGCACTAGTCACCAAAAATCAAAGATTTTAGCCCTTATTTCATACAATAAGTTCCTGGATCTTCCTAGGCACAACATGATCTCAAAGGAATTTGTGCTCTATTTGGCTTCTTTTGATTTGAGGGTGAATTAATTGCAATGAATAATCAGAGTTTAGACTTTTCATCAGTAATTATAATTAACTTATGAGAGAAAATGCAAACAGCTAATACAGACTCAGTGTATAGGATCAATAAACTAAGAGATGCTATAAATATAGAGACAGTATCATGCTGTGTTAGCTTACTGCACATATTTGAGATCAGAATCTATCAACTCTTAAGGATTCACAATTACTTACTGAGAATTATGCTTCATACAAATTTCTTCATTGGTCCAAATGTTTCAGACAAAATTACAATCAGAGTATAACATTAAACTGTAACTATCAGAGTATGACCAACAGAGTTTACCATCAGAGTTTAACATGCTGGTTCACATAACAGTTAACATGTGCAAGGAATCATGAGCATTTAAACAATCAAACATAGATAGATTTTGAGTCTAACCCGTATCTCTAGTCTGAACCAGAGATCATTCCAAGTTCATTTACCAATCTTGTAAACGTAGCTTCACTCAAAGGTTTGGTGAAGATATCTGCAAGTTGTTGGTCTGTAGACACAAAATGAAGCTCAATGTTCCCTTCTTCCACATGTTCTCTGATAAAATGATATCTTATGCTGATGTGCTTGGTCATGGAGTGCTGTACTGGATTACCTGTCATAGCAATAGCACTTTGGTTATCACAGAAAATAGGTATTTTAGAGTATCTTAACCCATAATCCAGCAGTTGATTCTTCATCCATAAAATCTGTGCACAACAGCTACCAGCTGCTATATACTCTGCTTCAGCAGTGGATGTGGAGATTGACTTCTGTTTCTTGCTGTACCAAGAAACTAATCTGTCACCTAAAAATTGACAGCTTCCACTTGTACTTTTTCTGTCTATCTTACAGCCTGCAAAATCTGCATCAGAGTAACCAATTAACTTAAACTCTGATTCTCTAGGATACCACAAACCCAGGGTTATGGTTCCTTTGAGATATTTGAAGATCCTTTTCACAGCTGTTAGATGAGGCTCTCTGGGATCTGCTTGAAATCTTGCACAAAGACATGTTGCATACATGATATCAGGTCTACTTGCAGTAAGATACAGTAGAGACCCTATCATTCCTCTGTAGTTAGTCATATCTACTGAGGCTCCTGTGTCTTTGTCAAGCTTCGTTGCTGTAGCCATGGGAGTTGTAGCAGATGAACTATCAAGCATACCAAATTTCTTTAGAAGATTTCTGGTATACT
The DNA here is from genome assembly GCA_030848705.1 of Heracleum sosnowskyi. NCBI lineage: Eukaryota > Viridiplantae > Streptophyta > Magnoliopsida > Apiales > Apiaceae > Heracleum > Heracleum sosnowskyi. Next base: position 12,739,692 of record CM061242.1, read on the forward strand.
TTGCTTGATTGATAAAAATCCCATCATCTGTTTGCTTGACCTGTAAGCCTAGAAAATAACTAAGCTCTCCCATCATGCTCATTTGATACCTGGATTGCATAAGCTTTGCAAACTTCTTACAAAGTTTGTCATTAGTAGATCCAAAAATAATATCATCTACATAAATTTGAACTAAAAGCAAATCATCACCAGAATTGAAATAAAACAGGGTTTTATCAATTGTACCTCTTGTGAATCCACTTTCTAAAAGAAATTGAGCAAGAGTTTCATACCATGCTCTTGGTGCTTGCTTTAGTCCATATAATGCCTTGTCAAGCCTGTAGACATAATCTGGATGCTTGGAATCTACAAATCCTGGTGGTTGTTCAACAAACACTTCTTCTTCAAGCTTCCCATTGAGAAAAGCACTTTTTACATCCATCTGAAAAACTTTAAACTTCTTGTGTGCAGCATAGGCCAGAAAAATTCTTATGGCCTCCAATCTTGCAACTGGAGCAAAAGTTTCATCATAGTCAATTCCTTCCTGTTGTGAATAACCTTTAGCCACAAGTCTAGCCTTGTTTCTTGTAATCACACCTTCACTGTCAGTCTTGTTTCTGAAAACCCACTTTGTACCTACAATTGATCTATTCTTTGGTCTAGGTACAAGTGTCCAGACTTCATTTCTTTCAAATTCATTTAACTCTTCTTGCATTGCTGTAATCCAATTAGCATCTTGAAGAGCTTCTTCCACTTTCTTTGGTTCTGTTTGAGACAAGAAAGCATGATACAGACACTCATTATTTGTTGCACTTCTAGTTCTTACACTAGCATCAGGATCTCCAATTATAAGATCAGGTGTATGTGCCTGTGTCCACTTTCTTGCTGTTGGTAAGTGGCTTCTTGTATCAGTATTGGATCCTCCCCCTTGATCCATGCTCTCCTGATTCATGTGTTGACTTTCTGCAGCTTCTGAGGCTCCCCCTGAGTTGGATGGCTCAGTGTTTGAGCTGTCAGAGTTTGAATCAGTTTCCTCAACTGACTCACTTGCTGTGTCTTGTTGAGCTTCTTCACGCTCCCCCTCAACTGGTTCTCTATTTAGTTCAATTTGAGAATTTCCAGTTTCTCCAGTATTTACCAGTAGAGGTTCAGAGTATGCTTCGTCAGAGTTTGTCAACCCTGCTTCATCAGAGTTTATATCATCAGAGAATAGATCTTCATTTTCAAAACGTAGTTGATCATATCCATCCTTGTCTTCAAGTCCAATTATTTTCTTGTCATCAAACGACACATGTATGGATTCCATGATCACCTTTGTTCTCAGATTGTAAACTCTGAATGCTTTTGTTGACAATGGATAGCCAACAAAGATTCCTTCATCAGCTTTTAACTCGAACTTGGTCAACTGTTCAGGATGAGTCTTCAACACAAAGCATTTGCATCCAAATATGTGAAAATATTTCAAATTTGGCTTCTTGTTTTTCACCATTTCATATGGTGTTTTTCCATGCTTGTTGATCAGAGTTGCATTTTGAGTAAAACAAGCAGTTTGAACAGCTTCTGCCCAGAAATAAGTTGGCAATTTTGCTTCATCAAGCATAGTTCTGGCAGCTTCAATTAAGGTTCTGTTCTTTCTTTCAACTACACCATTTTGCTGTGGAGTTCCAGGTGCAGAAAATTCTTGTTTGACTCCTCTTTCCTTGCAGAAAGCTTCCATGATTGAGTTTCTGAATTCAGTTCCATTATCACTCCTTATAATTTTGACTTTGTGCTGTGATCCTTTGTCCAGTAGATTTACATGTTCCATCAACGTTTGAGCAGTTTCATCCTTCTTTGACAAGAAATACACCCATGTATATCTAGTATATTCATCAACAATTACTAAAGCATATTTCTTTCTGCCCATGGACATCACATTCACTGGTCCAAAGAGATCAACATGTAGAAGATGATAAGGTTCCACTACTGAAGATTCAGATTTGCTCTTGAAAGATGACTTCCTTTGCTTGGCCTTTTGACAAGAATCACATAGACCATCTAGATTGAGTATTGATTTTGGAAGTCCTCTTACAAGATCCTTTCTTATAAGCTCATTGATGTTGTTCAAATTGAGATGAGAGAGCTTCTTGTGCCAATTCCAACTCTCTTCATTTGACATTTTTGCAGTCAGACACACTATTTTTCCATCAGAGTTTGTTACCAAACTTGCTTCATAAATATTGTTGCGCCTGTGTCCAACTAGAACAACTTTCCCAGTAGATTTACTGATAACTTCACAGTATTCACTATGAAAATCTACATGGTTTCCTCTGTCACAGATTTGACTCACAGATAACAGATTATGCTTGAGTCCTAGACTAGAGCTACTTTTGTGATGATGACACTTCCAAGATTAATATTGCCATATCCCAGAGTGTGTCCTATGTTGCCATCTCCATAGGAAACTTTTGGGCCAACCTTCTCCTCAAAGTCTGATAGCAGGGCTTTATCTCCAGTCATATGTCCTGAGCATCCACTGTCTAAGATAAGTGTGCTCTCTATTATACCCTGCAATCACAAACAAACACTAAGTGTTAGTTTTGAGGATCCAGACTTGCTTGGATCCTTTGTCTTTCTTAACAGTGTTAGTTTTTGCAGCGGAATCTGTATTATCAGAGTTTAAACTAACATTGTCAGATTTTACACTAGCAGAGTTTGCTCTAACCCATTTCAAGTTGGGTTTTAGCTCATAATAGTTATGATAAATTGCATGATAACTCTTACATGTGTAAATAGAATGCCAAGTGCTCCCACAATGTTTGCATAAAGTCTGTGGTCTTACTCTAACATAATCATTCTTTACTTCTGAAGTAGAAGCTAAAGAATTAATATGTTTGTTCTTAGTGCAAAATCTAGCAAGATGATTAGAACTTCCACAATTATAACATGTTTTTCTTGAGGCACTAGCATTAGGCATATGATTATTTCTATTATTTATGCCTACTTTTCCATTCCTATTTCTCTTGGACCCTTTTGGTTTCATGGCAGACTTAACCTCTTTGAGCTTATGTTTAAACTGCTTTCCTGTCATTAAACCAACATTAACCTGCTTCTCACAGATTCTAATTGGTTCTTTAACAGCTTCTAGCTCAACAAGCTTCTCTGTTTTAGATTCAATATCTACTTGTTCAACACAAGCTTCAACTGGCTCCATAACAGCTTCTTTCACAACTACAGATTTTAGCTTGGTGGATTCTGGAACAAATATCACAGGTTTAAGTAGTGGTTTAACCTTAACCTTGTCTTTAAACCTAAGTTCATCGTTTTCACAATAACCTAAACCTACAGAATCAGTCTGAAACACTTGATGAGTGTCTCTTCCAGAATCTGTCCAAGTCTTGATTATTTTTCTTTCTTTTTCTAAATCAGATTCTAGTTGCCTATACCTTTTAAGCAACTCCTGTTCAACATAAACAGCATCATCTCTTTCTTTTTGAATCTGCTTCATATTCTCAAGTTCTCTTTCAAGAAACTTGTTTCTTTCTTTAAGACTAAGATTCTCAGATTTAATCCTCTCATTCTCTAAAGTCTGATCCCTATAACTAACATGAACACTTTTCAGATATACTCTTAACTCAGATATATTATCAGTATCATAAGCATAAGTAGTTAGGGGTACCTTATTTTCAGAAGATTCAGTCTCATCTCTGACAGTTGCCATAAGAGCATAGTTTTCTCCATCATCAGAGTCTGAAGTATCTGCCCAGTCTCTGCCTTTAGAGATGAGTGCTTTCTCAGATTTGCCTTTCTTGCACTCTGGAGCATAATGACCCATCTCCTTACACTTGTAGCACTGGATTTGAGACTTATCCTTCTTGCCAGTCTTGTTCTCTTTTCCATCAGACTTTCTGAAACTTCTTCTTTCAGGGTTTGAATCTTTCCTTGAGAATCTCTTTCCTTTCTTGAAGTTCTTGAATCCCATCTTCTTAAAGGTCTTCACCATCAATGCAGCCATTTGCATCAACTCCTCTTCATCATCCTCAGAGTCAGAAGCTTCATCAGAGTTTGAGTCATCATCAGAGTTTGATGACTCACTTTCAGATTTAATAACTAAAGCCTTTCCCTTGGCTTTCTTCCTTGATGATTCCTTCTTGATGGGCTTCTCCTCGACTTTGAGAGCAACAGATTTTGTCTTCTTGCTGGACCTCCTGTTTCTTTGTTCTATCTCAAGTTCATGAGTCTTTAACAATCCATAGATCTCATCAAGATCTGTATCAGCAAGATCATAATTATCTCTGATTGTTGTTGTCTTTAAATCCCACTTTTCAGGTAGAGATAACAGAAACTTGAGATTGGACTCTTCAAGTTCATATTCCTTATCTACCAGAGACAGATCGTTCAACAGTTTGCAAAATCTGTCATAAGTCTCAGTCAAGGTTTCATTAGTTCTTGAATCAAAGTGCTCATACTCCTGTGTGAGTATTGTTTTTCTGTTCTTCTTAATAGCACCTGTTCCCTGGCATCTGACTTCTAAAGCATCCCATATCTCTTTGGCAGTTTTGCAGCCAATTACTCTGTTAGACATTACATTATCTAAAGCACTGTGGAGAAGATGTCTAACCTTTGCATCCTTTGCAATTGATGAGATATCTTCAGGAGTCATATCTTTCTTTTCCTTTGGAACAGTCTTTTGTGCTTGACCATCAACAACAGGGGACAATTTAGTTGGCATATGAGGACCATCATTAATTCTGTCAAGGTATTCTGGATCTGTAGCTTCCAGAAACATGGTCATCTTCACCTTCCAAATCGGATACTCTACTGGCCTGAGAATTGGAACCCTGATTGTTTCATATCGACTCACAGAATTGGGCTTAACCTGTTCAGCCTTAGGAGCAGTTTGATTTTCTTCAGACATGATTAATACTGTGTTTGAATCGTAAAACTGTATATATTAAACAGCCTTGGCTCTGATACCAATTGTTAGGCCGAATACACAATATAATCAAGTATGTATGAGAATAACAATAATTAAGAACACTGTTTATGAATCAATAAACTGTATTTATATTAACAACTTCTCTCTTTATGATGTTAATTAATCACAAAGAGCTTCTAGGTTACAAGAATAATATATCAATATTCGCGTCCCTTCTAGGGAAAACCTATCTGTGTTTATATAGTACACAGCTACATGTACAATCCTTATCTAATTGATATTCCTACAAGTTAGCTATACAAAACTTATCAATTAAGGATTGCTTCTTATCTTCTATTCTGTCTCCTTAGCTGTATCAATATATTCTGCTTCTTTCCATCTTCAGAATATATTGCTTCTAGAATCTTCAATTCAGCACCGACAGCTAATTCAACTTTCACCTTGTCAGACTTTAAATAAACTCTGACCGGCTACCTTTAAACTCTTCACCCTGTCAGAGTTTAACTAAACTCTGACTGGCTTCTGATAAACTCTTGTCAGTACCTGTTGCTTAAACACTGATAAACAAACATTAGCAATTATATCTAACAGTTCCCAACATCCCCATGAAAAATAATGTACTTTTGATTGATGACAAATCCGGGGAAGGAATTGAAGCTTGGGTATCTTTGGATGAGAATGACATGAAAAAATTCATACAGCATAGTGACATCGCAAATGTTATATGTGCATGATAATTAAGGTGTTAAACCATCTGCAGTATCCAATCATTCAAAGCAAGAAGCTGGTAACTTCGATAGATTTCTATCCGCTCATTTTTTCATTAGTATGTTGAAGATGACATGATAATTTATGTTGGTTGCTAGGGGTATAGATGATCCATCCTGTAACCTTACTAGCTAGTTGCTTAGTTTCTTTATTTCCTAATAGATGTTCTCTTTGTTTTGTTTTATATCTATATATTTGTGCCTTCTTCTTAGTTCTTCCTAACTTCGTATTTTGCAAGCTTTTGAAAGTCAAATTTCAATGACCTTAAGCCTCATTGCCAATACCAAATAGTCCTGATAGATCACACAACGACCAAACCTGAATCTACAACATTTACCTATAAGGTTATAAATTCCGGAACAAATGTAATTATAACAATATGATAACTGGATGGATTTTCAAAACATTTGATCCACTTATTCACAAACAACTGTTAGAGTTCTGTATGTAAATACTGCTAGCTAGGGAGTAGAAACATTAATACTCATCTTCGACTCAGCTTTGCTGTTGCGAGGATTAAAAATTAATGTCTGGTCTCGCCTCTGATATGTCACGGGATAAGGAAAATATTGAAGTTCACATGGTCTACACAAAGATATTCTACTTTAGCAAAAGTGAAATTTCGGGCAGATATTATGTCTAGATCAGAAATAGGGCATTGAACCATTCACGCACTGTCAATTCAATCAAAGCAAGAAGGTTACTGATATTCCTAATTAGCTAGGTCTGTTTCTGAGTCAACTCTCCTAAAATAAGCTAGTAAGGTTAAACAGATTCATCTTAATACTAGTTTCTAATATATTTTTTGTTGTAGCCTATATATATTTAGGCATGTTTCCTTTGTTTTGTGTGCTGCAAATCATTGAATACTAGTCTAAGGCTAATAATCAGCTCTTAAGTTTCGTGGTGTTTGTGTTTTAGTATACACTTATACCTTCATTCTTAGTTCTTCCAAACACGGTATTCACTTATTCTGCAAGCTTCAGACTGATGAAACTTGCATTTCTCTCTAATGGTGATATTGAGTAATATAGACCATCGCTTAGCTTTTATATAATGATCCGCATGTCCAAAACCTGCACATATTGACTTTATGAAAGCTTTTGCTTTTCTTCTGTCTAAATTTCACTGAATTTTATTCACTGATTGTGATTAAATTAACGAATTCAAGATTTATTAGTACTAAGATATTTAATAGAAATTGTTGAAAGTATTTGATTCGTCCAAATCAAATCTGAAAATTGAACTTGACTCAGCTGAATTCCTTTATCTTTCTGCTCTTTGAATTAATTGAAATCAATTTTCTTCACTCTGTATTGATAATTCTTTTGAGTTCATTGATTCATCGTTTAGAAGACTTAAAAGGTGAAGATACCGATAGATCTTGGTTTATGTGAATAGATCCTAGATGTCTCAGCAGTCGAATGAAATTTCAAGCACTTTTTTCCTTTATTTTTGACATTAGCTTTCCTATGAAACATTACTGCATTGCTCCATTTCCATTTCTTGTCTTCTGAAAGATGAACTCATTACATGCTACTCAAATAGTCCACAACCCTTTTCGGCATTTCATCATTAGGAGGTTAAGGTACTTGAAGATACCCTGAGAAGCTTGTAAAGAAGGTACTAAATGTGATCCCAGTCCTAGAAGCAAGAAAAGTAACAAATCCGCTACAAATGAGCATTTGGCAAAATGATTCCTAAAGATGCTGCATCGTGTTCAGAATACTTCATTTTGACAGTGGCTAGTAGAAATCTACTGTGTTCTCCCTAGTGCCCAAGAAAGCAATCCCTAGTGCTCAAGAAAGCAATCTTGCACAATCATATCTCGTCTTCCATGAATTTTTGTATTTGTTCCCGACAATCTACGTCATTGAGTGCAGTTGTCAGTTAAATTGAGAAAAACTTCTATTTCTAATACACATCTCTTTGCAATGGAGGAACTATCTTAATTATAATAAGGCTTTATGACCTTTTCGCCCTTCAAGTTTGGATCGTTGTACCCATAAACCCTTCAAGTCTAAAAGTGTTCTTTTTCACCCATCGGGTATCAAAAATGTACCTTTTCGACCCAGCGGTTGTGTGTTAAAAACGTACAATTTTGATACCCGAGGGGCGAAAAAAAAACGCTTTTAAACTTGAAGGGTTTATGGGTATAACAGATCAAACTTGAAGGGTCAAAAGGTCATAAATCCTTATATGAATCACCGAAGATGATCATTACGGGAGCATAAAATAGCTATCATGTTCTGCACTTTGCAGGTATCTATCATTGTGCAATTTTTTTTCTAACTCTTAACATTCTATTACTATAGTTTTAAAATCTCATAAGAAATTTTCAATTAAAAACCCTATCAGACATGGTTGTAGGAAATGATATGATGTTCATTCTAGGTCTCGTTAGATTATCTTTAAATAACTTACAAGTTAAAACATGTATGATGTACCTTATTATTCGTATGGCAATTTGTTGATCGTGAGTTCAATTTTTTTACTTCGTGGAGGATCCAAAGTCATGAAAGAAGAACTTCAATATTTTTTAAACAATTACACATGTAAAGCTAACTTTTGTATAATGACAAATATTGAATGCAGATGAATAAAGATAATGAGCAAGAATGAGAAATAAAGAGAGGTTTCTCAGATGCAATTACTCAAACATGTTTCCAATCTGAGTCATACAATCAATCCATTCAGTTATATGATAGCTGATCCTTAACAACCACAAATGTTCTTTGCCAATAATAACACCAATGATTGGATAAAGAGAAAGACAGCTCATAAATAAGTAAAGACAATACTGAAAACTAAAATACAATATTAGAAAATAGTCTGCATAGGTGAGGTGGCACATGATAGGTCTCTCAATACTCCCCCTCAAGCTGAGCGGAGGTTGCCACTGAAGCTCCAAGCTTGTTGAGCATGTTGTAGTGTTGTTTGACTGATAAAGGCTTTGTGAGCACATCTGCAATCTGGGAGTGAGATGGCACATAGTGTGTGACAATAGAGCCAGAGGTTATCTTGTCACGAATGAAGTGGCAATCCACTTCTATGTGTTTGGTCCTTTCGTGCAATACTGGATTTGCTGAAATTGAGATGGCAGCCATGTTGTCACACTGAAGAATAGTTGGAGGCAGATTCTAAAGGCCCATATCTTTCAACAAGGTTGTTATCCAAGTGATTTCACAAGCTGTAAGGGTCATTGCCCTATACTCAGCTTCTGCTGTAGAGCGTACCACCACACTTTGTTTCTTTGACTTCCAGGAGATGGGTGAACTGCCAAGGAATAAGCAAAATCCAGTAGTAGATCTTCGAGTGGTTGAGCAACTAGCCCAATCACTATCACAGTATGCTTGAACTTGCACTGCAGAAGATGATGCTAGAAGAATGCCTTGGCTGGGATTTGATAACAGGTACCTCAAGACTCTCTTGCCAGCCTGCATATGAACATTAGTAGGTTTTTTCATAAACTGACTAAGAACATGTACTGGATATGTGATGTCTAGCCCGGTGACAGTTAAGTAAATTAACTTTCCAAGGAGGTTCTGGTACGGATGTGGATCAGTTAGTGGCTCTCATTTGGTTGGGGTAAGCTTGAGGTGCACATCCCTAGGTAGCTTCAATGGTGTGGCATCTTGCATTCCAAATTCTTCCAGCAGATCCATTGTATACTTTTTTTGAGAGACAAAGAAACCAACACTTGTTCTATCAATTTCCAGTCCTAAAAAATACCTCACATCATCCAGATCCTTTATATGAAAAGATTTAAATAAAAAAACTTTGAGGTCATTGATGTCTGCAGTTGACTTGCCAGCAATTAGAAGATCATCAACATATACCAATATCAAGGTGATGGATGAATCAGTAGATTTGGTGAACAGACTATAATCTGTTTTTGACTGGATGTAATCAATGCACAATAAATTTTCAGATAATTTACTGAACCACCTTCTAGGACTTTGTTTCAAACCTTACAATGATTTCACCAATTTACACACAAGGTTAGCTACAGCAGGTGCATCTTCATCAGTGGGGTTGTAAGGAATCTCGCTTCCCAAGCCAGTGTAGCCTCTCGGAAACTTCATATACACTGTCTCATGGAGGTCACCGTGCAAGAAAGCATTGGTGACATCCATTTGAATGACACTCCAATTCTGAACTGCAGCTACATCCAATAAAGTTTTAACTGTTCTTAACTTAGCCACATGAGTAAAAGTGTCTAGGTAGTCCACACCATACACTTGTTTACAGCCTAAGATCACCAACATGGCCTTGTGTATCTCAACAGTGCCATCCAGATTAAATTTTGTTTTAAATAACCATTTGCACCCTATTGCCTTTTTGTGAGGGGGCAATGTGGTTCTTTCTCAAGTTTGGTTGTCTTCCAAAGCTGTTAATTCTCTGTTCATAGCATCAATCCAGTGTGGGAATTGGGAAGCTTGTTTAAAAGTGATAGGGTCTGTGCTATTTTGAAGTGAAGTTAGGAAACAGTGAAATTGTTCTGGGATGGTGTGTTCTGCAACTTGAATTACATTTACAGTGGGAGTCAAGGAGTGGACAAAGTTGTTTAGCCAAGCTGGTTGTGTAGTAGGTCTGGTTGATTTTCTCAGTATAGGAGCTGAAGGTGTAGGTGGACTTGAGGAGTTTTGTGAAGGTTGAGGTGTGTGGTTATTGTTGTCCTGATCATCAATATCTGTTATAAAGAGGTCATCAGAAGCATCAAGTTGGTTTGTTTGTGGCACAGGTAAAGAACAAGGCAAAGGTTCAGTGTATGAGGTTTTTAAGGAAGTGTTCAATGGAAACACTCCCTCATTGAAGGTGACATCTCTTAATGTGAAAGTCTGCATAATGGTGAGGTCAAGAAGTTTGTATCCTTTTACATTCTGTAGGTAGCCAATCAGTACACAGGGCAGTCCCCTTGGTTGAAATTTATCAGTGGTTTGGTTTGGGTTGGAAGCTATTGCCAAATAGCCATAAGCTCTTAAGTGATCATACTCAGCAGGTTTGTTATACAACAGTTCATAAGGGATCTTGAACTGCAACACTCTAGTAGGCAATCGATTTATGATGTGGACATCATTTAGAACAAAATCACCCCAAAAAGATAATGGGAGCCCTGACTGAAACCTTAGGCTTCTAGCCACTTCTAGGACATGTCTATGCTTACGTTCTGCTCTAGCGTTTTGTTGAGGACGGCTGACACATGACTTTTGGTGTATAATTCCCATAGAAGAATATAACTCTTGGCACTTAAAATCAGAGAATTCCGGGGCATTATCTGATCTAATGTTTAGGATTTTTGTGGCAAAGTGTGTGTGGACATATATTGATAAAAATTATGGAAGCATGTGAAGAAATCAGACTTTTGCTTCATTAGATATAGCCAAGTGACACGGGAGTAGTCATCAACTAGTGTGAGAAAGTATTTATAGTGCTCTCTAGTGTTCACTCTATAGGGACCCCAAGTGTCAATATGCACAAGTTCAAAGATAACACTAGCATGTGAATTACTCAATGTGTAAGGCAGTTTTGCAAATTTAGCCATTGGGCAAGTAAGGCATACCCGGGGTGCTTTGGAATTTATCATTTTGATGTGAGGGATGTGTTGAATAGTAGATACAGCTGCATGCCCCAGTCTCAAATGCCAAGTATCAGTGGCAGCATTCACTAAATTGCAGTGATAACTGAGATCTTGATTTTCACTGTCAAAGAGATAGTATAGCCCCTGTTGTAGGTGTCCTGTAGCTTGTAACTTGTTGGTTTCAACATTGATTATCTCACATGTTTGTGGAGTGAACTTCACAACACACTTATTATCTCTTGCCAACTTATGTATGGACAATAAGTTGTGTTTAAATTGGGGAACCACCAGCACATTGTCTAACATCAACCCACATTTCAATTTGAAATCACCAACATGAGTTATTCTTGAAACAGCTCATGTAGGTAGATTTAGAGTAGAATGTCCCGCTGCAATCCTGACATTGGTTAGTAGTTCCACACTGGAAGTCATGTGGTTACTAGCACCAGAATCCACAATCCAGGGTTTATGGTCATGTACTGCTACATTACAGGACACCATTCCAGAAAACACATTTTCCAACTCTTCATCTGATTCAGAGCATTTTAGTGACTGCAGGGCATTTTCAGGAATCAATTTAAGTAACTGTTCGAGCTGTTGTGGGCTAAACACCACATCTTGGGAAGATTGAACTGTTGCATTGGCCATTTTTTGAGGTCTAAATCTATTCCCTCCTACCCTGGTTTGAGGTTGAAAGTTATTGGTTTTAATTCCTGGGGGTCTATACTTAAAATGCCACTTCGGATAACCGATTACAGACCAATATTTTTCACTCATATGTCCCCTGCCTCCACATGCCTTACATGTGTTGAAGTTGTTGATTTTATTCTCATTTAGGCCTTTGCTAGTCATGGCTAGATGTTCCAATTCTGGACTTTGCAGAACATCAATTTGCGATTCTTTTTGTGGAATAACGGCACAAGCTGCTTCAACTGTTGGAAGGGGTTGTTGCATCAGGAGTTGGCTTCGCAACGGACCGTACACGTCATCTAGCCCATTCAAGAAAACAAACAGTTTTGACTCCTTTTTCTGTGTTGCAATAGCAGGTAACAGAGCTGTAACATCAGCATCTACTGTTGTGACTGGTGGCCAGACATTCATTGAATCTATTTCCTCCCATAAACTACTCAGATTTGTATAATACTCAGCAACTTTCATCTTATTTTGGGTCAAGCTAAACAAATCTTTGTTTAACTTATATTTTCTTGACCCGTTACTAAGCTGAAAATGACGTTCAAGGTGTTTCCATATTGTTTGAGCAAAATTTATAAACAAATTGGACTTTCTAATGCTGTTAGAAACATTATTATAAAGCCATGATATAACTAAGTTGTTACAAGTTTCCCATTACATACCTCGAGTCTCATCAGTAGTAGTTTTAGTGACAGTGCCATCTACGAAGCCAAACTTGCGTTTTGAGGCGAGCTGAATCTCCAAAGAACGTTTCCAGATCCCATAGTCACAAGCACCCTGTAGTTTTGCAACACTTATCGACAAGGGTCCATCAGAGGGATGTAGAAAAAGTGGGGTTTGTAGATCTGTGAAGGTGTATCGTCCCCCTCAGTAGCCATGACTTCGTGTGCTTAAAGATCTCTTAGGTGCTATGCTAGGTTTAATTTTGAGATTTGATATGTTTGTAATGGATCTGTTACGAGAATGAAGAAAATAGGGGTTGCATTCACTGCTCTGATACCATAATGACAAATATTGAATGCAGATGAATCTATACTCTTTATTAATAAGCAAAACAATGTGAAAATGGTGCGCGGTACTAAAGTACCAAAGTACCAAATTTGGTTATCACTTAACCAGGGTTCGATTCCTCGCAACTACATAATTATACAAGATTTATTTACTTTAAATTCTTTAGCTTCATCCAGGGTTCGATTCCTTAAAACTACGTAATTATACAAGATTTATTTATTTACTTTAAATTTCAATAGTTTCATCGAGCGTTAGATTCTTTGTAGCTACGTAATCATATAAGATTTATTTATTTACTTTAATTTCTTTAGTTTTATGCACAGTTCGATTGTCTATAACTACGTAATTAAATAGTTATTTATTTATTATATTTTTTTTCATTCAATTCTCGAGAAATACATTTTTAAATAATATTTATTAATAATTTATTAATACTAATATTTTAATGTCGACTCATGCTCGGTCCGTGTTTGGCACGGGTTATAAGCTAGTAAAGATAATGAGCAAGAATGAGAAATAAAGAGAGGTTTCTCAGATGCAATTACTCAAACTTGTTATTTCCAATCTGAGTTGTACAATCAATCCATTCGGCTGTATGACAGCTGATCCTTGACAACCACAAATAGTCCATCAATTAACTCCTTATATTATATATAATAAGCGCAGGGAGATCTTATCCAAAACTTTGGTCGGTCACTGTATACGATCCGTTGGATTATAAAACTATAAATATTCAAATCGATGAGGACCGTCAGATATAATATTAAAAATTGTATTTGATTAATAATAGGATAGTATTTAAATACTAAAAGGTGTATTTTAATAATTTAAACCTATTGTTGTGCCCCAAATCTCACGTGGGCTCAATTTAAGGCCCATACTTGTTAAAAGTCCAGCAAGGATGAATGGGGTTAGTATTGTGTGTGCTAGGCCGCAGGTTAAGAGTATCAAGGTACAGCTGAAGGCTACTGAAATATGATACCAGGACACTAAGGTGTAGGGGCAACATGCATGAACAGGTTCGGGGTGCTAAGCCAGGTGAAAGGTATGGAGTGTCAGGAAACAGGCGTTGAGGTTTAGGTGGTTTGAACCTCGATACTGGTCTAAGGTGACGAGTGGTCACGACCCCTGGAAGGCAGAGTACTAGTAGGACACGGATGCAGCTGCCTATACTTTAGGGTCACGGAATTGTACTCGTAAAAGAACTTCAAGGCTTAGCTAAACAGGTTGGATGGAACAATTGCAATCAGAAGTATAAACCTAATAGAACTACATGGGGCTTGATTCCTATAAATAGGATATGTAGGCACTTGACTAAGGGATTCGGATTTTCACTCTTGAGAAGCATAAGGCACGTGCACCTCAGTGATACATATTCCGGCGAATTTGCTGGTAGTGTAGGATTTACACTACTTATTTCGACCGGTGGTTTGTCAACTCAGCCCCCGGAAATCATACTTCAACCATTCTGTTTTAATTGATCAGTTTCAGGCTTCGTACTGTGAACCTGTGGCATTGTCCGACAACCAAGGACGCTTTTTACGAATATCCCAGCGAGATTCTCTCAAGTGTGTTGTACCAAATTTCTCTCACAACATAAGTGGCGCTAGAAGGAGGGGAACTCCATCAGAAATCTTAAGAGAGAAAAGATGTCGGATGATTCCGGAAAAACGCAAACACCAACTAACAATGAAGAAGGCCGTGGAACAGGTCCTCATGGCGAGGTTACGAACAAGGATATTTTCGATCACCTCAAGAAAATTGGTGAAAGGGTGGATTCCTTGGAGAAAAAATCTGAAAAGATGAAAAGATGGCGAAAGAAGCAAAAACGGCCTAAGGCTCCAAAGGTTACGCCTACTCGGCTGGATTTTGGTAGTGAGGAAGAAGGACCTGAGAAGGAGAGAACTAAGAAGACTTTTTCTGATGTTGAAACCGATCAGAGTAACCCTGACTGGAACTCTGAAGCTGAGCCCAAGGATAAGGAGGATCCTGAACCTTCGGTTACAAGGAGTGTTACTGTATTCGACCGAATGGGAAAGAAGCTAACGAGTAAGGATTTGAGGCTTAAGCTATTGGAAGCAAAACAGAAGGGCCCCAAGAAGGTACAAAGTGAGAAATCACTGTCTAAAGCATCAGGGAGTCATAAGGATAAGTCCCACTCTAAACCTGAAGATGAGCATAGCTCAGGCTCGTCCTATAAAGCTGATGACAGTTCTGATGAGAGCTCCAACGGTGGGAGTGACACTGATGATACCTTTAGGTCAGCCGAAGGTGGTGGAAAATACAAGGAGGAAGACCTCAGGAAAGTCCTCGAGAAGATTATGGCAGAAAGGGGCCCCCAATCAGGATTGACGGTGGGATCACCTTTCACTAAGAAGGTGCGGGATTCGCCCTTACCCCGTAGCTACAGGGGAGTGGGAGACTTGAAATTCAACGGGACCACAGACCCCGTAGAGTTTCTCAGTCGTTTCAACACAGAGATGGAAGTCTATCAAATCAAGGATCGCACAAAATGTCGTTTGCTGGCTGCGACCCTTAGGGATAGTGCTCATCAGTGGTTCAAGAGGCTTCCCTCTAATTCTATCAAGTCATGGAGGCAGATGGGTGAGATGTTCGTAACCCAGTTCAGAGCTTCAGTCACGTTCGCACCACCAGCTAACACACTGGCAAACATTAAGCAACGTGACAACGAGACACTTAACGAGTATTTCAAGAGGTTCAACGCTGAGGTTCCAAGGGTAAGAAAAACTACTGACGAAACTTATAAAAACTTTCTGATAGCTGGAGTTAGGCCTGGGACTGAATTCTGGAAGGAGCTGCAGAGTAGGGAACCTACCACTTTGGCCGACTTCTACGCTAAGGCAGAAAGACACAAAGTCGTGGAACAGTCCTTGGAAAATTTGAAAAAGGATAATGCTTCACGAGATTGGAGCAGGAATAAGAGGAATAGGTCGTACAGTCCGAAGGAAAGAAACTATAGCAAGCGGACAACCTATAACACAACTTCAGCAGATGGCCGGGATGCAAGCAAGGAAGCGAAGACTGCACCTCTGTCAGTAAACACCACAGGTTCAAAGAGGACGGTTGAGTACAAATATCCGTCATCTAAGGGTAGTAGGAGGTACTCGGAATACACCCCTTTGGCAGCACCTGTAGAACACATCTTTGAAATTGGTGATAAGTCGGGGATGTTCAGAAAACCCTCTAGGACGGGACCTCCCGGAAGGAAGGATCTAGCTAGATATTGTGCTTTCCATGATGCTAATGGGCATGAAACAGCCGACTGTCGACACCTCAAAGATCATATTGAGGACTTGATCAGGAAAGGTTTCCTCACAGAATTTGTGGCCCAAGAGGCGAAAAAGTACAAGGATGATAGATCCAAGAGAGATGAAGAAAAGTCTGCACCTGATCGAGCTACCAGGGCTGGTAGTATTCACACAATCATAGGCGGACCATACATTGGAGGTTTCAGCAGGAATGCAATGAAGAATTATGCACGTGAAGCTAGAGGAAACCCTCTCACAAATGTTTATCATTTGGCAGATAGGCCCCCAAAGCTGTTTAGAGGTGAGGCTGCGGACATCACCTTTACTGAAGACGATGCAAGGCATGTGCATCACCCCCACAACGATGCATTGGTGGTGACTATCACAATTGGAGGGCTCAATGTGCATCGAGTCTTGGTGGATAATGGAAGTTATTACAACATATTGGCTTATGACACTTATCAAAAGATGGGACTCGCGGACAAGGAAA
The DNA here is from genome assembly GCA_030848705.1 of Heracleum sosnowskyi. NCBI lineage: Eukaryota > Viridiplantae > Streptophyta > Magnoliopsida > Apiales > Apiaceae > Heracleum > Heracleum sosnowskyi. The sequence goes on from CM061242.1 coordinate 12,756,401, forward strand.
TGTCCCCTGCTTACAATGACTTATACGGATTTACTGGCGGACCAGTGCAAGTTGTGGGTAGAGTAAAGCTTCCTGTGGTGTTGGGGGCTGAACCTATGAGAGCTACGCAGGTGACAGAATTCATGGTGGTGAACGAAGACATATCATATAATTGTATCGTGGGCAGACCCCTTTTAAAGGAAATGAGAGTAGTAACCTCTATCTACCACCTCTCCATGAAGTTTCCCACTCCTAACGGGATTGGATGTCTAAAGGGCTGTCAGGTAGATTCAAGGGAATGTTATAGTAAGGCTCTGCGCACCGCTGAGCAAGCTTCAAAGCATTTGTTGTTGGTCGATGGAGGTACCACGGATAATTGCTATAGGTACCAAGAGGCGCCAATGAAGGATGAACCTTCACGACAGGTACATAACTTATGTAATGTAATTATGATTATCCAACATCCAGGTGAAGAGAGCTCCACGGATATTGTCTTTTCTTCGGGGGTAGATACCCAGAATGAGGTACGAATGCTGGAGGCACCCCCACCAAAACTTGTAGAAGACAATGAACCTTTTGTCGAAGGTATTGTTGAAGATGTAAATGATAGTGACTTTGAGGGTGCCCAAGAGGAAAACTCTCCGAAGGTTTTTTCACAATCTGGAAGAACTGATGCAGAGGTTCAGGTGAAGATTGATCTAGATCCACGAATGCCTGAAACTAGGGAAACAACAGGCGCGGCTGGTGACACCTTGTCAATCCAGGTGGATGCGACAGATTCCTCCAAGGAGCTGAAGATAGGAAAACAGTTGTAACCTGAAACTAGGGAGGCATTGACTCGCTTCTTAAAGAGCAATCTAGATGTTTTCGCTTGGTGCCATTCTGATATGGTAGGGATTGATCCTAGGGTGATGTCCCATCATCTTAACGTTGATCCAGAGAGAGTAGCTGTAAGACAAAAACGAAGGGCGATAAGTGGTGAGAGAGCTTTAGCCCTCAAAGAAGAGGTTGACAGGTTACTAGAAGCTAGACTGGTGAGAGAATCATTCTACCCGGACTGGTTAGCAAACCCAGTGCTTGTCAAGAAACCTAATGGAAAATGGCGAACATGCGTGGATTTTACAAATTTGAACAAGGCATGCCCTAAAGACAGCTTTCCACTCCCACGGATTGACCAATTGGTTGACGCTACAGCTGGGCATGCTCTTTTAAGCTTCATGGACGCTTACTCGGGATATAATCAAATTCCCATGTATGAACCTGATCAAGAGCATACATCCTTCATCACAGATAGAGGTTTATACTGCTACATCGGCATGCCTTTTGGATTGTTGAACGCTGGAGCTACTTACCAAAGGCTGGTTAACAGAATGTTCAAAGATCAGATCGGGAAGACTATGGAAGTCTATGTTGATGATATGTTGGTCAAGTCAAAAGCTGCTACTGATCATGTCGCGTACCTATCAGAGATGTTTAACATATTACGGAGGTTTAGAATGAAGCTCAACCCTCAGAAGTGTGTCTTTGGTGTGGAGTCAGGAAAGTTCCTAGGTTTCATTGTCAATCATCGGGGAATTGAAGCAAACCCTGCTAAGATCAAGGCGCTAGTCGAGATGCGATCTCCTCGAAACATAAAGGAGGTTCAGAGTCTCACTGGTAGGATTACAGCTCTAAACAGGTTTGTATCTAAATCTTCGGATAAATGTAGAGAATTCTTTGCAGCAATCAAGAAAGGGAAGAACTTTGAATGGAGTCCAGAATGTGAAGCTGCTTTCACAAAAATAAAGGAACAGCTCGGCAGCCCCCCATTACTGTCTAAACCTCTTGATGGAGAGGTCCTCATATTGTACTTGGCAGTTTCGGAATACTCAATCAGTGCTGTGCTTGTCCGGGAGGAGCTGCAGGTTCAACACCCGGTTTATTACGTAAGTAAAAGATTACTGGACGCCGAGACACGGTATTCTAACATGGAAAAGTTGTCTTATGCCTTAATCTTGGCTTCAAGGAAGCTTCGGCCTTATTTTCAAGCACACCGAATTGAGGTACGTACTTCATTCCCTCTAAGGCAGGTTTTGCACAAACCTGAAGCTTCGGGAAGGCTTATGAAATGGGATGTGGAATTGGGACAATTCGATATCGACTTCAAGCCAAGAACGGCTATAAAAGGGCAGGTGTTGGCAGACTTTTTGCTGGAATTTCCTCCAACATTCGAGGTTAAGGGCGATGAATGCATAGCTGAACCTACAGCCCCCGAACAGATGGCTGAAAACTGCTCACCATGGTGGACACTCTACGTAGATGGAGCAGTAAATGGAAATGGGGCAGGAGCTGGCATTGTTCTTATTAGCCCGGAAGGTCACAAGCTTCAAAGCTCCATTCACTTCGCTTTTAATGCAACCAACAATGATGCGGAATATGAAGCACTGATTGCTGGTCTGAAGCTTGCGTTGGAAATGAGGGTGGAAAACCTGACTGTTTTTAGTGATTCTATGTTAGTTGTGTGGCATATTCGAGGGGGATTCCAAGCTAGAGGTCCTCGTACTGATCTTTACATGAGGTACTCTCAAGAGCTGATTGGCAGGTTCAAGGAGGTGAACCTTGAGCAAATCCCTAGGACACAAAACACTGATGCAGATGCACTTGCAAAGTTGGGTTCACAAAGGGAGGCTACTATGCTAGGGGTTATACCTTTGGAGATTCAGCTTCAACCTAGCATTCCCAGACTCGAGGTCATGAACTTGGAACCTACAACCGAGGCATTGTGGACAACACCTATTATGAATTACATCACAAAAGGGATTGTTCCAGAAGGAAAGGAGGAAGCTAGAAGAATAAAATACCAGGCTGCAAGGTATGTCATCTATGATGGTTGTTTATACAAAAGAGGATTCAATAAACCACTTTTGAAGTGCATCTCAGGAGACGAATGCGAGTATATTATGCGGGAAATCCATGAGGGAATTTGTGGCAATCATTCAGGGGGAACCTCTCTGGCGCACAAAATATTACGCCAAGGATACTATTGGCCGACAATCCAGAAAGATACTCACAGGTTCACTCGGGCATGCGATCGTTGCCAAAGGTTCGCAAACTTCAATAGCAATCCAGCTGTTCCCTTGAAACCACTCACTAGCCCTTGGCCTTTCGCTGTGTGGGGAATCGACCTGATTGGGGAGCTCCCCAAAGGTAAAGGAGGAGTGAAATATGCTGTTGTGGCGGTAGATTACTTTACCAAATGGGCTGAAGCTGAACCTCTAGCTACGATAACCACAGCTAAAATAAAGGAATTCGTTTTTCGAGCAATCGTGTGCAGATTCGGGGTTCCATATAAATTGATTTCAGATAATGGAAAGCAATTCGATAGCAAAGAGTTGCGAAAGCTGTGCGATGACCTCGGGATTCAGAAAGGCTTCACGGCAGTCTATCACCCTCAAAGTAATGGACAGACGGAAGCTGTCAACAAGATCATCAAGCACACTTTGAAAGCTAAATTGGAAGAAAGCAAGGGGTGTTGGCCCGAGGAGCTCCCTATGGTTTTATGGTCATACAACACAACACCGCGAACCACTACGGGAGAGTCACCTTTCACCTTAACCTACGGTTGTGAAGCAATGGTGCCCGTGGAAATTGGGGCTGGATCATTCAGGAGGGATAACTATGACCCAGGGAATAACGAGGTCAATCATCGATTGTACTTGGATTTGGTAGAGGAGGTTCGAACCACGGCGCAGCTAAAGCTAGCCGCATATCAACAACGTACTCGGAAGTACTTTGATAGCAAGGTTCGCACACGACCATTAAAGGTTGGCGACTTAGTTCTAAGGAGGATGATGCCAAACATGAAGGTTCATGGTCATGGCGTGTTTGGTGCAAATTGGGAAGGTCCGTACCTCATAAAGGCTGTCTTATGGGAAGGTACCTATCACCTCACGGATTTGGATGGAAAGCTCATTCCAAGGGCATGGAATGGTGAGCACCTCAAGAAATACTACCAGTAAATCATCAGGTACTATTTCTGTAGGCCTCTTTCAGGCGTAGGAATAATAAAAGCAGTTTATTAGTTGTAACTGCCATGCTTAGGTATAGCTTCATGGTTGTGAGCCTCAGCTTCATAGCTGTTTGGTTCAGCTTCGAAGCACTTTGTTTCAAGTTCATAGTAAGACATTGTCATTTGTTCTTTGAGCACTCGGGGGGTAGTGTATGCACACCCTACCTATTGGATGTCTTTCGATAAATTTTACAATATTAATGAAACCTCTATTTTTGATTCATATGGCTCTTCTTGTTTGAATGCTTTATCACTCTTTATGTTTTTGCTGTAAGGATTACATGTGGATTAAAAGTTCGATGTATGATCGCCTTTGATCAGTTCTTCACCATAAACGATTATATGATAAAGAACTGGGGGGTAGTGGATATACTCTGTACAGGTTCAAATGGTTAAATTTCGAAATAATATTATTTGGATTGGATTTAATGTTATTTGGATTGGATTTAATGTTACTTGGATTGGATTTAATATTACTGGATTGAATTTAATATTATTGGATTGGATTTAATATTATTGGATTTAATATGATTTGGATTAAATTCAACGGAATTGGATTAGATTATGAAGTAAAGGTTAATACCCATGGATTATGAGGTAAAGGTTAATACCCATGGATTATGAGGTAAAGGTTAATACCCATGGATTATGAGGTAAAGGTTAATACTCATGGATTATGAGGAAAAGGTTAATATTCATGGATAAATATTCAAATGTATCAACTCATATAAGCCCCAGGGACACTAGGCATGAGTATCATGGTAAAGTGTGGAAACCACTCATGGGCCATACTCTGGTTCAAGCTTCCTTGCACGAATGAAAGCTGGAACACTGGACGGATTAACACCACAGTTGGGAGGTTCAAGGCTAATGATCCCTGAAGCTGTGGCACGGATTAAGCTTCATACAGGATTGTGAAGTACATGGAATTTAATGGCACATTGCCCTAGGCAAGGATATATATGCAGGGTCGGGTTTTCTCGAATGCAGTGGAAAAAATGGCTTATGGATGTCCTAATCTATGAAAAATAGGTTATGTACCTAAGGATATTAGGTGCGAGAGTGGATTATTTATCTATCAGATTATTGGAATAACTTTGTTGTGAATAATTTACTCTCATCTACGGTTTACACCTCTGGTCAAGAAGTAGGAAAAAGCTCGGGTGAGCTTCAGGTTTATGGCTACAATGGCGCGAGCATGTGGGCATGCGTATTGGTGAACTTCGCGAAAAATATGATCTTATGGCATAGATATTATTGGCTATCTACATGGTACATATCAAGGATACTCTTGGATTGGCGCATAACTACTTAAGTCATATTGGTTATTTAAAAGATGCAAGACAGGTTTGTCTCATATGTCCGGAATTTCACGAGAGGCTGCAGCTACCTACGTGTGAACTTGGCATAACAGATCTAGTAATTATCTGAAAAGAATAGCATGGCGAATCTAAACATGGATTTCAGGCATGAAGAAAATGAAATACGATAAAATTAAAGAGATGAAAACCAAAGTTAAAGGGTTACATCTCGCGAGGCATTCCGAGGTACCCGCACCCTCATCCAAATGTTGGGAACCCACGGCGCGAACACCGGAAATGTTATCAAAAAACCATAAATGTTAACCCTCCCAAGGGTGTGAAATATTCTTAAAAGAAAAGGTACTAATGGTTTGAAATGGTAGTCATGGCGCGAGGTTGTCAGGAGACACCACTAGAGCATCTTGGTCAGGAGTTGGATCAACCAATCCCGTGTCTTCCCCGCGAACTTCAGGGTTGGAATCATCTGTTGCAGCTTGCACTCCGGCTTCAGGTTCAGGTTGAATAGCCTTCTCTTGGTCCACCATCGCAGCCGCCTCCTTCCTCTTGATATCTTCCACCAACTTCACAGCATCATCACCGAGCAAAGTCCAGTCCAACGTTGGGAAATGGTCATATGTAGATTCAATGTAATCGTTCACCCCACGGCTGTACCCGGCTTCAAACTTCTCCCGCTTAGCAGCGTCACGGGTGGATCTCTCCAAGGCGATGGTGGTGTTGAGGGAATCCAGCTTCTTCTTAAATTCACCAACCTTCTTGGTGTAGGAAGCCTGCAGAGCATCTTTTTCAGCATCAAGGTTGATTATGGAGGCATTCAACTGGTCTCGTTCTTTCAAGAGCTTAGCCTCGGAAGCCTTGAGCTTCTTACTGGCATCAGCTAGTTTCTTTCTCTCAATCTCACTTTCTTTAAGGGAATCCCTCAGTTGCTTCAACTCTTCGGATAGCCGTTGGTCGTTCCTAGCCGCTGCCACCATCTCTTCACCTCGTTTCAAGGTATGAAAGAAGCTTTGAGCTTCGCACCAGGTGGTAGCCTTGGCAGCATCAGACAGGCTCATTTTGTCCCACTCTGCGATGGCTTCTTCCGGAATCTGGTTGCCAGTTATAGTAGAAAACTTATGAATCAAGGGGTTCACACCTTCACTGGAAGCTCCAGGAGTAGAAGGCTTGGCTCTTTTGTTGAAACGAGAACCTGAACCTTTGGCAGAGTCAACAATGGCAGTTGTTGGCAATTTTCTTTTTGAGGAAGTGGTGGACTTATCCTGAGAAGCAGCAGTTGATTTCACACGAGAAATAGGGGTGGCTGCAATGGGAACAAGATCCTTCTCTTCATCACCAAAGAGGTCATCATAGCTGATTGATTTATTAACAAAGGATGGCACACCAGAAGCCATATCTGCAAGAAAGGTCAAAAGGTTATCAAATAAACAATCAAATATAAATAGATATGGCATGAGCATGGCATGGATCAATAGGATGCACAGAAAAATGTAAAGATGTAGCGGGAAACCTAATCTGTTGGAGGCTCCAGTTTCAGAGTCCTCCATCAAGAGCAAATTCATAGTTCTGTCGCTTGGTAAGAAACCGCACTTGATCAAGTTTTGGTTTGTCAACAGACTAGCACCATCTCCTAGTGCTGCTGACAGTTTCAGAGCTTCTTGAGCTCTTTCCAAGGAGTGACCCTTGAGGGCTGTTTTGCTTGGGATCTCTATACAAGGATTTAAGTATGAGTTAGGCCTTATCATCTAGATTATTCAAAAGCCAAAACTACTGGAGCTACATGTAAGATACTTACTAGGACTTCTGTTAAATTCAGTTCTATAGGCTGGACAATCGTAACATTACAGGAATTGAGGTAACCAGTCGGTCATTCCCTTCCGGTTCCCCCTGATGCACTGGCCATCATGGATGCCCCAGGCAGAGAGATAAAAGAAGCCAGAATTCTTGCTTGTTTGTTTAAGCTGGTAAAAGAAACCCAGCTCACGGGCGGACAATCTCTTCGCAAATTGCTTGTTATAAAGGATAAACATACACATTGCCATTCGATAGGCATTTGGAGTCATCTGGAGCGGGGCAATATTGTAGTAAGTAATAATGTCATAAATAAACGGATGAAGAGGGATGGACAAACCCATTCTAAAAAAAGTAGCTGAAAAAACGGCACAAGGTATCTGTTGGTCTGGTTCAAAGTTGTCAAAACGGTGACACCTCTCCCCAGGGGAAGGTATCACCAAGCGACAGTTGGGTTGATGTTTCTGAAGAAGGAGCTTTAATCTATTGGCATTCATCGAGGTATCGAGACCCTCACAAGCTGGAATAGGGCCCTGGGATTCAAAAGGGGTTTCCTCATCTACTGAGGTCTCTACCTCAACCTCGGAGTCAGGGTCAGGGGCTCTAGGATTGGCAGGTGAAACTTCCTCTTCATTGGAATAATACTCGGAGAGTGGCAAATTTTTGGTTTCTGGAGTCAGATTATTTTCAAAGGATGACTGGTTAATGGTTTCTGTTTTTGAAGCTTTGGTGTTCAAAGGGAAGAGGTTGGTTCGAACTGATGACATACCGATGTCACGAGCTAACCCCTTAATCTTGGAACGAGTCCTGGTGCTTACTGGCTTGACGACACGAGGTTTAGGCACCGGGGTTTTGGCTAATGAGTCATCGGAATCCAGAAGGTCAACACAGTTCTGCACCTCCTGAGCAGCCGACTGCTGCGAGCTGGCTATACTGGAGCTCCCTGACATCTGCAAACGATGGAGCAAGGTGAGTTAACGGCCAACAGGTTCCTTCTCAATCAGGCAAGCAAGAGGGCAGGTAAACCGCAAGGTCTGCAAAGATTTTCCATTAGGGTTCTTTACAAGATATCACAGGGGATTTGGGTCAAACAGGTGGTGACCCGAATAATCCCGAAGATTTGGGGGGCTGACAGTTTTAAGGATATTTCTGCACCTAAAGGTCAGATAGAGGTACATGGAGGTCTTCACCTCGGGAGAGGTCTTAGTGTAAAGAAATTCAAACCTAAAACTACAGAGGAGGGTTTTAACTATTAACATTAAATCCTTCTACATGATAGCATATCGGCGTTAATATTTCGAGATATATATGGCATGTATCATCAATTACCCATGTAAGCAAGGATCGTCGAGAAAGATGGGTAGACGTGGAATTGTAAGTGATTTATGGCAAAGAAAAAGATATCAGCCATAAGGGTTTAACAATTCCTATGAGATTAACATGATAACGCAAAGAGTAACATCGTGCGGATATGGTTCACAGAGAAAGCGAATGCATGGCATTCTGGACTTCAATTTGATTGTACAGATGATATGAGTGTGTGTGTGTGCATATACAATTATGTATGAACATATGTATGCATACATATATGCAGGATGAACACATACAAGGACTACATGCAATGGCAAATAGGGGTTAAAAGTAGAAAATAAAGACAGATTGATACCTTACGAGGTGTTGCAGGGAGAGAATCACTGGAAATCTTGGAATCGCCGGAGGTATGGACCGCCTCGGAGCTTCTTGGCAAGAGAGAGAGAGAGGTAAGAACTATGAAGTGTGTATTGAAAAAGAAAAGGAAGGGTGAAGGGGCGTGTATTTAAATGCACGCGTGTATAGGAACGGCCGCACCAGGTGGCATCCAGTGATTGATTTAAAAAAATAAATAAATAAAATTGTGGAGCACGAAGGGTTAAGCAATGGATCAGAATTCTAGAAGGAATTCAAAGGGTTTGTTTGTTAATTCGAATTCGAATTCTTGTTCAGAGGATAAGGTAGAAATGGGCCGAAATTTATATTAAATTAGAATATTAGTTCGGTTACTGGACGGACAATGAAGGATTGCAAAAGAGTTATCGGGGAGAAATATATCCGACTATGTACCTGTAGTTGGATGTAAGGTTAGAAGCTGATTGATTCGAAAATGGAATAGTTCTTGGTTCCTCTTGTATTTAATACTGCAAGGAACCGGGGGGTAGTTGTTGTGCCCCAAATCTCACGTGGGCTCAATTTAAGGCCCATACTTGTTAAAAGTCCAGCAAGGATGAATGGGGTTAGTATTGTGTGTGCTAGGCCGCAGGTTAAGAGTATCAAGGTACAGCTGAAGGCTACTGAAATATGATACCAGGACACTAAGGTGTAGGGGCAACATGCATGAACAGGTTCGGGGTGCTAAGCCAGGTGAAAGGTATGGAGTGTCAGGAAACAGGCGTTGAGGTTTAGGTGGTTTGAACCTCGATACTGGTCTAAGGTGACGAGTGGTCACGACCCCTGGAAGGCAGAGTACTAGTAGGACACGGATGCAGCTGCCTATACTTTAGGGTCACGGAATTGTACTCGTAAAAGAACTTCAAGGCTTAGCTAAACAGGTTGGATGGAACAATTGCAATCAGAAGTATAAACCTAATAGAACTACATGGGGCTTGATTCCTATAAATAGGATATGTAGGCACTTGACTAAGGGATTCAGATTTTCACTCTTGAGAAGCATAAGGCACGTGCACCTCAGTGATACATATTCCGGCGAATTTGCTGGTAGTGTAGGATTTACACTACTTATTTCGACCGGTGGTTTGTCAACTCAGCCCCCGGAAATCATACTTCAACCATTCTGTTTTAATTGATCAGTTTCAGGCTTCGTACTGTGAACCTGTGGCATTGTCCGACAACCAAGGACGCTTTTTACGAATATCCCAGCGAGATTCTCTCAAGTGTGTTGTACCAAATTTCTCTCACAACACCTATTATAAATGGGTTTTCTATATTGAATAGAAATCTTTATGTAAAAATTCGTAATTATCTTTTCTCTTTATTTTATGGATAGTTCCCGTTAGATAAGAATTACTAAACCATCATTAAATTAAAGATAATTTTGTAAGCTTCGTGTGGGCTGTAAAATCGTTAAAATCTGTTGTCTAAAACTCAAGATAGAGCCAAGAGGCCAAACAGTAAAGTTATTATCTAAATTTTAATAATTATTTTTTTATTATATTAACACCAATTTAATTTTTTTCCCTAATTCTTTTAAATTGATAAATTCTTTGTTTATTTAAATAAAATATTAAAATCAATTTAAGAAAAAATTAAAATCGATCTGGTCCGTGTACGACCAGTATACAACCAAATTAATAATTATAGTTAGATCTTAAATAGATCGATGAGAATTGTTAGATCTAATATTAAAAAGTGTATCTCATTAATAATAGAATTATATTTATATACTAAAAAGTGTATTTTGATAATTTAAAATTTTTCTATGTAAAAATTCTTAAATATCTTTTCTCTTGAATTTATGTATACTTGCAGTTAGATAATAATTGTTAAACCAAATATCAAGATAACAATTCATATCGATTACAATGATACCCTACGTTATAAGACACTTAAGAGAACTCCTGTAACACTTTTTTTTTCTGAAGGAACATAACAATTCGATTAATCCAAATTATAATTATATTATTTTACATGTAACAAACATAAAATGATAATATCAAAATATTATTAAAATGTTGAGGGTTTCATATTCATAAACGATAATTTTGAATATAATACTTATATTAAAATGTGTATTTGATTAAATGTAGAATTATATTTAAATACTAAGAAGTGTGCTTTGATAATTTAAACCAATTATAAATTGGTTTTCTATTTTGAATTGAATTCTTTGTGTAAAATTTCTTAACCATCTTTTCTTTTCAGTTTATTTTTTGGGTAGGTCAGTTGGTCAAGTTAGATAATAATTATTAAACCATCATTAAATTAAAGATAATTTCGTTAGTTTCGCATGAGTTGTAAAATCGTCAAAATTCAATTTCTAAAACTCAGGATAACCCAAATATTAAAGTGAGTATCTAAATTTTAATAAATATTTTTTTTATTATTGTAGCACCAATTTATTTATTTTTCCACTAATTCTTTTAAATATAGAAATTTTATGTTTCTTTCAATAAAGTATCAAAATTAATTAAGAACAAATTCAAATCGATAAAGAATATAATAATATGAGAATAAAATTTTATATAATCATAACATAAGTTTTATTCTATTTAATAATTTTTAAGTAATAATGTATTTTAAAATTTTATTTACACCGTAAATAAACCCGAAATATTAAAAGTAAAAGCAGTTAGTAAGATACTTATATCAGTATATACTTGATATCCTTATTATATTAAATCCTTATATATAATAATCATAATAGGGATCTTATCCCAAATTTTGGTCGTAGACAACCAAATTAATAAGGACCCTTAACTAGATAAATGAAAATCGTTAGATCAAAAATTAAAAAAGTTTATTTTATTAATAATAGGATTATATTTAAATTCTAAAAGGCGTATTTTGATAATTTAAACCAAATATACCAAATATATATAAGTTTTCTATATTGAATAGAATTCTCCATGTAAAAAATTCGTGACTTTCTTTTCTCTTCCCTGGACAATTCCACCTAGATAAAAATTGTTAAACCATATTTTAATTAAAGATAATTTAGTTATTTTCATGTGGGGTGTAAAATCGTCAAAATCTGATTTTTAAAACACAAGATAATTAATAAAGTGAATATTTAAATTATAATAATAATTATTATGTCATCATTATTTTAACACCAATTTAATTACTTTTTTCTAACTATTTTAAATTTAGAAATCTATGTTCAAAAATTAACATCAATCTATGAAAAATTCAAATCAACAAAGAATATAATAATACGGGGATAAAATTTTATAAAATTGTGCATATTTTTAATCCTATTTTATTAAGTTTTATATCATAACTAATCAAATATTATTTATTATTAAATAATAAATTGTACGTAAATGGTGATTTTGTTTTATAAGAACTCATAGAGACCTAATTTCATTGTTAGCAGAATTATATTCATATTAAAAAAAACCTTATTTTGAAATTTTAGACTCAGCTATAGAAGGCCAAACTTTTTAAACCTATATACATTGTAAATTATTAAATTCGAAACTTTAAAAGTTTGCTAATCAATTAGTATAGTACTTTTCTGAAAAAGTGTACTTTACAAAAAATATTATCAAATAACATATGTCTGCAAGAAAAAATGAAAAAATTCTTATTTTTTTTAAAAAAACTATAAATTTTAATATGTTATTGGTAGATTCTAACCTTAGATCATTGTAGATGATAATTTTATTGTTATATCTAACGTTTTTCAACAATTTAATTTGAAAGATTCAACGATTATGGATTGAGTGATCAAACAAAGCGAACAAACTTAACTGAAGCTTTCATTATTTAGTCTTTAATATAATAGCATAGATATTTACTAGATATACTATAAAAAAAAATAAAATTTATACAGAATTTTGATCACGGTGTACTACTTTAAAAGAAGAACTATTACAAAAAAAATATATTTTTTAATTGATAATTTATTTTCTCAAAATTTCAAAGTTCCCGCATCTTTAACATATTACAAAAAAGAGTATATTATATTTTAGCAATAAATATTTAAAAAAATTATAAATTAAAAAAATTATAAATATTAAGAAAAATTAATGATGTTATCATGGTAGTTTGGTCCTAGATCCAATACTTTTAAAAATACATGATCAAGATTATATCATATAAAAAGTTATTATCTAAAAATGATATAAGTTAAAAGATATTATATTAGGATTGTATTTTCTAAAAAGTCAAAACATAAAAATAGTTGTAATTAAATAAGGAAACTCATTTAATACCAAAATAAAAAAAATCGTTTAATGTTAAATAGATAGGTGAAAACCGTTAGATTTAAAATTAAAAATTGTATTTGGTTAATAAAGGGTATTCTAATAATCTAAACTACATATAAGTAGATTTCCTAAATCGAATAGAATTCTCAAACATTAAATTTCATCATTTTATTCTCTTTTTAGTTTTAGAATAGTTTTTAATTGAAAAAGAACTATTAAACCAAAACTAAATTAAAGATTATTTTGTGAATTTCATGTGGACTATAAAATTGGCAAAATCTAATTTTTATAACTCAATATAAACAAATATTAAATTGAGCGTGTAAAATATAATAAATATCAAATTTTTAACTATAATTTTTTTGGCTAAATCTTTTTTAACAATAATTTAATCATGTAAACTAATAACTTTTAAATATTAAAATTTTCATAAATAAATATAATTATAAATATTAAAAAAACAATCGTGTGTTGCTGGGTAATAAAAATATAATTATAAACAAAATAATTATAAATAAAATTTAAGTAACATGCATAGCACGCTATAAACTAGTATTGTAGAACACAGATATGGACTTTCTTTATAAATTAAAAAGAAAGCCAAGTTGGGCTCAGGATTTACGAATAATCAAATATGCCTGTATCAGTATCAATATTTTGGCTGGGGAAAACCGACTTGGGTCAGTATTCCCAACGTCCCCAAGAAAAACACAGTAGTCTATTGATTGCTGACAATCGGGGAAGGAATTGAAGCATGGGTATGCATGGATGGGAATGACAAGCAAAAATTCATACAGCATATTATATGTGAATGATAATTAAGGTGTCAAACACTACGTCAAATTTTGGCTTCCGTCACATAAAATACGTGTGGCTAAGCACTTTACGTCACGTTTTAATTTTTCAGCAAAGTGTCACCTAAGGTCGGATCATTTTACGCCCCCTACGGCCACACCCCAGATGTGTGGCTGTAACTCAAAACAGAGTGACTAAAGCATACCACCCCTTGGGTCTGACAGCCCCTGTTTTAAGCTCAAAAGTGTGACTAAATACCAGCTTTCAGCCACAGGATGGGTCGTGGCTAAAGATAATTAATAACGTGGCTAAATACCAACATTCATCAAAGGCTTAGTTTTGGTCGCACTATTTATTGGTAAATCGTGGCAAAAAACTTGGGTATGGCCACATTTTATAATTTTTCTGTAGTCGTTTGTATGTTTTATATACTATTAAATAACTGCTTTTAGTCGCTAATAATTGTAGTAACTATCCCCCAATATAATATAATAGGTAGTGTGGCTGAAGTGTGGTACTAGCCACACATACTTAACCACATCACAAACAGGTTTCATTTGTAATATAAATGACCACGGCCGTACCAAAAAGCCGATACAAATCACAATACCAAAAGGCCACAATCCAATTCAAAAAGGCCACAATATGCAAACAAGTAAAATGCCAAAATACAAGTAAAAAAAATGCCAAATTCCAAACTAGTCCATATTAATCCATAAAATCCATACTAAATCCATGATCCATAACAACGATATGGAGTATAACTCCACAATCCATAAAAACCACATAACCATAACCAGAGTACAGAAAATTAACAACTTATCGAAAAGTTCACAACCAGAAAACCACATTAACATGAGTCAAATTCAGTTTACAATTACACCACCAGCTTCCGCTTCTTCCTCAGCTTGTCTGCCTTGTTCGCCTTAGCCTTTGAACGTGTTACTGGGGAACCAGTAATGGTATTACATCTCTTCTTCTCCTTAACTTGATCTGCGCTATGTTCTTCCTTAGCTTGAGCTGCGCTATGTTCTTCCCCTTTCCCATTGGCCGTTGGATTTGGTACCTAGAGTAAAACATGAAAACAAATACGATGATCATTCCAACATCCCTCAAGTTAAGACCATTCTAACACAAGTAATGTAATTCTATAGATAAGCAAGTTAAGACCGTTGGACAAGTAATGTTATTTAATTAAAGCTCCATCATTTTAAACAAAATTATAAAGCAGGATAATAAATGCACACAACCAAAATGGAATGCAAAGTAAGAAACGTACTTGATGATCAATTATCTTGATAAGGTTTTTGGGCCAAGCCACAAAAGAACCCAAAGCATCCTCAACTGTCCGCATATCACCGGCTTCATAAGGTAAGAATGCTGCCCCCTTCACAACTTCATCAACAGAAACTCTATAGCAATCATCTTGTAGGGGGACTCCATGAATGGTTTGTCCTTTCTGGTCTGAAAGGATAGCCGTACCACGTGCAACCGGGTTGTTCAAATTCAACATATACAGAGTACACTTCATTGGCTAAAAAACGTACGTGGCATAATTAACATCATAAAGGTAAAGTGAACTAATATACATACGCATTTAGAAATATAATGCATACCGATTGGACAACTGTTGAGGTTTGATTTGACTGAGATGGCATTTGACCAGAGATAGTGCTAGGCTGAGATAAATTAATCTTCTTCCTGGTTCCGGATCTAATTACCTTTTCCTACAAAAGTAGAAGCATAATTGCCAACATATTAAAGTTAAAGTTAATCTCAATATACATGTGCATTTAGCAATGTTGTAATACCTGTTGCACAATTGTTGGATCTTCTTGTGATTTAGTGGTACGCGGAGATATA
This sequence comes from Heracleum sosnowskyi, assembly GCA_030848705.1. Lineage (NCBI taxonomy): Eukaryota > Viridiplantae > Streptophyta > Magnoliopsida > Apiales > Apiaceae > Heracleum > Heracleum sosnowskyi. The sequence continues at coordinate 12,772,117 of CM061242.1, forward strand.
TAAACTTTCCTCCTGGTGGTGATGACATTTTGCGCCATTATGGATGTGTCGGCAGTGATCACCTTTTGCGCCATTATGGATGTGTCGGCAGTAGGAGTCACTTGCTTCTCCACAGATTTAACCTACAATTTAAGAAATTTGGACAAGAAATCAGCAACTACTTGGAAAAAATTAAAAAGAAATTAAAGTAGCCATTACTTACAGGTGTTAAAAACTCTTTCGATGCTGGGATGGTAACATTAATGAAGCTGTCCCTCGAACCATTCCCACTTATCGGTGTTCCCTACAGAATGTAACGTGAAATGGGAAAGTCAAGTGATAACACAAGTTTTGTAAACTATGTTTTGGAATATAGACACAAGATAACTAAATTCCAACACAAAAAACTCCAACAATTTACGTAGTGCTTACATCTTGTTTTGTTGCTGAAAGCAGTCCTTGCGAATCCAATTGAGCCATGACTTTATTCAGTTTATTGTTCGTTGCCTCCATCTGCAACGACAGGTTCTTCAGCTCTTCATCCTTCTTCTCACGCAGCAGTTTCTCATTTTCCAATTGAAGCTCCAGAATCTTGATTTTATCTTTTCCTGTTGTCCTTTGCCGAGGACAATGCCAGTACGCAGTGGGAGTGACTCCACAACCAACACCTCTCAAGTATGAACCCTGCTCCCTGCCAAAAACCACTGTAAGGGCATCCTCGTCCGGCCCAATCTTGATTAGTCCGTCCTTTATCTGTGCTTCAATATCCATCTGTAAAGAAAAAAGTGAAGAAAATTAGTAACAAGGACATGTTCTTCACTTTAGGATATACTAACTCTCATATTTAAACTTACTAAATAATCTGCCATGCTCTTCACTTTTGGATCTCCCAACTCTCCATCTTTGTTTTCCCTCCCCTTCCTCCACATAAAAGCACGGGTGGGGACATCATCAACCTTTATTTCATTTTTTGAAACCTTGCATAATGCAACGATGACACAATCAGACATTTAATATCCAAAATAATCACTAGTAACACAATAAAAACACATCTGAATTACCAATTTTTCTTTGAGACGAGGGTATCCTCCTCGTCCCAAGCGATGATCAAAAACTGACCGTGATCGCGCAATTTTCGTAGTTTTGGAGACATCCTTCCAATAGTCAAAAGAATTATTTCAGCAAAGTGCATTGGAAAAATACGTTAATTCAAACGATGATCCGTATATTAAAGTATTACAACCTTGAATTTATCCGTTTGCGTGTGGGCTACGAACCTATCCCAATCAGCTTGCTCTACCAGTGTACGATACTGCCTAGGAACTTTTGCAAGCTTTGCTGGTTTATTCAGGTTAGGTTGTATGAATCTTGCATACATCTTTCTTCTGAAATTGCGAAGCAGCCCACCAAGCCGAGTCATTGTAAACTTTTGACGACAAAGTTCTATATCAAAAAAATGCTGCAATATATAATACATGGTGTTAATACACATAAAAGGCAAGCAGATAAGTTCAACAATAGTGTTTCATATTAAAAATGTAACATATATTTAGAGTACTTAATGCGAAGTAGCTGATTTACCGTTACTTGATCCCACAGCTTAGCCTTCACTTCTTTTGGCACCTCCTTCCATGTTAACCATCTTAAGCCAACATGCTCCCTGACCGTGTCTCCCAAAAAGCTCGTAAATTCTGATCTGTATTCCCCCATTAACCTACCAAGTGAGTCAAATTCAACCTCATGTCTTTTTCCACCAGAGTTTGTAAACCTGGTACGCAGCTTCGGCAACCTGGTTAGCCCCCTCTTAGCTTTGACATCATTCTTTTGTTGCACCTTTTTGCACTCTTCTACTTCTTCTTCTGCGTTTTCTCCTTCGTCTTCTACTTCTGTGCTTTCTTCTTCTTCGCTACACTCTTCCGTTGAATATTGTTCCTCAAATTCCTCATTGTCCTCACCTACAACCAGTATAAGAACCCTTAGCAATTACAGGATTTATCTGTTCAATATACATACAAATGCATAAATATGAGAAGTCAAAAATTAGTCTACCTAGGTATTCTTCTTCAACGCAAACTGGTGCAGTAGCTGTGGACCAGGAATGGAAGACATGAATCTTGCAGACTTCAGTCATGGTAGAAGCAACAGCCAACTCTTTTAAGTCACTGTCTCCAAGGATCAAACCATATCCATGATCCGGGGTCACCCCATCTTTCATTAAATAAAGCTTATCATCATCCGAAACTACATCCGCTACCAAATCCCTAACTTGTTTAACAGTCATGTTGTAGACTTCCATTCCGTCGAACACCTTTGCCTTAGGACCGGTGTATTGCCACTTAACCTTTGTCATGAACTGACCCCCATAGTAAACAACTAACCTGTACTTCTTTCCCATGGTACTCAAATTAGCTATAGACAACAAGCACAACAATGTCAGATATTAATACATCAACATTAAAGCATAAGTAGTATTATTCATATAATTGGAACTCAATTCGTCTCAATCTCTCAAATACAACTCAAATATGCAATCTCTCCAACCATATATCTCAAACATATATCTCTCAAACATGCAATAACTGAAATAGTCTGTGGAAGAATGGTTTACCTGCGACAAGCAAGGTGATTTAAACGCCGGTGGAAAAAACCCTAATTTCAAGAAAATAAACCAGATTGGGTCACCAGATCTGACCGACGGTGTAACCTAATTTCACCGACTGAAAGTTGTGGAGAGATTATGGTGCACAGAGAGGGAGAGTTTGAATGTGAGTTGGGTAAAGTGATGTTGAAAGTGAATTGGGGGGAAGTTTGATATTTTGGGGGGAAGTGAATTGGTAAAGTGATGTTGCCGGTTTTTAGACGAATATATATTTTTATGTTATATTATTTCCACTTTCGGGGTCGAATCTCGTTCTTTGGAGTAGTACTTTGGCCAGATCCCTCAAAAAATGTCGTACAAGATAAATTCCCGATTTTTCGATTATTTTTCCCCAACATCACAATGCGTATCCATTAACATCCGTACGGTTGGATCGTCGAAAAATGCATTAAAAAAAATTATTTCCACTTTCGGGGTCGAATCTCGTTCTTTCGAGTAGTACTTTGGCCAGATCCCTCAAAAAATGTCGTACAAGATAAATTCCCGATTTTTCGATTATTTTTCCCCAACATCACAATGCGTATCCATTAACATCCGTACGGTTGGATCGTCGAAAAATGCATTAAAAAAAATTATTTCCACTTTCGGGGTCGAATCTCGTTCTTTCGAGTAGTACTTTGGCCAGATCCCTCAAAAAATGTCGTACAAGATAAATTCCCGATTTTTCGATTATTTTTCCCCAACATCGCAATGCGTATCCATTAACATCCGTACGGTTGGATCGTCGAAAAATGCATTAAAAAAAATTATTTCCACTTTTGGGGTCGAATCTCGTTCTTTCGAGTAGTACTTTGGCCAGATCCCTCAAAAAATGTCGTACAAGATAAATTCCTGATTTTTCGATTATTTGTCCCCAACATCACAATGCGTATCCATTAACATCCGTACGGTTGGATCGTCGAAAAATGCATTAAAAAAAATTATTTCCACTTTCGGGGTCGAATCTCGTTCTTTCGAGTAGTACTTTGGCCAGATCCCTCAAAAAATGCCGTACAAGATAAATTCCCGATTTTTCGATTATTTTTCCCCAACATCACAATGCGTATCCATTAACATCCGTACGGTTGGATCGTCGAAAAATGCATTAAAAAAAATTATTTCCACTTTCGGGGTCGAATCTCGTTCTTTCGAGTAGTACTTTGGCTAGATCCCTCAAAAAATGTCGTACAAGATAAATTCCCGATTTTTCGATTATTTTTCCCCAACATCACAATGCGTATCCATTAACATCCGTACGGTTGGATCGTCGAAAAATGCATTAAAAAAAATTATTTCCACTTTCGGGGTCGAATCTCGTTCTTTTATTTGGGCCAACACTATTCTATTTGGGCCAACACTATTCTAATTGGGCCTTGAACAGGTTCAGTCCAGAGGGAGCAGCGCGCGGCTATGGGGGTCAAATACCTAAGTGGAAAGCTTATTCTCTCAATTGGAAACCACACTAGCTGCCGCTTCTAATCGGATTCAAACAAGTAGCTTCAAACAAGCAGCCGACAGAAACCACTCATACTTTCATCCACAACGATTTCATCCCTAATTTCAGTAAGTCATGTGTTAAATATATGCTAATTTTTGAATTTTATGCTTTGATATATGCTCGTAATTGCTGTAGTTATGCTCTAATATGCTCGTAATTGGTTTAGTTATGCTGTAATATGCTCGTAATTGCTGTAGTTAGGCTGTAGTTATGGATAAGTCTTGGATGGTAACCGATAGAAACAGTGAACCATATATGGATGGAGTTGTAGCATTTATCGATTTTGCGGTTTCTCATCTGAATATGTCAACGAAGACTATTCCATGTCCATGTGTAAGCTGTTTAAACCACTTCTCTCTTTCGGTGGATGAGGTCCATTACCACTTACTCGTTAAGGGATTCGATCGGAATTATACAAGGTGGATTAAACATGGAGAAGAAGACAAGCCAACAACTTTCAACCAGTTTGATGCAGTAGAATTTCCAACAGATGCTGCAGAAACAATAGAAATGGTAAAAGCTACGGAAGACAATTTCATAGCTGACATTGACAAGTTTCAAGAACTACTTGCAGATGCGGAGAAGCCCTTGTATAAATATTGTCCTAACTTCACAAAGTTGTCTGCAACAGTTGAACTACTAAACTTGAAGAGTAAGCATGGAATGACAAATAATTGCTTTACTGAAATGCTACTTCTGTTGAAAAGGATGCTGCCTGCAGAAGGTAACGAGATGGTGAACAACACATATGAGGCCAAAAAGATAATGACAGCAATGGGGTCAGGATACGAAAAGATACATGCTTGCATTAACAACTGCATTCTTTACAGGAAGGATTACAAGGACATGGTGGTATGTCCAACTTGTGGCATGTCACGGTGGAAGGTGGATGAGAAGACTAAAGTTATATACGAAAATGTTCCTACAAAGGTATTATGGTACTTCCCCCTTATTCCACGTCTGAAACGACTTTATAAAGTGAAAAGCATATCAAAAGATTTGATATGGCACTCCACCAGTTCGAAAAAGCCCGGTGTTCTACGGCACCCATCTGATTCACCTGCATGGAAAGCAATAGACGACAAATTTCCGGAAATTGCATCTGATCCAAGAAATCTTCGGCTTGGCATTTCCACAGACGGGGTTGATGTAAACAGAGGGAATAGGAATCACAGTGTGTGGCCAGTATTAACTGTCATTTACAACCTTCCACCTTGGTTGTGTATGAAAAGAAAGTTCATCATGCTTTCGTTATTAATATCGGGAACGCCTGGAAACGATATCGATGTGTTTTTGGATCCTTTGATCGATGATCTGGAGCTCTTGTTTGAAGAAGGTGTTGAAACATATGATTCCTATGCACAGGAACAATTCACTTTACGTGCTGTTGTCTTATGGACGATTAATGATTACCCTGCTCTTGGTGCATTATGTGGCTGTCCTTATAGTGGATTCCATGGTTGTGTGGTGTGCAGGAAAGAAACTCATTGTGTAAGACTTCCGTTCTCTGCCAAGCAGAGTTATGGTGGTCACCGAAGATATCTACCATATAGTCATCCCTTCAGAAAGCAAACTAAGGCATTCAATGGAAAAGAAGAGTGGGGAACTGCTGCAGATCCTATGACAGGGGAAGAAATATTCAACGAGGTTAAATTTATTCGGAATATGTGGGGGAAGGGATATAAGGATAAAGATTCAGAACTGATGGAGACTTCGACTGGAAGAGGGGGGAAAACAAAAAAGAGAAAATCAGAAGGGGGTGGTAGCACAAATTCCGGACAGAAAGAACAGACCTATTGGAAGAAATTCAACATATGGAATCGACGACTTAGGTATTGGCGGTATAATTTGGTCCAACATTGTATTGATTTCATGCACACTGAGAAGAATGTGGCTGAAAGTATTATCGGAACATTACTAAATGTTCCGGGCAAGACGAAAGATGGGTTGCAAGCTCGAAAGGATCTGGCACATTTTGGGATAAGACAAGAGTTGCAGGCTAAAAGTCAAGGCGAGAAGACATTACTTCCTGCAGCCTACTACACATTAACTAAAGATGAAAAAGACATGTTCTGTGGCACAATACACAACTTAAGGGCTCCGCAAGGTTATTGTTCCAACTTTTCTAGTTTGGTGAATGAAAAGGATAGGAAGCTTATGGGACTTAAATCACATGATTACCATATGCTTATGCAACAGTTCTTGCCAATTGCAATACGGTCTATCATGCCTAAACCCACAAGATATACTATTATCAGACTTTGTTTTTTTTTCAAATCAATATGTAGCAAAGAAATCAATGTAGAAGAACTCGATAAATTGCAAGAGGAGCTTTGTGTTACACTGTGCTTGATGGAGAAATACTTTACCCCATCCTTTCTTGATGTTATGCTTCATCTAACTGTGCACCTTGTTAGAGAGGTCAAATTATGTGGCCCAATATGCTTTCGGTGGATGTATCCCTTTGAGAGGATGATGAAAGTTATTAAAGGGCATGTGCGGAACAAAGCTTACCCAGAAGGATGCATTGCTGAGGAGCATATTGCAGAAGAAACAATTGCGTTCTTCAACGAATACAAAAAATGCATGAGGTCCATTGATATTCCAGAACACCAGCACAACACATCTGAAAATGGTAATGAAGAGGGAATTCCTTTGTCAGCTGGTAAACCAGTTGAAGTTTCTCAAGATCTCTACATGAAAGCACATTTCTATGTACTGCAAAATACGCCTGAAGTTGTGCCGTATATCGAGTAAGGACTCCTACTGAACATGTTTATTTGTGTTTTTCTTTTATTTAACAGTAAGATCAGATTTGATACTCATTTTTGTACTTGCAGACAACACATGACATTTTTGAAAAACAAACATCCTGGTAAACGACAAGCATGGCTGGAGAAAGAGCATAGCACAACGTTTGGTCACTGGTTACGCAACAAGGTAATATTTAAATCAGTATGATCTTAGTTTTTTCTCAATTGTAATTTGTGCAAGCTGAATCTTATCCTTGTTATTGTGTAATTTAGGTTGAAAGCGAGTTATCGATCTCCAACGAAAGTGTATCAGAAATAGTTAAGTGGATCTCACATGGAGCACGCAGAATCGTGAACAAATACGATGTATATGACATCAATGGCTATACATTTCGTACAAAAATTCGTGATGGCAGAATTCACCAGAACAGTGGGGTTTGTGTACACGCAACTGAGATGCACATTTCTAAAGAAGTAGTAACCTATGGAAAGAACTTTTATTATGGGGTTCTACGAGAGATATGGGTACTAGATTATCATATTAAGAAAATTCCTCTTTTCATGTGCGACTGGGTTGACAGTAGAAATGGTGTCAAGCAAGATGGCCTGGGTTACACGTTGGTCGAACTTAACAGATTAGGCCACAAGGATGATCCGTTCATATTGGCCTCACAAGCACGACAGGTGTTTTATGTTAAAGACCAGCTGGATAAAAAAATGTCTATTGTCTTGATGACACCTCCTAAGAATTATAGAGATCTGTACGATGATGTCAATGAGGATTTCAGTACTGTAATTTTTCCTCACAATGATAATATATTACCACCTGTAGATCCACGTGACTTGGGTAATGAATCTCGTGATGATTACTTTAGACAGGACTGTAAGGGTATTATTATACGTAATGCTAACTGAATCCGGTAATTATTATCATTATGTTTGTCATTTTCCATGTTTTTTATGTAATGCTAAATTCTATTGTATGGTTAAATTCTATGCTCTGTTTGAATTCCTGTTTTTTTCTCCAGGTGTGTGCAAAGAAAGAGGCCTGATCATGATGTCGTCTTCAAATTCCTACAGCTCAAACCAAAATCGATGTGATCTGTGCTACTGTGGTCTTCCTGCCCGGATTAGAACATCAAACACACTTGACAACCCTGGAAGAAGATTTCGGGTGTGCCACAAATCAAGTTCATTGGTAAGCTGATGTCTATCAGTTTCATCTGTTTAATTTAATAAACAGCTTTTAATTTGAATTCCCTTTTCAAGTCTTCTGGACCCAAATGTTCGTTTTGGGAATGGATTGATCCTGAACCAGTTGGCATGAAGATCAAGATCCAGAAAGAAGTTGATGTTGTGAAGACTGACCTGCAAAACTGCATGTCAACAGTTGAAGATCTTCGAAAGGAGGTTCATGTCATACGTGGGAAGTTGTATAATGTTATCATTGTCTTGGTCATTTTCTTTGTTTTTTATTTGATGAAGAATTAATATGTAATGGTGAATTCTAATGTTGGCCGAATGACATGGATTAGTTGAATTGTTCTAGTTTTAAGCTTCATTATCAAGTTTTAAGCTCATCTGGTATGCAACTTGGATAAATCAAGTTTGTGTTTGTCATTTCTGGTTAATCTGCTATACCAATACTTCATGTCCAGTGGTCAAATATTTTGCCACACCCAAATGTAATAATGTGACAGATCAGTTGGAAATGAGGATCCTCAAAACAGAATGCTCTGTTCCTGAAAACAGAGTACTTTTTAGTCACACAATAATACAGTCACTAGTTTTTAGCTGCCTTAGCGAACAAAGATCTGACATAATGCAGAAAACTCTACTTTTTAGTCACATATAAAATGTAGTGACCATAGGTTATTTCACATTTAGCCACATCACCGAAAATGACTGTGACCGTTTGGTAACATTTAGATACAGCAAAGAAGCGTCACTATTTTTTGTCACACTTCTATCTCTCAAGTATGACTATAACTGTTGGATTTGGTCAAAGTCAACAAAAAAAACATGCTGTTTCATCTCTCAATTGTCACACTTTTATAAATTGTGACTAAATCTGCCAAAAAATGTGTTTTCGGTCACTCAAAAAATAATTGTGTGGCTAAAACTTGGGACGATGACCTTTAGCCACTCGTTTTTTCCAAAGTGTCACAGCCCTTACTGTACAAAAGAGTGACGAAAGCCCAAATTTGACATAGTGAAATGATCTGTAGTAACTTGATACGATGACACTGATAAATTTATTCTGAGTCGAATAAATTAGTTGTTCTGCTTCTACAAGTAAACTAGTGGGTGTGTTGATGCTGTTTAGAATGAGTACTGTGGAGAATGATCCGATGCTCTTTCTAGTCGAACTAAGATAAATTTAGGAAAACTTTGTAATTTCGAGATCTGATTTTGATTTACAAAATGTTCATTTTGTTTTTCAATCCTCGTGCTGGATTCAAAGTCGTTAAGGCAAAATTAGTACATAATTTTGTACTGTCAAATGAAGTGCGACCAACTTATAGAATTTATGCCATAATATAGAACACAAATATAGAATATAAAAACCTAATTATGTATAGAACACAAATATAGAATTTCACCTATTGACAGCACATTGAAAAAATGCCAAATAATTAAGCTGCTAGGCTCACGATTTATGAATAACTGAATATGCATGTCCAAGCGGCGAGATCAATATTTTGCTTCGGCATATATATAAACTTCAGTTGAAGTAGGATACAACACATCCTGAGGTAGTATTTTACACAAAAAGCAAAGTTGTTTAATTTTTGTACAAGTTGAGGAAAATATGAAAGTTGAAATTTTATCTAGAAAGCTCATTAAACCACATACTGCAACCTCACCCAACTTTAGGACCTATAATATATCCTTACTAGATGAGTTAGCACCAAATATGAATTTTCCCATCATTTTCTATTACTCAGCCCCTGATAAGGATAGTAATAATGATATTACTATAGGGTACAAGCACCTGAAGAAATCGCTATCAAAGGTCTTGACTAGTTTTCATCCTTTTGCAGGAAGATATCATATAGACACTCATTCGGTTGATTGCGGTGATCAAGGTGCTGAATATGTGGAAGCCAAAGTTGATATTCGTCTCGATGATCTTGCCAGCCAACGGATGAATGTGAATGCTGAGCTGCTCAATGATTTACTTCCATACCCAATAGGTGCAACTGATGGCTACGACGATCCTTTACTTGCAGTACAGATAAGTGCCTTTAGTTGTGGTGGAGTTGCCATTGCAGTCTGTAGTTCACACAGAATTGCTGATGCGTGGTCCACAATATTATTTGTCAAGGCATGGGCTATTGCTGCAAAGCAAGAACTCGGGTATGTTGATGAACCTTACCAGCCCATCTCAATCAATTTCAACTCAGCTTCCCTGTTTCCAGGGAAAATGTTGTCTTGTCTCCCTTCTGGAATTTCACGGGATAAGGAAAATATTGATGAGCACAGGGTTGTCACAAAGATGTTTCACTTTAACCAAAATAAGATTGAAAGTGTTCGAGAAAGGGCCAGATTAAATGATGCAAGCAAGATACCTACAAGGGTACAGTCATTATTCGGACTGATAGGACAGGCCATGATCGATGTACATCTTGCCAACCCTGAAAATCCAAAGAGCCATACATTTATTCAAGCAGTCAATGTGAGAAAAAAAACAGTTCCGCCTCTTCCTGACAATCTTTTTGGAAATATCTTCCTATTGGCACGTGTTCAATCAGGAGAAGGTCCTGACAGATTAATGGGGCTTCCAGGTTTAGTTGATTGTCTTTCCAAAACTGTCAAGGGAGTTGTGGATACTTGTGGGAAGGCATTATCCCTAGGGAAGGAAGGGCAGACGATGATAAGTGAAGGGTGCTATGAGCTGAAAAAAAGTCTTTCAGATCCTAATATTTACTTTGCGGGTGTGTTTACTAGTTGGTGTAAGTTTCCACTTTATGAAGTAGATTTTGGCTGGGGAAAACCGACTTGGGTCAGTATTCCCAACTTCCTCATAAAAAACGCAGTAGTCTTGATTGATGACAAATCCGGGGAAGGAATTGAAGCATGGGTATGCATGGATGAGAATGACATGCAAAAATTCATACAGCATAACGACATTGCAGATATTTTATCTGAATAATAAACCATCTGGTCTATCCACTTTTCAAATCAAGAAGCTGGACACTCTGAGAGAGATCTATCTACTAAATTAGTATGTTGAAGATGCATAATTTCTGTTGGTTACTTGTATTCCTAATCAGATGACTTTCTGAGTCGAATAAATTCGTTTTCTTGATTAAGCTAGCAGGGATAGTGGATTCATCCTGTAATATTATACTAGTTACTAATATTTCTGTGTTTCCTGATAAATGTTATACAAGCTCATAACCCGTGCTTCGCACGGATCAAGAATAAAAATTAAATTACTAAAAAAATAATTTGAAATATTGAGAATAAAAATAATTTATAAGTTTTATTTAAATATGTATTTGCAGAGAATTTAACATGAAATTAATATGAAAGTCTATAATAAATAAATATTATTTAATTATGTCGATAGAAAGAATCAAATATTTGGTAAAATCAAAGAATTGAAATTGAATAAATAACTAACTTATATAATTATGTAGTTGCAGCGAATCAAATTTGAGTTTGGAATGAAACTAATTAATTTAGATATATCGTACTAACCAAAATTTTGCTTTGTACTATTGTTTTGCAACGAAAAAGAGTTTTCCATATCAATAAAGTCCCCGATCCCTCGGATAATTTTATTATACTTCTTTCCATTCCCGCCATCAATCCCCGAGTTGTTTTTATACTTCTCTCTATTCTTGTCCTCAACGCGAATAATTTCTTAAATTATCGTCCGGAATGGGGTGGAGAACATAGTAAGATCGACGGGACTGATAAAATACCCATATGTAGTTGTTATGTAGTTGTTAGAAGTATGCGAGATACCCAAATTTGGCTTTGTACTATTGTGTTCCAACGAAAAAGAGTTTTCCTTATCAATCAAGTCCCCAATCCCGAATTATTTTTATGTACTTTTATCCGTTCCCGCCACCAATCCCCGAGTTGTTTTTATAGTTCTATTCTCTCTGTTCTGTGTCCTGAACACGAATGATGTCTCAAATTCTCGTCCCGAATGGGGCGTGAGAACAGAGTAAGATCGATGGGACGAATAAAATACTCATCTGTAATTGTTAGAAATAGGAGAGATAGGAATTGTACTGATCGAAAGTACTTATAAAATAATAGATAATATAAAAAATCTTTTGATCTCAATCAAATTATATGTGTACGGCGGTATACATAACATATCAACATATGAGAACATTAAGTTGGATATCTGATTTTGATTTTATAATAAATCTTATTTATATTAATTATATTAATATAATAATTATATGTTTACCATTGTATATGACATACTACATTATTAAGAGTGAGTTTTTGATTTTAATAAAGTAATAAAAAATTAACTTTTAATTAAATAATAAATCATATTATATTAATTTAGAATTATGTTAATTATATTAAGATTATTAAGATAATAAATATATGTATACTGTGGTATACATGGCATACCACAGTATGTTTTTAATAAAGAGTAAGTATAAGTTTTTAATTTAATAATAAATCTTATTATATTTATTCAGAATTATATTAATAATATTAAGATAATTAAGATAAAAATAATATGTATACCGTGATATACATGGCATACCATTTAGAGGACTTCCTGCTTTTAATAAAGAGTATATAATAAAGAGTAAGTATAAGTTTTTAATTTAATAATAAATCTTATTATATTTATATAGAAGGTATACATGGCATAGGCTTTCTGCTTTTAATAAAGAATTATATTAATAATATTAAGATAATAAAAATAAAAATAATGTGTATACCGCGGCATACCATTTAGAGGGGCTTTCTGCTTTTAATAAAGAAAGATAATAAATATATGTATATTGCGGTATACATGACATACCATACCAATAACAGAAGTTCTGTTTTTAATAAAGAGTAAGTATATGTTTTTAATTTAATAATAAATCTTATTATATTTATTTAGAATTATATTATAATATTAAGATAATTAAGATAAAAATAATAGGTATACCGCGATATACATGATATACCATTAAGAGGGGCTTTCTGCTTTTAATAAAGAGTATAGATTTGTTTTGTTTTAATATCTTGAATTTCTCTCTAACGGTGACATTGAGTAATATAGTTCATCTCTTAGCTTTTATTTAATTATGATCCACATGTCCAAAACCTGCATACAGTGACTTTATTAAGGAGGGTGTATTCGTTTCAGATTTTGAGGAATTAGTAATAATTCACGGATTTTACAAGATTGTTGCAGATTTTAATTCTGCGCGGATTCTTGGAGAGTTAATTTAAAATCTCGCAGAGTTGATGCAGGGTATATTAAAAAATAGATTTCAGCTGGATTTCAAAACTTAAAAAATATATTAACAAATCCATTAAAATCCACCATTTTATTAAATTCAAGAAAATCCATGGATTTTTGAATACCATCAGATTTTAATGGATTTTTTAAAATCCAAATTGAATATACCTAGATTTTGAAAGACTTTTCAGAATCCTAATTGAATACCCCGCATTTTAAAAGACTTTTCAGAAACCTAATTGAATACCCCCAGATTTTAAAGAATTATTTAAAATCTTAATTGAATACCCCTGAATTTTTAAAATCCTTCAAAATCCTTTAAAATCTCAAATGAATACACCCACCTAAAGATTTTGCTATTATTCTGTCTAAATTTCTCTGAATTACTGATTGTGATTAAATTAACAAATTGAAGAGTTTATTAGTAAGATATACAATAAAAAATTGTTGAAAGTATTTGATTTGTCCAAATCAAATCTGAAAATTGAACTTGACTCAGTTGAATTCCTTCATCTCTCTGCTCTTTGAATCAATCGAAAGCAATTTTCTTCACTGTACATGGATAATTCTTCAGAATTCACTGATTCACCGTTTAACAGACTTGAAAGGCGAAGTTACAGATAGGTCATAGTTTCTGTAGATAAATCCTAGGTATCTCAGCGCGCAGTTGAATGAGATATCAAGAAGTTTTTTCCATTATTTTTTATATTAACTTTCCTGTTAAACATTACTGCCTTGCTCCGATTCTTGTCTTTCGAAAAATGCATTACATGCTACTCAAATAACATATCAATGCCACCGTGAAAAGTCAAGCATTTTAGTATTTTAGATAATATATTCAGATTTTTTAAAATTTATTTACTATTTATTTTTAATTAAATCAAATAAAATAACTATAAAATTAAAAATAAATTTTAAATAAAATTTTAAAAATCTGAATATATTATCTAAAATACTAGAATGCATGACTTTTCATTTGGTTATAGTGGCATTGAAGAAAAATGTATAGAACTCAATAAAATTTTATTTTACTTCTCGATCATATATTTAGAGGTATTTATTTGATATTTATTATGACTTAAGTGATTTAATTGAGACCCCGTTAAAATTGATGAAAAAATTGATATATGACCTCCACTTCAGTGACTAATTTGATATTTAACCATATAACATATCAAAAAATATTTAGTATTATATCCAATGACTCTCATTAATTTAATTTAAAAGATCTAACGGTTAGAGATTGGATGACCAAACTATGGAGGACCAGACTACAAACCGACTACAAAAAATTTTAATGTTTCGTCTTTAATATAATAGTATAGATAAGTTACGAGTTACATGTATTTAAATTATATAATGAAAAGCTTGTTATACTTAGATATAGAATAGTGTAGGTAACTTATATTATAAAAATAGAGAAAAATAAAATAGTAGGAAAAAAAACAAGAGTAAGGATTTAAAAAAAAGGAATAGAAAAAGGAAAAGAAAATGGTTTGTAAAAGGGTTAAATGGTATTTTTCATCACTCAACTGACGTCCAACTTGCAAGTGAATGATCAAACTCAAAAAACTTTCAAATGCATCACTCAATCAATTAAATCTTGCAATCTCATCACTAAACATATAAAAATTTTCACGTCCGTTAAGTTGAGTTTGACTTTAACGGAAGTCCGTTAAGTATTGTTTTGTCAGTCCACCTCACTCGTCACGTAAGAAAATGATGTGTAAATTAAAAGATTAAATATGAAAAAGATCACTCAACTTATACTCAACTTGCAAGTGGGTCACTCAATTTATACTCTACTTGAAAGTGGGTCACAAACTTTGTTAAATTTTTTATATTAAATAATGTATTTTTCACTTTATACCTAACATATCAGAGAAATACGCATATGATAATCCTTGTGTTCTCATTAGTAAGTGATTTAAGAGAAATACGCATATGATACAACTCAGTAGACATATCATTAATAACATTATTACATTCCTCAATAGAAAGCTCAGAGAGATTGGTGGTAATTATCTGATTAGATGATGAACTAGCCTCATGCTCGCTTGAATCAGCCATCAGTGCAAGGTTCACAAATTCAGTGTCCTCCTCAAGATCGTTACCGTCTTCAGCCCAGTCATAATCATGTGTAATGAATGCTCTACCATTTTGCTTGAGAAGATCAAAGTATTTCTTTTTGTAGTCAACAGATTCAAACTTCTTGTCGCTCTTCTCAGACTTTGGTTTTCTGCACTCATTTGCAAAGTGACCTCCCATTCTACAGTTGAAGCATTTAAATTTGGACCTATCAACAAGGTCCTTCTTGAATGGTCTGGACACTTCAAGGTGTCTCTTGAACTTGAGCTTTGAGAACTTTCTTGACAGAAAAGCTAAGTGATCATCTAGCTCATCCATCTCCTCTTGATTGATGGGCTCACTTTCTTCAATCACCTTCCCTTTGCACTTTCTTGATTCAGCTCTACCTTCACAAACGCTTTGTCTTGGTGTAGCTTCAACATCTTCTTCTTTCATGTCCTCAGCCTTTTCAACACTTGCCACTAGAGCAACAAATCCAGTTTTCTTTTGGACCTTCTCAATTTCTTCATCCTGCTCTATTTCCAGCTCAAATGTTTTTAGGGCTCCATATACTCTTGAGTGTTCCTCAAAGAGACAGTCATGGGCTTCCACTTCTTTGGCAAGGCTCTGAGAAATTTGAGATTTAAGTCCTTGACTTGATACACTCTTCCATACAACTTCAATCCATTTAGCAATTTTTGAAATCTACTGAAAGTATCATTCAAAGATTCTCCACTCTTGAAGTGAAAGTGTTTATACTGTTATATGAGGAGTTGCATCTTGTTTTCTCTCACCTACTCAGTCCCTTCACATATGGTTTGGATAGTGTCCCAAATCTCCTTAGCTGTAGAGCAGTTGATGACATTGTCAAACATGTTAGAATCAAGACCATTGAACAAAATATTCATGGCCTTCTTTTCTTTATGAACGACGACGATGTCCTCAGGAGTCCATTCTGAACGCAGCTTTGGGATTGTCCTTGGAGCTCCTGGTGGTTCCTGAGCTATTGAGGTGTTTGGCTTCATTGGTACATGATGGCCATGTTCTATGCACTCTACATAAACTTCATCCATTGACATAAGATATAGGCGCATTTTTACTTTCCAGTGAAAGTAATTTTCTCTATCAAGAACTGGTATCTTAACTCCATGATCCTTCTGACTAATGATTCAGTTGTCTTTGATCTTTAAACTTCTTGTCTGTTAGAAGGTTGCTTTGATACCAATTGTTATTCCCGGACAATGAACCACGATTGTAGAAGGGGGGGTTGAATACAATCTTGAAAACTTTTTAGTTCTTGACAGTGAAAATATGAAAAACAAAACAAGAACAGAAAATAAGATGATACAAGAATTAAAAATTCAGGTGGATTGTTTTTGTCCACCTGAGAGATTTTTATTGAAGAAATCTCTGTGATGTTTATGAATAAACACACAGCTGCAAATACACAACTCTAGCTTCAGCAACTTACAAAGGATACTGCTTTGTGCTCTCTAAATTGCTAAAACCTGATTTATTGATTTCTAGAGTTATGCTACAACTTGATTATATAACCCAAGTTTACAAAGATATTTGAACAGCTAATAATACAAAAAGTACATGTGTTCAAAATCCTTGTTTCTCCATCCCGAGCAGTGGTTCGTGTTTGTAGCTTGCCCTTCTTGGCTGATTGTCTTTTATGGAAATGCTACCTTTGACCATGCAAATAGAATGCTGCTTTCTTCTTGTCACCTTTCCAAAAATACTAGCTTCCATGCTCTGTGTAGTCTGTCAACCCATGTGCTCTGACATCGCTTGTAACAGCCCGACTTTTCGGACTATTAATTCTAAATACAAAACTTAAATAAAATACTATACAATGACAATTACAGACGAAAGCATGACAAAAGTTCTATACAAAGATAACTATTACAAAAGCGCAGCTAACGATGACAATCCAAGCCAAACTAGTCCAAACCTAAGATCCTCGAACTCGAAATCACATCCACTTGATCTTAACTCGAACCTGAAAATTGTAAGGAATGAGCCATACAGCCCAGCAAGAAACCAATCGATCCAACTAGTCGGGCAAATAACATGTATACATACAAGATAATACGATATTTAATACGATACAATAACGATACACAATACATAAATTACGATACACATATTCTTATTCTTATTCGATAGATACGATACCACATAACAACAATAACTCGAAACCCAAAATTCATGCCACGACCACTACAACCCGGTGATAACGGTCCTAAATTTTCAGAAAATTGTCACTATAACCCGGTGACTCGGTCCTTATTCTTATTCGATATTTTCACAAATCATGGCACAAATCAGAATCCCAAGACCATTATTGCTTACACATAACACATATCAAATAAACACATCACTTCAAAATATAATCTCACTTAGCCCAAGTTGTATAAGCAAATATATACATATAACACATAATTTCGAAAACACTAGGAAAATCAATCGGAAACTTACCTTTGCGCAAAAATCAACAATCAAATCATCCTAGAGCACGTACCCAATTCTGACCAGAACTGTATTTACTCCATTTGACCCTCTAAACGACGTTTTCTTGAAAAACTCAAAGGACGAAAGTCGTAGAGAACGAAAATATCTTTCTGACAAGGTAAGGCCCATCAGAAACGGAATTATAACGAATCAGAAATTGAATAAAACGTCCACTGAATTTGAACAGAAACTGAAAAACAAGATTTGTTTGTGTTTTGTGATTTTAAGAACTGTTCAGAGCATAATATGGAAAAACACTATGAAATAGAGGTTGTAGGAAATTTAAAGAGATTTCTGAAAAGTCCAGAATCATGAAATTCCGACTTACGATGAATATTTTATGAATTTTACAAGACAGTTGATTTCTGTATGGAAGAGATCTACGAATTTTGACTAAAAAGATGAGGAAGAAAAATAAGATGTTTCTATAACGTCACAAAACCCTAACTCTAAACCTACTACTTACCTGTGTTCAAATCCGATCCAAACTTTAGGTCCATTAGACTAATTTAATTTTAAATCCTATTCTTTTTCAAATTTTAATCTAATTTTCTATTATTCTTTTATTATTATTAATCTAAAAATTACGGGATATTACATCGCTGTCCTTTTCACAAGTACAGAGAGTATCCGTAGAAGCTACCTGAGTTGTATCCGTTGACAGTTTCTTGATCAACCAGTACCGTTATCCGTAGACAGTACAGTGTCCATATCTGTAGAAGGCTAATCAAGATATCCGTAGACAGTCAATTTCATGTATGCAGAATTACAAGGCATCGACTATTTACAATTCGCCTCCCTATTCTACATATCTATTGATAGTCAACATGACTCATTTAACCTATCAAGACTACTTCAACTTCAACTTCAACAACAGAAATACACAAGCATGCTACATTTTAGTCTTATCCGTAGATAAGCTACCCATCTACGGATACTGTTATGACAAATTATTAGTTGATGTCTACATTTACTTGTACAATTTTTACTAAGTTAATTTGGTTATCATCAAGAAACAACATAGTTCCTAACAGTTTCCCGCTTACACGTTTCATTATCTAATAATTCATTTCCTTGTTTGCGGAGTCTGTCAATATCAGCATCAAACCTATATCCAATCGAATCAGTTCCTTATCTGTATCTGTGTACTCAGATAAATCCTTTGGGTTTGAACCTTGAGGAATTCTGGTACCATCAGGAGATGTTTATTCATTAACTAGATTCATTGGTACAAACGGTCCGTTCTCTAAAATGCCAATATATAACGGATTAGATGCCTTGATAAATAACAGCATCTTCATCTTCCACAAACCGAAATCATCTCTAGTGAAGGGGGGAACCTTGATACCAGCAGTTGTCTTTGGAGCACTCATGGTTTCTGAAAATTTCAAATTGTTTAAAATTCAAGAAATTCCAATTAAATGAAAAATTTTGAAAGTTAAAAAATTTGCTTCAAATTTTCAAGCCTTGTTTGATTTTGGTCTCATTCACCGGATCTGATTTGTACGTCAATCAAGAAGCTTTGATACCAATTGTTAGGTCCAAAGTATCGTAGAAGGAGGGGTTGAATACGATACTCACAAATTATTCAATTTCGTTCGCGAATAATTCTTTCAGTTCTAGTTCTAGTTCGCGAATAATTCTTTCAGTTCTTCAAGTCAAATATGAAAGCATCAAAATTCCCATGCTGAAGAAATCTGAATATCCTACATAGAAGGTAAAGATGCTGATGTACCTGGAAGCAACAGATCCTGAGTGTTTGGATAGGATTAATGATGGACCATACTACTAGAAAAACGTTAATAGACAACGGCTAAAACCGATGTCTGGAAAAAATATGGCCGATGTGTATGTGGGTGTAGAGAAAGATCATGACAATAGACATCGGTTTTTAGCCGATGTTTTAGATGACTTTAGACATTAGTTCCAGTGAAATTTACGATGTATTTTCTATACTTGTCAATTTATATTGCACTATTTCTTTTCAAATAATGCTATATTATATGTAGTAGTTCAACAAAAATACATAAGATGGAAGGTACAAAACAACATATACATTGTTAGGTCCTGATATGTTTGTAGAAGGGGGGTTGAATACAAACAATACCGTTTAATCGAATTTGTCCTTTTAAAGATTTAACAATTTAGAATAAATTAATGCGGAATAAAACTGAAACAATATTCAAGTTAAATATAACTTATATTAAACTTGACGAGTGTTACAATTTGATCACTGATTACAAGGGTTCTTAATAAAACAAACCTAGAATAAATTCGACATGAATTTATCTATTTTTGTAATAAAAAGGATCGAATACTAAAAAGTAGTTCGATATAAAATCTAGGGATTATGATCCGCTAGAAAGTAAAAGCAGTACAAGTGAAATGATCCTTATGAATTTAATGTGAAGAACAAATCAAGAATTAAATTCACTTGAAGAAAATGAATGCTTTTTCTGTTGAGAAGTAAAGAAGACAGAGAAGTATTTGATGTTGAAGGTTCTTTCTGTTTTCTTTTTGTCTTGAATGTATATAATCCGTTTGTCTTCAAGTCTTCTGTCTTTTATACTTAATCAAACCAATGCTTTCCTTTTTAATCCCACGTGCAATGCATTAACAGAAATGCATTAGGAAGACTAGTAGGAAAACAACCATTTTGCTCTTGGAAGACTCTCGGGAAGACAACCTTTGTATTAAGAAGACAATCGGGAAGACTAGTATTTACACTAGGAAGACAATCGGGAAGACTCACTTGTGAGTCTTCCTAGTTCAAAAAACAGAGTCTTCCTAGTTTAAATCTTAGTCTTCCTAGTTCATATTTATTCTAATTTAAATAATCAACTAAATAAATTATGTATTAAATTAATTCTTTACAGAATTAATTTAATAAATAATTTACTTAATAGTATTAATTATTTATAAGAGAATAAATAGAATTAGTTGACTTCTCAATTAATTCCAGAATCACTTAAAACTTAGATAAAGAATAAACATAATAGTACGTTCATCGATATGATTAAAAGAATTGATGTCAAAGGTTTTATACAACATCGTTTTCTCAAAATAATTGATGTTAGATTGGTTGTTTCACATCGGTTTTTGGTAGTTTCCTAATGTAATTTCCACTATTTTACATCGATTTTTCATTGTAATTGCCTACATATTACATCGATTTTGTTAAAATATTTGATGTAATCAGACTCTCATATACATCGATTTGGTTAGAAAAGTTAGTGTCCTATATTGTTTCACACAACAATTTTTGCCTTGACAACTGATGTCTGAACATACAGTATCTCTTAATATATATACACCAAATAACAGAAACAAACCAAATTCAAAAAACAAAAACAAACCAAACACCAAAATATAAAAACAGCTAAGCACTTCCTATTTACTAAATCAAACATCCAATGTTTGTATTAACTGGCATAACCAAAACAATACGGCAAGCTATCCTAATAGCTTAGGAACCAACTGTACTTGGACAAAAGAAAACCATAATTTAATTGTTCGACAAACAAACCAATTGTTCAACAATTTCATCAAGTACCAACTGCTACCTAGACGTTCAACAGAGACAATTTCATCAAGTCACATTTTACATGAGTTTTTCAATATGGTTCAAAGTCTTGTGTCGCACCTCTTCAAGCTCTTCTATCTTGTGCTCACGAACCCTAATTTCTAAATCTCAATCCTCAAGTTTTCTATACTATATCAATGGCGTCTTCATCATTCATGAACAAACAGACAGTAGTTAGTGGTGTTACTTTTGCCACTAACAATTTTGTGGCGATTTTAGACCATCAGGAATTGTCCACTGAGTTTCACATTATACAGGATTTCTTAACTTCAAGTCCATTGAAGTATTCTCTAACAGAACCTGCGAGTGTATCTTTTAAATCAGTGATGCAGGTATGGAACACGGCGGTGTTTGGTAAAGGACCATCAGGAACAATACTGATGAATTTTGAATTCAATCGTGTTACGTATCATGTTACCCCTGCTGTGGTTGAAGAGGCACTACATTTGCCGATTCTGGGTGACAATGTTCCTGATATAGTTACAGACTCAACTCTCTTTGAGTTTGTTACCAAGCTGGGCTACAATGGCGAAGTCAAGAGGTATGGCAACCTCTTCAGGACAAAGCTTAAAAGGGAGTTGAATTTCTTCTTTGACACAATCAGCAGATGCTTCTTGAACAGGACATCAAATTTTGATGCTCTGCCATCAGGATCTCTAAAGATTGGGTACTCTCTTATCTACTCTCAAGTTTTTGATTATGGATCATTTGTTTTGAAAGCTTTAAGTGATAGAAAAGCAGATAAGTTAGGTTATGTCTATTTTATTAGATTTTTCCAATTAATATTCTGTCACTTGTGTCCTGATCTGATTTTTGAGGAAGATGTAGTTCTACCAATTAGTAGGATTACTGAGAACAAAGTGAAGTCCTTAGTCAACAGTGATGAGGTCAGGCTTTTCTTGAAAGAGAAAATGTCTACTCAATATGGATCAGTTTCTGATGCTATAGGACAAGGCCAATCACACCTTGTTCCTGACACAAGCATCCATCCCAAACAGTCTAAACACTCTACAACCACCTCTAATGTCTCTCAAAAGACTTTAGTTGTAAAAACAAAGAAATCAGCTAAATCTGATGTGTCTGGAAGGCAATCAGGATCCAAGGATTTCTCCTCTACACCACTCACTAAATAGAAGACAAAAGGGGGTGTACAAGGGGTCCTGGTCAAGAAGGCTGAGAAGGTTGAGGAGGTTGTTGTTAAAAGAAAGTTGATTCTTGGTGATGATTTGATTCTGAGGATGATATGACACTGTCCTCCAAGTTTAAGATGAACAAGGAAGTTGTTGATACTGCTAGTGAAGTCGGGCCACCATCTGCAAAGCCACGGAAGAAAAGGAAATTAATAAAGAGCAGGCATCATATTCCTTTACAGAAGCAGAATACTGATGTTCTGGATACTTCAATTCCTGATGAGTCATCAAATCCTGATGCTCAATCAATTCCTGACGTTGGTATTCCTGATGAACCAAACAAGACTGTCTTAATCTAGACTCTCCAGCCTCTCCATATCCAAGGATTGTTGAAATTTCATGGGAGAAGGTTGCTGAGACTGCTTCCAAGCTTGGGTTTTCACCTCCATTGCAAAAGAAAAGGAAGGCAGTTGAGATAGTTTTCAAAAGACAGAAGAATTTGAAGGGATCTAGCCCACAAGAACCTGAACCTCAAAGTGGTTCAACAGCTACTACAGATCATGCCACTCAAGAACCACCTACTCAAAGTGTAAGTGAAGGCATAGCTGAAGGAATGGTCCCACAAGAACCATTTTCTCAAAGGGAGAATGAAGACATTCACATTCCTGCCCCACAAGAACCATTCTCTCAAAGTGAGGATGCAGGCAAATCAGCTACAGTTTCTAAGGAATTTCCTGACAAAGCTCAAGGGATTTCTGGTATTCCTGAAATGAAAGTTTTGGCCGAGGACACTGTCACTGAGGGAAGTACACGAGAACCTTTGACTCAAAGTGTTGAAGCAGCTTCTGAACCTCAAGCTACACAAGAACCATTGGTAGAAAATACTGATACAAGCATATCAAATCCTGACAGTGTTGCTCCTGATGCAAGTGGTGCTCCTGATGCTGAGCCAATCTTGATACAACCACTTAGCTCAAGGCCAATGAAAGAGTCTATCTCAGATCATCAAGATAAGCTGAAAGGTGTTGTTATTCCTGACCCTGCTGATAATGATGGTTCTGATGATAATGACAGTGATGATGATGATGATGATGATGATGAGAAGGATCAACTTGCCACTGCAATTCAATCTAGTCTTGGAACTAATTTTGGTTCTTCAAGCACTTTCATGGCTGGCAAGGCTACTACAGGAAAAGCTTCTGGTCAAGACTTTTTTGGTCCTTCTGCAATTGATCCTGCTGAACAGCTAAGAAGGCATGAATGGGATAATGAATGGTACAGGTCTGTTGATCCTGTCAGCTACCCATGTGCTCTACAACATGCTTTTTATGCTGCAAATTTGATTCAGAATGAGGATATAAGGAATCACTTGAAGGCTACCACTCTGTTAAGCAAGAGCCTCAAGGGTGAGATTGATTCTGTGAAGGCTGCTAATAATTTGGTGAGGACTGATATTTCTCAAAGTTTGGCAAAGGCACCTACTGCTCTTCAACTTAGAGTTGTGGATTCTCATGTCAAAGATCTTATCACTGCATAGTCTTCAATAAACAACATAATTGACTCTTTGGATTCAAAGGTAACCGATATTCAAGCCTCGATCTCTTTGATTTTAAATTTATTATCAAATCCTGATGCCAAAAAGGGGGAGAAGGTGAGTCAGACAAAATGCACACCTGATCTAGTATTGAGAAGAAATAATGATGATGATAATACTGGAAATGATGGTGATTACATGGTAAGACAAGGAGAAACCTCTGATGCTGCAATGGTGAAGTCTACAAGACAAACTTCTCAAATTCAATCCATGCAGTCAACTCATGTTTCTGATTCTGGAGTTAGAAAAGTAAGAACCTAGGTGAAATCTCAGATCCTGACGGAAGAGCAAATCCTGACAGGTGATCAAATCCTGACGCCTGGTCATGGACAAACCTTATCTACAATTCCTGAAGGTGATGAAGACTTATTGAAAATCCTGAGGATGCTGCAAATCTATTCCAGAAGTTCAAAACAAAAAGTGGTGATGTTATTACTCTTTATCACACTGATAAGAGAGTTCAACAATTGTTTGCAAGAAAGGCTCTCTCTACTGCTACTGAAGAATTTCCTGATCTTTCACATGAAGAATTTCTGATACAATAGAAAGAAATCATGGAAAGTTTTAATAACCCTGCTCCTGCTAGAGGAAGAGGAGGCAGAGGTAGAAGAGGTGCTAGAAGAGGTAGAAGCTCATCAACTCAGTCAATGCCTAGACATACAAGGTCTAGAGGGTTAAGAATTGAAGAAATTTCTGCTGACACTCAAACTCCAATAGTTCATGATACTCAAATTGTCAGGACTACTATTCATGATGAAGGAGTAGGTGAAGATTATGAACCACAATTATGGAGAAGACCAAGACAATCAACTCTCAGCAGTAATACAGCTCAAATTGAAGATTCTAATCCTGACATTGTTCAAGACCCTGATGAATGTGAAATTCTACTAGAGGTTGGTTTGCTAATTCTTTCTACTGTGGTTGACTCTCATAATCTTGAAGTTGATGAAGAAGAAGAAGCTAGAAGAAGAGAAATCAAAAGAACAACACATAGAGATTTCAATTTCTATAAGCAAAGGCTGATCAAATCAAGCAAGTTGTTGTGGAGAAATGGAAGAAGACAACAACATCAGCTAGAAAAGAGCTATGTTCTTGAAAAAGAGAAGGACAAGAAGTGGAAGCACATTGACACTGTAAGGTGTGATAGACCTATCATTTTTCAGTCAGGTGGTATCATAACAAATGTTTCGAGTGTTGCAGACTTTTCTGGTTCATCTAGACCTAAAGCACTGTGGTTAGAAATGTTTTCAAGCTTAAAGCAAATGCCACACAATTCAAGAGGAGTTATAGGTCACAGAGATGCTGAATTTCTGAACATACCACATGTTGATCCTCACTCACTGACTGAAATTGGAGGTAACTTAACTTCTGAACAATTTATAAGCTGTGGATATAGTTTTAGATTGTCATGATGGTGTTGAAAAGAAGGAGAAGCTTCTTTACTTCATGAAGGATGTAAGTGTTAAGAAGATATCCATTCAGGAACTGCTAGTCAAAACAACAAAGGAACTGAAATATGTTCATTATTTGCTCAAGTGGAAGAATGGAGTGTGCAATGAATGGTCTGATATGATTCTATCAACCATAAGGAGAAGATTTGATGAAGGAAGGAACTATAATGGTGATTATACTCCCATGTACTTAAATCTGAGAGATCAAGAAGTTGAAATGCAAAGAGGCAGTGATGTTAAAGAAATGTCTTTTGGTATGAAACAATTGACTCTTAATCCTGATGGGAAGAAAATTTCTTATCTCCTGGTTGAAGAATACAATCTACAAAGAAGTTCTATTCATTCTCAGAGCAACAAAATACCAGATTGATGAGGAAGATGAAGAGCTCGGAAATCTAAAGGACAGACTGATTCAAATTCTTGAAGAAAAAAAAGAAAAATTATTATCAGACTTCTTGAAGATGAATCTGTTCTATCAAAGAATTTAAAAAGATAAGTTGCTGCTGTTATTTCCTGTCCATTTTGTAAATATGTTTTTGGCATCATTGAATCTAGGAATCTATACTTTATTTTACAAAGTATGAGATTGGGGGAGATTGTTAGATCAAGCTTCAATGATCGTCAGGATCTGGATTCTGGACTACTAATCAGGATTGCTGACGTCATCAGTATTATCATCAGGACTGGAAGCTGATCAGGATTGTTACTTCAAGATAACTATCGAGTTCAGGAAAATAAGGAAGATTGATTTGCCGATTCCTAGTTAATAGGAATGCAACTGTCGGTTAGGATATATATCAATATTGTTTGTAATTGATTTGGTCTTATCTTGTAATCGATAGAGCAGCTGTGTGTAGTATATAAACACAGTTTAGGTTTTGATTTATAATCAATCGCATACACGAGTATTATTGTACCTAGCAGCTTTCAAGAACATAAGAATTTCTTGAGAGAGTTTTGTAACAGTTTTATACCAGAAATAATAAAGCTGTTATTATTCATATTTGTGTTTATTAAAGTCGAGAATCTTATACAATTGTATTCAACCCCCCTTCTACAATTGTTAATTATTGGGCAACATTGATACTAATAGAGGTTGAGAATGAGATTGGTCATGAATTGAATTGAATTGTACAATAATTTGTACAGGAAATGACCAAATCAAAAAATAAATAAATTAGAATATGCCCATTAAAACCTACCGACTAGCACAATTCTTACCGTACTTACAATTCTAAACCCAGAAAATTGATGAATATGGTTGGTTATAGCTAGTAGGAATTGGCAATGGTGGTAGAAAATATATGGTAGGAAATGCCTTTTCTATATGCTACTCGTATAAAACCTACCATTTGCACTTGGTAGGAAATAGTCCTTGACCGCGGTCAAAGGTGACCCCACAAAATAACGTGACAGTGGGACCCATTGTGACATGTGGCATGCCATGTCAAACTCGTGGGACCACATTTATTTGACGTGACAAGTGACATGTCGGGGACCACCGCCATATGGCCGTTGATGTGGCTGTTGATGTGGCTTGCCACAGGGGAAGCCATTTGGCATGTGGGACCATTTAAGAAACATATCATCAATTCCTACCATCATCAATTCCGACCTGGGCAATTACTCTCATGTCGAATGGTAGGAATTGACACCAATTTCTACCGATTTTTCCTCAAAACCTACCATTTGTGTGGTAGGTTTTGACCATTTTTGGTGTAGTGTTATTATTCGTATGGCAATTTGTTGATCGTACGTGAGTTCAATTTTTTGACTTCGTGGAGGATCCAAAGTCATCAAAGAAGAACTTCAATATTTTTTTAAACAACTAGACATGTAAAGCTAACTTTTATAGAACACAGATATGAACTTTCTTTATAAATTAAAAAGAAAGCTAAGTTGGGCTCAGGATTTACGAATAATCAAATATGCCTGTCCGAACCCAGGTTGTATCAGTATCAATATTTTGGCTGGGGAAAACCGACTTGGGTCGGTATTC
The DNA here is from genome assembly GCA_030848705.1 of Heracleum sosnowskyi. Classification (NCBI taxonomy): domain Eukaryota; kingdom Viridiplantae; phylum Streptophyta; class Magnoliopsida; order Apiales; family Apiaceae; genus Heracleum; species Heracleum sosnowskyi. The sequence goes on from CM061242.1 coordinate 12,799,765, forward strand.
CCAACGTCCCCATGAAAAACACAGTAGTCTTGATTGCTGACAATCGGGGAAGGAATTGAAACATGGGTATGCTGTTGAAATTTGATAAAGAAAATAATAAGAACACCAATACAATGCAGAAAAACTAACACTTTTATTTACAAACCGGAATGCACTTAATGGTTACATTGTGTTCTCTATGTTGTTTTTAAAACTGAACGTACATGCAGGATATATATACCCTGGACACACAAAGGTGAAACCTAAAAACTAGAAACTATCTAGCTATTATTTCTCCACTACACCCACACTCCTAGTAAGGCTGAACAACCTGAGAGACTAGGTCCAAGCTGTAGACACGGACTCAATTTCACAGACTTGGTTACAACGTGTATAAATCCTGAAATAAAACAAATAACTAAAACTAAGCTAATAAATAAATAAAACAAAGCTAAGTGTAGATTAAAATCCCAACAATCTCCCCCTTAATCTAAACTTCTCTTCTATGCCCATCTGGCAAGTTCTTGGGTGCCCATTTGGCAAGATTATTTGCCCATCTGGCAATCAACCCTTATGGCTTTTAAACTTAGCCCGTATGGCTATCAACAGAGCCCATATGGCTTTTAAACTGAGCCCGTGTGGCTATCAACTGAGCCCCTATGGCTATCAACTATGTGCCCCTGGCACATCTTCATGCGCGCTCACTAAGAACACGTCTTCCTGCGCACCCATTGGTACGATTTCATTAGCCCGTTTGGATTTCTTTTTCAACAGATTCACATCCCTTTTGAACACAGCCCAAAACCCATTAATTTGAGCATCCATTCACAACCCATGTACAACAACATCACACACTAACAAGACATTACAACAGCCACTGCAACAACCTCAAGCTCTCCGGAAGAAACCTTGGCTGCTCCTCCTCTCTTGGCTGCTCCTCCTCTCTCTTTTAGTCTGCAAAACACTTCCCATCTTCTCTTTCTCGCTGTTGTCCGCTTTACCTTTTACTCCACCAATGTTTCCTCCTGGAATAGCCTTATAAAACTTCGTTGACCAGTGATGAAGCATCACTCCAACACTGCATAGCAACAAAACTCATCTTCTATTCCCTGGTCTCGCCATTTCCGTCGCTGCACCATACTGCGACTTCCTTCATGGCTGCTGTGTTGCTTACTAACTCAACTACGGTTCCTCATTCTCTGTCACAGCACCTTCTCATGTCCTCTTGAATCGAAAGCTCTGATACCATGTTGAAATTTGATAAAGAAAATAATAAGAACACCAATACAATGCAGAAAAACTAACACTTGTATTTACAAACCGGAATGCACTTAATGGTTACATTGTGTTCTCTATCTTGTTGTTAAAACTGAACGTACATGCAAGATATATATACCCTGGACACACAAAGGTGATACCTAAAAACTAGCAACTATCTAGCTATTATTTCTCCACTACACCCACACTCCTAGTAAGGCTGAACAACCTGAGAGACTAGGTCCAAGCTGTAGACACGGACTCAATTTCACGGACTTGGTTACAACGTGTATAAATCCTGAAATAAAACAAATAACTAAAACTAAGCTAATAAATAAATAAAACAAAGCTAAGTTTAGATTAAAATCCCAACATATGCAATGGATGGGAATGACATGCAAAAATTCATACAGCATAGTGATATCGCAGACATTATATGTGAATGATAATTAAGGTGTCTAATGATCTGCAGTAACTTGATACGATGACACTGATAAATTTATTCTGAGTCGAATAAATTAGTTGTTCTGCTTCTACAAGTAAACTAGTGGAGAATGATCCGATGCTCTTTCTAGTCGAACTTAGATAAATTTAGGAAAACTTTGTAATTTCGAGATCTGATTTTGATTTACAAAATGTTCATTTTGTTTTTCAATCCTCGTGCTGGATTCAAAGTCGTTAAAGCAAAACTGCTACATATATAATTTCGTATTGTCAAATGAAGTGCGACCAACTTATAGAATTTATGCCATAATATAGAACCCAAATATCGAATATTAAAACCTAATTATAGAACACAAATTTAGAATATAAAAACCTAATTATATATAGAACACAAATATAGAATTTCACCTATTGACAGCACATTGAAAAAATGCCAAATAATTAAGCTGCTAGGCTCACGATTTATGAATAACTGAATATGCATGTCCAAGCGGCGAGATCAATATTTTGCTTCGGCATATATATAAACTTCAGTTGAAGTAGGATACAACACATCCTGAGGTAGTATTTTACACAAAAAGCAAAGTTGTTTAATTTTTGTACAAGTTGAGGAAAATATGAAAGTTGAAATTTTATCTAGAAAGCTCATTAAACCACATACTGCAACCTCACCCAACTTTAGGACCTATAATATATCCTTACTAGATGAGTTAGCACCAAATATGAATTTTCCCATCATTTTCTATTACTCAGCCCCTGATAAGGATAGTACTAATGATATTACTATAGGGTACAAGCACCTGAAGAAATCGCTATCAAAGGTCTTGACTAGTTTTCATCCTTTTGCAGGAAGATATCATATAGACACTCATTCGGTTGATTGCGGTGATCAAGGTGCTGAATATGTGGAAGCCAAAGTTGATATTCGTCTCGATGATCTTGCCAGCCAACGGATGAATGTGAATGCTGAGCTGCTCAATGATTTACTTCCATACCCAATAGGTGCAACTGATGGCTACGACGATCCTTTACTTGCAGTACAGATAAGTGCCTTTAGTTGTGGTGGAGTTGCCATTGCAGTCTGTAGTTCACACAGAATTGCTGATGCGTCGTCCACAATATTATTTGTCAAGGCATGGGCTATTGCTGCAAATCAAGAACTCGGGTATGTTGATGAACCTTACCAGCCCATCTCAATCAATTTCAACTCAGCTTCCCTGTTTCCAGGGAAAATGTTGTCTTGTATCCCTTCTGGAATTCCACGGGATAAGGAAAATATTGATGAGCACAGGATTGTCACAAAGATGTTTCACTTTAACCAAAATAATATTGAAAGTGTTCGAGAAAGGGCCAGATTAAATGATGCAAGCAAGATACCTACAAGGGTACAGTCATTATTCGGACTGATAGGACAGGCCATGATCGATGTACATCTTGCCAACCCTGAAAATCCAAAGAGCCATACATTTATTCAAGCAGTCAATGTGAGAAAAAAAACAGTTCCGCCTCTTCCTGACAATCTTTTTGGAAATATCTACCTATTGGCACGTGTTCAATCAGGAGAAGGTCCTGACAGATTAATGGGGCTTCCAGGTTTAGTTGATTGTCTTTCCAAAACTGTCAAGGGAGTTGTGGATACTTGTGGGAAGGCATTATCCCTAGGGAAGGAAGGGCAGACGATGATAAGTGAAGGGTGCTATGAGCTGAAAAAAAGTCTTTCAGATCCTAATATTTACTTTGCGGGTGCGTTTACTAGTTGGTGTAAGTTTCCACTTTATGAAGTAGATTTTGGCTGGGGAAAACCGACTTGGGTCAGTATTCCCAACTTCCCCATGAAAAACGCAGTAGTCCTAATTGATGACAAATCCGGGGAAGGAATTGAAGCATGGGTATGCATGGATGAGAATGACATGCAAAAATTCATACAGCATAACGACATTGCAGATATTTTATCTGAATAATAAACCATCTGGTCTATCCACTTTTCAAATCAAGAAGCTGGACACTCTGAGAGAGATCTATCTACTAAATTAGTATGTTGAAGATGCATAATTTCTGTTGGTTACTTGTATTCCTAATCAGATGACTTTCTGAGTCGAATAAATTAGTTTTCTTGATTAAGCTAGCAGGGATAGTGGATTCATCCTGTAATATTACTAGTTACTAATATTTCTGTGTTTCCTAATAAATGTTATATTTGTTTTGTTTTAATATCTTGAATTTCTCTCTAACGGTGACATTGAGTAATATATATAGTTCATCTCTTAGCTTTTATTTAATGATGATCCACATGTCCAAAACCTGCATACAGTGACTTCATTAAAGCTTTTGCTATTATTCTGTCTAAATTTCTTTGAATATTATTTACTGATTGTAATTAAATTAACAAATTAAAGAGTTTATTAGTAAGATATATACAATAAAAAATTGTTGAAAGTATTTGATTTGTCCAAATCAAATCTGAAAATTGAACTTGACTCAGTTGAATTCCTTCATCTCTCTGCTCTTTGAATCAATCGAAAGAAATTTTCTTCATTGTGTATGTTGGAGTTTAATTCTATATTCATATGTTTAGTTATTTATTTAGATAATGTTTTGGTTTTAGTTTAATAATTTCAAGCATGCAAATGTGCATGCATGCAAGTTTGTTTTTGTTTCCCGAGTCTTTCTCGCACGTTCTGAGCTTTTATAGGCAAGTATAAGCACGTTAGAGTTATTGAAATAAGATAGGAGATTAGTTGCTTATTTATAGGAACTATCTTTATGTATTTATCTATTTATATCAGCCACGTACTCAGTTTAATGTGAAGAGAATAAAAGAGTTACTTTTCTCTTCAAAGTTAAAACTCTCCAATTTTTATATATATAGAGCGTGTCTATCTATTTGTGTGTTTTTTTAGTTTTGTTACAACAGTGGTATCAGAGCCCCCAGGTTTGAAGGTCCTGTTTATGCCAAAGTATCAACCACAACACACATCAGAATCCATGGAGACACCAAGAACAAAGGAAGGTGCTGTGGCTGTGAACTACCCTTTGCTAACCAAGAGCAACTACACTGCCTGGTCCCTAAAAATGAAGGTCTTCATGAAGGCACAAGGTGTTTGGGGCGCTATTGAACAGAAAAATCCCAAGGCTGCAGTAGATGAAAGGACTGTGCAGATGGCTCTTGCAGCCATTTATCAAGGTGTGCCAGAGGATGTGTTGTTGGCCATTGCAGAAAAGGAAACAACAAAGGAGGCTTGGGAGGCAATCAAGACAATGTGTATGGGGTGGAACGAGTACAGGAGGCTAGGGTGCAGACATTAAAGGGAGAATTCGAGTCTCTCATGATGAAAGACTCAGAGAAAATAGAAGATTTCTGCTTGAAACTGAGTGGCATTGTGACTAACATTCGAGTTCTTGGAGAGGCTATGGAAGAATCCAGTATTGTAAGGAAGATTCTACGTGCTGTGCCTGATAAGTTCCTCCAAATAGCTTCAAACATTGAACAATTTGGAGATGTTAAAGCCATGTTAGTTGAAGAACTGGTGGGACGTCTCAAGGCCCATGAAGAAAGAATGAAAGGTAGGAGTGAGCAAAGTGAGCAACAACAGCTTCTCTTAGCTCAGAAATGGAAGGGCAGACTAGACAAGAGCAAGATAAAATGTTTTAATTGCAACATTTATGGTTACTTCGCCTCAGAGTGTGACAAATCTCGACGAAAGAAAGAACACTGTCAAGAAGCAAATCTAGTACAGCTTCATGACGACGAACCGACATTGCTGTAGAGGCCATATGGGCCAACAAAGACAAGCCATACGGGCTTGTGAATAATAGCCATAAGGGCTGTGAAATGGATGCCATATGGGCAGGAAATAAATTGCCAGACGGGCAAACAAGGAAGCCAAAAGGAGATGTGATCAGTGGTGCCATATGGGCACAGAAAGGCCACACGGGCTGGATCAATGTATTTGTCATACGGGCATGAAGAAGCTGTTTCAGTTCAAGGCATGCCATACGGGTAGCTGAAGAATTGATAGATAAATATAGAATTAAAGGGGAGATTGTTGGAGTTTAATTCTATATTCATATGTTTAGTTATTTATTTAGATAATGTTTTGGTTTTAGTTTAATAATTCAAGCATGCAAATGTGCATGCATGCAAGTTTGTTTTTGTTTCCCGAGTCTTTCTCGCAGGTTCTCAGCTTTTCTAGGCAAGTATAAGCACGCTAGAGTTATTGAGATTAGATAGGAGATGAGTTGCTTATTTATAGGAACTATCTTTATGTATTTATCTATTTATATCAGCCATGTACTCAGTTTAATGTGAAGAGAATAAAAGAGTTACTTTTCTCTTCAAAGTTAAAACTCTCCTGTTTATATATATATATAGTGTGTCTATCTATTTGTGTGCTTTGTTAGTTTTGTTACAACAGTGTATATAGGGCTGTTCACGAACCGAGCTGTTCGCGAACAAGCTCGAGCTCGGCTCGTTAAGAGCTCGACTCGGCTCGGTTCGTGAACAGCTCGAGCTCGAGCTCGAACACAAAAACGAGCTCGTTAAGAAAACGAGCTCGAGCCGAGCTATTAGTGAGCTCGGCTCGAACTCGGCTCGAACTCGTTCGGCTCGAACTCGGCTCGATTAAGCTCGAAAAAATGAGATATCCTGTAAATTTTTATAGTACTTGGCGTTGCATACTTTCCAACAGATTTTAACTACAACTGCAGCACTACCAAATACAAATACCAATACCATTAGGTTCGTTACGAGGCTACCAGCATAATTAAGTTATGTATGTCTTTCAATATTACATCTCAAATATTTAAAAACAAAATACATTGGAGAATCTAGAATTAATTCCAAAATCAAGAACCAAAAATCTAAAAAAAGATTCCACTTAAGCTTGTATGCATGCTCTCCGCTCTCCTGTTAAGCTCTGATTGGAAGAGAAAAAAAATCCTGATCACCAACAATGCACCAGATAAAGTGAATATTCTGCAACAGGAAAACAACAAATATGTAGTTAATGACATGCAAAGAGATAAAGTAGTTGCCCTGGTCCAGTGTCAAATTCTTACTATAGTAGCAGCAGTGAAAGCACCGGCTGCAATAGTAGCAGCAGAAGCAGGTATAATGTCATCAAATTCTGCTCAGCAAATTTAACGCTTTATCATGAAAATGATTTAAACTGATATTCAACTTCAACGAAATGCAGATGATTTCAGATGAAATCAAAATATGATAATAATTCTACTATTTATTGCCATAAGTAAAGGTGTGTAATAATAATGCAGGCAAGTTAACACTTCAAGCTGAAACTATTAATATGCATCAGGAAATCCAATTGGAAATCACTTTTCATATTTAACTCCTATTCCAGCCAAAATTTAACATATTCATTTGATAAGTAGACTAAACTCATATTGAAACTCTTTTACAGAGGAAGCGTTTCAAAAGAAAGGTTGCTTGACACCTGACAACCTTGGCAAATCGAGAGGACACAGAGGATGTTTATTCTGAGTACAAACAGTAAGATGTAATTATTCATACTCTTCCGGAATTTGTGATCTGTATGTAGTTCCACCTAAAATAGGAATCTTAATGGTTTGTTAACACTGACTATTATTTGGCAGACTAACTTCTTGTATATAACTATATAACACTCTGGAAGCATCGTTTGGTCAATAAGTTTTCTCAGATGCTATGCAAAGATGCTTTATGTAACAATTTTCATTTTTCTGTCCTGGAGTGGTAGCCCTTTCCCCTTAAATCATTCATCAGTAACTGAAGAGGGTTTTAGAAAATATTTATTTGAAAGATTATTTAAACGAGAAAGGTCATTCACCTGCCTCCAGGAACTCTGCAACTCTTGCAACCTAAAGAGACAGAAAATGTAGCTGCAAAGAGCTGGCATCACTAGACATAGAAGTTTCTAAAGGGCCTTAGAGTGGCGGTCAGCACTCAGCCGTGCAATACATTGGTCGACCACTATCAGATAGAATCCTTAAAATTATACAATGCAAAATAACTTGTCTTATATCCATTGTCAAGACAAAGCATAGTAAACTTAACAGTCTGTAGAGACAACACCTCACAGCCAGCCGTTGTACAATTTACCATGGGACAAAACAATTCTTGTTTCTCTTATCTTATGGTACTGGTAAAGTACTCTAATCGAGAAAAAAGATCGGCCACCTGAAGCTGTATGCTACCATATATATCTTGAAAACTTATTTCAAAGACGGTTTTACTTGTCACTAGCTTACTTAACTAGATAACTTGGTTGTTACTAAGAAAAATCCTGAAGGCTAATTCCAAACTGATCAAGGCTTAGTAAACAACTTTGAATGTTTTAAATAGACAAAGAACTGGGCAACTGTGAAATGACATGACTGGATCCATGCATGACCAACTATGTCCATGATTCAACTATGTCCATGACCAACTATGGTCTATGCATGAACAACTTATTTACGAACAGAATGATATATCCCGGGACTCTCCTGATATGCCGATTCCATAGATGAAGAATACAAGTTGTAATGTAGTATAAAGATACTACTTAACAGAGAAACCTAGATTATAGATTCTAACCAGTTAACAGTTCCTTTCACAGTAAATCAAGTATTGCAACTTCAACTTTGGCATTGTAAAATAACTATGTATAAAACAAAATACAATCGCTGCATGCACAAACAGAAAAAAGAACTGCAGCTTGAGCATACCTTACGTGCAAGTTTCTCCAACTTCTCTTTTTCAATTTTCTGCAGTGACGAAGAAATGAATCAAGCCATGATTACAATATCAAATTTAGGAGAAAAATAGATAAATATCTGTGCAGAGCAGAGTATAAAAATCCACATGTGTATTTAAACAAGTTTAATAAAAATAAATACTTACAGCCTTGTCCTCATTCTGTGTATTGTCGTTCTTCAGTCCAAATGAATCACGATATCCTTGTCCTCATTCTGTAAACATAGAATAGTTCATATTTACTTTATAAGTTCATATCATTAAATCAGAGTTGATTAGTTGTTTTCTCATCAGACTCAAAGTACAAATTCATACCAAACCTGAGCTATATTCTATACGAATAAAATTAGAAAACAAATATCCTGTATAACATCAAAGCCAAAACAGAGTCTGATTCCATGCCTTGAGATCGAGCTTAACAGTACACAAGTATCATATAAGGCTAGTGTTGAAAGAGTACACAGGAAAACAACATCATATATACTTAAAAGACTTGCAGTTGTTCTACAATAAATACAAGGAATCCAACAGATATCCAACATTGAACTATCACCTCTACAATATAACACCTCCCCTCCCCCCCATCATTTCACATTTCAAAAAAAATTCCCATTCAAAACTCAGCAGTTCCTCAAAAAGACAGTTTCATATAATATCGCAACTCCATTTTCAAAAAAAAAAACGCATAAAAAAACACACAAGTCCTCATTCATACATTTAATCAAACACGTGGTGTACCAACATAAAAAATCCTAAATTTCCTCAATAATCCTCCTCTTATAATCCAAAAATAGGTGCATCAATATAATAACTTGTAATTAACATCTACACAGCCTCTAAATCAAAACAACAACTAAGAAATCAATATAAATGTACACACATATGTATACCTGTTACTTGAACGCCGGAGAAAATTACACGGCGAGAGCGAAGTAGACCTAAATACAATACACAAAATGTTAAATTCGAATTCAATATATACATACAACATACAGAGATATATGTATGGATGGACATATAAAAATGAAATACCTGGTAGAGAACGAGAGTTTGCAGGAGGCAGAGAGGCGGATTTAGGGATTTAGGGATTTAGGGATTTAGGGATTTAGGGATTTGGGTTTGGAATTAGGGATTTAGGGATTTGGGTTTGGAATTAGGGATTTAGAGATTTGGGTGTGCGAACGTGCGGCGAGAGTGAAAAAAGTGAGAGAGATCTGATTAGGGATTAGGTTGTTTACTTTAGTTTATTGGGCTGGGCCGCCAAAAATATTAGGACTTAACGAGCTGTTCGATAAAAGCTCGACTCGGTTTGGCTCGTTAATGTTCGATAAAAGTTCGTGCTCGACTCGTTATTAGTTTAATTTATTTTTATTTTTTTTAAATTTGGGAATATGATTAAATTAGATATATATTGACATCCGTACGGTTGGATCGTCGAGAAATAATTTTTAAAAAATAGAAACAAAAATATGTGAATAAGCACTAGTTACTAGTTCTAGTCGGAATAGTAGTGTAGTGATCTACTAAGATCTCCAGCCAAATTAATTTTTTATTTTTTTTAAATTTGGGAATATCATTAAATTAGATATATATTGACATCCGTACGGTTGGATCGTTGAGAAATAATTTTTAAAAATAGAAACAAAAATATGTGAATAAACACTAGTTACTAGTTCTAGTCGGAATAGTAGTGATCTACTAAGATCTCCAGCCAAATTAGTTTTTTATTTTTTTTAAATTTGGGAATATCATTAAATTAGATATATATTGACATCCGTACGGTTGGATCGTCGAGAAATAATTTTTAAAAAATAGAAACAAAAATATGTGAATAAGCACTAGTTACTAGTTCTAGTCGGAATAGTAGTGATCTACTAAGATCTCCAGCCAAATTAATTTTTTATTTTTTTTAAATTTGGGAATATCATTAAATTAGATATATATTGACATCCGTACGGTTGGATCGTTGAGAAATAATTTTTAAAAATAGAAACAAAAATATGTGAATAAACACTAGTTACTAGTTCTAGTCGGAATAGTAGTGATCTACTAAGATCTCCAGCCAAATTAGTTTTTTTATTTTTTTTAAATTTGGGAATATCATTAAATTAGATATATATTGACATCCGTACGGTTGGATCGTCGAGAAATAATTTTTAAAAAATAGAAACAAAAATATGTGAATAAGCACTAGTTACTAGTTCTAGTCGGAATAGTACTGATCTACTAAGATCTTCAGCCAAATTAATTTTTTATTTTTTTTAAATTTAGGAATATCATTAAATTAGATATATATTGACATTCGTACGGTTGGATCGTCGAGAAATAATTTTCAAAAAATAGAAACAACAATCCGTGACAAAGCACTAGTTACTAGTACTAGTCAAAATAGTAGTGATCTACTAAGATCTCCAACCAAATTAATTTTTTATTTTTTAAAATTTGGTAATATCATTAAATTATATATATATATATCTTGACATCATACGGATCGCCAGAACTCAGAATCGTTCGTGAACAGCTCGAGATCGGCTTGAACTCGAGATCGGCTCGAGGTGTTCGTGAACAGCTCGAGTGCGGCTCGAAATCGGTCAAAGCTCGGCTCGGTTCGAGTTGACCAAAGCTCGGCTCGAGTTGACCAAAGCTCGGCTCGGTTCGTTTCGGGCAAAGCTCGGCTCGGTTCGATGAAAAGCTCGTCCGGCTCGGTTCGTGAACAGCCCTAAGTGTATATGGATAATTCTTCTGAATTCACTGATTCACCGTTTAACAGACTTGAAAGGCGAAGTTACAGATAGGTCATAGTTTCTGTACATTATTTTTGATATTAACTTTTTTGTTAAACATTACTGCCTTGCTCCAATTCTCTTGTCTTTCGAAAAATGCATTAGATGCTACTCAAATAACATATCAATGTCACACCAAATATGTTACTAGTATTTAATCCCGCCATGTTGGGCTTTTTTAATTTTATAATTATTAGATAAGGATGTATAATAGATAAATTTTAAAAAATAAATTTAAAAATCAAAAATGTTAAATGATTAAACAGTGTGATTCACTACACCATATATAAGATTCACCAACATTAATTTTTGTGTTACCAGCAAAAATGTTACTAAGATAACTAAATATAATTAATATACGGCAATACAATTTTTTGGTGTTAGCGTTGATGTAATTTTGCGTTACCATAAACATAATTAAAATTTTATTGTAACATAAATTAAAGTGTTATAGTTAATAATTAAAAAAGCATTACCAAAACAAAAAAAAAATAAGCGGGATAAAAGGTAAAAAAATTCAGAGCAGGCCAACAAAAATTTTGGTCCAAAAAAGACCAAAAAATTTGGGCGGCCAAAATAAACAAAACAAACCCGCTCACTCTCTCAAAAACAAAATAACTCACAAAACAAACCCGCTCACTCTCTCTCTCAAACTCCATCTCAAAATTAGGGTTCTTCACGGGTTTTCACGGGTTCTAATTAGGGTTCTTCACGGGCTTTCCAATTAGAGCTCCTACGGTTCTTCACGGTGTAGTTAGGGCATTTCACGATTTTAATGAGGGTTCTTCAAATTAGGGGTTCTTCAATTAGAGCTTCAATTGGGTCTTCACGGTTTGAGCTTCTTCAAATAGAGCTTCATACACGGTTTGGGTCTTCACGATTAGGGGTTATCAACAAGGTAATGTTTCTTCTATATTGTTTAATTAGCACTACAAGAAATTATGGGAAATTTCGACCTCCCAAATTCGACCGCGACTAAATTCAACCGCTTGTGGTCGAATTTTTGGACTGCAACTAAATTCGACAATTTCTGGTCGAAAATAAAAATGGTCGAATTTAGTCGGTCGAATTTACTACTAAACTCGACTGAATTTTCTTAAAGGTCGAATTTAATCCTAAATTCGACCGATTTTTTTGTCTAGTCGAAACTAAAATCCCCCCAAAAAAGGAGGGAAAAGTCCCGCCAAAATATTATATTTTGAAAACTAAATTCGACCAAATTCGGTCGAATTTAAAATTAAGGTTGGCGGTAATTTTGCCGCCTATATTTTTTCAATTTTTGTAAAAAGTGGGAAATTTCCCGCCCAAAATTTCCCAAACTATTCAAATATATTTTCAACCGAATTTAGTCGAATTTAATAAATGTGACCGAATTCGGTTGAATTTATTTTTTTCAGAATTTTTTAAATATGTTATTAATTTTATAAATGTTTTTACACATCATGAAAAATAAATAAAAATACAAGGATACCATTCACTACATGTAAAAATTTAGTTAGTACAAAAAATTTACATAAATTGTTTATATGATTATAAAATGTTGAACTTTCATTTTTTGATATTTTTAGAAAAATTAAATAAAATATCTAATTGTTGTTAAAAAATACAAAAAAATATGAAAGTATTTTGACGACATACTACATTCAATAAAATAAATTTGAATAAATAATAGTCGGTAGAAAAAAAAAATCTTCACAGCTCTGTACATCGCCATAGTTGAGTAAAATATTGGGGGTCTAGGGTTTCGATTTAGGGGTTGGGCTAGGTTTAGAGTTTTTATTTTATTTAAAAATTATTTTGATTAATCCAACCGTACGGATGTGAAGATTATCAAAAAAATATAGTGTGTGCAAAAAATTAATTAATTTAAATATTAATATCTTAAACATTTTAACAAATATATATGCCACTTACACTAAATTCGACCATAAACCCTAGTTGGTTGAATTTAAGCTTTAGCTCGACTGATATCGGTCGAATTTAGCTAAATTCGACCAACTTAAGTTTGGGTCGAATTTAGCTAAATTCAACCGATATCAGTCGAATTTACTCGTGTTCTGTTTTCGATCAAATTTGGTTGAATTTAGTAAAATTCAGAATAAGCCAATTTATTCATGCCACGTGTCACGCTTGTAGTGGCTGAAAAACAAGCACATGGATTGCTCTTTTACATTCAATCTAGACCATTCATTTGTTTCCTAAGATATTCCATCCCAACCATTAATTCAATTCATTCATCTTTTTCTCTCTTATATATTTCTTCCATTCATATTCTCTCATAAACATTCTTCTATACTCCTACTCCATTCTTCTTCTCTAACAAACATACATATCAATTTATATACATAAATACTATCACATGTTTCATACATTTCAAACAATATATATACATCCTTTATATTAGCTCATCCTTTAATTACATTTTTAACATTTGGCGAGTTCATCCCAATTAATTCCGACGAGTTCATCTTCACCACTTCCGGCCTCTACGACCTCCGATGAGTTCATTTCCGGTAACTTAAAAGCGAAATAACACAAGTCATTATAATTATACACACACACTAAGTTAATTTTTTTTTAAATTTTTTCACATTTGAATATTATTGGGGTAGAGTAATTTTTATAATGTTTGATTTTTAACTATGTGTTTTAAAAGGAATGAAAAATTATTGTATTTTTAGTTCAACATTATTGATGTATATTATTTTAGGATTAGTAGAAAAAATAACTATTATATCCATTATTGTTTAATGTAATCATCCTTCTTGATATGTAGAAAATAGTGAAAAATTACAGAAAATTTGTGCATTTCTTGGGCAGCAGATTCTGCTGCTTTTTTTTTAAAACCGGTGTTTGTTAAATTCGACCGAATATGGTCGAATTTAACAAATAATTTCGACTGTATTCGGTCGAATTTAGCATACTAAATTCGACCATATTTAGTCGAATTAAATTCACTTTGGGCGCCAAAATTCGAAATTTTGAAATTTTTACCAAAATTTGAAAATTTCAAAATTTTGAAATATTTGGACGAATTTAGTGGGTTGAATTTATATGGTCAAAAATAGACAGTCGAAATTAGCTATTTTCGACCGTTTTGAGCAATTTCGACCAAGTTAAAAACGACCTTTTTATTTTTGGTCGAAATTAGTTAAATTCGACCGTTTGCGGTGGAAATTAGCTAATTTCGACCGTTTTTTAAGGTCGAAATTAGCCGAATTTTTTGTAGTGTAGGGTTCTTTAATTGGGTTCTTTAATTGGGGCTTAACTGTTATAATATTTAATTAGGGTTCTCTAATTGGGTTCTTGAATTTGGGTCTTCACAATGCATGCATAATTGGGTTCTTTAATTTACTGTTTGCATAAAAATATTGTACGTTATTGGTCAAACAGTTTTCAAGCATTGTGTTCTTTTTCTATGCGGGTTATGCGGGTTATACTGTATATTCAAGTAGATTAAGATTAGAGATATTGAGTAGTATTCTCCGATGTTATTATTGTTATTGTTTTACTGATTCTCTAATGTATTGTTTTGTTGTGTTTTATTGTTTCTCTTATCGTAAATGATATTAGTACTTTCAAAAAAATGATGTTATTGATAAACGTGAGAGACGTGCTGCAAAGGAGTCACAAATTTTCTCAGCTCCAAGGTCCATCAAATCCTTTTATTTCAGAAAGACCAAAGTGATTTGATGTCACAGAGAGGAAAATTTATGCAGTACATAACTTAAATATATAAAAACCTAAATGTGTTAATGGATATTATTTGGAAGCAGGTTTGAAACACTAACCTGTATAAACTGTTGAATTTGTTGGAGTAAAAACTGGTAGTATCTAGGAATTGAGTAGCTATTTCTTCGAATTCTTGAGACCCCAAAATAATTGAATACAAAATCGTTTGTTCCTGCGCTTATAATTTATAACCAGAAGTTCAGTTCTTTCATTCCCGATTTGGGCTTCAACTCTTGATTTATACTCTCTGAAGTAGTCCATTTGTTTTGGCATTGAGATTACGGCACCCTGCAGATTAGTTTAAAAACAAAAGGAAATATTATAATGGATAAGGTGGTACGTTTGCCTATCAATTCAGACAAGGATAAGAGAAACTTCGTGTATTGTACATATAATTCAGATCTTTCCACATACATATAATTCAGCTCCCGATTGTTTTCTTTTTTTTAACTATGTTTCGTTATTCGATTTATATTTTTCCAGAAATTACAGCAAGAATTATTTGATAAGCCTGGTTCCCATCCTTTCGATGAGGTATTTGTTATTCTGTATTGAGTTTTTTTACTCGATTTGCATTATTACTTACTCAAACTTATTATGTACTTTTGTCTATTTGATGTTATATACTTTACTAAAATATTGGAAACCATCAGTCTCTAAATCAGCAGCTAGCCTATTACCTTCTTCAGAGAGGTTTCAGTTTTCTCCTTTACTTTATTTAATACGCAATTTTTTTGTTAATAAGTTATTGATCACGTAATTTTACCAAATCCTATTCAGGTTCTTGCACTATGTGATCATCCTGCCATCTTGGACAAGAGTGAAACGCAAGGTTTCTTCAGGTGTGTAACTCTGACTTTACTGATTCTCCGTTGTGTTAATAATGTAGTTTTAATCTACAACTTTAAGTTATTTAACTGTTTCTATACTTTGAGAGCAACATATGATTCCCAGGTCCATATTATGTTCTAAGATTTAATAGACACTGATCATTCTGGGGGAACCTAACATCTAATGTAAAGAACGTAGCTAGTATGAGAATATGGTTAAAATCTGAAATTCCAATTCCAGTGTGTCACCTATCTGCTATCACAGTTAAATCCTATCTAATATGATGAGGAACTTATGGCTAAACACATAGAGGGGAAGGGTAAAATTGGACTATAAGCTGAAAGAAGAAATCTCTACATCAAGAAAAGTATTGCAAACATATGAAACCTATTTTATTGACCTTGTTTTTCCTAATATCTGATTGCAGCGCTGATTCTATTGAAAGAGCTTGGAAGATACTTGATCAAATTTCTGGAAGAGCCACTGGTGCATATAGTCATAGCCAGGTACAACACTCGATTTTGTGTAGATCAGTAAATTGATTAAATATGCAATCATATATTGTTAGATATAATTGCTGACGTTTGTTTATCAATGTTTAAGCAACAGGTACTGATCAGAGTTTATCGGAAGCCGGTCAGAGTTTATTTAAAGTCTGACAGGGTGAAGAGTTTAAAGGAAGCCGGTCAGAGTTTGGTAAAGTCTGACAGGATGAAAGTTGACTTAGCTGTCGGTGCAAAGATAAAGATTCTAGAAGCAATATATTCTGAAGATGGAAAGAAGCAGAATATATTGATACAGCTAAGGAGACTGGACAGAAGACTGAAGCAATCCTTAATTGATATCAATTGTATAGCTAATTTTTAGGAGTATCAATTAGATAAGGATTGTATGTAACTGTGCACTATATAAACACAGATAGGTTATCCCTAGAAGGGACGCGAACATTGAATACATTATTCTTGTAACCTAGTAGCTCTTTGTGATTCGTTAACATCATAAAGAGAGAAGCTGTTAATATAAATACAGTTTTTGTTGATTCATAAACTGTGTTATTTATTGTTATTCTCATACATACTTGATTATATTGTGTATTCGGCCTAACAATTGGTATCAGAGCCAAGGCTGTTTAATATATACAGTTTTACGATTCAAACACAGTATTAATCATGTCTGAAGAAAATCAAACTGCTCCTAAGGCTGAACAGGTTAAGCCCAATTCTGTGAGTCGATATGAAACAATCAGGGTTCCAATTCTCAGGCCAGTAGAGTATCCGATTTGGAAGGTTAAGATGACCATGTTTCTGGAGGCTACAGATCCAGAATACCTTGACAGAATCTATGATGGTCCTCATATGCCAACTAAATTGTCCCCTGTTGTTGATGGACAAGAACAAAAGACTGTTCCAAAGGAAAAGAAAGATATGACTCCTGAGGACATCTCATCAATTGCAAAAGATGCAAAGGTTAGATATCTTCTCCACAGTGCTTTAGATAATGTTATGTCTAACAGAGTAATTGGCTGCAAGACTGCCAAAGAGATATGGGATGCTTTAGAAGTCAGATGCCAGGGAACAGGTGCTATCAAGAAGAACAGAAAGACAATACTCACACAGGAGTATGAGCACTTTGATTCAAGACCTAATGAAACCTTGACTGAGACTTATGACAGATTTTGTAAACTGTTGAATGATCTGTCTCTGGTTAATAAAGAATATGAGCTTGAAGAGTCTAATCTCAAGTTTCTGTTATCTCTACCTGAAAAGTGGGATTTAAAGACAACCACAATAAGAGATAATTATGAGCTTGCTGATACAGATCTTGATGAAATCTATGGGTTATTGAAAACTCATGAACTAGAGATAGAACAAAGGAATAGAAGATTGAGTAAAAAGACAAAATCTGTTGCTCTCAAAGTCGAGGAGAAGCCCATTAAGAAGGAATCATCAAGGAAGAAAGCCAAGGGAAAGGCTTTAGTCATTAAATCTGAAAGTGAGTCATCAAATTCTGATGATGACTCAAACTCTGGTGAAGCTTCTGACTCTGATGATGATGAAGAACAGATGATGCAAATGGCTGCATTGATGGTGAAGACCTTCAAGAAGATGTGGTTCAAGAACTTCAAGAAGGGAAAGAGATTCTCAAGGAGAGATTCAAATTCTGAGAAGAAGAATTTCAGAAAGTCTGATGGAAGGGATACCAAGTCTGGAAAGAAGGACAAATCTGAGATCCAGTGCTACAAGTGCAAAGAGATGGGTCATTATGCCCCAGAGTGCAAGAAAGGCAAATCTGAGAAAGCACTCATCTCTAAAGGCAAAGACTGGGCAGATACTTCAGACTCTGATGATGGAGAAAATTATGCTCTTATGGCAACTGTCAGAGATGAGACTGAATCATCTGAAAATAAGGTACCCCTAACTACTTATGCTTATGATACTGATAATATATCTGAGTTAAGAGTATATCTGAAAAGTGTTCATGTTAGCTATAGGGATCAGACTTTAGAAAATAAAAGAAGCAGAATATATTGATACAGCTAAGGAGACTGGACAGAAGACTGAAGCAATCCATAATTGATATCAATTGTATAGCTAATTTTTAGGAGTATCAATTAGATAAGGATTGTATGTAACTGTGTACTATATAAACACAGATAGGTTATCCCTAGAAGGGACGCGAACATTGAATACATTATTCTTGTAACCTAGTAGCTCTTTGTGATTCGTTAACATCATAAAGAGAGAAGCTGTTAATATAAATACAGTTTTTGTTGATTCATAAACTGTGTTATTTATTGTTATTCTCATACATACTTGATTATATTGTGTATTTGGCCTAACAATTGGTATCAGGAGTAAAGAATGATTATGTAAGGGTTAAACCACAAACCTTATGCACACACTGTGGGAGCACTTGGCATTCCATTTATACTTGCAAGAGTTATCATGCTATTTATCACAACTATTATGAGCTAAAACCCAACTTGAAGTGGGTTAGAGCAAACTCTGCAAGTGTAAAGTCTGACAATGTTAGCTTAAACTCTGTTGATAGTAATTCCGCTGCAAAAGCTAACACTGTTAAGAAAGACAAAGGATCCAAGCAAGTCTGGGTCCTTAAAACTAACACTTAGTATTTGTTTGTGATTGCAGGGTATAATAGAGAGCACACTTATCTTGGACAGTGGATGCTCAGGACATATGACTGGAAATAAAGCCCTGCTATCAGACTTTGAGGAGAAGGTTGGCCCAAAAGTTTCTTATGGAGATGGCAACATAGGACACACTCTGGGATATGGCAATATTAATCTTGGAAGTGTCATCATCACAAATGTAGCTCTAGTCTCAGGACTCAAGCATAATCTGTTATCTGTGAGTCAAATCTGTGACAGAGGAAACCATGTAGATTTCCATAGTGAATACTGTGAAGTCATCAGTAAATCTACTGGAAAAGTTGTTCTAGTTGGACATAGGCGCAACAACATTTATGAAGCAAGTTTGGTAACAAACTCTGATGGAAAAACAGTGTGTCTGACTGCAAGAATGTCAAATGAAGAGAGTTGGAATTGGCATAAGAAGCTCTCTCATCTCAATTTGAACAACATCAATGAGCTAATAAGAAAGGATCTTGTAAGGGGACTCCCAAAATCAATACTCAGTCTAGATGGCCTATATGATTCTTGTCAAAAGGCCAAGCAAAGGAAGTCATCTTTCAAGAGCAAATCTGAATCTTCAGTAGTGGAACCTTATCATCTTCTACATGTTGATCTCTTTGGACCAGTGAATGTGATGTCCATGGGCAGAAAGAAATATGCTCTAGTAATTGTTGATGAATATACTAGATATACATGGGTGTATTTCTTGTCAAAGAAGGATGAAACTGCTCAAACTCTGATGGATCATATAAATCTACTGGACAAAGGATCACAGCACAAAGTCAAAATTATAAGGAGTGATAATGGAACTGAATTCAGAAACTCAATCATGGAAGCTTTCTGCAAGGAAAGAGGAGTGAAACAAGAGTTTTCTGCACCTGGAACTCCACAGCAAAATGGTGTAGTTGAAAGGAAGAACAGAACTTTAATTGAAGCAGCCAGAACTATGCTTGAAGAAGCAAAATTACCAACTTATTTCTGGGCAGAAGCTGTTCAAACTGCTTGTTTTACTCAAAATGCTACACTGATCAACAAGCATGGGAAAACACCATATGAGATGGTGAAAAATAAGAAGCCAAATTTGAAATATTTTCATATATTTGGATGCAAATGCTTTGTGTTGAAGACTCATCCTGAACAGTTGACAAAGTTCGAGTTAAA
This sequence comes from Heracleum sosnowskyi, assembly GCA_030848705.1. Classification (NCBI taxonomy): domain Eukaryota; kingdom Viridiplantae; phylum Streptophyta; class Magnoliopsida; order Apiales; family Apiaceae; genus Heracleum; species Heracleum sosnowskyi. The sequence goes on from CM061242.1 coordinate 12,819,836, forward strand.
AGCTGATGAAGGAATCTTTGTTGGCTATCCATTGTCAACAAAAGCATTCAGAGTTTATAATCTAAGAACTAAGGTGATCATGGAATCCATACATGTGTCATTTGATGACAAGAAAATAATTGGACTTGAAGACAAGGATGGATATGATCAACTACGTTTTGAAAATGAAGATCTATTCTCTGATGATATAAACTCTGATGAAGCAGGGTTGACAAACTCTGACGAAGCATACTATGAACCTCTACTGGTAAATACTGGAGAAACTGGAAATTCTCAAATTGAACAAAATAGAGAACAAGTTGAGGGGGAGCGTGAAGAAGCTCAACAAGACACAGCAAATGAGTCAGTTGAGGAAACTGATTCAAACTCTGACAGTTCAAACTCTGAGCCATCCAATTCAGGGGGAGCCTCAGATGCTACAGAAAGTCAACATATGAATCAGGAGAGTATGGATCAAGGGGGAGGATCCAATAATGATGCAAGAAACCACTTACCAACAGCAAGAAGGTGGACACAGGCACACACACCTGATCTCATAATTGGAGATCCTGATGCTAGTGTGAGAACTAGAAGTGCAACAAATAATGAGTGTCTGTATCATGCTTTCTTGTCTCAAACAGAACCGAAGAAAGTGGAAGAAGCTCTTTAAGATGCTAATTGGATTACAGCAATGCAAGAAGAGTTAAATGAATTTGAAAGAAATGAAGTCTGGACACTTGTACCTAGACCAAAGAATAGATCAATAGTAGGTACAAAGTGGGTTTTCAGAAACAAGACTGACAGTGAAGGTGTGATTACAAGAAACAAGGCTAGACTTGTGGCAAAAGGATATTCACAACAGGAAGGAATTGACTATGATGAAACCTTTGCTCCAGTTGCAAGATTGGAGGCCATAAGAATCTTTCTGGCCTATGCTGCACACAAGAAGTTTAAAGTCTTTCAGATGGATGTAAAAAGTGTTTTTCTCAATGGGAAGCTTGAAGAAGAAGTATTTGTTGAACAACCACCAGGATTTGTAGATCCCAAGCATCCAGATTATGTCTACAGGCTTGACAAGGCATTATATGGACTAAAGCAAGCACCAAGAGCATGGTATGAAAATCTTGCTCAATTTCTTTTAGAAAGTGGGTTCACAAGAGGTACAATTGATAAAACCTTGTTTTATTTCAATTCTGGTGATGATTTGCTTTTAGTTCAAATTTATGTAGATGATATTATTTTTGGATCTACTAATGACAAACTTTGTAAGAAGTTTGCAAAGCTTATGCAGTCCAGGTACCAAATGAGCATGATGGGAGAGCTTAGTTATTTTCTAGGCTTACAGGTCAAGCAAACAGATGATGGTATTTTTATCAATCAAGCAAAATATACCAGAAATCTTCTCAAGAAATTTGGTATGCTTGATAGTTCATCTGCTACAACTCCCATGGCTACAACAACAAAGCTAGACAAAGACACAGGAGCCTCAGTAGATATGACAAACTACAGAGGAATGATAGGGTCTTTACTGTATCTTACAGCAAGTAGACCTGATATCATGTTTGCAACATGTCTTTGTGCAAGATTTCAAGCAGATCCCATAGAGCCTCATCTAACAGCTGTAAAAAGGATTTTCAAATATCTCAAAGGAACCATAACCTTGGGTTTGTGGTATCCTAGAGAATCAGAGTTTAAGCTAATTGGTTACTCTGATGTAGATTTTGCAGGCTGTAAGATAGACAGAAAAAGTACAAGTGGAAGCTGTCAATTTTTAGGTGACAGATTAGTTTCTTGGTACAGCAAGAAACAGAAATCAATTTCCACATCCACAGCTGAAGCAGAGTATATAGCAGCTGGTAGCTGTTGTGCACAGATTTTATGGATGAAGAATCAATTGCTGGATTATGGGTTAAGGTACTCTAAAATACCTATTTTCTGTGATAATCAAAGTGCTATTGCTATGACAGGAAATCCAGTACAGCACTCCATGACCAAGCACATCAGCATAAGGTATCACTTTATCAGAGAACATGTGGAAGAAGGAAACATTGAGCTTCATTTTGTGTCAACAGACCAACAACTTGCAGATATCTTCACCAAACCTTTGAGTGAAGCTACTTTTACAAGATTGGTAAATGAACTTGGAATGATCTCTGGTTCTGACTAGAGATACGGGTTAGACTCAAAATCTATACATGTTTGATTTTTAATGCTCATGATTCCTTGCATGTATTAACTGTTATGAGTACCAGTGTCATAAACTCTGTCGGTTAAACTCTGATGCTAAACTCTGTTAGTCATAAAATGTTGGTCATACTCTAATTGTTACAGTTTAATGCTATACTCTGATTGTAATTTTGTCTGAAACATATGGACCAATGAAGAAATTTGTATGAAGCATAATTCTCAGTAAGTAATTATGAATCCTTAAGAGTTGTATAGATTCTGATCTCAAACATGTGCAGTAAGTTAACACAGCATGATACTGTCTCTGTATTTATACCATCTCTTAGTTTATTCATCCTATACACTGAGTCTGTATTAGCTGTTTGCATTTTCTCTCATAAATTAATTATATTTACTGATGAAAAGTCTAAACTCTGATTCTTAATTGACAATAATTCACCCTCAAATCAAAAGATGCCAAACAGAGCACAAATTCCTTTGAGATCATGTTGTGCCTAGGAAGATCCAGGAACTTATTGTATGAAATAAGGGCTAAAATCTTTGATTTTTGGTGACTAGTGCCAACCACTGATTACTGGAAAAAAAAATAAAAAAAAAACATAAAAAAAAAACATAAAAAAAAAAATATAAACATAAAGAAAGGGGGTGAAAAACAAAAGATATATCCAAATGAAAGGATATCAGAAAACAGAGTTTAGATATAAATTCAGATTTTATGTTATACATGAGAGTTTAGGCAACCAGTTTTTACTACTTTAGTTTGTGGATTTTATGCACTTTGAGATGATCTAAATATTGATTTCGGTAAACTCTGCTATTACACACACATATTTTCACACCTGTACAGTTTGAGAAAAGAGTTTATTGACAAAGAAGGACAAATGGTAAACACTGATGTATTGTGTGACATATGCCGAGGTAACTTTGTTTTAATCTCTGATGGTTAAAATAATTTCTTTGTTTCAGACATTTTATAATTTTGAGGTTAGACATTTGTTTTTCGAAAAAGTATGATTGGTAACGGATCTATTTTGCATTAAACAGAGAAAAGAAAGAGTGTGTTTGATAAGTCCTGATGGTGATTAGTAGCGCTGATGAGTATGTTAGTTTACTGTTTAAAGTGATATTATTTCTTTCACTTTACAATTACTATGAGATACTGATGACGGTAATTATTGCTGTTTTTACTGCGCATGCGTATTGGAAACCGCCAATTATTTGCTGTCAGCGTATGCACGTTTGACATGTGTCCCATTCACATGATTACAGGAGTAAGACAGTTGTGTATTAATGAATAAAAACTCGACAGAGTTTCTGAGGAAACTGAAGCTCCTGCATCAGAGAATGAGGAGATTTTTGATACTACTGTGCCTACTAAGGACAGAGTAAATACTGCAACAGAAGCTCCTACATCAAAGTCTGATGATGTAGTTGAGGAAGCTGTAGATGCTGCTACAGATAATGGTGAAGCTGAAATTTTTGAGCCACAGGGATGTGATATGGATCTTGAAGCAAACACCTCTTTAAATTCTGAACATTTTACAGAGGGTTTGGAAGCTGATTTGGACACTGTGAGAATTGAAGAATCCATGGCTTCTCACACAGAAATACTTACTTTTGCAGTTGATAAAGGTGAAGAAGTCAATCAGCCTTTAGCTGCTAATGATACAGAAGCTGTTGCTACAGAAACTGCGAATCCTGATGTTGTTAAAAAGGATACAACAGAAAATGTTCAAAGGGAAACAGAGTTTAGTAATAATGCAAACTCTGATGATCCTGAAAAAGTGGCAGAGAATGTTCTTTCAGAAAATGAAGCAGAGGATGACAATGCTGAAGCTAGTCCTGCTCATTCTAATCCTGATATTCAAGTCGAGTTGTCTGATATTCAAGCAACCTCTGAAGAAGAAAGAGAAGCAAATCGTGCTACTGCAGAACATTTTCAGAATATGTACTTCTCAAATTGGTCAAGCAAGGATACTATCTTTTCCAATGAAAGAGCTGCAGATTTTGTCACAAAGTCTTCTAAAGAGATTACAAATCCAGAACTTCTCAGTCATCTCAAAGCAACTATTGTACAAATCAAATCATTGAACAATCGTTTTGATGATTCTGACAAGGTGATTACAGGATTGAGGAATGATATAACTCACAGAGAGCTTACACAGCAAAAGGACAAATCTCTATACATCTCTTTGTGTAAAGATCAGAAGAATTTTGATTCCAGGCTATCCAAGGTTGAAGAAAATCAAGTCAAAATGTCCACTAAGTTGGATGAAATTGCAAATTCTATTGAATTGCTCACATCAGTATTGATTTCTGATGCTGTCAAAAAGGGGGAGAGAGTATCTAAAGACAAATGCAAGAGCTCTCAAACTCTGACTCAGAAGGATGATACTGCTGATGGTGGTGCAAGAGACAAACATCATCCAAGATCAAAGAATGTTCAAAGGCAAGGGAGGAGGTCAAACTCTGATGCTCAGACAAATGTTGATGGAACAAGATATACTGGAGGGCAGTCTTCTTCAAGGGTTAGAAATTTAATTCTTTCCTCTAAAACTCCAGTTACTGATGAAGAAGTTGCTACACAGTTATTCTTAGCAGAACATGGTAAGAATGTTACTATTGAAGATATCCAGGCTGAAGAGCAATTTCTTGCTGAGGAACACATGAAAAATCTTGAAGCTGGAATCTACAAGAAAAAGGAAATCAAGGCTCCTAGAAAGAAAGAAGTTGGTATTTCTATCAAAGAGAATACACAACAGAGTATACAATATACAAGGAGACCTGTGATTGGAAACACTGATAAGGGTAAAGGCATAATGATTGAAGAGCCTAACCTGGAGAAGAAAGATAATTCAACCTCTGACATTGCTCAAGTTGAAACAAGATTAGCAAAATCAACCTCTGACGCTGCTCAAGTTGATGATACTACTAAAGTTATGACAACCTCTGACGTTGCTCAAGTTGTACAGAAATCTACACAACTTCCAGGATTCAGCAAACCAAAACTTCTTGAAGATTTAAAGCTTGAAGCTGTGAATTTCTCAGAAACCAGAACAGTATTGGGAAAAGAAGCCTTTGATAAATCTGGACTGGGTTCACACAGAGAGAGAAGAACTAATAACAGATCTCAAGACAAGTTTTCATTGGCAGAATTTGGAGTTGGAATTACTCAAGAAGGCCTTGACAAACTAGAATCTGTACAGATGATTTTTCACAAAGGAATCAAAAAGGAATTCTTGTTATATTTTATGGCTGATGGCAGAGTGTATAGAGTTGGTGAATTTGATATCCAGTTAAAACTCTGGGAAGAGCTAGAGTATGTTCTATATCTATTTGAAGTAAAGAATAGAAGTACTTATGATGCTGCTCGAGTTTTGAAGGAAAGGATGATGAAATCCAAAGTTTTGAGTGGAGCTGGAGTATCAAGTGCATACATTCCTAAATACAGAGATGCATATGGAAAGTTGGTAGAAATGAAAAGGAATAGTGCTAGGTTCAGAACTGCACTAAATAAAAAGGTTCTTGAGTTCAATCTAGAGTCTGATAAACCTTTTTATATCAGACTTGGCAATGAAATGGACAAAAACAGCATATATTCTTTGAGGGCTGCCATTTATCAAATTGGTGAAGATGAACCAGAAATGAAGGAGCTGAAGAAGATTATGATTGCTGAACTGAATAGAGCTGAGAAGCAACTACTGTCAGATTATATCAGGACAGTGCCTGATATTCAAGAGATTAAGTAAAGTCTGACTGTAAGTTTTTATGTTTTCTGTTCTAAGTTAAATTTAAACTCTGTTTTAAAATTAAACTCTGACATATGTTAAACACTGCATTTGTTATATGTTTTGACATCATCAATTATCTTTTTAACTTGTACATTTTATTATGAACAAGTTGGGGGAGATTGTTAGATATAATTGCTGACGTTTGTTTATCAGTGTTTAAGCAACAGGTACTGATCAGAGTTTATCGGAAGCCGGTCAGAGTTTATTTAAAGTCTGACAGGGTGAAGAGTTTAAAGGAAGCCGGTCAGAGTTTGGTAAAGTCTGACAGGATGAAAGTTGACTTAGCTGTCGGTGCAAAGATAAAGATTCTAGAAGCAATATATTCTGAAGATGGAAAGAAGCAGAATATATTGATAAAGCTAAGGAGACTGGACAGAAGACTGAAGCAATCCTTAATTGATATCAATTGTATAGCTAATTTTTAGGAGTATCAATTAGATAAGGATTGTATGTAACTGTGTACTATATAAACACAGATAGGTTATCCCTAGCAGGGACGCGAACATTGAATACATTATTCTTGTAACCTAGTAGCTCTTTGTGATTCGTTAACATCATAAAGAGAGAAGCTGTTAATATAAATACAGTTTTTGTTGATTCATAAACTGTGTTATTTATTGTTATTCTCATACATACTTGATTATATTGTGTATTCGGCCTAACATATATATATATTCCTAATTAACGTCTTGTTTACTAGCACAAGAGATGAAGGAGAAAGTTGACAAAAAAGTTTAAGAGGTGATGACAAAGTTGGCTGAGAAGAATCTGGGGTTGAAGTTTAATATTGACGAGTCAAGTGTTTCTGGTGGAGATGACGACGATACTCTGTGATTGGTCTTTATTAGTACTTTATTAGTGTTTCTAATATTGTGATGGTACTTTTGAAAATTTGTTTTTGATGGTACTTTTGTGAACAATATTGTGATGGTACTTTATTAGCATGACTGTAAAACTAAGTTTGATTGTCTAAGTACCTTTTGGTGTTTGTTTAATGACATGGAATATATGTTCATGGTGATGCTAATCCAATGCATTTGGTTTTTGTTGGTTATAAAATGTTACTAAGATACGAAAATGTGTTGGCAAAAAATTAATGATATTGTTGAACAATTAATGTTGCAATAAAGTAAAATGGTGTTGCAAAAATACAAAAAAGTGTTTCACAAATAAGTGTTGGAATAGAATACTGAGTGTTGGCATAGGGTCTATTCCAACGCTTTTCTTATTGTTGGCAAATACAAGAAAGTATTGCCATTGCGGTATACGGTAACAGTTTTTTCATGTGTTACTGCAGGTTCATCAAGTGTTGGCATAGACCCCTACGGCCACATTGCAAAGTCCAACACTTCGAAAATTGGGAAAATTGTTGGCGTAGGCTATTTTTTGGCTTCCAGCAACACTAATCATGATTTTTCACACTTTTTTTAGGTGTTGGCAGACCTAAAAATCACGAATAAGGCTTTAATACATATATGTAAAGTGCACACTAATGATAACGTTGCAGACCCACTGACTAAGGCTTTGTCGCAGCAAAAGCACGAAGGTCACACTAGTTCCATGGGTATTAGATACATGGGTGATTGGCTCTAGTGCAAGTGGGAGATTGTTAGTGCTTGTGCCCTAGAGACAATACTATAATGTTCTTAGGTAAGACATTTTGATTATTAATAAATATGTTCTATGGATTTTCTTTCAATTATTTAGTATGTCTTTATTAACTGCGATATAAATATTAGAATAATAAATGTCCTTGGAATATAAGCATGAATTCTATATCTCTAAGTATGTGACTTAGAAATGAGATTATATGAGTAGTGTTTATAATCCTAAAAGATCCCTAGTCGAGTATTATTATTTGAGGACAATAATAATGCATTAAGACTAGTATGTTTGTTGACTGATGACCACATCTCATTGGTTATAAGTATGGTGATACTAAAGTCAAAGACATAAGTGCATGCATGTTAACAGAACATGGCACTGGATAGACCAACCGTGTGAATTCTTCATGGTAAATGTTATCAAGTGTCATAAGCAATTCTCACAATGATAATGGTGTAATGATCTTTAGACTTGAAATCATTATATTTCTATATGAGAATTAATATACTTTGATTCTACTCAAAGTTACCTTTGACCGGGTAATGATAAAGGTGGACATTGGGTATATTATGAATCATATGAGAAATATGAATGATAGATATAGGATTTAACCCTCCTATTTTAGGAGTGATATTATTGGCCTCTTGATTGAGTGAGACTATGAAATGCATGGCCATGCTGAAATTGTGATTTGTTTAATAGTCTACTCATCGATCAAGTGAACCGGGATTGAATGTTGAAGAGGATGACATAAATCATGCCTCGAGTTTAATCTATAATATAAGGTTAAAAGGATTATATTACATGGAACATTATTCATTAAAGGTTTAATTGTATCACCAATTATTATTATTACTTGGGTAGCAGTGATGTATTACTAGATGCCGCTCATTATTTATAATTTTATTATGAGATGTTAAAATTATTGCCAACGTAATAATAACCTAAAGGGTTACACATAAAGAATGTTTTAAACGGAGCATTAATTAAATTTAGAATTTAATTGAATTATTATTATTATTATTGAATTATTGGATTAATTAAGTAGGACTTGATTAATTATATAATTATTCGAATATAATAAATAATACTACTAATAATCAGATTGGGTTTTGGAAGCCCAAACATATTAGGTATAGGCCCAGAATTGTCTCCATATAAATACATTAAGATGTATTATTTTAGGGTTGAGAAATTGAAAAAACGTTTTTCTTAAAAAACCCTAGCTGCTCTAAATCAAAGAGAGGCTATAGAGAGAGAGAGAGAGATTTCCGAGGGCAGTTCTTGGCTAGTACCAACTCCGGTGATCGTTGGACGATCGGGCGTTCGTGTGGACTGATTAGAGACGTGTATCGCAAGGCGGGACACGTGGTGATCATATCAAAGGACCTCCATTAGTCAGCCATTTGTAAAGCTTCAAAAGGTAAACGATTCTAATCACGAATTAAATATCGTTTTTTGCATGGATCCTGCGGAGGGTTTCTTTAATTTTTTGTTTTACGCATTTTTCCGTTGCATTTTCATGCCCGAAACCCTTCAATGGATCAGAGCTACTTGCGAAAAGTTTTTAATTCATTTATATGTTTACTGTTTTGATGATAAAATCATGTTTGCGACTATCATGATTGATGCGTTGTTTTTATGAAAACATGAATATTGTATTGATGTATATACATAAATTGTATAATAATGATGATTGAGATGATCATATGATGATCATATAATCTGTATGTATACTGATATATACATGATATAGTTTTGTTCTTGTTATGAGAATCGTATTCGATACGATTTCTGATTGGCTGCGCAGATTTGGTGAAATTTGCATACTGTCTCAGAATTTCGCCGAAAATACCTTTTCAGAAAGGGAAATGGGCGTATGAACAATACGGACTTTGTCACGCGTTCAGCTGTAAGGCGTTTGACGTCGTTTACTGTCTGTAAACAGCGATTTATTGTTTTCATAATTCTGATTTTAATTTTCTGATTCACACTTTATTTGATTTTGTGATTGGATCATGAAAAATATGATATGGTGTGATATGTTGATTCAATATGAGATGTTCTTAACTGTTAATTGAGCATGGTGTATGGTTATGGCCCTAAGACCCATAGGTTAGTGGTTTTTGATTATGGTTTTGGTTTTAAATACGACTTGCATGTCGTTCATTCTTGTAATGATTAAATCTCGAATGTAACTCGAGTTTCTCTTGTAAGTTTATTAGATTAGCTTTTCATATTATGTAATTGATGATATGAAGACATGGAGGCATGCCAAGGAGGCGATCAAAGGAGACATTACAAGGAAGCACGAAGACATGTGTAATTTATTATGTTGTATTTGATACCACCATAGATTGATCTTGGTTTTTCCTTAGCTTGGAAAAATCGCATAGGATTGGGCCATAACCAAGCACGTTTACTTTACGCACTTTACATATATGATGCATGTGATGATGATATGTATGCGTAGTGATAATGATGCATGTTTTAATTAGATTAAACATGTATGTATTAGATACATCACCCATGCCATGCCTGCTAAACAAGATAAAATCTTTAACGATTTTTCGATTTTTTGATATGGGGCGATTTTGACAAAAAATACAAGCAGCGCTTGTAAGAAAGGCGGGTTTTAAGTGAGACCACTGTGACTCCTCCGTTGGACTGTAAATCAAACCATTGATGAATTTTGAATTGAAGTACTTAGTTCAAGGAAAAATTGGGAATCTCTTGATGATGGGATCATGGTCGTTTTAATAATAAAATCCCTAAATTTAAAATATTAAGTCACTTAGATGTCTTCCAATGGGCAACACTCGTCAAGACCTAGATCGAGAAAGAGTGGGTTCGCCAAAGCGAAGTACTCCAATCTATCGTGGTATGGCGCGATGAAGTAAATGTGATACTTAACTGTTAGACCATTGGGTTAGACTTAACTAAGTTACCACAATAGGATTGTGAACTTAGAGGCATGGAGTTTGGTATGATTTATTGGATAAATATGGACAAATGTTGTTCTACCAAACTTTCCAAGAGTTATATATGATATAATTGACAAGAGTTGTCTACCTAAATAAATCATGTTTTGGGAGAAAAGCCAAAGCTGACCTTAAGCGTGACGAAATATGGATCTTGGCTCACTAGAAGGATTTAGAGTAATGCCTTCCGAATTAATAGTTAGGGCTATTGATTTGATAAAAATAGTGGGAGATATATATTGTGAATATATATGGATAGTCACTTGAACATAATTTAATAAATCTGCAACTAACTTATTTTATGCATTTTAACATTGTAGATATCTAAATGGCAAACTCAAACAATTTCTCTGTGCGATCAGTCCTTGAGAAGGAAAAGCTGACAGGAACCAACTTCCTTGATTGGCAAAGGAATTTGAGGATTGTCCTCAGGCAGGAGCGAAAGCTTTATGTCCTTGATATTCCTCACCCTGGACCTCTTGCTGCTGAAGCAACCGAGGCTCCACAAAATGCTTATCAGAAGCATCTTGATGATTCTACGAATGTCTGTTGTTTGATGCTAGCGACTATGAGTCCTGAGCTTCAGAAATAACATGAGCGTATGGACGCTTATGACATGATAGAGCACCTCAAAAGGATGTTTGAGGGTCAAGCTCGTCAAGAGAGGTTTGATGTAAGCAAAGCGTTGTATGCATGCAAACAGGGAGATCGTGACCCGGTTGGACCGCATGTTCTAAAGATGATAGGGTATTTGGAAACCCTTGAGAATTTGGGTTACCCGGTTTTACCGGAACACCAAGCAGATTTGATCTTGCAGTCTTTGAACAACAACTGCACTCAATTTGTAATAAACTATATTATGAGTGAGATAGACAAAACACCTACCGAACTATTGGCATTATTGAGGACTGCTGAGACCAATATGTCAAAGGCTAACCCTGCTCCCATAATGATGGTGAATAAAGGGAATGCCAAAGGAAAGGGGAAATGGAAAGGCAAGAAGAAGATTGGATCTAAATCTGCTAATCCGAAGCCTGCTTTCAAAAAGGCTTTGAAGCCTACTGGAGGTGTTGCAAAAGGTGCTGCAAAGGGTGATGTATGTCACTTTTGCAAGAAGTCGGGTCATTGGAAGCGTAATTGTCAAGCTTATTTGGAAGATTTGAACCTGAAGGGAATGAAGTCTGTGAAGATTTCTGATTCAGGTATGTATGTTATAGAAGTCAATTTGGCTACTTCTACATCATGGGTATTAGATACTGGATGTGGTTCTCACATTTGTATAAATGTGCAGGAACTACAAAGGAGTAGGACTTTGGCGAAAGGAGAAGTCGACCTACGCGTTGGCAATGGAGAAAAGGTTGCTGCTTTGGCTGTAGGGACTTATAATTTATCGTTGCCCACTGGGCTTATTTTAGAACTTGAGAACTGTTTTTACGTGCCTGCGATTTGCAGAAACATTATTTATGTTTCTTGTTTGGACAAGAAAGGTTTTTCCTTTACAATTCAGAACAATAGTTGTTCCTTTGGTTTGAATAATGTTACCTATGGGGTTGCACGTTTATTTAATGGTTTATATATTCTTGATCTTGATATTCCTGTCTATAATGTAAATAATAAACATATTAAGGCTAATGACTCAAATCAAACATACCTTTGGCATTGTCGTTTAGGCCATATAAATGAGAAACGCATTTCCAAGTTACATAAGGATGGATACTTGGATAAGTTTGATTTTGAATCATACGAAGAATGCGAACCTTGTCTCATTGGAAAAATGACTAAAGCTCCTTTTACCGGAACTGGTGAGAGGGCCACCGAACTATTAGAACTCATACATAGTGATGTATGTGGTCCAATGCGTACGATGGAAAGAGGTGGCTTTTATTACTTCATAACCTTTACTGATGATTTTAGTAGATACGGATATGTGTATCTTTTAAAGAACAAATCCGAATCATTTGAAAAATTCAAAGAGTACAAGGCAGAAGTGGAAAAGCAAATAGGCGGAAGTATTAAAACTCTACGATGTGATCGTGGAGGTGAGTACTTAAGCTTAGAATTTAAGAATTACTTAAAGGAGTGTGGTATTGTATCACAGCTCACACCTCCTGGAACACCACAGTGGAATGGTGTATCTGAAAGGAGAAATCATACCTTATTGGACATGGTGCGATCGATGATGAGTCTATCGGATCTTCCAATTAGTTTTTGGGGTTATGCTCTAGAAACGGCTACACACACACTTAACCGAGTTCCTACTAAATCGGTTCAAACTACACCATATGAGATATGGACTGAGAAACGTCATAGCATGTCCTTTTTGAAAGTATGGGGATGTGAAGCGTTTGTGAAACGTTTAGTCACTGACAAGCTAGGACCGAAATCAGACAAATGTAATTTTGTGGGATACCCAAAAGAAACTAAAGGGTATTATTTCTATAATCGTACCGAGAGCAAAGTGTTTGTTGCTCGAACTGTTGTATTTCTTGAAAGAGAACTGTTCTCTAAGAAAAACAGTGGGAGTATAATAGATCTCGATGAAGTTTGAGAACCACAGAATGACATTGAACCAGAGTTGGAACATGAGCACGAAGTACATGAAAATGTTACTGCTCAAGAAACACAGGTTGTTCGTAGATCTGGTAGGATTCGCCACGAGCCTGAGAGATATTATGGATTTCTCTTAACTCAGACTGGCGATGTAATGCTTATGGATGAAGATGAGCCTCTTACCTATCAGGATGCTATGAATAGTCCAGATTCTGAGAGATGGCTGAAAGCTATGAAATCTGAGATGGATTCCATGTATGAAAACAAAGTATGGACTTTGGTTGAACCACCTGAAGGGGTAAAACCTATTGGGTGCAAATGGGTTTTCAAGAAGAAAACAAACATGGATGGTAATGTAATGACCTACAAAGCAAGACTAGTGGCGAAAGGTTTCAAACAAATTCATGGTATTGACTATGATGAAACTTTCTCACCAGTAGCTATGGTCAAGTCCATCAGGATTTTTCTTGCGATAGCAGCTTACTATGACTATGAAATCTGGAAAATGGATGTCAAAACCGCTTTCTTAAATGGGAGCTTAGAAGAGGATGTGTATATGATACAACCAGAAGGTTTTGTCGATCCGAGATTTGCTAGAATGGTTTGTAAGCTACTACGATCTATTTATGGATTGAAGCAGGCCTCAAGGAGTTGGAACATTCGTTTTGATATAACAGTCAAAGAGTTTGGCTTTATTCAAAATGAAGATGAGCCTTGTGTTTACAAGAAGGTTAGTGGGAGAAAAGTGGCATTCCTAGTATTATATGTTGATGATATATTACTAATAGGGAATGACATACCTTCTCTTCGGGCTATTAAGACTTGGTTGGGACAAAGTTTCTCAATGAAAGACTTAGGCGATGCTACCTATATATTAGGGATCAAGATCTATAGAGATAGATCTAGAAGATTAATCGGCTTAAGTCAGAGTACATACATTGACAAAGTATTGCATCATTTTGGGATGCAAGAGGCAAAGAGGGGATTTGTCCCTGTGTCTCATGGGATAGTGATCTCAAAAGAAAACTGTCCTAAATCATTAGATGATAAGGACCGTATGAAAAAGGTACCATATGCTTCTGCAATTGGTTCAATAATGTATGCAATGATATGTACTCGACCTGATGTTTCGTATGCTTTGAGCATGACGAGCAGATACCAGTCTAATCCAGGTGAAGGTCACTGGACGGCAGTCAAGAATACTCTTAAGTACCTCAAGAGAACTAAAGATTCATTCTTGGTATATGGAGGAGATGAGAAGCTAGTTGTAAGAGGTTACACTGATGCTAGTTTCCAAACAGACAGAGACGATACTGTGTCTCAATTTGGGTTTGTATTTTGTCTAAATGGAGGTGCTGTAAGCTGGAAGAATTCGAAGCAAGAGACAGTAGCTGATTCTACAATGGAAGCTGAGTATATTGCTGCCAGTGAAGCGGCCAAAGAGGCTGTTTGGCTTCGGAAATTTATTGAGGGACTTGGAGTAGTTCCATCGATCGCAGATCCAGTTGATCTTTATTGCGATAACAATGGAGCTATTGCACAGGCTAATGAACCAAGGTCCCATTCCCGAGCAAAACATATACTTAGACGATATCATCTACTTCGAGAGAATACAAGGAGGGGAGATATACATATATGTAAAGTGCATACTAATGATAACGTTGCAGACCCACTGACTAAGGCTTTGTCGCAGCAAAAGCACGAAGGTCACACTAGTTCCATGGGTATTAGATACATGGGTAATTGGCTCTAGTGCAAGTGGGAGATTGTTAGTGCTTGGGCCCTAGAGACAATACTATAATGTTCTTAGGGAAGACATTTTGATTATTAATAAATATGTTCTATGGATTTTCTTTCAATTATTTAGTATGTCTTTATTAACTGCGATATAAATATTAGAATAATAAATGTCCTTGGAATATAAGCATGAATTCTATATCTCTAAGTATGTGACTTAGAAATGAGATTATATGAGTAGTGTTTATAATCCTAAAAGATCCCTAGTCGAGTATTATTATTTGAGGACAATAATAATGCATTAAGACTAGTATGTTTGTTGACTGATGACCACATCTCATTGGTTATAAGTATGGTGATACTAAAGTCAAAGACATAAGTGCATGTTAACAGAACATGGCACTGGATAGACCCACCGTGTGAATTCTTCATGGTAAATGTTATCAAGTGTCATAAGCAATTCTCACAATGATAATGGTGTAATGATCCTTAGACTTGAAATCATTATATTTCTATATGAGAATTAATATACTTTGATTCTACTCAAAGTTACCTTTGACCGGGTAATGATAAAGGTGGACATTGGGTATATTATGAATCATATGAGAAATATGAATGATAGATATAGGATTTAACCCTCCTATTTTAGGAGTGATATTATTGGCCTCTTGATTGAGTGAGACTATGAAATGCATGGCCATGCTGAAATTGTGATTTGTTTAATAGTCTACTCATCGATCAAGTAAACCGGGATTGAATGTTGAAGAGGATGACATAAACCATGCCTCGAGTTTAATCTATAATATAAGGTTAAAAGGATTATATTACATGGAACATTATTCATTAAAGGTTTAATTGGATCACCAATTATTATTATTACTTGGGTAGCAGTGATGTATTACTAGATGCCGCTCATTATTTATAATTTTATGATGAGATGTTAAAATTATTGCCAACGTAATAATAACCTAAAGGGTTACACATAAAGAATGTTTTAAACGGAGCATTAATTAAATTTATAATTTAATTGAATTATTATTATTATTGAATTATTGGATTAATTAAGTAGGACTTGATTAATTATATAATAATTCGAATATAATAAATAATACTACTAATAATCAGATTGGGTTTTGGAAGCCCAAACAGATTAGGTATAGGCCCAGAATTCTCTCCATATAAATACATTAAGATGTATTATTTTAGGGTTGAGAAATTGAAAAAACGTTTTTCTTAAAAAACCCTAGCTGCTCTAAATCAAAGAGAGGCTAGAGAGAGAGAGAGAGAGTTCTGAGGGCAGTTCTTGGCTAGTACCAACTCCAGTGATCGTTGGACGATCGGGGTTCGTGTGGACTGATTAGAGACGTGTATCGCAAGGCGGGACACGTGGTGATCATATCAAAGGACCTCCATTAGTCAGCCATTTGTAAAGCTTCAAAAGGTAAACGATTCTATTCACGAATTAAATATCGTTTTTCACATGGATCCTGCGGAGGGTTTCGTTATTTTTTTGTTTTACGCATTTTTCCGTTGCATTTTCATGCCCGAAACCCTTCAATGGATCAGAGCTACTTGCAAAAAGTTTTTAATTCGTTTATATGTTTACTGTTTCGATGATAAAATCATGTTTGCGATTATCATGATTGATGCGTTGTTTTTATGAAAACATGAATATTGTATTGATGTATATACATAAATTGTATAATAATGATGATTGAGATGATCATATGATGATCATATAATCTGTATGTATACTGATATATACATGATATAGTTTTGTTCTTGTTATGAGAATCGTATTCGATACGATTTCTGATTGGCTGCGCAGATTTGGTGAAATTTGCATTCTGTCTCAGAATTTCGCCGCAAATACCTTTTCAGAAAGGGAAATGGGCGTATGAACAATACTGACTTTGTCACGCGTTCATCTGTAAGGCGTTTGACGTCGTTTACTGTCCATAAACAGCGATTTATTGTTTTCATAATTCTGATTTTAATTTTCTGATTCACACTTTATTTGATTTTGTGATTGGATCATGAAAAATATGATATGGTGTGATATGTTGATTCAATATGAGATGTTCTTAACTGTTAATTGAGCATGGTGTATGGTTATGGCCCTAAGACCCATAGGTTAGTGGTTTTTGATTATGGTTTTGGTTTTAAATACGACTTGCATGTCGTTCATTCTTGTAATGATTAAATCTCGAATGTAACTCGAGTTTCTCTTGTAAGTTTATTAGATTAGCTTTTCATATTATGTAATTGATGATATGAAGACATGGAGGCATGCCAAGGAGGCGATCAAAGGAGACATTACAAGGAAGCACGAAGACATGTGTAATTTATTATGTTGTATTTGATACCACCATAGATTGACCTTGGTTTTTCCTTAGCTTGGAAAAATCGCATAGGATTGGGCCATAACCAAGCACGTTTACTTTACGCACTTTACATATATGATGCATGTGATGATGATATGTATGCGTAGTGATAATGATGCATGTTTTAATTAGATTAAACATGTATGTATTAGATACATCACCCGTGCCATGCCTGCTAAACAAGATAAAATCTGTAACGATTCAAGATTTTAAAATTGAACAAAACGAACATGAGATTCCTGTGTTTATGAAACACGGAAATAAGTATGAATTTTCGATTTTTTGATATGGGGCGATTTTGACAAAAAATACAAGCATCGCTTGTAAGAAAGGCGGGTTTTAAGTGAGACCACTGTGACTCCTCCGTTGGACTGTAAATCAAACCATTGATGAATTTTGAATTGAAGTACTTAGTTCAAGGAAAAATTGGGAATCTCTTGATGATGGGATCATGGTCGTTTTAATAATAAAATCCCTAAATTTAAAATATTAAGTCACTTAGATGTCTTCCAATGGGCAACACTCGTCAAGACCTAGATCGAGAAAGAGTGGGTTCGCCAAAGCGAAGTACTCCAATCTATCGTGGTATGGCGCGATGAAGTAAATGTGATACTTAACTGTTAGACCATTGGGTTAGACTTAACTAAGTTACCACAATAGGATTGTGAACTTAGAGGCATGGAGTTTGGTATGATTTATTGGATAAATATGGACAAATGTTGTTCTACCAAACTTTCCAAGAGTTATAAATGATATAATTGACAAGAGTTGTCTACCTAAATAAATCATGTTTTGGGAGAAAAGCCAAAGCTGATCTTAAGCGTGACGAAATATGGATCTTGGCTCACTAGAAGGATTTAGAGTAATGCCTTCCGAATTAATAGTTAGGGCTATTGATTTGATAAAAATAGTGGGAGATATATATTGTGAATATCTATGGATAATCACTTGAACATAATTTAATAAATCTGCAACTAACTTATTTTATGCATTTTAACATTGTAGATATCTAAATGGCAAACTCAAACAATTTCTCTGTGCGATCAGTCCTTGAGAAGGAAAAGCTGACAGGAACAAACTTCCTTGATTGGCAAAGGAATTTGAGGATTGTCCTCAGGCAGGAGCGAAAGCTTTATGTCCTTGATATTCCTCACCCTGGACCTCTTGCTGCTGAAGCAACCGAGGCTTAACAAAATGCTTATCAGAAGCATCTTGATGATTCTACGGATGTCTGTTGTTTGATGCTAGCGACTATGAGTCCTGAGCTTCAGAAACAACATGAGAGTATGGACGCTTATGACATGATAGAGCACCTCAAAAGGATGTTTGAGGGTCAAGCTCGTCAAGAGAGGTTTGATGTAAGCAAAGCGTTGTATGCATGCAAACAGGGAGATCGTGACCCGGTTGGACCGCATGTTCTAAAGATGATAGGGTATTTGGAAACCCTTGAGAATTTGGGTTACCCGGTTTTACCGGAACACCAAGCAGATTTGATCTTGCAGTCTTTGAACAACAACTACACTCAATTTGTAATAAACTATATTATGAGTGAGATAGACAAAACACCTACCGAACTATTGGCATTATTGAGGACTGCTGAGACCAATATGTCAAAGGCTAACCCTGCTCCCATAATGATGGTGAATAAAGGGAATGCCAAAGGAAAGGGGAAATGGAAAGGCAAGAAGAAGATTGGATCTAAATCTGCTAATCCGAAGCCTGCTTTCAAAAAGGCTTTGAAGCCTACTGGAGGTGTTGCAAAAGGTGCTGCAAAGGGTGATGTATGTCACTTTTGCAAGAAGTCGGGTCATTGGAAGCGTAATTGTCAAGCTTATTTGGAAGATTTGAACCTGAAGGGAATGAAGTCTGTGAAGATTTCTGATTCAGGTATGTATGTTATAGAAGTCAATTTGGCTACTTCTACATCATGGGTATTAGATACTGGATGTGGTTCTCACATTTGTATAAATGTGCAGGAACTACAAAGGAGTAGGACTTTGGCGAAAGGAGAAGTTGACCTACGCGTTGGCAATGGAGCAAAGGTTGCTGCTTTGGCTGTAGGGACTTATAATTTATCGTTGCCCACTGGGCTTATTTTAGAACTTGAGAACTGTTTTTACGTGCCTGCGATTTGCAGAAACATTATTTCTGTTTCTTGTTTGGACAAGAAAGGTTTTTCCTTTACAATTCAGAACAATAGTTGTTCCTTTGGTTTGAATAATGTTACCTATGGGGTTGCACGTTTATTTAATGGTTTATATTTTCTTGATCTTGATATTCCTGTCTATAATGTAAATAATAAACATATTAAGGCTAATGACTCAAATCAAACATACCTTTGGCATTGTCGTTTAGGCCATATAAATGAGAAACGCAGTTCCAAGTTACATAAGGATGGATACTTGGATAAGTTTGATTTTGAATCATACGAAGAATGCGAACCTTGTCTCATTGGAAAAATGACTAAAGCTCCTTTTACCGGAACTGGTGAGAGGGCCACCGAACTATTAGAACTCATATATAGTGATGTATGTGGTCCAATGCGTACGATGGAAAGAGGTGGCTTTTATTACTTCATAACCTTTACTGATGATTTTAGTAGATACGGATATGTGTATCTTTTTAAGAACAAATCCGAATCATTTGAAAAATTCAAAGAGTACAAGGCAGAAGTGGAAAAGCAAATAGGTGGAAGTATTAAAACTCTACGATCTGATCGTGGAGGTGAGTACTTAAGCTTAGAATTTAAGAATTACTTAAAGGAGTGTGGTATTGTATCACAGCTCACACCTCCTGGAACACCACAGTGGAATGGTGTATCTGAAAGGAGAAATCATACCTTGTTGGACATGGTGCGATCGATGATGAGTCTAGCGGATCTTCCAATTAGTTTTTGGGGTTATGCTCTAGAAACGGCTGCACACACACTTAACCGAGTTCCTACTAAATCGGTTCAATCTACACCATATGAGATATGGACTGAGAAACGTCATAGCATGTCCTTTTTGAAAGTATGGGGATGTGAAGCGTTTGTGAAACGTTTAGTCACTGACAAGCTAGGACTGAAATCAGACAAATGTAATTTTGTGGGATACCCAAAAGAAACTAAAGGGTATTATTTCTATAATCATACCGAGAGCAAAGTGTTTGTTGCTCGAACTGTTGTATTTCTTGAAAGAGAACTGTTCTCTAAGAAAAACAGTGGGAGTATAATAGATCTCGATGAAGTTCGAGAACCACAGAATGACATTGAACCAGAGTTGGAACATGAGCACGAAGTACATGAAAATGTTACTGCTCAAGAAACACAGGTTGTTCGTAGATCTAGTAGGATTCGCCACGAGCCTGAGAGATATTATGGATTTCTCTTAACTCAGACTGGCGATGTAATGTTTATGGATGAAGATGAGCCTCTTACCTATCAGGATGCTATGAATAGTCCAGATTCTGAGAGATGGCTGAAAGCTATGAAATCTGAGATGGATTCCATGTATGAAAACAAAGTATGGACTTTGGTTGAACCACCTGAAGGGGTAAAACCTATTGGGTGCAAATGGGTTTTCAAGAAGAAAACAGACATGGATGGTAATGTAATGACCTACAAAGCAAGACTAGTGGCGAAAGGTTTCAAACAAATTCATGGTATTGACTATGATGAAACTTTCTCACCAGTAGCTATGGTCAAGTCCATCAGGATTTTGCTTGCGATAGCAGCTTACTATGACTATGAAATCTGGAAAATGGAAAATGGATGTCAAAACCGCTTTCTTAAATGGGAGCTTAGAAGAGGATGTGTATATGATACAACCAGAAGGTTTTGTCGATCCGAGATTTGCTAGAATGGTTTGTAAGCTACTACGATCTATTTATGGATTGAAGAAGGCCTCAAGGAGTTGGAACATTCGTTTTGATATAACAGTCAAAGAGTTTGGCTTTATTCAAAATGAAGATGAGCCTTGTGTTTACAAGAAGGTTAGTGGGAGAAAAGTGGCATTCCTAGTATTATATGTTGATGATATATTACTAATAGGGAATGACATACCTTCTCTTCGGGCTATTAAGACTTGGTTGGGAAAAAGTTTCTCAATGAAAGACTTAGGCGATGCTACCTATATATTAGGGATCAAGATCTATAGAGATAGATCTAGAAGATTAATCGGCTTAAGTCAGAGTACATACATTGACAAAGTATTGCATCATTTTGGGATGCAAGAGGCAAAGAGGGGATTTGTCCCTGTGTCTCAATTTGGGTTTGTATTTTGTCTAAATGGAGGTGCTGTAAGCTGGAAGAGTTCGAAGCAAGAGACAGTAGCTGATTCTACAATGGAAGCTGAGTATATTGCTGCTAGTGAAGCGGCCAAAGAGGCTGTTTGGCTTCGGAAATTTATTGAGGGACTTGGAGTAGTTCCATCGATCGCAGATCCAGTTGATCTTTATTGCGATAACAATGGAGCTATTGCACAGGCTAAGGAACCAAGGTCCCATTCCCGAGCAAAGCATATACTTAGACGATATCATCTACTTCGAGAGATTACAAGGAGGGGAGATATACATATATGTAAAGTGCATACTAATGATAACGTTGCAGACCCACTGACTAAGGCTTTGTCGCAGCAAAAGCACGAAGGTCACACTAGTTCCATGGGTATTAGATACATGGGTAATTGGCTCTAGTGCAAGTGGGAGATTGTTAGTGCTTCGGCCCTAGAGACAATACTATAATGTTCTTAGGGAAGACATTTTGATTATTAATAAATATGTTCTATGGATTTTCTTTCAATTATTTAGTATGTCTTTATTAACTGCGATATAAATATTAGAATAATAAATGTCCTTGGAATATAAGCATGAATTCTATATCTCTAAGTATGTGACTTAGAAATGAGATTATATGAGTAGTGTTTATAATCCTAAAAGATCCCTAGTCGAGTATTATTATTTGAGGACAATAATAATGCATTAAGACTAGTATGTTTGTTGACTGATGACCACATCTCATTGGTTATAAGTATGGTGATACTAAAGTCAAAGACATAAGTGCATGTTAACAGAACATGGCACTGGATAGACCCACCGTGTGAATTCTTCATGGTAAATGTTATCAAGTGTCATAAGCAATTCTCACAATGATAATGGTGTAATGATCCTTAGACTTGAAATCATTATATTTCTATATGAGAATTAATATACTTTGATTCTACTCAAAGTTACCTTTGACCGGGTAATGATAAAGGTGGACATTGGGTATATTATGAATCATATGAGAAATATGAATGATAGATATAGGATTTAACCCTCCTATTTTAGGAGTGATATTATTGGCCTCTTGATTGAGTGAGACTATGAAATGCATGGCCATGCTCAAATTGTGATTTGTTTAATAGTCTACTCATCGATCAAGTAAACCGGGATTAAATGTTGAAGAGGATGACATAAACCATGCCTCGAGTTTAATCTATAACATAAGGTTAAAAGGATTATATTACATGGAACATTATTCATTAAAGGTTTAATTGGATCACCAATTATTATTATTACTTGGGTAGCAGTGATGTATTACTAGATGCCGCTCATTGTTTATAATTTTATTATGAGATGTTAAAATTATTGCCAACGTAATAATAACCTAAAGGGTTACACATAAAGAATGTTTTAAACGGAGCATTAATTAAATTTATAATTTAATTGAATTATTATTATTATTGAATTATTGGATTAATTAAGTAGGATTTGATTAATTATATAATAATTCGAATATAATAAATAATACTACTAATAATCAGATTGGGTTTTGGAAGCCCAATCAGATTAGGTATAGGCCCAGAATTCTCTCCATATAAATACATTAAGATGTATTATTTTAGGGTTGAGAAATTGAAAAAACGTTTTTCTTAAAAAACCCTAGCTGCTCTACATCAAAGAGAGGCTAGAAAGAGAGAGAGTTCTGAGGGCAGTTCTTGGCTAGTACCAACTCCGGTGATCGTTGGACGATCGGGCGTTCGTGTGGACTGTTTAGAGACGTGTATCGCAAGGCGGGACACGTGGTGATCATATCAAAGGACCTCCATTAGTCAGCCATTTGTAAAGCTTCAAAAGGTAAACGATTCTATTCACGAATTAAATATCGTTTTTCGCATGGATCCTGCGGAGGGTTTTGTTAATTTTTTGTTTTACGCGTTTTTCCTTTGAGTTTTCATGCCCGAAACCCTTCATGCGTAACACTTAAATTTTCAAAATAAATAATAAACAAAATTTCTAGGCACCGCTTACAACCACACCTCGATCCTTATATATTATAAATATTAGAATAATGTTAGAAAATTCAAAAATATCTCCTAAAATTTGTGCAAAATAAAGTGAATATGTTTTATAATGAATTTAGTAAATTTTCAGTTATAATGAATTTAGTAAATTTTCACTTAAAAATAAGAAACATTGGGCAAGTGATTTGCAATGGATATATTATTTTAGAAATATAAATTACTTATAAGAAGAAAATAAATATTTTTTGTTGTTAACCTAGATTATATGATTACTTAAAAATATTAAGTTATAAATAGATAACACTGCCAATAATTTAAAAATTAAATTATTATTAGAATTTTAAAATTAACTTGTCTTGATACATGTACTGAGTAACATGTACAGTTCAAATCATAATTTATAAATGTAAATTATGATAAATGTAAAAAAAGTAAATACACTAACATAAAAAAAAAAACTAACAACGTAAACAATTAATGAAAGAGAGACACAAACAACAATGCCCAAGCAAAGCTTATAAAAACTCAAGCACGCAGCTGTTACAAAACCTGAAACTATAGAATTTGAGAACATTTTTCGGAATTTTTTTTGGGATTCTTAGCATTTTCCGAAACTATAATCACTACATTACATAAGAAACTATAATTTCATATCTGTCCTGACATTTTTCTATAAATTTTGGAGACTTTCATCCCTATTAAAGATTTCGATATCAAAATTTAGACAGGGTTCAAGACCTTTCACAACTTCAATCTTTAAGTATACAAACTTTGTCCATCACTTTTTCATGATATATTTTATCTTGGCTACTGAATTTAGACATGTCAAATTCAAACCTGTAAGCATTTTGTTCTTGGAGTACATAGATGATAGACAATTACAATTCAATGATAAGTTGTCAATTTACAGTGCCAAGAAAAAAAGGAAAAAAAGGCATCCAGTAAGTTGAACAAATTCAAAAATACAATATCTTTGATTAGAAAAAAGAGACTATGACATTCCAACTCATGATTATATTTTCTCTCTCGTAAACCCAGCAGAACATATGCATCATTAGATAAAGTGCAGGACTTTCACAAATCCACGGTAGAAAGTTTTAAAACAACAGACTTCTTTGTAGCCTTAAAAATTCGATAGGGGTTTTTAGCCTTAGAAATTCGATAACAGACATCTCTGTCCATGACTTCTCTGTAACCGTAAAAAGTTGAGAAACCAGTTTAAAATATAGAAAAGAATTAAGTATGGACATATGTGTAGTGCTTAGTCATTTGGATCATCACCTGGAGTACATAAAAGTGAGATACAAACCTTCCTATTAGAATAAACTGCAACAAAGAAATAAGTTTCGGATTTTTACTACTCTTAAAAGAGTTTTAACCTTTTATATAAGCTACTAAAAAGACTAATCGTTAGAATGCCACATCTCAGATTGCCGAAGTCCCAGTTAGAATGTCACATCTCAGATTGCCCAAGTCCTATATATATATATATATATATATATATATATATATATATATATTCACTTATGAGTTATGTCTATACATGACATTGTCCAAATTACTAAGAAACATAGTATTTTTTTAGAAGCTCTCAGCCAATCAGATTTGTAATCATGAATAAGTAATATGGCAGCACTACATAATATTATAGATAATAAACAGTCCAGGAACTTACACTTAAAATTTATAAACTAACAGTGAAAAGCCTGCATCACTGACCAATACAACGATCACTCGATCAATCATTTGTAGGTGATCCTGCAAGTACAGAAAACAATACAAAAATTGGTTAAGCAAATATCATATTCTGCAGGAGAAACATACATAAAGGTGAGGCTCGTCGCTGACTGTACTTATTCGGGTTTTTTGGCCAACCAATGCACTGATAATTGTCCTCACTTGATGGCTTCATCCATATTTCTGGAACCCGTGCAAACGAAAAAAATCCATAAAAACCCCAATTTCAGAAAAAAAAAATCAAGCCAATCAGCGTTCATAAGCATTAAAACAGTAACTTAAAAAGAATCGATTTCATGAAATTGACATGGAGCATCCAGACACTATACTAAGTTAATTAGGAATAGAAATGTCCTTAATTTTAAATAAAGGTTATAGTTGAAATAACATTCTTGTTTTCCACCCGGAAATAACAGTTTCTTCAAATTTGATTCTTCCCAATGCTTTAGTAAGAATGTCCGCCCTTTGCTCTTGAGTGACTACATATTTAACTATCAGTTCACCTCGTTCGATGCATTCACGAATAAAATGGAAACGGACGTCTATGTGCTTGCTCCTACCATGTAGCACTGGATTCTTCATTAGCTCAATAGCAGACTTATTGTCGACGTGAAGCATAACTGGTCCAACTGGTTGTCTCAAGATTTCACTCAATAAACCACGGAGCCATATACTTTGGCAAGCTGCTGTAGTGGCTGCCATATACTCTGCCTCACATGAGGACAAAGCAACTACCTTCTGTTTCTGCGAAGTCCAGGATATCAGGTTCCTGTTAAGATAAAAACACATACCTCCGGTGCTTCTCCTATCTATAACATCTCCAACCAAATCGCTATCTGAAAAACCATATAAGATCTTGCCATCCTTCTCGCTTGCATATACCAGACCATAATCAGTTGTTCCTCTAATGTACCTTAAAATATGCTTCACCGCTTGTTTATGTTTGACTGTAGGACTCTCCATAAACGTGCTCACCACTCCCACAGCGTATGAAATGTCTGGTCGAGTGTGTGTTAAATAGCGTAAACTTCCAACAATGCATCTGTACTCTATAGCATCCACCAGGGTGCCCCCTTCATCTTTATCTAACTGCAGTTTGTGTTCCATGCGATACTTAGACGGATTGCAACTTAACATTCCAGATTTATTCAATAGTTTCTTGGCATATGCTGACTGCTTTAGAGTCGTACTCATACTTCCTTGGTTCACTTCTATACCGAGATAAAATGTCAATAGTCCCAAATCGCTCATTTCGAATTGCTTGTTCATCTGATGCTTAAATTCTTGAATTTCTCGTTTGTCTGATCCAGCAACCAATAGGTCATCAACATAAACTCCCACTATAAGTGTACTTCCATTTCCGCTCTTTGTATATACGGCATGTTTGTGTAAACATCTGTTAAAACCCAGTTCCTTCAAACACTTGTCTAACTTGGCATTCCACGCCCTAGGAGCTTGACGTAGCCCATACAATGCTTTCCTCAATCTATATATCATATGTTCTCGTCCTGGCTTTATGAATCCCTCGGGTTGGGTAACATATACTTCTTCAATGAATTCACCATTCAAAAATGCTGCTTTAACATCTAGATGGTGGACTTCCCAACTTTCTTTTGCTGAGAGAGCTAATAAGAGACGAACAATATCAAGGTGCGCTACCGGGGCAAAAACTTCATCATAATCTATCCCCTTTCTTTGAACATATCCCTTGGTGACGAGACGCGCCTTATGTTTTACCACATTTCCCTACGGATCATTCTTTTGTTTATATACCCATTTTAAACCTATTGGCTTGTGCCCAGGTGGTAACTTTATAAGTTCCCACGTCTCATTCTTCTCTATTGTCTCAAACTCCAATTCCAGTGCAGCCTGCCACTCTTTCTCTTTAGTTGCTTCCTGAAATGTCGTTGGTCCTTCCACTTTCAACAACAACAGCTCGTCAATTAAATCAATAATTTCAGTGTTGTCGTAAATATCGGCTAATGACCTGAATCGCCTGGGCTCACTACTCACTGCAGAAGACACACTCGCAGTTCCTGTAGGTGATTCAGTCGAGGTAGTGGTTGGGGTCTATTCGAACGTTGACTGCAGAGACGGTGACTGGAAGTACGACGACTGCAGAGGGATCATCGCCTCTTGCTCAGTTTCGGTGCTAACCCCTGTATCCACAGACTTGTTTATCTCGATGTAATTCCCAGGAAAACACACTTCAGTCATCTTTTCTTTTTCCCACGGCCAAGAAACACCCTCCTGCATTGTCACATCCCTGCTTACATGTACAGCCCCAGTTTTTGGATCAAACAGCCTAATTCCTTTTGTACCTGGTTCTTTACCGAGGTACACCACCAATTTACTTCGATCATCCAACTTTCGTATGTGCACCGATGGGATCTTCATATACGCAGTACATCCAAACACCCTCAAGTATGTCAAATCCGGTTTATACCCACTCCAGGCTTCATACGGAGTTCTACCTTTCAAACTTCGGGTAGGCAATCGATTCAATACATACACCGAGTGGCGTACCGCTTCTCCCTCACAAAAATGCTGGCAACCTGGAATTCTTTAAAAAAACTCCTCATCATAGCAGTAACTGTCCGATTTCTTCGTTCTACCACCCCATTTTGTTACGGGGTGTATGGTTCCGTGTAGTGTCTCTGGATGCCTGCCTTCTCACAAAACAATGTAAATTCTTTAGAGCAGAATTCCCCACCTCGGTCTGTCCTCAAAATCTTTATACCTTTTTCTGCCCCATTCTCAACCAATGCCTTAAACTTCTTGAACATCTCAAATGCGCTGCTTTTCTCTTTCAACATGTAAATCCACATTTTCTTACTAAAATCATCAATAAATAATAAAAAATACCGATTACCTCTATGATTTGTTGGTGTGATGGGCCCACATATGTCAGCATGGACTATTTCAAGAGCTTTCTTCGCAACACAACTAGCTTGGTGTGGGAAAGGTTTTCTTGATTGTTTTGACATCAAACATCCTTCACATTTTTTAAGTGGATGTATCATAGTCGGAATTCCGTATGCCATATTCTCCCTTGACATCAGTTTTAACGCTTGAAAGTTGACATGCCCAAGTCGGGCGTGCCACAGCCAGGTATCCTCTTCCAATTTTGATAGTAGACACGATGATTTGCTCTCCTCGAGGCTGATTTTATACAACCGATTTTCTGTTCTCTTCACCTTCATTAGCAGCTTACCACTGATTTCATAAACCCACAAATAATCCCCGTCAAGAACTACCTTATTTCCTGCTTCGGATAATTGCCCCAAACTTATTATGTTATTGCATAAATGCGGGATATAATACACCTCACTGAGAGTCCTTTCCTCACCATTTTTACAGTGGAACGCAACAGTCCCCTTTCCCTTGATACTCACCGTTGATCCGTCACCAAACTTGACTTTCCCGGTCACACGTTCATCCAACTCTTTGAATTTTCCACGTTGCCCGGTCATATGATTGCTGGCATCGTTATTTAGGTACCACACTTGTGATTCCTTTTGTCCTTCAACATTGCTTCGTAATTTTGGAACCACTGCGTGCTCCTTCAAAAGCATTGACTCGATCTCTGTTTTTCCCACCTCAGCAATCAGTAGTGCTGGTTCATCCTCTTGAATGTTCGAGAGATTAGCTTCCTTTTGCACGTCCCTCATGTCTTTACGTGGTTTTCGACATTCCGCAACAAAGTGTCCATGCGCTTGACAATTAAAGCACCTTACCTTGCTCCTGTCCCGTACTCCACGAATACTTCCGCCACCTCGAGTCCATTCCTTGTTGGTCCTTTTCAACCATTCCTCTCGAGTTAGCAGGAGCTGCCCCTCATTGTTTTCTTTCTTCCTTCACTCCTCTTCTGTCAATAGTAGCTGTCCGTGGCTTGTCTCAGTTGGCCCTTTCAATCTTTCTTCATGGGCCTTTAATGAACCGACAACTTCTTCTACTGACATCTCTTCCAAGTTTCCAAATTGCTCAATAGCGGATGCAATGTGCAGAAACTTGGAAGGAACGGCTCGGAGTAGTTTTTTAACCACATACACATCTTCTACTTTCTCTCCCAGAACTCTGATATTGGTAACCAGACTATTTAGTTTCAAATAGAACTCATCTAGTGGCTCATTTTCTTTCATACACAAGGCCTCGAACTCGCTCTTGAGGGTCTGTGCTCTTGCCGCTTTTACCTTGTCAGCTCCCAGAAACATGGTTTTAACAGCCTTCCAAGCATCCTTCGATGTCTTCTTTTCTGCAAGTGACAACAAAACGTCCTCTGGTACTCCCTGGTAGATGACAGCCAGGGCTCGTTTGTCAATTTTATCGTCTACAGGAGCAGTCGCCTTAGGATCCTTGGGCTCAATCGCCTCTCACACACCATGGGCCTGCATAAAAACTTTCATTTTGAGGGCCCATGCTGTGTAGTTAGTTCTTGTCAGCATCGGGTAGCTTAGACCGAACGAACTCTCTTTAGTCTTGTTTGTCTCCATTTGAAACGTGACTGAGATTGTCTCCCCAGCTCTGATACCAAGTGTAAACTTATAGACTCAATGCACACGCTCACTCTTGTATGTATTAAGCCAGAGAGAAGATAAACTGTGATTCTTATTGTTCAGGAAAACAACGTACAAGAAATTAGGTAGAAACATTAGAGAATGTGAACCCTAGAAAATAGGATCCACACAAACAAACTCCTATCAAGACTCTACTACTACTGTTACTCTAGTCCTACAAATACGAAACCCACCAGACCCGTTCTAATTTATAACGACTAGAAAATAACTAATAAAATATGTTTAGATTAATAAAGTATCCAACAGGAACTAGGGATGGTAGAATGTACACAATATACCCCTGCTCGTAAAAAGCTTTTTCATGAGGACTGAGATTGTAGAATTTTTGAAATTGAAAAGTTGTGATAATAAACAAGTATTCTAACTTTCATGGCTTGTTGTATTAACATTAAGATTAAGAAACTAGAAAACACATTGCAAATCACTTTCCCGCGCCCTTATACATGGTATTGTCCAAATCAATACGAAACATAGTATTTTTTTAGAAGCTCTCAAACAATTAAATTTGTACATTTTGCTTCAAGGCAACATACCTGCAAGGATCTTTTACGTTCTTTAAAACTTAATGGATGTGTAACAACGCCAACAGTAATGCTCCTTCATGTTTGCTCATGAATAAGCAATAGGGAAGCACGACAAAATATTAAAGATAATAAACTGTCAAGGAAACTAAAGAACAATGAACAGTGATAATAACATATCCAAAATGTGCTAGAGGTGAAACAACTCCACATTATTTTCAACAAGTAGGTCGCCTATTATTTTACTATCCACGGATTGTAAAGTAATATTGTATTAGCATTATATGCCAATATTGTATTAGCACACCAAGGGAAAACATCATAATTATCCAATATATGCCAATAAAACAATTTCAAAATAAACTCCTCAAAATATAAACCATTACCTTGTCGGAACGTAATCTAAATTTTAGGAGTGTATCTGTTATCAAATTTATATTGAACTTGATACCGGAGAGAAACATTAGAGGCTCAAACAACAAAGTAATAATAAAAAATTCTATTAGAACTAATATCAAACAGTTAGCTAGAACTGAGTCGCCACTGCCTATTTGGTAAAGGGTAGCTGCTAATGTTCTCCCATTGAATCTGCCATTACAAAATAGTTCGTGATTATCTTCACACATGATATAGCATCTGTAAAAAAATAGTATGTACATATATATGATGGACCAAATATTTATAATTGGAAGGAGAATAATATCACCATTCTTCCACAGTGATTGGAAGAATAAACACATACATGACTAATAGGGTGACTACGCAACATATTTTTAAGTAAACAAATAACAAAAGTTATAGAAAGTGTGACACCGGTTTTAGGATTCAGTCTTAAAACAAATTATTGGGTGCTTAATTAAACTTAGCTTGCAATAGAAACTGATGACCTAAGCGAACGACGCCACTGAAGGACCCAAAAAATGTATCAAAGAAATTCCAATCAGTACATCCCCAACCACATACACATATACATGATTTCGAGGAACAGATCAAAGAAATTGTCCGTAAGCTTAAACTTTTAATCATTTGTAAAATAGTACTACAATACACTAATTCATACCTTTTTAAAACTTTACAACAGATTTTTTGATTATACTCCATTATTAGTGCAAATTTGCTAGTTTAACAAAACATGAAAAATCTCTTAACAAACTTTGGATAATCAAGAAAATTACATACTAATTGCCAAAAGATAGACATGTTTTCGTACCTTTGTTACTCTTCTAGAACTCTCATCAAATAGTTGGAGTGCAACTAATGTGTAAAAATAATGTAAACTGCAAGCGCACAGTGTTTAGTTGTCGCAATCACAGATCGATCCACAGAGACTATGAATTTTCAAAACCCTAACAATTAACTCAGGCGAACTAATCAATAAGATTTGAGATGAGATTTGTTTAACCTAATTAACAATTAAAATCAGATAAGGAAAACCTAGGAATCCGAATCCATTAATCAATCATAATTAATATCAACTCGCCCTAAAATCAATTCTCTTTCCTTCACAAATAAGATATATCAATTAACGAGACAAGCATATACTATGAAACTTGTTATCTAATAATAACCTATCAAAACTTCATGGAGCAAGTAGAGGCTATGAAAAATAAATCCGGTAACAATAATATATCAAAATCACTTTGTCAATTGAACAATTAAGCACCAAGAAAAATAATGAGATCTAATTAATAGGAATGAGAAGATATCAACAATAATCAAATTAACTTCATCTTCATCCTAGGGCAAGAGATTTAGCTACGCATGATTATTAAAATTAATAAAACGCTAAAAGAATAAAGCATGATTAAACAAATAAAGTAATAAATATATGATATAAAATATAAACTAACTTGCAGGCACACGTGATGGCAAACAGTATTGTAAATCTAAGTTAATAAACTCAATAAACAAAAGTTGTTCCCTGTTGTCGAACAAATAAGCCAGTACGCCAACAATTGCTCGCCGGAAATAGTAAAACAAAGATGCACCGAAAATAAAGAAATTGCCGGAATAAAAATCAACGACTAACTATTTTAATATATAAATGGAGTGCATAAATATTTGAAGAACAAAGATAAAAACTATCAAATTCTAGGTGTGTCAAATACAAGAGGGGAGATTTATATATATAGGAAAAATAACGGGCTTGGGCTCTTTGACTACAAATCGGATTGTAGAAATATTTCCTCAATTCATTTTTCTTCTCCGATAAGTTTTCCAATTTTTCTCCAATTTTCTTTTGACTTCAAGTATTTACATCTTCTTGCCTTTTTCACATTTTTCTGCTTGAAATATGATTTTATTTATTTTCCTACAAAACAAAAGAAAACAATTTATTAAATAATAAAATTACGAAAACAGACATAAAATAGGTATTAAAATTTTATTGAATTATGGACCTATCAGCAACCAACTACAATTAGAAATTTTAAGACTAAAATCAACAGAATAACAATGTAAATTCTATTAGAACTAATATCAAACAGTTTGAGTGCAAAGTTTAAATTATTTAAATATTCAAAAAAATCTCGAAGAACAACTCATGCTCACCATATGACGCACAATCATTTTTCAATTCAAAATAAAGTCTTCGATTTTTATTATCAAAGGTGAACTGGAACAGAAGCATGTTACGCTCACTCTTCAATCGATATAAACAAAAAAAATAGTTAGATACATATCAGAGAGAAGATACAATTAGAGAGAGAGGGAAAAAGGGCAAACTAAAGAGAGAAATACATTACAGACTAGTTGACAGTGTTAGAAAATGGAAAGTTTGAGGCATATTTTATATATGTTCTTGATGGAATTTCTCACTACAAGAAAAACTGAAACAGACGACACTTATCAGACAACGGTCGGCAGTAAAAGCATTGTTTGAAATTTTCACACAACGGTTTTTGTTTTTGCAAAATCTGTCTGTTGTCTGAAAGACCTTCCACAACGGTTTCTAAAACCATTGTCTATTAGAAGGAGTAAAGCAGAGGCTTTACACAACGGAATTATAAAACCGTTGTCTGAAGAAAGGTCAGACAAGTGTTTCATAAACCGTTGTTAAAAACAGACAAGTGTTTTTTTTTTTTGTTACTTAAATGGATGTCACACAACAGTTTGAATAAACACTTGTCTGATTCTAACAACGGTTTACAAAACCATTGTCTGAAGAAACTTCAGACAATGGTTTTGTAAACCGTTGTTAGAATCAGACAAGTGTTTTACTTGTATGTGGACTATACTTAATTCACACAACAGTTTCTGCATACCGTTGTCCAATTGAAATCTTAGGGGGGGACAATTATTTTGGAGGAGTTAATGAGGGGGGACAAAGATTCGGACAATTATTATAAAAAATTTTATAAAAAAAACACACAACGGTTTTACAACTTAAAAACAGTTGTGTGACGTTTTTTTTTTTTTGAATTTCTCGTTCGTGACAAACTTTAATTGTGAACTTTGTTTGAATAATAAAGTTTATGTTTAATTGACACACTTAATTATAGGATAATATTCTTAATTAAGCCGGATATCATAGTTTGTAGTTCTCTTATCATATTAAGACTTTCGTATTATCCTCGTTATTATACTTAACAACATATAAAATGTACATATTTTTCTTTGTCGGACCAAGGACACCACACAATTTACTAAACATACAAGTCGGGAATGGCGTACAGTCTCGCTTATACATGACTTACATAATTTCGTGTGTAAACTAACATAACCCCTAAGTCGTAACCCCTAAATCGTAACCCCTAAACCACAAAACCCTAAGCACAATCTATTATTATAAGTATTATTTTATAAAATTTTCAATCAATAACATGTTCGGTATATTCAAAGAAGTGTAAAAAATAAGTTAGGCAAAGGTATTAACAAAAATTTTATAAAAAAAATACACAACGGTTTTTTTAAGAATAAACCTTTGTTGTACTTTACTTTCCACGACGGTTTTTTTGTAGAAACCGTTGTGTTATTACCACAACGGTTTTTTATTTATAAACTGTTGTCTGAATGATTTTACTACAACGGTTTTACAACTTAAAAACAGTTGTGTGACTTTTTTTTTTTTTTTTGAATTTCTCGTTCGTGACAAACTTTAATTGTGAACTTTGTTTGAATAATAAAGTTTATGTTTAATTGACACACTTAATTATAGGATAATATTCTTAATTAAGCCGGATATCATAGTTTGTAGTTCTCTTATCATATTAAGACTTTCGTATTATCCTCGTTATTATACTTAACAACATAGTTAAAAAAATAAAAAAAAACCATAAAATAGTTGTGAAGCATGCTCAATATTTTTATCATTACCCTCCACAATCATTGTATCGGCTTGTACACAGACGCCGCTACATTGAACTTGACAAAAACGTACAAGGTCCGGTTGTGCCGCATCTTTTCAAAAACGTTGGAACACTACTACTTTTGGGAACGAGACACGTGTCAGATTCAATGAATATTTTTTTTAAATGATTTCTTCGACGATCCAACCGTACGGATGTTAATCAGTACTCATTCTAGTGTTGGGAAAAAATAATCAAAAAATAACAAGGCCCGGTTGTGCCGCATCTTTTCAAAAACGTTGGAACACTACTACTTTTGGGAACGAGACACGTGTCAGATTCACTGAATATTTTTTTTAAATGATTTCTTCGACGATCCAACCGTACGGATGTTAATCAGTACTCATTCTAGTGTTGGGAAAAAATAATCAAAAAATAACAAGGCCCGGTTGTGCCGCATCTTTTCAAAAACGTTGGAACACTACTACTTTTGGGAACGGGACACGTGTCAGATTCACTGAATATTTTTTTTAAATGATTTCTTCGACGATCCAACCGTACGGATGTTAATCAGTACTCATTCTAGTGTTGGGAAAAAATAATCAAAAAATAACAAGGCCCGGTTGTGCCGCATCTTTTCAAAAACGTTGGAACACTACTACTTTTGGGAACGGGACACGTGTCAGATTCACTGAATATTTTTTTTAAATGATTTCTTCGACGATCCAACCGTACGGATGTTAATCAGTACTCATTCTAGTGTTGGGAAAAAATAATCAAAAAATAACAAGGCCCGGTTGTGCCGCATCTTTTCAAAAACGTTGGAACACTACTACTTTTGGGAACGAGACACGTGTCAGATTCACTGAATATTTTTTTTCAATGATTTCTTCGACGATCCAACCGTACGGATGTTAATCAGTACTCATTCTAGTGTTGGGAAAAAATAATCAAAAAATAACAAGGCCCGGTTGTGCCGCATCTTTTCAAAAACGTTGGAACACTACTACTTTTGGGAACGGGACACGTGTCAGATTCACTGAATATTTTTTTTAAATGATTTCTTCGACGATCCAACCGTACGGATGTTAATCAGTACTCATTCTAGTGTTGGGAAAAAATAATCAAAAAATAACAAGGCCCGGTTGTGCCGCATCTTTTCAAAAACGTTGGAACACTACTACTTTTGGGAACGGGACACGTGTCAGATTCAATGAATATTTTTTTAAAATGATTTCTTCGACGATCCAACCGTACGGATGTTAATCAGTACTCATTCTAGTGTTGGGAAAAAATAATCAAAAAATAACAAGGCCCGGTTGTGCCGCATCTTTTCAAAAACGTTGGAACACTACTACTTTTGGGAACAGGACATGTGTCAGATTCACTGAATATTTTTTTTCAATGATTTCTTCGACGATCCAACCGTACGGATGTTAATCAGTACTCATTCTAGTGTTGGGAAAAAATAATCAAAAAATAACAAGGCCCGGTTGTGCCGCATCTTTTCAAAAACGTTGGAACACTACTACTTTTGGGAACGGGACACGTGTCAGATTCACTGAATATTTTTTTTAAATGATTTCTTCGACGATCCAACCGTACGGATGTTAATCAGTACTCATTCTAGGATTGGGAAAAAATAATCAAAAAATAACAAGGCCCGGTTGTGCCGCATCTTTTCAAAAACGTTGGAACACTACTACTTTTGGGAACGGGACACGTGTCAGATTCAATGAATATTTTTTTAAAATGATTTCTTCGACGATCCAACCGTACGGATGTTAATCAGTACTCATTCTAGTGTTGGGAAAAAATAATCAAAAAATAACAAGGCCCGGTTGTGCCGCATCTTTTCAAAAACGTTGGAACACTACTACTTTTGGGAACGGGACATGTGTCAGATTCAATGAATATTTTTTTAAAATGATTTCTTCGACGATCCAACCGTACGGATGTTAATCAGTACTCATTCTAGTGTTGGGAAAAAATAATCAAAAAATAACAAGGCCCGGTTGTGCCGCATCTTTTCAAAAACGTTGGAACACTGCTACTTTTGGGAACGGGACATGTGTCAGATTCACTGAATATTTTTTTTAAATGATTTCTTCGACGATCCAACCGTACGGATGTTAATCAGTACTCATTCTAGTGTTGGGAAAAAATAATCAAAAAATAACAAGGCCCGGTTGTGCCGCATCTTTTCAAAAACGTTGGAACACTACTACTTTTGGGAACGGGACATGTGTCAGATTCACTGAATATTTTTTTTAAATGATTTCTTCGACGATCCAACCGTACGGATGTTAATCAGTACTCATTCTAGTGTTGGGAAAAAATAATCAAAAAATAACAAGGCCCGGTTGTGCCGCATCTTTTCAAAAACGTTGGAACACTACTACTTTTGGGAACGGGACAGGTGTCAGATTCACTGAATATTTATCGACGATCCAACCGTATGGATATCGAGATATATGTAATTTAATGATATTACAAAAGTTTTAGAAAAAAATAAATTTATTTGGTTTGAGATCTTAATGGTCAATAGTGATTTGACCAGTACTTCTAACTAGTGTTTCGTCCCAGATTGATGTTTCGATTTTTTTAAAAATATTTATCGACGATCCAACCATATGGATATCGAGATCTATGTAATTTAATGATATTACAGAAGTTATATCAACTTTTCAAAAAAAATTAAATAACATACAAAGTTATACTACTATCTCTTTATAACAAAAACACATTTCCCACCTTTGCCAAATTTTTACTTCCCCCCTCCCCGACCTTTCCCCCCTTAACCAAATCTTTATTCCCCCTCTTTCACTACCCTGCTTTTCTCTTTCTATCTCGATCTCTATTGCCTCTCTCTCAATTCAAAACACAAACATTTCAAACACACATACGTTTCATTCTCTCAAAAAACACACACACACACACCGATACACACAGACATATACAAATCTAGATGTTGAAACCCTAGTTCTAAATCGTGTTAATTAGTTGTGCAATTGCTCGAATCGTGTTAATTTGACGAAGCCCCTTGCTCAAAAGTTTGGTTCATCACTAATCTCAACAATTTGTAAGTGGTTTTGAATTCATTTTGAATTTTTGAATTTCGAAATTTTAATTTTCTATTTTACTTCTTTTAAACAGATCTAGAGCCCTTGCTCAAAGGTTTGGTTCATCACCCGTAAGTGATTTTCCATCTTCAGTTTTTAATTGTGAACTTATAGTTCGTGTGTGTATGTATACATATGTTGGTTCTGCCTATTTGATTATTACTTCAGTCGTATATTCTTAGCCAAAGGCTATTCTGATGTTCTGAAACTGGAGAATTTTGGGGTTTATTTGGAGGGTTTGCTCCTTTGCCAAGGAAAACGGCCACTGAAGATGTTAATAATACTGGTGATGTTTCTACAAGGCTTTTTAGGTACTATATCCTTCCCTGATTGATTCTATGTTATGCTCATCCTTCCCTCATTGATTTATGTCATGCTCATCCTTCCTTTGTTGATTCTATGTTTCTTGAAGATGCACTGTAAATCAATACATCCAATTTGGTTACAGATTTTGTTATGTGTACTTTTGATGTATCACCTCTTTTTCTGCTCTGGACTTGGTACAACTTCTTCTTGGTTCAAAATTTATCAAAGAAAGGAAGATGATCATTGCATTTTCATAACACAAATACAGACGAGAGCAACTCAGTGGTGAGCCGTAATTTTTTTACTTATTCTCACATCCTGTGTTTGTTGTGAAGCGTTGTGAAGGGGCAGCATGAACCTGTAGATGTTGAATCCCTGACAAGGGAGAAGCTCGATACTTATAAATGTTATTTACAGATGTACTATTTAACAAAACTGCCACTTTTGTTTTGAATGAAAAAGATTTTTTAAATATTATAAATGACCTGGAAGAAAAGATTTTGAAATCTCCATGCACTGGGAAGAGTGTTGGAGTACCTATGCTACTGAGCATTATCATAAGCATTTTACACGCATTGATGCACAAAGATTGACTTCTGCTTGTTTCATGGTTAGGGCAGAAACTTTTAAGTTGAATTTGACATCTGCTTTATATTTTGAGGTCTACTTTGTCCCTAATTATGTTGTATAGGTTTAGTACTACTGATGCTGAAGTGCAAAGCATTCTGCATAGTGCATTACAGCTTGTAAGCATGTTTTAGGCCATCATTTTTATGTTTCTGTAGTCTCTGTTACTTTTTGCTCTGTTATTGTGTTTCTTAACTTCCAGAAACATATTCAAAGAACCCATTTGGGAGAAGGAAGGATTTTGGTCACTCAGTTGCCCCCAGTCCAAATGGAGCTCCACCACCCATGAATTATCAGTAGCTGGAAGGGGATGTACTCTGTTCTCTATGCTTTGATCAATACAAACTGCTATGATAGGATGCATCATGCAGCTGTTGCATGCATCCATCATCCATTTCATCATCGAGACATCAACATTAGCATATCTTCGCATTTGAATGCACTCAGCAATATCATGAACATATTTTTTGTCATTTTATGTTTTAATACTGCAAGACATGCATTTGCAGCAGCATTTTAGTATGATTTGTTAACAATTGAAGGCTTAGTTATGTTATAGAGTACTGCATGTGTTTTAAGATGTTCCTGAACTTAATATCTGGTTTCCCCCCTGATCATTTCCATTCCGTTCAGAGCAAAAGAAACAATGTCAGTTGGACGAGCCCCCCCGTTACTCATTCTTTATTACATATCACTGTGTCGGTACATCTTATTTGTATAAAGGTCAGTTAGTTTCATCATTGCATGAAATCATGATTTAGCCATGGTATTATGGAGGTGAAAATCATGTCATGCATCATGATTTGAACTGAGTATAGCTATCACTTGTCACTCAACTTTCATAGCCAAAATTATCATCATTCACTTAGCAAACTAATTCTGATGATGCAATATCAAAATGATTTTAAATGAAGAATCTGGGAACACGTGTTGCTGATTTATGCAGGAAGTTAACTCAAAATGGCTTGGCTTCTGTCTAAGAAGATTGAAGGGGCAGATGCTCATATTTCAGGTAATGGAGGAGCAAGGGATCTTCGTCTGCCTTCACTCTGTGTTTGATGATTATTGATTTCCTAGAGTGGGATCCTGTTGTGGGACATTAATACTTGGCCA
This sequence comes from Heracleum sosnowskyi, assembly GCA_030848705.1. Taxonomy (NCBI): domain Eukaryota; kingdom Viridiplantae; phylum Streptophyta; class Magnoliopsida; order Apiales; family Apiaceae; genus Heracleum; species Heracleum sosnowskyi. The sequence continues at coordinate 12,859,602 of CM061242.1, forward strand.
GAGTCAACAGATGTAACAGTGTCTGAAGAGGGTAGAGGCAAGGTTGCTGGTGAGTATGCGGTGCAGAAGCGTTTCTCGTTCCTAAAAATCCAGTACTATTTTAGATAGTTTGATCATGTTACTCCATTATTGGTTGTTATGTAGCACTTCTGAAGCGCCAAGGGTTGAATGTGAAGGGCCTGCTGAAAGCTACGCCTGCAAAAGAAGAGCCTCATTCTTTTATTGATTGCACAGGAAACTTACAGGTATTGGCAGAAAAAATAGAAAGTCAGCTTAAACCAAATAATTGCTAAATGGATCATAAGAGTAGGGGAACCAAAAGAAGTAGAACAGTCTACTATTGCGGAAAAGCCACTGAACAAGTAAATACAAATTAAGCATATGACCTGATAGAATTTTTTTAATATGATGTGAAGTTATTTATCAAACATTTTATTTCTAACATCTGCTCTTTTTCTGACTTCCATTGCGAGCTTGCTAATTTTTTGTTAATGTTGACACCTCCAAATTTAACAATGTGCATCAGGCAGTATTTTTTCGCGATTCTTTCTAATTTCATGGATACCACACTAAACAGGTCTGGCATGTGGATGTTGAAGGGAAAACGCCTCTTACAGGTTCCAGTCTATCAAAAATTTACCGTGGAGATTGCTATATCTTTCAGTACATGTATCCCGGGGAATCGGGAGATCAATACCTTGTAGGCACATGGTTTGGAGAGCAAAGTGTTGAGGTGATAACTGCTTTTACTATCTTTCATGTAATTCCAGTTGCATAGCATGGGTATATCTATACTCACTTATACAAAAAAAGCTACTAACCCTAAATATTCTTAGCCAAAGGCTATTCTGATGTTTTGTACCTAGATCATTCATGTGCAGTTTTTTACTTGTTTCATGGTGCTGCAGGCTTTAAAAATCATCTAGACTGATGAGCCTTTGCTGCGTCCCTGTGGTGTTTCAGAGGTGCTGGCATGAGTGTATAAGAAGTGAAAAAGGTGGAGGTTTTTCGGAATATAAATGTTAGGTTTCGTCGAACTTGTGTAGAGAAATAGAGTATTCATTTTTGACACTGCATCATACCATCAGCTTTACTTGTACACTCTGACTTATTAGATTGAGAATTTCTAAGCATTGTAGATGTATTTTTTCCAGTGTAAGTACTAATAATAAAGTTATTAAGTCATGTTTGGGTTCATATTGAATTTGAAATCTGGGAAATTTTGTTTATTAAAGATTTTTTGTTGCACAAAAATCTAGCTTATTAGATTGTTTTTTGTCCAATACCGTTGTCTATCAAAATCAGAAACAAGTGTTTTAGAAACAAAAACTGTTGTGGTTCTGCTAATGTTCAAACATGTTTGTCTTTTTAAACCATTGCCTAACAGCTTTCAGACAACAGGTATTTAAAGAAAACAATTGTGCAAGTCAAGAATAGACAACAGTTTTTAAAAAGGAAACCATTGTGTTAAACTATTAAGACAATGGGGTTGTTCTACTAAAACCGTCGTAAATATTTAGATCACACAACACTCTTTTGGAAAATAAAGCCTTGTCTGAAAATTAAAATAACAACATTTTCTAGTTAATAAACAATTGTTGATTTATTTGTCAGACAATGGTTTCTACAACAACCGTTGTTGTTCACGCGTTTCAGACAACGTTTTCTAAGACCAAAACCGTTGTCTGTAGGGAATCAGACATCACTCTTCTGGAAAATAAAGCCTTGTCTGAAAATTAAAATAACAACATTTTCTAGTTAATAAACAATTGTTGATTTATTTGTCAGACAATGGTTTCTACAACAACCGTTGTTGTTCACGCGTTTCAGACAACGTTTTCTAAGACCAAAACCGTTGTCTGTAGGGAATCACACAACGGACGCGTCCGTTGTCTGAGCTGCGTAACAGACGGCATCTCAATAGACCACGGTTTTCTAGGGCATCAGACAACGGGCAAAAAGCCTTGTCTGATTCAATTATTCTTGTAGTGTCTGGAAACTAACAAGTGGAGGTTGTTCCTTGTAATGAGGACTTAAACTTTCATGTTTGGATCTAAGACATTTTCTTAGTGTAATCCATAAATAAATTGAGTTGAAATAGGTTGCTTGAAATGGGTTATGTGGGTTGGTTATATTGAAATAACTTGTATCCCACATAGAATTGGTAATGAGAGGTTGGTGGGTTTATATAGAAACATGTGCAAGAGTAGTGTACAACTACTAAGGCATGTGGGTGTGCATGGTGTTAGTATGTGCCTCACGCGCACACACACACGCGCGCGCCGCCGCCGCCCGCCTCGCCTCGCCCCGCCACGTCACGTCACGACTCGACTCGGGTCGGGTCGGGTCGAAGGGCGATTTGGGCGAATGTCTCGGCGTCTCGCGTACGCGAGGCGACCTGGGCGAGGAATTTTATTACCTGTTTATTTAATATTATTTATTGATTTAATTTAACAGTATCAGTATTTATTTGTAACAGCTATATGAACTGGGTCAGGATTTATATTAAATCCTGATGGACCAGTTCTTGGATCAAATCCTGATGGCCTGGTCAGTACTTGGAGTGAAATCCTGATGACTACTGATCCTGATGTCCTGCGTCAGTATTTGGATCCTGACGGAGTTAAATCCTGACGAAATCCTGATGGTCGATCAAGTACTGATGCCACTCCTGACGGACAGCAAGTCCTGATGGCTTGGAGTACTGATGATGATCAAATCCTGATGGACCAGGAAATCCTGACTGAGCTGTAACTGTTATTAAATCCTGATGACTACTGTTATGGTAATTAAATCAGAATATTTAGTATTAAATGTCATATCTTCAGTTACAATGTTTTTCTGTTTACGTTTTATTTTTGTATTTTATAAAGATACAAAAGATAACGTTTGAAAGTGCAGACTGATACGTAACTCTGAAAAACCCTAGCAACTATCATCTTCTCTGTTTTCTCTCAACACATACAGAATACATAGTTCTTGGGCGAAGTGAGGTGCAGGTCGCTGTTGATCATTGCCATATCTGTGAGTGGATTGATCTGTGCTGTTTTATCCTGGGAGTGATATTGCTGCAACCCAACACAGCGTAAGTGGGGCAATAATCTCTTCAAGAACAGTCAAGACTTCTCGAAGGCTTGGCGACTCAGCTGTTTTATTTATCTATCAGTATTTGCTAAAGCTCCTGAGAGATAAGTGTTCTTTCTTGTCTTGTTATTTTCAGTCTCTGATTATACTTTTGTTTCGACCTTGTGTTTGTTTCGTTATTTGGTAATTTTGCCTGTTCTTGTTAATTAGAAATATATATAACTGCCCTATTGTTGCTGTGTAGTTAGTAATTATACCCAACAATCTTGAAGAGATTAGTATTTCTGTGTTATATATTGTTAATTAACAAGATGGTTAACGGAACTGTAACTCCTGATGTTGCTATTGCTTCTGGTTCTGGTGTTACTGTACCCACAATTGATTGGACCACGTACCGTTTCCCACAGCCTATTGATTTGTCAGGAATGCCTGATAAATTCGGTGGGGGTGTTGGTTTTTCTCGTTGGCAGAAAAAGATGAAACTGTGGCTTACGGTAAAGGGTCTATGGCCGGTGGTGCAGTATGAGAAACCAGTTATTGATCAGGAAAAGGCTGAAACTGTTAAGGCCTATGCTATGTGGGAGGAAAAAGATGGGGTGGCTAGGGCTGCTATACTGGCAGCTTTGGCGAACACTCTATTTGATGTTTATTCATCTGACTCTTTCACTGCTAAGCTTTTATGGGAGAAGCTGGACCAGACACACAATACTGACTCGCAAGGGTTGGAGAAGTATTCTGTGGCTAGGTTTCTTGATTTTAAACTGGTGGATACAAAATCCATGACCGAGCAGGCACATGAATTTGAGATGTTGGTTCATGCTTTGAAGGAGTCCGGAATGGACCTTCCTGAGAAGTTTCAGGTTATGGCTGTGATTGAAAAGCTCCCTAAGTCTTGGGAAGAGTTTGCTCTCTCCCTGAAAAGACAGAAAGGAGAGATCACTTGGACAAACCTGATGTTGGACATCTCTGTGCAGGAACAACACAAGTCCAAACAGGGACATGTGATGCCTGCTGAACATGGGGGTTCAAAGGTGAATGTAGTGACTGTTGGACAGAAAAGAAAGGCTGTCACTAAGAAGGATAACACTAAAACCAAAAATGACAAGAACAAGGCTAAGAAACCAAAGACAAACAAACCATGTTGGTCTTGTGGACAGGTTGGTCATTGGAGCAAGGACTGTCCTACAAAGAAAGCAAAGAAAGCTGTTGTGGTAGCACAAGCTAATACTGTGCTTGCAACCACTGATGGGCCTAAGGTTAACATGGTTGTTGGTGAGGCTGTTGCCTCTGGAACCAATGACGGGTATGTTACCTACAACCCTGTACTTCTTTCCACTTATCTGTCACATGAATGGTTGATTGATACTGGAGCTAATGTACATATTTGTACTGATATTAGTTTATTTGTATCTTATCAACAGAGTCATGGAGTGACAGTGACGATGGGGAATGCTAGTGCTGCTCAAGTTCTTGGAATAGGAAACGTGGACCTGAAGTTTGCTTCTGGGCGTGTTCTATCCCTCACTAGAGTGCACCATGTTCCTGATATTCGTAGAAATATTATAAGTGGAAGTTGTTTAGTTAAGAATGGTTTTGAACTTTCTTTGAAATGTAATAAAGTAGTTATTACACATACTGGTACATTCTTTGGCAAAGGTTATTTGTCTGATGGTTTATTTTTAATAAATGTTGAACCTGTTTTGGGCAGTTTTATTAATGATAATGTTGCACCTTCTGTTAATTGTGTTGAATCATCTGATTTATGGCATGCTAGACTTGGTCATTTAAATTTTGGTGCTCTAAAGAATATGATGAATTTAGAGTTGATTCCAAAGTATGCTATTGAAAAGAAATCTAAATGTCAAGTATGTGTGACTGCTAAACAAACTAGGAAACCCTTTCATAATGTTGTTAGGGATTCAGGAGTATTGGATTTAGTACACACTGACATATGTGAATTTGGTGGCATGTTGACTAAGGATAATAAACGATATTTTATTACCTTTATAGATGATTGTAGTAGATATTGTTATGTTTATTTACTTAGACATAAGGATGAAGCACTAGAAAAATTCATTATGTTCAAAACTGAAGCTGAAACACAAACTGGTAAAGTACTTAAACGTTTGAGATCTGATAGAGGTGGTGAGTATACTAGTACCTCGTTTAATGAATTTTGCGCAAGCAATGGTATAGTTCATGAGGTGACTCCACCATACACACCTGAGTCTAATGGGGTGGCTGAACGAAAGAACAGAACTTTTAAAGATATGATTAACAGCATGCTTATTAATTCTGGGTTGCCTAAGTACATGTGGGGAGAAGCTTTGAATACGGCTTGCCATATTCTGAATAGAGTTCCTCTGAAACATATGGACAAGACACCTTATGAATTATGGAAAAGTAGAAAGACAAGTTTAAAGTATCTTCGTGTGTGGGGGTGCCTTGCAAAGGTGCTTGTCCCTGAACACAAGAGAAAGAAACTAGGTCCGAAAACTGTTGATTGCATCTTTCTGGGCTATATTGAAACCACTACGGCTATGAGATTTTTAGTATTAAAATCTGACATAGACGGGATAGTGGCTAATACTATAGTTGAATTTCGTGATGCAACATTCTTTGAGAATGTGTTCCCTATGAAGACTGGCATACCTCAAGGTATTTCTAATGAGGATCCTACTCACACATCAAGTTCTATTTCTGATCATGTGGAAAAGATGACAAATGTGGGGGCAGATCCTGACAGTAGTTCTACTCCTGACGAAGTAGATGAACCTAGAAGGAGTAAGCGTGCAAAGGTAGTCAAGGACTTTGGAAGTGATTTTTTCACTTACAATGTCGAGGATGAACCTTTAACTTTCAGACAGGCCATGGATTCTTCGGAGTCAAGGCACTGGAAAGGTGCTGTAAAAAGTGAGATTGACTCTATTGTTTCTAACGGAACATGGGAGTTGGTTGACCTTCCTCCTGGGTGTACTACTATAGGATGTAAATGGATCTTCAAAAGGAAGATGAATCCTGATGGCTCAATAGATAAGTATAAAGCTCGGCTGGTAGCTAAGGGGTTTAGGCAAAAGGAAGGCATTGATTACTTTGACACATACTCTCCTGTTGCAAGGATGACAACAATCCGAATGCTTATAGCATTGGCTTCTGTACATGGTCTTATCATCCATCAAATGGATGTAAAGACAGCTTTTCTTCATGGTGATCTTGAAGAAGAGATTTATATGGATCAGCCTGAGGGATTTGTTGCTTCGGGTAACGAGAGGAAAGTATGTAAGTTGATCAAGTCTATATATGGCTTAAAACAAGCTCCTAGAGACTGGCATAAAAAGTTTGATGATACTGTTTTAGAATCAGAATTTGTAGTTAATGAAAGTGACAAGTGTGTCTACTATATGGTTAAAGGAAATGAATGTATTATCGTGTGCCTATATGTAGATGATATATTATTGTTTGGAACCAATATTGAGATTATTAACGAGACAAAAAGTTTCTTGAAAAGGCACTTTGAAATGAAGGATATGGGTGAGGCTAGTGTGATTCTTGGGGTCAAGTTGATACAGTCAACTGATGGAATAACATTGTCACAATCTCATTATATAGAGAAATCTATACTTGAGAAGTATGGTTATTCAAATTGTAGAATCGCTAGTACACCGTACGATCCTAAAGTTGCCCTAGTCAAGAATAGTTCAGGTATACCTGTGTCTCAGTTAAGGTATTCTCAGATTATTGGGAGTTTGCAATATCTTGCTAATGTGACTAGACCAGATATTTCTTATTCTGTGTCTAAGTTAGCTAGATATACAAGCTGTCCGAACAAGACTCATTGGGAGGCCCTAGATAGAGTTCTTAGATATCTTAAGGGAACTATTTCCCTTGGTTTGCATTATCGAAGATTCCCTGGAGTACTCGAGGGATATAGTGATGCAAGTTGGATAGCTAAGAAATCTGGCACCAATGGAGTGACTGGATATTTGTTTACCCTAGCAGGTGGAGCAATATCCTGGAAGTCTACTAGACAGACTTTGATAACTCAGTCTACCTTTGAGGCTGAGTTGTGTGCACTAGATGCCACGGGGACGGAGGCTGAATGGTTGCATGGACTTATGTCAGTGTTACCTGTAGTAAGCAGACCGCTTCCAGCCATTGCTGTTCATTGTGATAGCCGTACAACTATCGACAAGATCAGTAGTGAAAAGTATAATGCTAAAACAAAGAGACACATCCAAGTTAGACTTAAGTCTATAAGGGGTCTAGTGTCTGAGAGGATTATTGCTGTAGAGTTCATTGGAACTCAGGATAATATAGCTGATCCTTTGACTAAAGGACTTGAGCATGCAGTAGTCCTTAAGTCTAGGTTGGGGATGGGACTGATAGCCCATCATGATTCATCAGCAGCGGGAACCCAATACACCTGAGAGGAGATCCCTTGAAGTGTATTCAATGTGGTAATAACAAGCTGTGAGGGTGAGTTGGTAGTACCTTTACTATATACCTTGATACGCTCGTATCTAAGTCTATCCCCTGAAAACCTAAAAGGTACTGTTACTGCCAGTATAACAAGAGTTATTTGAACTCTGAATGGGGTCAAGTCATTTGACGAGATGATCGCAGTACATCTCTGGAGATGCCCAGCTAAGCGAATGTAATTGTGTGGTCGCAATTAGAGGAAAGGGTTATTCCTTGAAGCATTCGACGAACAGGATCGAGACAGGACCATTAATGTCTCAAAGCCGTAGATCAGCACCATAGCCTTTGATTTGTCGTCGTCTATGGAGTGTGGTTACACCAAACGGATAAAGATTCAAGGTGAAACATTCCATCTAGATCCGGTAGCCATCGAAGTAGAGGACTTAGGAGGGTTCAAACCCGGAAGGGTACCGACTCTGAAAAAAACAAGTCATGATAAGGACCGATATGCATTTCTGTATGGATTTGTGGGGGATTGTTAGAAAATGGAAAGTTTGAGGCATATTTTATATATGTTCTTGATGGAATTTCTGGAAACTAACAAGTGGAGGTTGTTCCTTGTAATGAGGACTTAAACTTTCATGTTTGGATCTAAGACATTTTCTTAGTGTAATCCATAAATAAATTGAGTTGAAATAGGTTGCTTGAAATGGGTTATGTGGGTTGGTTATATTGAAATAACTTGTATCCCACATAGAATTGGTAATGAGAGGTTGGTGGGTTTATATAGAAACATGTGCAAGAGTAGTGTACAACTACTAAGGCATGTGGGTGTGCATGGTGTTAGTATGTGCCTCACGCGCACACACACACGCGCGCGCCGCCGCCGCCCGCCTCGCCTCGCCCCGCCACGTCACGACTCGACTCGGGTCGGGTCGGGTCGAAGGGCGATTTGGGCGAATGTCTCGGCGTCTCGCGTACGCGAGGCGACCTGGGCGAGGAATTTTATTACCTGTTTATTTAATATTATTTATTGATTTAATTTAACAGTATCAGTATTTATTTGTAACAGCTATATGAACTGGGTCAGGATTTATATTAAATCCTGATGGACCAGTTCTTGGATCAAATCCTGATGGCCTGGTCAGTACTTGGAGTGAAATCCTGATGACTACTGATCCTGATGGCCTGCGTCAGTATTTGGATCCTGACGGAGTTAAATCCTGACGAAATCCTGATGGTCGATCAAGTACTGATGCCACTCCTGACGGACAGCAAGTCCTGATGGCTTGGAGTACTGATGATGATCAAATCCTGATGGACCAGGAAATCCTGACTGAGCTGTAACTGTTATTAAATCCTGATGACTACTGTTATGGTAATTAAATCAGAATATTTAGTATTAAATGTCATATCTTCAGTTACAATGTTTTTCTGTTTACGTTTTATTTTTGTATTTTATAAAGATACAAAAGATAACGTTTGAAAGTGCAGACTGATACGTAACTCTGAAAAACCCTAGCAACTATCATCTTCTCTGTTTTCTCTCAACACATACAGAATACATAGTTCTTGGGCGAAGTGAGGTGCAGGTCGCTGTTGATCATTGCCATATCTGTGAGTGGATTGATCTGTGCTGTTTTATCCTGGGAGTGATATTGCTGCAACCCAACACAGCGTAAGTGGGGCAATAATCTCTTCAAGAACAGTCAAGACTTCTCGAAGGCTTGGCGACTCAGCTGTTTTATTTATCTATCAGTATTTGCTAAAGCTCCTGAGAGATAAGTGTTCTTTCTTGTCTTGTTATTTTCAGTCTCTGATTATACTTTTGTTTCGACCTTGTGTTTGTTTCGTTATTTGGTAATTTTGCCTGTTCTTGTTAATTAGAAATATATATAACTGCCCTATTGTTGCTGTGTAGTTAGTAATTATACCCAACAGACAGTGGGTAGAATAATATCTCAATTAAATTTGAATTTTTTCATCGAATTTAAAGGGGTCTGAGCTGAATCACATAAGTCATAATAAATATCAAATAGATACATCTAAATGTGATCGAGAAGTAAAATAATTTTTTATTGAGTTCTATACATTTTTCTTCAATGCCACCATACCTAAATGAAAAGTCATGCATTCTAGTATTTTAGATAATATATTCAAATTTTATAAAATTTATTTACTATTAATTTTTAATTAAATTAAAAAAATAACTATAAAATTAAAAAAATAATAATAATATTTTAAAAATCTGAATATATTATCTAAAATAGTAGAATGCATGACTTTTAATTTGGTTACAGTGGCATTGAATAAAAATGTATAGAACTCAATAAAATTTTATTTTACTTCTCGTTCTCGATCACATATTTAGAGGTATATATTTGATATTTATTATGACTTAAGTGATTTAATTCAGACCCGTTAAAATTGATGAAGAAACTGATATATGAAGTGCAGACCAATTTGATATTTAACCCTGTACTTTATATACTTTATGTGTGGAGATTAACAGAAAAAAAAAGGAAATCAACTCTGAACTTATTTTAACTAGGAGAGAATAAACTAAGCAATACAGTGAGAATAAACTAGGAGTGATTTGTACCTTGCTCTCCATGAGCTTTTCCCTTGAAAAGATGGAATTCCAGGCTGCCATTTTTCATGTACTCATAAACAGTATAAGATATTTTACTCATAACACCAACCAATGAGCTCCAAAATAAGCATGTAAAATATTCGTACGGGATGGCCTGGTTGAAATATAGCATAAGATTCATTTGGGGCCTTACTCTAACATCTTAAGATTTTAGATGAGTTGGTTACTCAACATGGTATCAGAGCTCTGATCGGCGGGGGTCACGAGTTCGACTCCCTGCCACCCTCAATATTCTCACAATTTATGAGAAGGGACACGAAGGCAAATTAATGCCCCAAAAATGGGCGCCCGTGATCCACTATTCAACCTAAAAATGGGATTTCGAGTGACCAGAAATGCATAGGATGGTTATATGTAGCTCGACCTGCCCTTCCATCAATTGATAGAGCAGCTATAGTTTGAGGTTGAGGCTTTCCGTTCATGTTATTTTCATTTTGAAAATTAGAACTGAATCTGGCAAAGCTAAAATTAAAATTAGCAGCAAAGTGAATGGTATTTAATAAAAATAGAGGAGCTGAGAGAATTCCCTCACAGGTACTTGCAGAACTCTGTTCTATAATATCATATCCTTCTGTTGTACGATTGTATGAATTCTTTCCAATTACGATTAAATCTTGATATGTCTTTGCTCTCTTGGAAAGTTGAGCAAACAAATTTGACCACTAGGTTGAAGTTTTTAAAATGAACATGCACATCTAGTCCGTCCTTCCTGCTACTGCCGCTGAAGAGAAGAAAGAAGAGCATGCTGAAGAAAGAAGAGCATGCTGAAGGCTATTTAATAAAATTGCAAATCAGCTCTTACATTTGGTTTTTTTTGCTATTTATATATGTCCAGTTTTCTAAATTTCAGGATATCTAGTTATGATGTTAAAACGACTGTAATTTTATTAGGCTTAATTTCATTGGACAGTTTGATTTCCAGTCATGAGCATGCATATGAGACATAAACCTCAATCAAACAGCAACCTTTATTTGGAAAATCAAACTTTTTTTTGCACGCAAATCATACCTTCACAGTGAGGAAAGCACTCCTTTTTCTTCTTGACGATGTATGTTAATTACTTCTATCGAGTTTAATTATACGTGGAATCATTTGATGTAACATCCCAAGTTTTTTTTTTTGATAATTTGATGGTTTATTATTAATAAGTTAGGAGTTATAATACCAGGTATTTAAATTAGATAATGAAAAGATTGTTAAACTAGATATAGAATAGTGTAGGTAACTTATATTAAAAAAATAGAGAAAGATAAAATAGTAGGAAAAAAAAAAAGAGTAAGGATTTAAAAAAAAATAGAAAAAGGAAAACAAAATGGTTTGTAAAGGGGTTAAATAGCATTTTCATCACTCAATTGACGTCCAACTTGCAAGTGAATCATCAAACTCAAAAAACTTTCAAATGCATCACTCAATCAATTAAATCTTGCAATCTCATCACTAAATATATAAAAAATTTCACGTCCGTTAAGTTGAGTTTGATTTCAACAGAAGTCCGTTAAGTATTGTTTTGTGAGTGCACCTCACTCGCCACGTAAAAAAATGATGTGTAAATTAGAAGATTAAATATCAAAAAGATCACTCAACTTATACTCAACTTGCAAGTGGGTCACTCAACTTATACTCAACTTGAAAGTGTGTCACAAAATTTGTTGTTCAAATTTTTATATTAAATAATGTATTTTTCACTTTACCTAAAAAATCATCGAATTTGTGTATATATCATCTTTCTCTTAATAATTCCACTGCCAGTGTAAATCATTAAATTATATTCATATTACAACCTATAAACTAACTTCTTTTTAAATTAAAATAATATAAGTGATGTATTGTTTTCTTATTATTTTTATACAAACTAAATGCATTTTAAATTTGCTTCAAAAATGATTTTTAAATTAGTATACTTTATAAATAAATAATTTTATCCCACAAGTAAACCATGTATTTTAATTGAAAAAATAAAATAAATATATAGTTTAATGACTTGATTGCAAGTTTTTTTGAGTTGGATGACCCAATTGCAAATTAGGTATGAGTTAAAATAATATTTTAGTTATTAAGAAGCCACATCAGCATGCAACGTCATAATTCCGTTTGATTTTTAACGGTTTCTAACAGCAATGACCTGATTAAAAGTTTTAAACAGTTTAGTGATTTGACCGCAAATATTTTGAGTTGGATGAGCTAGCTGCAAGTTTAGCCCGAGTTGAGGGACCTTTTTGCCATTTAACCCGTTTGTAAAAACAGATAAGACTTACATTACTTTCAAAAACAGATAAGACTTACATTACTTCCACAGGAGCTCTCAGATCGTCCAAAAAATATTTATCTATTTTTCTAGAGATTCTCAATTTTAATTCAATAAAATTAAATTTTCTTTTTTACATTCGAATTTTTAGGGAAGACATTCCTTATTTACACTCAAATTTTCAAGAAAGTCAATAAATATGTAAAAGTCAATCTCATTTAAAATTTAATTAAACAATATATTACCTTTTTTCTAGAGTTTCAATATTTTAATTCAATTCGATTTTTTAGCAAAGATAATAAATATATAAAAGTCAATCATATTTAAAATTTAATTAAACAATTTTTTTTTTCTCAACTAAGTTATTTTAATTTAATTAAAAATAAAATTCCTTATTTACCTTTGAATTTATAGGAAATACAATCAATATATATAAGTTAATACTATTTACAATTTAATTAAACAAATATTACCTTTTTCTTCAAGTAACTTAAAATAATTATAAACCTAATCAAATTCTATAATCATATATCTCTAAGCATGTATATAAAGTGATTATCATCGCAACAAGATTAAATACATTAGCATTATTTATGTTTTGTGATTGTATATATTTTAATTTTTTGATGAGTATTGTATATAAAGTTTGTTGATTAGACTTCTTCCTACATGTTCCTGCTCATATTTTTTACCTATAAACTTTTGTCATCGGTGATGATATTGGACTGAGATTGTTAGACATATTTTTGGTTTATTATATATTCAGAATTATAGTTTTGTTTGTATTTCGTTTAAGTGATTTTTAAGTTTGTTTATAGATGTCTATCACAAGCGAGCATTGCCACTGACTTTTGTGTAGTTGAAACAAACATAGTGGAGAAGCGGCTCTGGGGAGCCATGCAGCAATTAAAGAGTTGAAGTGAAGAGATCAGGTAACATTCATAATTGTAGTAACAGCAGTCATCACTCATCACTCATCACTATATTTAATTGTACATGTAGATTTCATTATGCAGTTGTAATACCCTTTTTCAATTATACAAATATAAAGATTTATTATGATTGTTTGAAGAGCAATTATGATACCATTCCTGCATAACACTTTTCTATTTCAATTATTATTAACCATACACAGTGTTCTAAAAGTCGGCGATTAATCGCTATACGGCGGGCCACCGAACTGATTAAGCGAAATCGGTTAATTAATCGTTTTTTTAGAAAAATGGTCAAAATCGGTTGAATCGGTGAAAAATCGGATTAATCGGTCAAAAATCGGGCTAATTATTTAAAAATAGTAAAAAATAGTTAAAATTAAAAAAATAATTAAAATTTAAAAGGTAGAAACTTGATTAAACAATAGGAAAAAAATAGTATTTGTGTACATATAATTATAATTTTAGATGCTGATAGGTCCATAATTAATACATTTTTAATACCTATTTTATGTCTGTTTTCGTAATTTTATTATTTAATGAATTGTTTTCTTTTGTTTTGTAGGAAAATAAATAAAATCATATTTCAAGCAGAAAAAGGTGAAAAAGGCAAGGAGATGGAAATACTTGAAGTCAAAAGGAAATTGGAGAAAAATTGAAAAACTTATCGGAGAAGAAAAAGGAATTGAGGAAATATTTCTACAATCCGCTTTGTAGTCAAAAAGCCCAAACCCATTATTTTTCCTATAAATATAGATCTCCTCTCTTGTAATTTGAGACACCTAGAATTTTGTTTAGCTCTTTGTTTATTTGTTTACTCTCTTGGGCTATACTCTGTTTTACTGATTTTCAATTCATTGATTTCTTGTTTTTAGATTCAGTCTCTATTCACGTTGTTTACTTGATATATTAGTTAATTGTTTTTGTTTCCTGGCCACTTCTTGCCTTCACACGCACACCATCTTTATCTTTAAGTTGTTTAAGTTTTGTTTTATATTTAACTTGTCACCCCTCTTACTAGTTCGCATATTTAGTTTATAAATTAGTTTTTTCATTCATGTCTTCATCTTTTATTAGTTTAATTAATTCAGTTATTATGTCTAGCTAAATCTCTTGCTCTAGGATGAAGATGAAGTTAATTTGATTATTGTTGATATCTCCCCGTTCCTATTAATTGGTTCTCATGATTTTTCTTGGTGCTTAATTGTTCGATTGACAAAGTGATTTTGATATATTATTGTTACCGGATTTATTTTTCATAGCCTATGCTTGCTCAATGAAATTTTGATAGGTTATTGTTAGATAACAAGTTTCATAGTATATGCTTGTCTCGTTAATTGATATATCTTATTTGTGAAGGAAAGAGAATTGATTTTAGGACGAGTTGATATTAATTGTGATTGAATAATTGATTCGGATTCTTAGGTTTTCCTTATCTGATTTTAATTGTTAATTAGTTTAAACAAATCTAATCTCAAATCTTATTTGTCTAGTTCGCCTGAGTTAATTGTTAGGGTTTTGAAAATTCATAGTCTCTGTGGATCGATCTGTGATTGCTACAACTAAACACTGTGTGCTTGCAGTTTACATTATTTTTACACATCAGATGCCTAAATCATAAATTCTCTTTATTTTTCCTCTTAAATTGATCTCTAATTGAAAAGTTAAACCTTCAAAATTTTATTTATTACAATTATATAACATTTTTAACATATTTGCATAAATATATGATAATAACATATGTTTAGTTGAAATAACGAAACAATTATATATATGAATATAATTGTATATAAAAAATATTATTAAATTTATTTCGATTAATGATCCGATTAATCATTCTGATTAATCCCCGAACTGATTAAGTGAAAATCGGTTAATTAATCGTTTTTTCAGAAAAATGGTCAAAAATCGGTTGAATCGGTCAAAAATTGGATTAATCGATCAAAAATTGGGCTAATTATTAAAAAATATTTAAAATAATAATTAGAAATTTAAAATGTAAAAACTTGATTAAATGATAGGAAAAAATATTATTTTTGTACATGTAATTATAATTTTAGATGCCAAAATCGTAAATTCTCTTAAATTTTCCTTTTAAATTGATCTCTAATTAAAAAGTTAAACCTTCAAAATTTTATTTATTAAAATTGTATAATATTTTTAACATATTTGCATAAATATATGATAATAACATATGTTTAGTTGAAATAACGAAATAATTATATATATGAATATAATTGTATATAAAAAATATTATTAAATTTATTCCGATTAATGACCCGATTAATCCCCGATTACCCGATTAATCCATGAACGGTGCCTTCACCGATTATCTCCGATTCCCGCTTTTTACAACATTGGTTGTAATAAAGGGTTTCAGTAACAAAAAATAGAAAAGTTAACATGTTTTAGTTAAAAAAAGTAATTGTTCGTGATATTTTTTGAAAAAGAGGGAATATTTTTTAAAAAAATAGAAAAATATATTGTGTTTTAGCTGAAAATGTTAATTGGTTATAAGCATGTAATATTATAATTTAATAATAGTTTTCTTATATAGATAACGAACGGTAATTAAAATAAAACATGAAGCACCTAAAAATTATACCGGCCGATCAAACTTTTAATCGATCCATATACGCTTTCAAATCGTCTAAAAAATATTTATCTTTCTTTAATAGAGTTCCTCTATTTTAATTCAATAAAATAAAATTTTCTTATTACATTCGAATTTATAGGAAATACAATAAATATATAAAAAACAATCTTATTTAGAATTTAATTAAATAAAGATTACCTTCTTTCTCAATTAACTTAAATTTAAATTAAAATTAAATATAAATAAAAAAACTCTCAATTTTAAATTTAAAAAAAAAACACTACTTAATTTTTTTTTATCATATTTGATATAGAATAGGTTTACAAATTTGCAAGGAAGGAGAATTCGAATTTATGAGAAATACATGTAATTAATTTTTTTAAAAAATATATTTAAAATAGAAAAGAAATTTTAAATTTAGAGCCCCTCTTCGTTAACTTTGCTACAAGCGGGAAATAATAAGAAGTGCAAGTTAAGTGGAGAAGAAGAAATTATGTACGTGTTTGGGGCTATTACAAAAGAGTTAATTTATAACTTAATTTAAAATGAGTAAGTGCCATAATATATAATATAAGTGATAAGTTGATGAATTCAAATTTACTTATAAGTTAGTTAAGAGTTTGATAAATTAAATTTGAAAAAATAATTATTAAATACAATGATTTTAACACTTGCTTTTTAAATTAAAAAAATATTTAAAAACATAAAAGTAAAAATATAAAATATTAAAAAATAAAAAAAAAATCAAGTAATAATTTAATGTATCCCATTATTAACATTCAATTTATGAACATATAACACATATAATTAAAAGGTAAGATAGGTTCACAGACATCCTCTTATTAACTTATAATGTATAAGTTATACAAGCCAAACATGTATTTATATATCCAATCATGTGTAAGTTAGTTTTTCACTTTTTCTGTTAAATTATTTTGAATTCAGTCGAAAGCAAAAATTTATCAATGCATGATTACAAATTTGATTAAACTAATTTGATTAAAACAAAAGCAAAAATTCCTATATATTATATATTTAAAATAATCTTAATATTTTTTTAACAAATTTTATTTTGTTTTATTTTATCAATGCATGATTACATGATTATGAGATTATATATAGTCATCATTACATGGTCCTAACTATATTTTTGTTTTAATGTAACATCATAACATTATTTACTCAAATTATTTGAATATAAAGATTGACCAAGTGGTTTAAGACAGTTTCATGAATTGGAACACTACAAAGTTACTGGATGTAGAATCAAGAAGATAATGAAGACATATATAGACAGGGCTACTTTTTCTAAATTATTTTCTAACTACTAATTCTGAATAATAGTTGTTGTGGATTAAAAAACGTACTTGTATATTAATTGCTAGGATTAATGAGCTTTCGAGCTTTAATGGCTGCACTCGTGTTTCCGGACTAAATTGGTCCTCACAAGATGCCTACGTATCTCAATTCGTTATTGAGAATCAAGCCAAGACGTAGTTCTGATTGTAGGATCAGGGACCTTATATAGGCGTCTAGAGCCTAGTATTTATGGTATGTTTAGGAGTCTTAGCGAATAAGTGTCCTTTTTGATATTGGATAAGTATTGTATTTCTTGCTGAAGAATTCGTTTCCTTGTTGATAAAGGTTATGACTCATTGATTGCCTTTAATTGGGATTCCATATCCTTCTTTGACTAATTTTCCATAATCAAAGCTCTTTTCATGAGCTGTATATTTTCCCTACTCATTAATTACGAAATTAATGAATAATTAGGGTGTCGGGCCTTAAATATCGACCTTTTGTTTGACCAGTCAATTATATTTCTATAATTACTTTTCTGACCATATCATTTGCCCCCCAACTTCTGGGAAAATATCCTTGGGGTTTTCGTAGAAGTTACAGCGTGTTTTTCCCAAAATTTTCCATTTTTTAGGTCATTTTCGACCAGGAATTCGACCAGGAATTCAGTGTAAAATCGACCAGGATTTCGACCAGGAATTCGAGCTCAAACAGGTGTGAGGTCGAAGCTCTCGACCTGGATTTCTAGGTCTTTTTCGACCTCACCTGCTCGACCTCGACTCAGTATTTTTTCGAACAGGAACAGCTGTGAGGTCGAAGTTCTCGACCTGGATTTCCAAGTCATTTTCGACCTCAAGTTTTCGACCAGGAAGCCAGTGTAACTTCGACCTGGAATTGTTGATTTCAATTCCTAGGCTATTATCGACCTCATTTGGCGACCTCGTTTCTAATATACCTTCGACCTCGATTGGTTGCGAGGTCGAGGCTCTCGACCTGTATTCAAAGGCTATTTTCGACCTCGATTGGTCGACCAGGAATTACGTGTGTTTTCGACCAGGAATTCCAGAATTAATTTCTGGGCCATTCTCGACCTCGTTTCAGTATGAGATCGAGTGATACGAACTCGATTAATAGTATATTTTCGATCTCATTCGTTCGATCTCGACCCAGGGTCTTTTCGACCTCATTTTGCCAATTTTTTGACTTGTTTTTGGTGCGAAGTCGATGGACACGACCTCAGTTTCGTGTGTATTTTCGACTAGGGTCATACGACCTCATTTTAGGGTCTTTTCGACCTCAAAACCTTTAATTGTTTCATTTTATTTGGAAGTGGGGTCGTTTGATACGACCTCGTTTTCTCGTATACTTTCGACCAGGGTCGTGCGATCTCGAATTAGAGTCTTTTCGACCTTGGTTTTTTCATTTTTTGCCTTGGTTTTATTCCAGGCTTTATTATTTTTGGGCTTTTAAATAGTCCAATTTTAATTTTGGGACTTAATTCTTTCCAGCCTTGGGCCTTAATGGGCCTTTTTGACTTGGGCTTCGATTTTGCCTGAGACTCACTTTACTTGGGCCTTTGCCTTTGTAATCCAAAAATGGATTTATGGGCCATACTGGCTATAGACGGTTGCCATCCCTCAACCGGTTGATCTTCCAGTCATTCTCACTATAAGAGAGTGAGATTTCTCATTTCACTCTCACTTCTCACTTTTCACTTTCCAAAATTTCTCTCTAGTTTTCTCTCAGTTTTTATTCCGTGGTAAGGCGATTCCCGGCGAGCTTTTTACGGTGGTGTTCTTGTTTTTCTGGGATTGATCTTCATCCCTTGAAGATTTCTGGGCTTTAATCTTCATCATTTGAAGATTTCTGGGTTTTAACCTTCCTCATTCGAAGATTTCTGGGTTCCCTTGAAGTTTTTCTGGAAATTTCCTTTGAAGATTTGAAGATTTGAAGATGTCTGACAAGGCTGCCCAACGACTTCAAAGAATGAACAAAGCTTCAAAGAGAGGTATCAACATTCGCTCCCCTCATATGTCTCTTCAGGATATGATCTTAGAGCGTAGTGATGAATATCCTCATGTATCACACTTAGATTCATTTGATTGTAGTAATAAGTTCCATGAAATTGACTTAATTAGGGACTATAACAAAATGTATAGGGTTAAGTCCCCCTATAGATTAGTTCCAGCAGGCCCAGGGGACCGTTCTTGCCATTGGCGTCCTGATGCACTTTGCATATATAAGGATGCCATTGTTGCAGGACTTAGGTTTCCCATGCATGAGTTCATTCCCAGGCTTTTGGCTGATGTGGGGATTAACCCTTGCCAACTTCCTCCAAACGCCTGGAGAATAATTATGTGTTTCATTGTTCTTTGTTTAAAGAACAAATTTCCTTTATCTGTAGCCTTGTTTAGGAAGATCTTTCAATTTAAGAATAGTTCAGCCATTACCTTGGGTTGGGTTTATATCAACCACCGTCCTTCCACTCCCCCCATATTTCACCCCAAATCCATTCCGGATAATAACCCAAAATGGAAAGAGGAATTTATGTATTTAGTTTGGGAAGGAGGGGATTGGGGCACCCTTTTTCGTAGTTCTTTTAGTAGAGTTTCGGATGGTAGCCCTAGTGATATTATCCTGTGTGATGAGGAAGCCCATGCATATGCTGAACTTACAAAGGATAACTATGCCACCATGGCTTGGGTGCTCCTGGACGAGTTCCAGCTTAAGTCCTTGGGACTTTCCAACGTTTCTGATAAGGGTAATTCTCACCTCATATCTTTCTTTATTTATTTAAGATTGACTTATACCAACTGTTTCTTTCCTTGTATCTTTTGCAGTTGCGACCTTTATCAACAAGTCCAACGAGCCTGAAGACGGGGAAACAGCCCGGATGAAGAGGGCACGTTTAGGGGGGAAGGACCCTCGTGCTTCTAATGTTCCAGCTTTCATAAGGCCACATGTGGACCTTACTGAGGATGCTGAAGGCCCTCCCTCGGGCAAGAGTGCAGTTTGGCGCCCCAACTGGGGTCTTAGGAAGAAGGACACTGTGGTAGGAGTGTCCAAACATGCTGTGGAGTGGTCTTATCACTCTCTGACTCCTTGTGACTACAAGGATTTTGTTTCTAACTCCACCATCGAGGGGGTGGAGCATGCTGGATCCCAGGCTATGGCTGCTGTAAGTATTTCTCTCCTTCTTTTCTTTGTAGTCTTTGATTTATTTCAAGTTTAAGTATTTAACCTATAACTTGCTTGCAGATGAATGCCAACTACCAAGGGGCTCTTTTTCAAGCTAAGTCTTGGCGCTCATCTTCTGAGGCCAACCAAGGCAAGTTTGAGAAGTCCCAGGAGGAAATGGCTTCAGTGAAGGCCACCCTGGCTAGGAAGGAGAAGGAGTTGGCTGACTCCCAGGCTGAACTGGTATCTTTGAGGAAGGCCAAGGATGATTTTATTGATGAGTACCTTGACTCTGAGGAGTACGGGGACTTGATTGATAAGCATGATGGGCTCCTCTTCCCTGTTCAGTACACTAAGGGATGGGATGACGCTCTTGCTACTGTCTTGGAGAGGATGCCTGGATCCCTCTCTATCTCCGATTTTCCAAGCCCTCACCTTCCTACTTCTTTGGAGATGGCTTTGGCTGGAGAGGACGAGATGGAGGAGGATGATAGGATCTTAGACCTGGATCACACTTCCCCACCTGGTCAGACTGCTGGAGCCGATGATGCTGTCTTTTCCTCTAGAGAGGAAGAGGAGGAGGACGTAGACAAGGAAGATTAGGTGTATCTTCACTTTTGGCCATCATGGCTTGTACTTTTGTTTATGTACTTTCGGCCTACGGGCTTAACTTAACTCTTGTTTAAGTTTTTATTTATGCATGGTGGCCATTAATGGCTTGTGTTGTTTTTCTTGCTTTTTGAATGTTTATGAAGACTCATTATAGATAAGCTTTAAAACATGAAAATGCTGAATTCATTTATAACTTGAAGATGGGATCAACCCTTACATAATATCCCAGTTTAAAACTTGGGTTGGTTTCATCGAACCTTATTTATAGTAGTGAGTCCACTTGGGAGACACTTTAAACATAATAAACCTTCAAATTGGAGGCATGCCAAGTCCTTGGCACCTCATGCCCTTCAAGGGTTTCTAGCTTGTATGAGCCTCGGCCAAATACGTTCTTGACGCGATATGGTCCTTCCCAATTTGGGGCTAACTTCCCTTTTTGTCCAACTCCAGATGCTTCGATCTTTCTGAGAACCAAGTCTCCTTGACGAAAGAACCTTTCTTTGACCCTTAGGTTGTAGTAGAAGGATGCTTTCTTTTGATGTTCAACTATCTTGGCGTTTGCTTCATCTCTAACTTCGTCAATTAGATCCAAAGCTAGCCTCAAGCCTTCTTCATTTTCTTCTGGTTCATAAGCCTCAACTCTTGGGGAGGTGTGAGTAATCTCCACCGGGACTACTGCCTCTGCTCCATAAGCCAATAGAAATGGAGTTGCCCCGGTGGTGACTTTGCAAGTAGTACGATATGCCCAAAGTATAGTGAGTAATTCGTCTACCCAAGTGTTTCTGGAGCGTTCAACTCTTTTCTTTAGTCCATCAAGGATGATTCGATTTGCAACCTCAGCTTGCCCATTGGCTTGAGGATGGGCGACAGAAGTGAAGCGCAACTTGATATCGTTTTCATCACAATACTTTTTGAACTCATCGTTGTTAAACTGAGTTCCATTGTCCGTGACCAGGACTCGTGGAATTCCATATCTGCATATCACATTTTCCCAGAAGAATTGCATCACTTGCTTGGTGGTTATCTTGGCTAATGGCTTAGCCTCAATCCACTTGGTGAAATAATCAATTGCTACTATCAAGAACTTTCTTTGAGCACTTGCCATAGGAAATGGCCCGAGTATATCCATTCCCCACATAGCAAAGGGGATAGGTGAGTTAATGGATGTCATCATCTCTGGTGGTTGCCTAACCACTGGTGCATGTTTCTGGCACCGTTCACATTTCTTGACGTAGCTTCTAGCATCAGCAAGTATGCTTGGCCAATAGAAACCTAGACGAGTGACTTTATGAGCTAGGGCTCTGCCCCCCAAGTGTTGCCCACAAATCCCTTTATGCACTTCCTTTAGGGCCAATTCTGCCTCTTGAGGTCTCAAGCACTTTAAGTATGGAATAACAAAAGATTTCTTGTATAGGATTCCCTCAATTAGGGCATACCTTAGTGCTCTGACGTATAACTTTCGTGCTTCTGAAGTGTCGTTGGGCAGCCACCCAGTTTCCAGATGAGCTTTGATGGGATCAATCCAACAACTGGTGATACCAATGGGGGCTACCAACTTTCCATTGATGCTTGGGGTCTTCAAGACTTGGAAGTATACACTCCCGGCATAGTTTTCAATTTCAGAAGAGGCAAACTTAGACAAGGCATCAGCCTTCACATTTTCCTCCCTTGGAATGTGCTCCACATAGCATTCATCAAACTGAGTCATAATGGCCTTGACAAGCTTTAAGTACTTGGCCATGACTTCATCTCTGGCCTCAAACTCCCCATTTACTTGGGAAACCACTAGCCTCGAGTCTCCACATACTTTCAGAGTTTTGACCCTCAGGGCTCCAGCCAGCCCTAAGCCAGCTATCAGAGCTTCATACTCAGCCTCATTGTTTGTCGTCGGGAAGTCAAGCTTTAGTGCATACTCTATTAGGAATCCATCAGGACTTTGTAGCACCAAACCAGCTCCACTCGATTTTGTTTTTGATGCTCCATCAAAATAGAGCACCCAACATTCTTTG
Organism: Heracleum sosnowskyi; assembly: GCA_030848705.1. Lineage (NCBI taxonomy): Eukaryota > Viridiplantae > Streptophyta > Magnoliopsida > Apiales > Apiaceae > Heracleum > Heracleum sosnowskyi. Next base: position 12,882,629 of record CM061242.1, read on the forward strand.
AAGGTCATTTCCTCGTCTTTCTTATCTTCCATAGTCACTTCCTGCCCCCCGACTTCTTGGTTGTCAATGGTGCATTCGACCATGAAGTCAGCAAGTGCTTGAGCTTTTATGGCCGTCCGAGGCTTATACTTGATATCAAATTCTCCCAATTCAATGGCCCATTTGATCAATCTTCCGCTAACTTGAGGGCTATGCAAGATGTTTCTTAGAGGTTGATCAGTCAAGACCTCTATCTTGTGAGCCTGGAAGTAGGGGCGTAGCTTTCTTGAGGCCATTATCAAGGCTAAGGCAAACTTCTCAACCATTGAGTAGTTTATTTCTGCCCCATGTAGAATCTTGCTCACATAGTAGATGGGTTTCTGAACCTTCAATTCTTCCTTTACCAAAACAGCTCCAAGGGCTGTGTTAGAAACTGCCAAGTATAAATAGAGAATTTCTCCTGGCTTGGGTTTTGCCAACAGTGGTGCTTCAGCCATATATTTCTTCAGGGCCTCAAAGGCCTCTTGACTTTCAGTTGTCCATTCAAAATTCTTCACTTTTTTGAGTGCTTTGAAGAAAGGTAAACACTTCTCTCCAGACTTGGAGATGAATCTTCCCAAAGCAGCCACTCTTCCCGTTAGTTTCTGGACATCCTTGACAGTCTTTGGTGGTTCCATGTCTAGAATCGCTTTGATTTTGTCGGGATTAGCCTCGATTCCTCTCTTGGAAACCATCAGGCCTAAAAACTTTCCCGAGCCTACACCAAAGGCACACTTAGCTGGATTCAGCATCATTTTGTGGTGTCTTAGCACTTTAAAAGCCTCTCGGAGGTGCTCAATGTGATCGGCCTTATCAAGGCTCTTGACTAACATGTCATCTACGTAGACCTCCATGGTTTTTCCAATCAGGTGCTCAAAGATTTTGTTCACCAATCTTTGATAGGTTGCTCCAGCATTCTTAAGCCCAAAAGCCATGACTAAGAAACAGAAGACACCAAAGTCAGTGATGAACGACACTTTGGCGATGTCATCTTTGTGCATCTTGATTTGATTATATTCGCTGAAGCCATCCATGAAACTTAGAATCTCGTGCCCAGCAGTGGCATCTATCAGAGCATCAATCCTTGGTAAGGGAAAACAATCCTTAGGACATGCATCATTCAAGTCGGTGAAGTCGACGCACATTCTCCACTTCCCGTTAGCTTTCTTGACCATCACAGGGTTAGCTAACCATTCCGGGAATTGGATTTCTTCAATAAACCCAGCTTCTAAAAGCTTATTCACTTCTTGCTTAATGGCTTCAAGCCTCTCTGGAGCAAAGCTTCTTTTCTTTTGTTTCACTGCCTTCCTTTCTGGATCCACATTCAATCTGTGAGATATTAGTTGGGGATCAATCCCTGGCATGTCAGCCGCTGTCCAAGAAAAAACGTCATTGTTTTCTTGAAGAAAAGATGCGAGTTTGCCTTTCAATGGCTCGGGTAGTAGTGCCCCAACATAAGTCACCTTCTCTGGTTCATCCGGGACTAAGGGAATTGGGATCAAATCCTCAGCTGGTTTCCCTCTTCGGTCCTCATTATCTCTAGTGTCCATGTCTTCAATGGGGAGAACCTGCCCCCCAATTCCATCAGGCCTCAACGCGGCTACATAACAACTTCTAGCCATCTTTTGGTCTCCTCGTTCTTCACCAATCCCATTCCGAGTGGGGAATTTGAGTTTCAGGTGGTAAGATGAGGCAACAGCCTTAAACGCGTGAAGACCCGTCCTTCCAATGATCGCATTGTAGGTTGAGGTTGCCTTTATAACTATGAAGTTCAGCATCTGAGTGGATGTATTTGTTCCTTGCCCCATGGTCATTGGGAGTTGGATAGTGCCTTCCACCTTTGATTCCACTCCGTTGAACCCATATATGGGCATATTAGAGGGTGTTAACTGAGAATCAGTGTAACCCATCTTGATAAAGGCATCGTGGAACAAGATGTCCACTGAGGCTCCATTGTCGACTAGGACTCTCTTTGTTTCGGAGTTGCCTATCACAGGTACTATGACAAGAGGATCATCGTGGGGGAACTTCACCCCTTCCAAGTCTGAATCATCAAAACCTATTGACACTTCTGTTCGTGCACGCTTCGGTGCTTCTCCAATGACGGTCAGTACCTCTCGGGCATAAGCTTTTCTTGAGTTTCGGGAGGACCCAGCAGCAGTTGGCCCTCCGAATATCATGTTGATCACTGGCCCTCGGGGCTTGGGATTCCGATCTTGATCGTTGTCCCTTCTATCATAATCCTTTCTTTCATAGTTCCCCCTTTGGCTACCTTGGCTTCCATCCTTAGTGAACTTGCTGAGTTTTCCTCTTCGTATCAGAAATTCAATCTCATCTTTCAATTGCCTACAATCGTCGGTGTCATGACCGACTTCTTTGTGGAACCGACAAAACTGATTTTGGTTCCGTTTGGACAAATCAGCCCTCATTGGCTTTGGCCATTTGATATCTTCTTCCTTGGCTATCTCCATCAGAATTTGACTCCTGGGAGTATTCAATCTTGCATACTCCGTGAACTTTGGCCCAAAGTTATTTCTCTTGGGTGGAGAGTCAGAATTCTTTGATGTCCGGGGAAACTTTTCCTTGACGTCGTACTCCTGAGTTTCTTTTCTTTTCTTTGAGTTTCCACCGTCGCCAGCGGTGGGTTCATACTTTCTCATGCTTTCCTCAGCCTTGATGTACTTTCCGGCTCTATCTTGGAGCTTCAACATGCTCTCTGGTGGATGTTTAGCCAACGACCTCCTGAAGTGGTCATCAGTGGTTCCTTGTTGCAGGGCTATCATAGCCACTTTGTCGTCTAAATCCGGGACTTTCAAAGCCTCTCGTGTGAATCGATTAATGTAGTCCCTTAGGGCTTCATTCTTTCCTTGACGTATTGCCATGAGTGATGCAGAACTTTTCTCATGCACCCTTCCACTAATGAACTGGTTGATGAAAGCCTTGCTTAGCTCCTTAAAGGACCCAATAGAGTTGGGAGGTAGACGGCTGTACCAACGTTGAGCCATACCCGCAAGAGTTTGGGGAAACGCCCTACACTTGACCGCATCGTTGGCTGGCTGCAACAGTAGTGCATTGGAGAATGTCCTTACATGATTTGCGGGATCTCCCGTTCCATCATAGGCTTTGATCGAAGGCATCTTAAACTTTCTGGATATAGCCATTTTCATGATGTCTTGAGTAAACGGTGGTGTAGGATCATCAGGATCTCCTAGGGGCAACAGATTACTAGGATCACCCCTTGGGGCTTCAGCCCTCTTGGTCCTTCTTGGTGGATCCAAGTTGATTATCGGGATTCCTTCAGTTGTTCGGCCCCGAGTTTGAGTGGCCTCTTCTTCAGCAAGGAGTTTTTTGAGCCTTGCAGTCTCTGCCTCATGGGCTGCAAGCTTCTCCCTAGTAGTTTGGGGTGGCTCCCGATTTGTCTGTGAAGAACGTCTCCTCCTTGGGGCAACATCCTCCCCAGTTGTATAACCCTCATCCTCAGTGTATGGGCCAGAGTAATCTTGAATGAGAGGGGTCTGACGAGTCTGTTGATTTTGGGGTCCCAGACCTTGAATATAAGGGGGCACATACGCCTCATGGTAGATTGGATTAGTTCCACTACCGCCTGCCATAGGTCGAGGGGGCATGCCATAGCTTGGCATCCCCAAAGTCTGATTCGCGTATTGAGGGAGATCAGTAGTGTGGAGTTGTAGACTGCGAGGTGCGTTTATAAGCAGCGCAGAGGTTGTAATTGGTTGCTGGTGAACGGTTTCTTGTGGATTAGATCCATGAATAACCATTTGTAGGGGATTCGTCCCTTCAGTAGTAATCAGGACTTCTTGTCCTTGAGTGTTGGTGGGGATACTCGCCCCTTGAGTGCCAGTAGTTGGCGGTGGTTGGCTCCCATGAGTATCAGCCCCGGAGGTGATAGGGAGGCCTTCAGAAGTATCAGAATCTCTGGTTGTTCTTCGCGTGTTTGCCATGGTTGATGTTAGTTTCCCACAGACGGCGCCAAATGTTGTGGATTAAAAAACGTACTTGTATATTAATTGCTAGGATTAATGAGCTTTCGAGCTTTAATGGCTGCACTCGTGTTTCCGGACTAAATTGGTCCTCACAAGATGCCTACGTATCTCAATTCGTTATTGAGAATCAAGCCAAGACGTAGTTCTGATTGTAGGATCAGGGACCTTATATAGGCGTCTAGAGCCTAGTATTTATGGTATGTTTAGGAGTCTTAGCGAATAAGTCTCCTTTTTGATATTGGATAAGTATTGTATTTCTTGCTGAAGAATTCGTTTCCTTGTTGATAAAGGTTATGACTCATTGATTGCCTTTAATTGGGATTCCATATCCTTCTTTGACTAATTTTCCATAATCAAAGCTCTTTTCATGAGCTGTATATTTTCCCTACTCATTAATTACGAAATTAATGAATAATTAGGGTGTCGGGCCTTAAATATCGACCTTTTGTTTGACCAGTCAATTATATTTCTATAATTACTTTTCTGACCATATCAATAGTATAGCATTTAGATTTTTATTCAAAAAATTAAGAAATTAAATTGTTGAAAAATTTTTATTTAATTTCTACAACTAATTAAGATACACATGTAAAAAGTCAAATCATATTTATTTCGGAGTAAGGTCTGATTACCATGTTTGTTTAAGAGTAAAATTATAAAAATATTATATTGAATATGAAGTACGTGAGTATCGAAATTTACAGTAATACTTCCATAATATTCCTTTTAGTATAGCTTATGATCGCATGATTCACGATTTTCTTTAATATTTATACAATAATTTATTTTATTAAAATTTATAAATTTAATTATATAACGTAGTCGGAAATTAAGTTAAAATGAATACATATAGACATATAACAGTAGCGAAAAAGTCAAATTACATTAAAAAATTTATTCAAAATAAAAAACCTACAAAAATAGCGAAAAATACATTAAAAATACTATTCAAAGTAGAAAACATACTCATTAGGTTTAGATCTCTAAAATATACTTTTTTAATATTTAAATATACTTTTAAACTTACATATTAAAGTAGAACATTTTTTTTATTTTACATCAAACAGTTCCCATCAATTAATTTTAAAATCTAACGGTTCTTATTTGTTTTGCGGTACGAAAAGACCTGACTACCAAAATTCTTTATAAAATATCACTTACGCTTATTATATATAAGAATATAATATATAGAATGCATTTCAGAAATTTAATTCAGACTTTTGGTAATGTACCATCAAAATGATTAAGACCATTAGATTTTAAAATAGATAGATGTGAACTATTAAATTTAATATTAAAAAAATGTATTTGATTGTTAATAAAATTATATTCAAATACTAAAAATTGTTTTTTTAATAATTTAAACTAAATATAATTGTATTTTTCATCTGTTTCGGGATAGTTTCCGTTAGATAATAATTGTTAAATCATTAGTAAATTAGAGATTATTTTGCAACTTTTCCATTGATTGTGAAATTATTCAAATGTTATATATAATTTTGTTCTAATATTATTTATATCTTTTATTTAATTACATTTTATTAGATAAATTGTGAAATTATATTGAAAAATAAAGAATTTCTAAATTTGAAAAACTTAGAGAAAAGAAATAGTGAAATTTGAATTAAAAATAATAGTAATAATTATTTATTAGATTTAGACAACCACTTTAATACTTTTACTATGTATTGAGTTGTAAATTCACATATTTGGACAATTTTATAGCCCACACGAAACTCACAAATTAATTTTTAAATTAATGATGCTTTAACAATTATCATTCAACTAAAACTACTCTAAAACTAAAGAGATATAATGTAGAAAATAAAATAAAGTATTTACGATCAACGGTCCTTATTTATTTGGTGTTACAAGACCAAAATTACTAAAATTTGGGACAAGATCTTATGCTTAATATATATAAGGATATACTTATATAATATGTTATAATATAATTAATGTTAAAAATATATGTATATATTTATTTATTTATTACAACTGGTGTCGGCCGAAAAAAACGTGACACGAATCGATATAAATAAAAAAGTATGAAAATAGTTAATTTTATATTATACATATATTTAATCTGTACAATACATATTTGTTCACTAATAATGTAAAGTGCAAGCGCAGGTGTTTAGTTGTAGCAACACAGAGACTATGAATTTTCAAAAACCGAGATTTGTTTAACCTAATTAACAATTAAAATCAAATATGGAAAACCGAGGAATCCGAATCCATTAATCAATCACAATTAATATCAACTCGCCCTAAAATCAATTCTCTTTCCTTCACAAATAAGATATATCAATTAACGAGACAAGCATATACTATGAAACTTGTTATCTAAGAATAACCTATCAAAACTTCATGGAGCAACCATAGACTATGAAAAATAAATCCGGTAACAATAATATATCAAAATCACTTTGTCAATTGAACAATTAAGCACCAAGAAAAATTATGAGAATCAATTAATAAGAACACGAAGATATCAAAAATAATTAAATTAACTTCATCTTTATCCTAGGGCAAGAGAATTAGCTACACATGATTAATAAGTAAATAAAACAAATATGGTACGAATCAAACATGAATAACAAAATCAACGTTTAAAATTTATATGGCCAAGAATCACCTTAACAAACAAAAGTTATTGAAGTTATATTACTCACGTGAATGAATGGCAGGTCTTTGTATATAAAAATTAATAAACTAAGTAACCAATGGAGATTGCATGTACCAATAAGTTAACTACCGAAGAATTAAAAGATGTACACGGAGATAGAAAGCAAGAATTAATAATAAATTAATACTAGGCAGCAAATGTATATGCCGGATAATAGCCATCGGCGACTATATAAAACAGAGAAATCAAATAGCTAAAATTCTAGGTGTCTCAAATACAAGAGGGGAGATCTATATATATATAGGAAAAATAATGGGCTTGGGCTCTTTGACTACAAATCGGATTGTAGAAATATTTGCTCAATTCCTTTTTCTTCTCCCATAAGTTTTCCAATTTTTCTCCAATTTCCTTTTGACTTCAAGTATTTCCATCTCCTTGTCTTTTTTCACATTTTTCTGCTTGAAATATGATTTTATTTATTTTCCTACAAAACAAAAGAAAACAATTTATTAAATAATAAAATTACGAAAACAGACATAAAATAGGTATTAAAAATGTATTAAATTATGGACCTATCAAATGCCCCCATACCTATCTTTTGCTCGTCCTCGAGAAAAACTAATATAATATCAACTACTATCTAATAGATAATACCACTTTCGTAGGTGATCACGGTTGCATTTGGCATATGCAACAAACCCTTTAAACCCCTAGGCAGCCCTAGTGGACGAGTAAGGTCTGGTGAGGGTTTATAGTGAATGTACCCACAAAATCCATCTTGCTTATGTAAAAGATCACATGGCAATGCAACGCCACACATACAAGTCCTCTCATGCTTCATCAACTTAAGAATCAAAAATGATTTTGCAATGTCTTGTCGTGGAATGTGCAAGGATTCACATAGTTTACTCAAAGAAATATGCATAAGTGCTCAGAAGACCATGTCAAGTGTAAGAATAAGTTGGTAATCATGCTAAAACCACAAGAGTACACCTTTGAGTCAAAACTTAGGATCTCAAATGCAAAAACAAGCAATAACTCACTTTTCACTCACAAAAGAATATTCACTCAAGAACAAGGGTAAGTGTATCACTGTATTCCAACAAAATCATAAACATGCTTGACATTTGGTATCAATCTAACTTTAACACAACATACATCAATGATGATAATCAAAAGGTCTTTATTTGGGTTGTAACGGGGCTAGGGACAAGGTATGTCAAGTAAAACCAAATAAGGTGAAGTGTCAAAAGCTAGTAGCCACCATAATAAATCATACACATCACCAAACATCCTCCTCACACATGATTTTTCTAATTTTCTTCCAACAAAAGGCTTGATTAGTCGAATGAAGAAGGATCACAAAAACATAAGTATGCTCTCATATAATTTTTTTTTTCAAATATATATATTTTTTTCTCTTTTTTTTTGTTGTTTCTTTCATTTTTTTTTCGAGAGCTAAGAGATAGATATAAGCAACCACAATCCTCCTTCAAAAATTTATTGAACAACGACTAACAAGGATGCAACCAAACTCAATATTTCCTCAAAAGTAATGAATAAAAGTAAACCCATCTCACACACCTTATTACTCCCTCAAGTTCCTACTAGCCATTGACAATTTGGGATCAAGCATAAGTAAGGCTAAACAAGAAAAAGGTCTAGGTAAGTAACGTGGTGTGTCACCGAAAAAAAAGGATTAAGCTCAGGTGGGTAACTAATTGATCATATATAAATGGTGTGGCAATTTGGAAAATATAGGTTATTCCTAAATGTCTTTATCATCTTATCATCAAATAATGTCATGCATTCAAGAAAGGTCTCAAACAAGTGCTAGCAATGCAAACAACATGTGGACACTCAAGCAAACGAATATAAAATGCAAAAGATATGCATATAGGCTCAAAAACTCACTTGGTTGGTGAAAACATAATCAATCCCAAGCAAAAATCTCTTCAATGCACCAACTTGTACTCAAAGCATGAAAACCAAATCATCTTGCACATATTCATGTCCTTCTAATTACTTGCAACATTCAGTAAGTCTACTAGTTTAAACTTGCTAGTGTATGTGTGTGAACAAGAACTTAACAAATCACTTCTTAATCAAAAGTATTAGAAACACAAGATTACTATAGCATGTAAGGGTGCATCAAGCCACAAGCAATCATTTCATAAGACTAGAATTCTACAATTTACAACACTAAACTTCTTTTTGGGATTTTTTCATTTTTCAATTTTTTTTTGGTTTTTAATAATACTACTAAACCCCTCCCCTGTACCTAAATCATGCATTGTCCTCAATGTATGCAAATGAGAGAAAAATGACAAATTAAAAGGACGAGAATACCTGATAATGACATGATGGAGAAACACAATACCTATAAAACACACAATAAACACAAAATACACAACACACTCACACACAATCCCCCATACCTACACTTGACTATGGGAGACACTTACAAAAACGCTTACTAACCAATACCAGATCAAGGAAAAACTACCTTCTTAACAGAATCATCAAACATGTGAAACTCACCCACAAATGAGCCTTTTTGGAAATTATCCACTAGAGAAAGATGATCTTGAACCAGAATAAAACTCATACCACTAACATCATCCATAGACCAATTAGATTCTTCTTTATGTTGTTTAAGCAGATTAATTACTTGAAATTCTTGGTTATGAACTATGTCACTAGAGATAACAACATGATGAGTTTCATTATTAACTACCAAAGACTGATCAAGAGTGGAAAAAGATATATTATAATCGAGTGGGGGTGGCTCACCAACAGAAGACTTAACAAATTCATGAAGTTCTTTATTGCTCTCATACTCCAACAAAATATCTTTCTCAAGAAAAGACACAATTGCACTATCCTCAAGAATGAATGGAAGAGACTCAAAAGAAGGACCTAGAAACACATAAGTAGGAGTTTCGGGAAGAGGTTTAAGTTCTAATTCTGGTGGACTTGTCTCAACTGATTCATTATCTTCATAAAGTAGCAAAGGAAAAGGTTCTAACTCTCGATTGGAACTAGGAATAGTGGACTCTAACATTTCATTAACCTCATTTTTATGACCAGTATCATCCCAATCTTGACCAATGTAATTTTGACAAAAGTTAAGAACATCATCAACATTCATGATTTCATTATCAACTAACTCATCAATCATGTTAACTTCTATGGATTGGTCAAAAAGCTCATTGGGTTGATTTCATATATTGAAAATGTTGAGGTCAATTTGCATGTTTCCAAATGTGAGTTTCATTAATCCATTCCTACAGTTAATCAAAGCATTAGAGGTGGCAAGAAAAGGTCTTCCTAGAATGATGGGAATTTGATTTTTGAGATTTTGGACAGGTTCGGTTTCTAGAACAATGAAATCGACGGGGAAGACAAAATCACCAACCTTAATCAACACATCTTCCACCATACCCTTAGGAATTTTGAAAGAACGGTCAGCTAACTGAAGAGTGATAGTAGTCTCTTTAAGTTCACCTAAACCCAGGTCTTGATAGACAGATAATGGAAGAAGATTCACACTAGCTCCTAGATCGAGTAAAGCTTTATCAATGAAAGTATTACCAATGACACAAGAAATGGTAGGACAACCAGGATCCTTATACTTCAAAGGAATTTGATTTGACAAGATAGAGCTAACATTAGATGTTAGGAAAGCTTTCTTAGGAACATGAGTGGTTCTTTTATGAGTACACAAATCTTTTAGACACTTCGCATAAGAGGGAACTTGTTGAATTACATCTAAAAGAGGAATATTAATCTTGAATTGCTTGAAGACTTCCAAAATCTTATCTAATTGAGCAGATTGTTTGTTTGAAGTAAGTCTTTGAGGAAATGGAGCTTTTGGCTTAAAGACTTTTTCAATAGACACATCAGATTGGGATTTTGAAGGTGGTTCATCGGAGGGTGATGACTCATTAGATTCAACTTCTTCAGGACTCTAGGGATTAGAAGATTGTTTAAGACTAGGATTCAAGAGTAACGGATTTGGTTCAGATGTAAGCTTATCTTCTGCTTGAGTATTGACACCAGCATGATTATTGAATTGATTACCAGACCTTAGAGGGATAACATAATTCACATTTTTATGAGACTTTGAATTTGGATGAAATTTAGGATTAATCTCGGGTTGACTAGGAAATCGATTTTTCTCTCTCTCACTGATGGTGTTTGCCAATTGACTAACTTGGACCTCTAGTTTAGATATGGCTTGAGCATTGGAATTTAGCAATTGCCTATCTTGGGTCATAGTGTTCATGAAATTTTGTTGAGATTTGAGCAATGCCTCTAAACTCTTTTCAATGGAAGTAAATCTTTTGTCAGATTCTGTAAAACCAGAAGGATTCAAGGGGACTGAATTTTGATATTGACCGAGATTTTGTGGAGGATATGAGTTAGGATTTTGAGTTGGGTATGGACCAGGATTGGGCTTTTTAAAAGCAGGTTTAGAATTTTGGTTATACTGATTGTATTGACCTTGGTTCCATGAGAAATTTGGATGATTTTTCCAACCAGGATTGTATGTGGATGAATAGGGATCATTCTTACCTCTAGATTGAAACATGCATGGCATTGGCTTGTTCAATTTCAGGACAATTTTCTATAAAATTATTAGGAGAATTACAATTTGCACACAGAAACACTTGTGAGGACACCTTGTTGGTTTCTAAGGCTTCTAGACGTCTAGTGCGAGTAGCTAACTTAGCTTCGGTTGCAATAGAATTACCAACTACGTGTACGCCCTTAGATTTTTCAGTTTCCTGACTGGGTTCCCTAGTTGACTCCCACAATATTGTTCTTTCAGCTAACTCTTCATAAAATTGCCAAAAGGCAGTGGTTTGACTATCTAAGGCTTCATAGAGACTTTTATCCATAAACCTACCATTATACATAGACTCTAACAAGGCAGTGGTTTGACTATCTAAGGCTTCATAGAGAATTTTACAAAGTCTCCATTTTTCTATACCATGTTGAGGACACTTCGACAACAACTTTTGAAATCTATCAAAATATTTCCAAAAAGGTTCATTTGGATTTTGTTGAAATTGGTTGATTTCATTCCTAAGCCTGTTAGCCTTATGGTTGGGAAAATATTTTTTAAGAAATATAGCAACAAATCCCTCCCATGTGGAAATAGAATTAACGGGTAGACTATACAACCACTGTTTAGCATCTTATTTTAAAGCAAAGTTAATGAGTCTAAGCCTAATGGAATCCTCACTTAGTTGTTGAAGTTTTTGTAAAGCACACACTTCCTCAAATTCTCGAATGAAAAGATATGGATCCTCTCCCTCTACCCCAGCAAACCTAGGTAACATGCTAATGTTATGATGTTTGATTTCAAAATTGTTTGCGGTTACTGCTGGTAGCACTATGCATGAGGGTTGAGCGGTACGAGCGGGGTAACAACGTTCTTTAAGAGAGACAACCATGACGGTTGTTGGAACTTTTACTTCTTTTGACTCAATTTTAGTGGGTGAAGAGAAATCGAGTTGTCTTGCTACTCCAGGTAGTGAAAGGTCGGATTGTCTCACTAATCTAGATGTATTATCTCGAACCCAAGTACTTTGCATACAAGAGAAGCAATCAACTAAGCACGTAACAGACAAGAGCTATAAGTAAACACCCAAGAATATGCAAAATCAAAAGAAAAATCTATCTTATCCTAAAACAAAGCTAGACCTTGCTCCTTACAATAAGATACTACTAAAAGTAACAGCTCAAAAAGCATTCGTCGTGACTTGCCAGGCAGGAGGAAGCATTGCCAAGAGGCTAACCACCATTCTAGGCACCAGTTTAAAGGCCAGGTAAGCTTTCGCTAGTCCTAGACACCACCGAAAAATACTTAGTGATTTGTTCCTCCTAGATTCTCTTCCTAGTTGAGTGTGATATCCTAGGGGCTAACGTCTAATTGATTTTATTAAGAAAAAAGGAATGCAAGATGAACGAATTAGTGATTTGTGGGCCAAGGAAAGGGTGATGAAATTCCTCACCTTATCGTGGAATTGGGTGGCGCCCTTAAGATTGATTTAATGATGCAATACACAAAGAACGAGAAATAAACACTTATGGATGCACTACACTACGTGTTCTATTCTAAATTGTACGTACCTCTTTCCTCCAGCAATCACCACAATTGTATAATATGGAAAGCGATAAAGACAATAAAGAAATCTAGATGATGTGCTCCTATGTGAGAGAATAAATGATGCAACAAGTTGGTTTTTAACAAATAACTAACTAATATATTTGGAATTTTCAAATAATTTTTTTTTTTTGATTTTTCAATAATGATAGAAAGAAAATAGAGAGAGGTGATACGGCATACCGAAAAGCGCTTCCAAAACTTTCACAAGAGACAACGAGACTTCTAGCAATCTTCTTTTCCAGGCTTTCCTCTGCTTCAATGTACCCTAAAAGACAAAGAATGTAGAACAAGAAACTAATCCGAATAATTAAATATCAAGGAGTGAAAATTACCAATAATCCCCAGCAGCGGCGCCAAAAACTTGATGTGTAAAAATAATGTAAATTGCAAGCACACAGTGGTTAGTTGTAGCAATCACAGATCGATCCCCAGAGACTATGAATTTTCAAAAACCCTAACAATTAACTCAGGCGAACTAGACAATAAGATTTAAGATGAGATTTGTTTAACCTAATTAACAATTAAAATCAAATATGGAAAACCTAGGAATCCGAATCCATTAATCAATCACAATTAATATCAACTCGCCCTAAAATCAATTCTCTTTCCTTCACAAATAAGATATATCAATTAACGAGACAAGCATATACTATGAAACTTGTTATCTAACAATAACCTATCAAAACTTCATGGAGCAAGCATAGACTATGAAAAATAAATCTGGTAACAAAAATATATCTAAATCACTTTGTCAATTGAACAATTAAACACCAAGAAAAATTATGAGAATCAATTAATAGGAACAAGAAGATATCAAAAATAATTAAATTAACTTCATCTTCATCCTAGGGCAAGAGAATTAGCTACACATGATTAATAAATAAATAAAACAAATATGGTATGAATCAAACATGAATAAAAAAATCAACGTTTAAAATATATATGGCCAAGAATCACTTTAACAAACTAAAGTCATTGAAGTTATATTACTCACGTGAATGAATGGCAGGTCTTTGTATATAAAAATTAATAAACTAAGTAACCAATACAGATTGCATGTACCAATAAGCTAACTACGACAAGAATTAAAAGATGTACACGGAGATAGAAAGAAAGAATTAATAATAAATTAATACTAGGGAGCAAACGTATATGCCGGATAATAGCCATCGGCGACTATATAAAACAGAGAAAGAAAATAGCTAAAATTCTAGGTGTCTCAAATACAAGAGGAGAGATCTATATATATATTGGAAAAATAATGGGCTTGGGCTCTTTGACTACAAATCGGATTGTAGAAATATTTCCTCAATTCCTTTTTCTTCTCCGATAAGTTTTCCAATTTTTCTCCAATTTCCTTTTGACTTCAAGTATTTTCATCTTCTTGTCTTTTTTCACCTTTTTGTGCTTGAAATATGATTTTATTTTTTTTCCTACAAAACAAAAGAAAACAATTTATTAAATAATAAAATTACGAAAACAGACATAAAATAGGTATTAAAAATGTATTAAATTATAGACCTATTATTTATTTATTTATTTATCTATCTATATTTATTTATTTATCTATCTATAATTTAAGAATTTAAAAACACATATTATAAGGCCGCCGCGAAGCGCCACTTTGTCGACTAGTATATATATAAAAGAGGATACGCGGGAGGTGAGATGGCGTCTTTCAATCTATTTTTCTAATTTTTCTAGAGGTTTACAATTTTAAATACTAATAAATCAAAAAAAATATTCTTTATCATATTAGAAGTACAATAGATGTTCGAATTTATAGAGAAGACATATAAATAAAATTTTATTTGAAGTAGAGTAGGTGTTTGAATTTATAGATGATAAAATTTTGAATTTATATAAAATACATACAATTAAAAGTTTATTAGAAGTAAACTTGGTATTCTAATTTATAAAATAAAGGAGAAGAGTTTTTCAAAAATTGTTAAATAATAATTTGCTCAAGACCAAGTCGTTATTAGATAGTATCTCTCTAGCTCTATGAATGAGAAACGGAATACATATGTCATCAAAATCTTCAAACTGTTATAATAGTGATTGCCAACTCCAAGCTTGTGACAGAATCCAATGAATTATTTACATTACTAACGAAAGTTAATTACAAAGTAAACTTACTTTGTAAGATAAAGGAGGCGGTGAAACCTCCTATATATAAAAGGTGTACCTCTAGTTCTAGCGGGTGTGGGTATTTTCTAAGAAATAAGAAACCTGCTTTCTATCTCTATCTTATACGCTATCATTATATATTTATATATTTTAATATTTATAACACGTTATCAGCACGAGACTCTGCCAATTGAAACTTAAACAACAAAGGAGGTATGATTTGATTTCAATTATTATCGTCTTCTTTTTGCTAATTGTTTTAATTTGTTAAATTATTAGTATCTAATATATTAAAGATGGCTATGCGGTCAGTACTACTATAAAGATGGTTATGTCGTCAAGTAATATTCAAAAGTTTTGTGGTCGGCTATGCCGTCGTAACTTTTGAATTAAATTATTAATATATACATATAAATTTGATTAATTGTTTAAATCTTGATGTGTGATATTTTATCATGTTCAAACCTTTATCAGAATGACAAACCTTGCAAAATTAGAGTTTGTTGCTTTGGATGTGTCTGGGGACAATTATCTATCATGGGTGCTAGATGCGGAATTACACCTTAGTGCTAACGGATTAAAAGACACCATAGAATCAGGAAAAACTTCAACTGTTGAACAAAATGCCAAAGCTATCATTTTTCTCAGACATCACATTCATGAAAATTTAAAATCTGAATACCTAACTATCAAAAACCCACTCACTCTTTGGAACAATATTAAAGATAGATTTGATCACCAGAAACTTGTCCATTTACCACATGCCCGTTATGAGTGGATTAATATAAGGTTGCAAGATTTTAAATATTTTGCTGAATATAATTCTACCCTGTTCAAAATAAGTTCAAAATTGATTTTGTGTGGTGAGAATATTACTGATGCTGACATGATCGAAAAGACCCTCTCAACCTTTCACCCCAACACCATGATCCTGGCGCAACAATACAGGGAACGCAATTTTCAGAAATATAGTGAGCTGATATCTCTCCTTCTTGTAGCTGAAAAGAATAATGAGTTGTTGCTGAAAAATCATCAGATACGTCCCACATGTTCTGCCCAATTACCCGAAGTACATAACACGTCATTCCGGAAGAATGAGCGTGAGAAAGGGCATAGAGGAGGACGAGGTTATGGAAGAAACCGTGGACGTGGAAATTTTCGTGGTCGGTTTCGAAATCATTATAACTCTGGCCACCTGAAGTGGCAGCGTGATGGCTACAATAACTCTGGCCACCAAAAATGGCAAAATGATGTACCAAATAAAAGAAAGGCACCACAGGAAGGAGACACTAGAGATATCTACTTTAGATGTGGGGCTCATGGGCATTGGACCCGTACATGTCGCACACCTGAACATCTTGTAAAACTTTACGAGTCATCTAAAAATCAGAATGGACAAAGGGTGGAAACAAATTTGGCAAGTTTTAATGATGAACCAATCAACAAGACCTCAAATGAACTAGATAATAGGACTAATCTTTATTATGACCTAGATGAATAGTTTTTATGCACGCTTTTGCTTTCTATGTAATGTTCTATATATTTCTGTTTTGTGTACTTGTTTTAATAAAAATATCGTTTATTTATTTATGTGTGTATTCAGAGTAAGTATGGAAGATATTTGTATTGCTGACTTTGCCACCACTCACACGATTCTACAAAGTCGACAATATTTTTCACAGTTAACTAAAACCAACTGTTGTGGAACGAAAAGTAGGTTTAGATATTGACGGCGGTATTTAATGTAAGGTAGTGGACAAGTGTGTCTTAATGGCTGCTCTCGTGGTTCGTGACTGCACATGTCCTCACAAGATGCCTACGTATCTCAATTACAACTGAGAATCAAGCCAAGAAAACGTAGTTCTAATGTTGAGGGGTTAGGCCCTTTATATAGGCGTCTGGAGCCCTAGAATCGTGGTAGAATTTGGTTACTTGATGGCCAAGTAACCGCCTTCGAATAGTGGATAACTCTTATCAGAATTCGTTTCCATGCTGGAGTTGGTTTCCATGTTGGACGTTGTATTGGAAGCTTCCTAGTGGTTTCCAACCACTGGACTGTATATGAACCAAGCCCATGTCTTAGTGGTTTAAAACAAGGGTTGGACCTTGGCCCAATTGTTGATTACGAATTTTATCATTACAATCATGGTTCCAAGCCTCATTAATGGGCCTCGTATTTGGACCATTTCAAGTACATTTAATGCATCATTAAATGTGTCCTTAGGGCTTTATTTTAACCCATATCATTTGCCCCCTAACTTCGAGAAAACTGATCAGGTTTTCTTGAAGTTAAGTTGACCAATTTTCAATGGCCCCCCTCGGGTATGGCCTTTTGCGGCTTAAGGTACACTAGTGTTTCACAAGTATCGTTTCTTAGCGCGAAGTGTGGAGCGACCTACACATTCACTACGATTCAGCCTTATCCGAGGCTTCTCTTTTATTGGCTGAGTATACATGATAAACAAGTTATCAAGTATAGCCGATTTTTATTAGTGAATGTTTGAGTTATACCAAAATTTGGCTAACTCTGTAGAACGATCCCTGGATATTACCCTAAGCGGGGTATTTAAACATTTTTAAGTAACATCAAACGATGGCACTAAACGGTGTCATTTGATGAAAATTTTCTATTTAGACGGTGGCCCTCCAAGGGTCAAGCAAGTCAGCGAGAATTCTCGGGTGAAGGTGAACGTGGGGCGCGCGGGCGCGCGGGCGCTGGTCGGCTGGCACGCGGGCGCTGGTCGGCCGGGCGCGCGGGCGCTCGGGCGTGCGGGCGCTCGTCGGCCGGGACCTGGTCGGATGGCGCGCGGGCGCTGGTCGGCCGGGGGCCTGGTCGGCTGGCACGCGGGCGCTGGTCGGCCGGGGGCCTGATCGGCCTGGAACAGAAACAAGGTCTTTGTTCCCTTTACTATATTTTTGGTTGTTTGGCGTGATTTCAACCATCTAAGCATAAAACCAAGATTTAAACATGGTTCCTGGTTGGTGCTTAACAACATGTTTGCCATTTTGGCTAAGTTAGAAAAGAGTGGTTTTAGTCACCATAACACTTCTAGTCATCCGGGACCTTTAAAAACAAGTTACCCAAGTAAGTTAGGCAAACTATTGTACTTAATCCTTAATTAGGACTTAAATTTGGATTTAAATCCTTCAACTGGTAGCTTTTACAGCTCCGGGCTGCATTTTCATTCGTTCTCTTCGTTCTTATTTAAAAGAGTAGAGATTTTGGTTCGAGTATACGAACTTCCTCATTTGTTTTATCACTGATTGTGACAATTAAACCTGTAGATGCGGGTCGTCTTAAAATGTGACTTGCTGCCACAGGTGACCATTTTCTATAAAAGAGTGGTGAGTGAGCTCATTTTACTCACACCTTCATTTGTAAACTTCTTCATCATATTTTTTCTCTCTAGTATTTCCTTTGATTTTAGTGTGGTTTCCAACCAGGAGATTTTCTTTGAGTCAAGTCTCCACCTTTCAACCATGGCTGATCAGCGAATATCTGGTCCCTCGTCCGCTATTGCTCAGAAGCTGGCTGCAAGAGCTAGACAAGGTAATCATCTTTCATGTGTTCCACTTGTTACAGATGAATCATTACCTACTTTGATTGAGTTAACAAACCAAATGGGAGATGCATTTCCAAACAATGCTGAGTTAGATTCGTTCAAGTTTCCAAGCACCCTGGGGAGGGATGATGTGAAAAAACTCAAGAAGAGGTATTCCTTCCCCTCTCATCTTAAGATAGAGGTTCCCGGGCCAGGTGATAGAACCTGTAACTGGCATCCAGAAAGGCTGTTTGTCTATAGAGGTGCTATAGCGGCCGGGCTTAGGTTCCCCCTTCATCCCTTCGTGGTGACCTTGTTAGGTGAGTTGATGATCAACCCCTGTCAACTGTATCCCAATTCTTGGAAGTTCATTTTCATTTTCATGGTCAGGTGTTTGAAAGAAGGAATTCCATTAAGTGTTCCTATCTTCAGAAGTATTTTTGTGCTAAAAAACAGCCCAACCACGTACCCGGAAAGGGTGGGTTTCAATTCAACATCGTTCGAATGTCAACCATATTTGTAACAACGCCTCTCTCCCCGATTCCACCCATGAATGGAGGCATCACTTCATTGTGCTTTATTGGAAGGGGAGAGATTGGGGCCAATATTTTAGGCCTAGTTTCAACCACGTGGTGGATTTTGGAAGTCATATTGGTGAGATCAAGTCCCATGAGTTCCCTGACAGGGATTGGCTTATTACGGGTCACAAAAATGTTCATTATCACTCTTTCCTGACCGAGAGGATCATGGTCGAAGTTGGAATGAGTAGATTGTCTCTAGAGGGTAACTATTATTGTTATGCCTTGTTTTGAAACACACTTATTCTTATTCCAATGTTTATTCCTTGTATTTTTCAGCTGCTGATAACATTGACAAGGAGCCGGCAAATAGTGGGCAAGTTACCAAGAGGATGTCTAAGAAAGCTGAGCTTGCTGCCAATCCTCCACCTCCCAAGGTTCCCGAGTTCCTTACTCTTTCTCAGAAAGCTGGGAAGAGATCTAGGAACTTGGAGGGGAATGTCAAAACCGCCTTTCAACCCTCATGGGGGATATGTGAGCAGGACTCGATTGCTGGGAGTTCTTCGTTGGCCATGGATTGGTCTAAGTTCTCAATTACTCCCCCTCACATGGTGAACTTACTTGCGCGTTCAGGGTTTGAAGAGACCGAACAGCTGGGGTGCCAAGCTATGTATCAGGTTACCATTACTCCTTTCGTCGTAGCTACTTGTCTTACCCCATTCCTCATTTATTAACTGGTTTTTATCTTTTGTCATAGATGAATTCCTACTTCCAGACCTCCCTTCATATAGGGAAGACTTTAAGTGATGATTTAAGGGCTTCTAATAAAGATAGAAGTCGAGCATTCAAAGAGGCGAGGGAATGGGAAGCAGAAGCTCATGCTGCCAAGGAGGATGCTTCTTCATACAAGGGAATGTATGAGGCTTTGGAGAGTAAGTCTCATCAGGGGGACCAACATGTGGTTGATAACTACCTGAACTCCGATGGTTTCCTCGAATTCATGGACCAGCATGACAACGAAGTTCGACCCTCTATTCTTTCAGTTGGTTGGAAACAGGCGATTTTGGCTGTCCAAGAATCTTATCCAGGAATAATCAAATCCTCCCGGTTCCCCAATCCTTGGGTTCCTGCCGTTGAGGTGGGCAATGATCCACCTTCTGATTCGGGGGAGGAAGAAGCAGAAGGGGAAGAGGAGGAAGAGGAAAAGGAAGAGGGGGAAGAGTCTCAATCATCCCAATCTAAGGGGAGGCACTCTGCCAGCCCTACTGTTGGAAAAGGGAAAGGTGTGGCTCGCCCTACTGAGGGGAAGCGTAGAGGAGTAATTCGTGAAGAAAAAGAGTCTTCCTCTGGTTCGAGCGGTAGCTCGTCATCTAGTCGAGGAGGGTAGTAGGTTATCACTCGTGTTTCTAGCCTTGCAAGGCTTGCAGCCGCATGTGGCTTTATTATTTCCGTTCATGGCCCTTCGTTGGCTTTTCAAACTTGCTTTTAATCATTTGTAACCTTAACTTGAGGATCCTTTGGGGCCTCTATTATCTCTACTCCTTGTTTTGCTTTCATGGTTTATCTCTTATTTTGTTTACTTATTTTCGGTACTGATGGTTGCACATATCGAGTGTTGGTACATAAAGCAAGACATAAGAAAATAAACATGCATTGGAAAACAAAACAAAGGCGGGTTCAACCCTTTTATTAATAATAAGCTGTAAATATGGGCTACATGCCCAGGAATGGTTTCAATGAACCTTAGGTCTATTCTTCCTACTGAACCCTAAGTTATATCCTGAAAGGATAGTTACACATAATCAATCTTGAGATTCGAGGCATGCCAAGTGCGGGGCACCTCTATCTCATTCAAAGTTTCGAGCTTCTAAGCTCCTCGCCCGAGGATTTTTTTGACTCGATACGGCCCTTCCCAATTGGGTGCCAGCTTTCCTTTCTCTCCTACTCCCGATGCTTCTATTTTTCTGAGAACTAAATCTCCTTCTCGGAAGAACCTTTCCTTAACCCTTCCGTTGTAATGGAAGGAGGCTCGTTTCTGATACTCTACATTTCGAGCATGTGCTTCATCCCTAACTTCATCAATTAAGTCGAGTGCCAACCTCATTCCTTCTTCATTAGTCTCTTGTTCAAAAGCCTCAATCCTTGGAGATACATGTGAGATCTCTAAAGGTACAACAGCTTCTGCTCCATATGCAAGCATGAACGGAGTTGTTCCAGTGGTGACTTTTCAAGTGGTACGATAGGCCCAAAGTATAGGCAGTATCTCGTCCACCCAAGTGTTCCTGGAACGTTCGATCCTTTTCTTCAACCCATCCAGTATGATTCGATTCGCGACCTCTGCTTGCCCATTTGCTTGAGGGTGGGCAACCGAGGTGAATCTAAGCTCAATTGCGTTCTCTTCACAATACTTCCTGAATTCCTCATTGTTGAACTGTGTTCCATTATCTGTAACAAGGATGCGAGGTATCCCATACCTACACATGATGCTTTCCCACAGGAACTGAGCAACTTGCTTGGTGGTTATCTTAGCCAAGGGTTTGGCCTCAACCCACTTGGTGAAGTAGTCAATCGCCACTATTAGAAACTTTCGTTGTGCTGTAGCCATAGGAAAGGGACCAAGTATATCCATTCCCCACATAGCAAATGGAATTGGAGAGTTGATTGAGGTCAGCATCTCAGGTGGTTGCCTAACCATTGGTGCATGTTTTTGACAACGATCACACTTTTTAACAAAATCTTTGGCATCATTCAGCATTTCGGGCCAATAAAAGCCTAGCCTGGTTATCTTGTGAGCAAGGGCTCTGCCCCCCAAGTGTTGTCCACAAATTCCTCCATGGACTTCTTCAAGTGCTTCTCGTGCCTCTTGGGGCCTTAGACATTTTAGGTAAGGGATCACAAAAGACCTCTTATAAAGTATCCCTTTAATCAAAGTATACCTCAATGCTCTCACTGACAACTTGCGTGCCTCTTGGGCGTTATCAGGGAGCCATCCAGTTTCAAGATGAGCCTTGATCGGATCAATCCAACATCCTCCTACATCAATAGGAGCCACAAGTTTTGAATCAATAGTAGGGGCCTTCAAGACCTGAAAGTAAACACTTCCCGAGTAATTCTCGATTTCAGAAGAAGCAAATTTAGACAAGGCATCAGCCTTCATATTCTCCTCTCTGGGGATGTGTTCTACATAGCACTCATCAAACTGAGTCATAACAGCTTTCACAACTCTCCGATACTTGGCCATAGTTTCATCCCTGGTTTCAAACTCGCCATTAACTTGTGAGATAACCAACCTTGAATCTCCACATACCTTCAGGTTCTTAACCCTCAAAATTATGGCCAAGCCTAAACCAGCTATCAAAGCTTCATATTCAGCTTCGTTGTTGGTTGTAGGGAAATCCAACTTCAAAGCGTACTCGATTGTAAACCCATCAGGGCTTTGCAAAACTAAGCCTGCACCACTTGACTTTGTTTTTGATGCTCCATCAAAATAGAGTATCCAGCGATCTTTCAAGTCAAGTTCATCATCCTTGTATATAAAAATTAATAAACTAAGTAACCAATGGAGATTGCATGTACCAATAAGCTAACTATGGAAGAATTAAAAGATGTACACGGAGATAGAAAGCAAGAATTAATAATAAATTAATACTAGGCAGCAAATGTATATGCCGGATAATAGCCATCGGCGACTATATAAAACAGAGAAATCAAATAGCTAAAATTCTAGGTGTCTCAAATACAAGAGGGGAGATCTATATATATATATAGGAAAAATAATGGGCTTGGGCTCTTTGACTACAAATCGGATTGTAGAAATATTTCCTCAATTCCTTTTTCTTCTCCGATAAGTTTTCCAATTTTTCTCCAATTTCCTTTTGACTTCAAGTATTTCCATCTCCTTGTCTTTTTTCACATTTTTCTGCTTGAAATATGATTTTATTTATTTTCCTACAAAACAAAAGAAAACAATTTATTAATAATAAAATTACGAAAACAGACATAAAATAGGTATTAAAAATGTATTAAATTATGGACCTATCAAATGCCCCCATACCTATCTTTTGCTCGTCCTCGAGAAAAACTAATATAATATCAACTACTATCTAATAGATAATACCACTTTCGTAGGTGATCACGGTTGCATTTGGCATATGCAACAAACCCTTTAAACCCCTAGGCAGCCCTAGTGGACGAGTAAGGTCTGGTGAGGGTTTATAGTGAATGTACCCACAAAATCCATCTTGCTTATGTAAAAGATCACATGGCAATGCAATGCCACACATACAAGTCCTCTCATGCTTCATCAACTTAAGAATCAAAAATGACTTTGCAATGTCTTGTCGTGGAATGTGCAAGGATTCACATAGTTTACTCAAAGAAATATGCATAAGTGCTTAGAAGACCATGTCAAGTGTAAGAATAAGTTGGTAATCATGCTAAAACCACAAGAGTACACCTTTGAGTCAAAACTTAGGATCTCAAATGCAAAAACAAGAAATAACTCACCTTTCACTCACAAAAGAATATTCACTCAAGAACAAGGGTAAGTGTATCACTGTATTCCAACAAAATCATAAACATGCTTGACATTTGGTATCAATCTAACTTTAACACAACATACATCAATGATGATAATCAAAAGGTCTTTATTTGGGTTGTAACGGGGCTAGGGACAAGGTATGTCAAGTAAAACCAGATAAGGTGAAGTGTCAAAAGCTAGTAGGCACCATAATAAATCATACACATCACCAAACATCCATCTCACACATGATTTTTCTAATTTTCTTCCAACAAAAGGCTTGATTAGTCGAATGAAGAAGGATCACAAAAACATAAGTATGCTCTCATATAATTTTTTTTTTCATATATATATATTTTTTTCTCTTTTTTTTTTGTTTTTTCTTTCATTTTTTTTTTCGAGAGCTAAGAGATAGATATAAGCAACCACAATCCTCCTTCAAAAATTTATTGAACAACGACTAACAAGGATGCAATCAAACTCAATATTTCCTCAAAAGTAATGAACAAAAGTAAACCCATCTCACACACCTTATTACTCCCTCAAGTTCCTACTAGCCATTGACAATTTGGGATCAAGCATAAGTAAGGCTAAACAAGAAAAAGGTCTAGGTAAGTAACGTGGTGTGTCACCGAAAAAAAAGGATTAAGCTTAGGTGGGTAACTAATTGATCATATATAAATGGTGTGGCAATTTGGAAAATATAGGTTATTCCTAAATGTCTTTATCATCTTATCATCAAATAATGTCATGCATTCAAGAAAGGTCTCAAACAAGTGCTAGCAATGCAAACAACATGTGGACACTCAAGCAAACGAATATAAAATGCAAAAGATATGCATATAGGCTCAAAAACTCACTTGGTTGGTGAAAACATAATCAATCCCAAGCAAAAATCTCTTCAATGCACCAACTTGTACTCAAAGCATGAAAACCAAATCATCTTGCACATATTCATGTCATTCTAATTACTTGCAACATTCAGTAAGTCTACTAGTTTAAACTTGCTAGTGTATGTGTGTGAACAAGAACTTAACAAATCACTTCTTAATCAAAAGTATTAGAAACACAAGATTACTATAGCATGTAAGGGTGCATCAAGCCACAAGCAATCATTTCATAAGACTAGAATTCTACAATTTACAACACTAAACTTCTTTTTGGGATTTTTTCATTTTTCAATTTTTTTTTGGTTTTTAATAATACTACTAAACCCCTCCCCTGTACCTAAATCATGCATTGTCCTCAATGTATGCAAATGAGAGAAAAATGACAAATTAAAAGGACGAGAATACCTGATAATGACATGATGGAGAAACACAATACCTATAAAACACACAATAAACACAAAATACACAACACACTCACACACAATCCCCCATACCTACACTTGACTATGGGAGACACTTACAAAAACGCTTACTAACCAATACCAGATCAAGGAAAAACTACCTTCTTAACAGAATCATCAAACATGTGAAACTCACCCACAAATGAGCCTTTTTGGAAATTATCCACTAGAGAAAGATGATCTTGAACCAGAATAAAACTCATACCACTAACATCATCCATAGACCAATTAGATTCTTCTTTATGTTGTTTAAGCAGATTAATTACTTGAAATTCTTGGTTATGAACTATGTCACTAGAGATAACAACATGATGAGTTTCATTATTAACTACCAAAGACTGATCAAGAGTGGAAAAAGATATATTATAATCGAGTGGGGGTGGCTCACCAACAGAAGACTTAACAAATTCATGAAGTTCTTTATTGCTCTCATACTCCAACAAAATATCTTTCTCAAGAAAAGACACAATTGCACTATCCTCAAGAATGAATGGAAGAGACTCAAAAGAAGGACCTAGAAACACATAAGTAGGAGTTTCGGGAAGAGGTTTAAGTTCTAATTCTGGTGGACTTGTCTCAACTGATTCATTATCTTCATAAAGTAGCAAAGGAAAAGGTTCTAACTCTCGATTGGAACTAGGAATAGTGGACTCTAACATTTCATTAACCTCATTTTTATGACCAATATCATCCCAATCTTGACCAATGTAATTTTGACAAAAGTTAAGAACATCATCAACATTCATGATTTCATTATCAACTAACTCATCAATCATGTTAATTTCTATGGATTGGTCAAAAAGCTCATTGGGTTGATTTCCTATATTGAAAATGTTGAGGTCAATTTGCATGTTTCCAAATGTGAGTTTCATTAATCCATTCCTACAGTTAATCAAAGCATTAGAGGTGGCAAGAAAAGGTCTTCCTAGAATGATGGGAATTTGATTTTTGAGATTTTGGACAGGTTCGGTTTCTAGAACAATGAAATCGACGGGGAAGACAAAATCACCAACCTTAATCAACACATCTTCCACCATACCCTTAGGAATTTTGAAATAACGGTCAGCTAACTGAAGAGTGATAGTAGTCTCTTTAAGTTCACCTAAACCCAGGTCTTGATAGACAGATAATGGAAGAAGATTCACACTAGCTCCTAGATCGAGTAAAGCTTTATGAATGAAAGTATTACCAATGACACAAGAAATGGTAGGACAACCAGGATCCTTATACTTCAAAGGAATTTGATTTGACAAGATAGAGCTAACATTAGATGTTAGGAAAGCTTTCTTAGGAACATGAGTGGTTCTTTTATGAGTACACAAATCTTTTAGACACTTCGCATAAGAGGGAACTTGTTGAATTGCTTGAAGACTTCCAAAATCTTATCTAATTGAGCAGATTGTTTGTTTGAAGTAAGTCTTTGACGAAATGGAGCTTTTGGCTTAAAGACTTTTTCAATAGACACATCAGATTGGGATTTTGAAGGTGGTTCATCGGAGGGTGATGACTCATTAGATTCAACTTCTTCAGGACTCTAGGGATTAGAAGATTGTTTAAGACTAGGATTCAAGAGTAACGGATTTGGTTCAGATGTAAGCTTATCTTCTGCTTGAGTATTGACACCAGCATGATTATTGAATTGATTACCAGACCTTAGAGGGATAACATAATTCACATTTTCATGAGACTTTGAATTTGGATGAAATTTAGGATTAATCTCGGGTTGACTAGGAAATCGATTTTTCTCTCTCTCACTGATGGTGTTTGCCAATTGACTAACTTGGACCTCTAGTTTAGATATGGCTTGAGCATTGGAATTTAGCAATTGCCTATCTTGGGTCATAGTGTTCATGAAATTTTGTTGAGATTTGAGCAATGCCTCTAAACTCTTTTCAATGGAAGTAAATCTTTTGTCAGATTCTGTAAAACCAGGAGGATTCAAGGGGACTGAATTTTGATATTGACCGAGATTTTGTGGAGGATATGAGTTACGATTTTGAGTTGGGTATGGACCAAGATTGGGCTTTTTAAAAGCAGGTTTAGAATTTTGGTTATACTGATTGTATTGACCTTGGTTCCATGAGAAATTTGGATGATTTTTCCAACCAGGATTGTATGTGGATGAATAGGGATCATTCCTACCTCTAGATTGAAACATGCATGGCATTGGCTTGTTCAATTTCAGGACAATTTTCTATAAAATGATTAGGAGAATTACAATTTGCACACAGAAACACTTGTGAGGACACCTTGTTGGTTTCTAAGGCTTCTAGACGTCTAGTGAGAGTAGCTAACTTAGCTTCGGTTGCAATAGAATTACCAACTACGTGTACGCCCTTAGATTTTTCAGTTTCCTGACTGGGTTCCCTAGTTGACTCCCACAACATTGTTCTTTCAGCTAACTCTTCATAAAATTGCCAAAAAGGCAGTGGTTTGACTATCTAAGGCTTCATAGAGACTTTTATCCATAAACCTACCATTACACATAGACTCTAACAAGGCAGTGGTTTGACTATCTAAGGCTTCATAGAGAATTTTACAAAGTCTCCATTTTTCTATACCATGTTGAGGACACTTCGACAACAACTTTTGAAATCTATCAAAATATTTCCAAAAAGGTTCATTTGGATTTTGTTGAAATTGGTTGATTTCATTCCTAAGCCTGTTAGCCTTATGGTTGGGAAAATATTTTTTAAGAAATATAGAAACAAATCCCTCCCATGTGGAAATAGAATTAACGGGTAGACTATACAACCACTGTTTAGCATCTTATTTTAAAGCAAAGTTAATGAGTCTAAGCCTAATGGAATCCTCACTTAGTTGTTGAAGTTTTTGTAAAGCACACACTTCCTCAAATTCTCGAATGAAAAGATATGGATCCTCTCCCTCTACCCCAGCAAACCTAGGTAACATGCTAATGTTATGATGTTTGATTTCAAAATTGTTTGCGGTTACTGCTGGTAGCACTATGCATGAGGGTTGAGCGGTACGAGCGGGGTAACAACGTTCTTTAAGAGAGACAACCATGACGGTTGTTGGAACTTCTACTTCTTTTGACTCAATTTTAGTGGGTAAAGAGAAATCGAGTTGTCTTGCTACTCCAGGTAGTGAAAGGTCGGATTGTCTCACTAATCTAGATGTATTATCTCGAACCCAAGTACTTTGCATACAAGAGAAGCAATCAACTAAGCACGTAACAGGCAAGAGCTATAAGTAAACACCCAAGAATATGCAAAATCAAAAGAAAAATCTATCTTATCCTAAAACAAATCTAGACCTTGCTCCTAACAATAAGATACTACTAAAAGTAACAGCTCAAAAAGCATTCGTCGTGACTGTCCAGGTAGGAGGAAGCATTGCCAAGAGGCTAACCACCATTCTAGGCACCAGTCTAAAGGCCAAGTAAGCTTTCGCTAGTCCTAGACACCACCGAAAAATACTTAGTGATTTGTTCCTCCTAGATTCTCTTCCTAGTTGAGTGTGATATCCTAGGGGCTAACGTCTAATTGATTTTATTAAGAAGAAAGGAATGCAAGATGAACGAATTAGTGATTTGTGGGCCAAGGAAAGGGTGATGAAATTCCTCACCTTATCTTGGAATTGGGTGGCGCCCTTAAGATTGATTTAATGATGCAATACACAAAGAACGAGAAATAAACACTTATGGATGCACTACACTACGTGTTCTATTCTAAATTGTACGTACCTCTTTCCTCCAGCAATCACCACAATTGTATAATATGGAAAGCGATAAAGACAATAAAGAAATCTAGATGATGTGCTCCTATGTGAGAGAATAAATGATGCAACAAGTTGGTTTTTAACAAATAACTAACTAATATATTTGGAATTTTCAAATATTTTTTTTTTTGATTTTTCAATAATGATAGAAAGAAAATAGAGAGAGGTGATACGGAATACCGAAAAGCGCTTCCAAAAATTTCACAAGAGACAACGAGACTTCTAGCAATCTTCTTTTCCAGGCTTTCCTCTGCTTCAATGTACCCTAAAAGACAAAGAATGTAGAACAAGAAACTAATCCGAATAATTAAATATCAAGGAGTGAAAATTACCAATAATCCCCGGCAGCGGCGCCAAAAACTTGATGTGTAAAAATAATGTAAATTGCAAGCACACAGTGTTTAGTTGTAGCAATCACAGATCGATCCCCAGAGACTATGAATTTTCAAAAACCCTCAATTAACTCAGGCGAACTAGACAATAAGATTTAAGATGAGATTTGTTTAACCTAATTAACAATTAAAATCAAATATGGAAAACCTAGGAATCCGAATCCATTAATCAATCACAATTAATATCAACTCGCCCTAAAATCAATTCTCTTTCCTTCACAAATAAGATATATCAATTAACGAGACAAGCATATACTATGAAACTTGTTATCTAACAATAACCTATCAAAACTTCATGGAGCAAGCATAGACTATGAAAAATAAATCTGGTAACAAAAATATATCTAAATCACTTTGTCAATTGAACAATTAAGCACCAAGAAAAATTATGAGAATCAATTAATAGGAACAAGAAGATATCAAAAATAATTAAATTAACTTCATCTTCATCCTAGGGCAAGAGAATTAGCTACACATGATTAATAAATAAATAAAACAAATATGGTATGAATCAACCATGAATAACAAAAGCAACGTTTAAAATATATATGGCCAAGAATCACTTTAACAAACTAAAGTTATTGAAGTTATATTACTCACGTGAATGAATGGCAGGTCTTTGTATATAAAAATTAATAAACTAAGTAACCAATACAGATTGCATATACCAATAAGCTAACTACGGCAAGAATTAAAAGATGTACACGGAGATAGAAAGAAAGAATTAATAAACAGAGAAAGAAAATAGCTAAAATTCTAGGTGTCTCAAATACAAGAGGAGAGATCTATATATATATAGGAAAAATAATGGGCTTGGGCTCTTTGACTACAAATCGGATTGTAGAAATATTTCCTCAATTCCTTTTTCTTCTCCAATAAGTTTTCCAATTTTTCTCCAATTTCCTTTTGACTTCAAGTATTTTCATCTTCTCGTCTTTTTTCACCTTTTTCTGCTTGAAATATGATTTTAATTTTTTTCCTACAAAACAAAAGAAAACAATTTATTAAATAATAAAATTACGAAAACAGATATAAAATAGGTATTAAAAATGTATTAAATTATGGACCTATTAGTTATTTATTTATTTATCTATCTATATTTATTTATTTATCTATCTATAATTTAAGAATTTAAAAACACATATTATAAGGCCGCCGCGAAGCGCCACTTTGTCGACTAGTATATATATAAAAGAGGATACGCGGGAGGTGAGATGGCGTCTTTCAATCTATTTTTCTAATTTTTCTAGAGGTTTACAATTTTAAATACTAATAAATCAAAAAAAATATTCTTTATCATATTAGAAGTACAATTGATGTTCGAATTTATAGAGAAGACATATAAATAAAATTTTATTTGAAGTAGAGTAGGTGTTTGAATTTATAGATGATAAAATTTTGAATTTATATAAAATACATACAATTAAAAGTTTATTAGAAGTAAACTAGGTATTCTAATTTATAAAATAAAGGAGAAGAGTTTTTCAAAAATTGTTAAATAATAATTTGCTCAAGACCAAGTCGTTATTAGATAGTATCTCTCTAGCTCTATGAATGAGAAACGGAATACATATGTCATCAAAATCTTCAAACTGTTATAATAGTGATTGCCAACTCCAAGCTTGTCACAGAATCCAATGAATTATTTACATTACTAACGAAAGTTAATTACAAAGTAAACTTACTTTGTAAGATAAAGGAGGCGGTGAAACCTCCTATATATAAAGAGGTGTACCTCTAGTTCTAGCGGGTGTGGGTATTTTCTAAGAAATAAGAAACCTGCTTTCTATCTCTGTCTTATACGCTATCATTATATATTTATATATTTTAATATTTATAACACGTTATCAGCACGAGACTCTGCCAATTGAAACTTAAACAACAAAGGAGGTATGATTTGATTTCAATTATTATCGTCTTCTTTTTGCTAATTGTTTTAATTTGTTAAATTATTAGTATCTAATATATTAAAGATGGCTATGCGGTCAGTACTACTATAAAGATGGTTATGTCGTCAAGTAATATTCAAAAGTTTTGTGGTCGGCTATGCCGTCGTAACTTTTGAATTAAATTATTAATATATACATATAAATTTGATTAATTGTTTAAATCTTGATGTGTGATATTTTATCATGTTCAAACCTTTATCAGAATGACAAACCTTGCAAAATTAGAGTTTGTTGCTTTGGATGTGTCTGGGGACAATTATCTATCATGGGTGCTAGATGCGGAATTACACCTTAGTGCTAACGGATTAAAAGACACCATAGAATCAGGAAAAACTTCAAATGTTGAACAAAATGCCAAAGCTATCATTTTTCTCAGACATCACATTCATGAAAATTTAAAATCTGAATACCTAACTATCAAAAACCCACTCACTCTTTGGAACAATCTTAAAGATAGATTTGATCACCAGAAACTTGTCCATTTACCACATGCCCGTTATGAGTGGATTAATATAAGGTTGCAAGATTTTAAATATGTTGCTGAATATAATTCTACCCTGTTCAAAATAAGTTCAAAATTGATTTTGTGTGGTGAGAATATTACTGATGCTGACATGATCGAAAAGACCCTCTCAACCTTTCACCCCAACACCATGATCCTGGCGCAACAATACAGGGAACGCAATTTTCAGAAATATAGTGAGCTGATATCTCTCCTTCTTGTAGCTGAAAAGAATAATGAGTTGTTGCTGAAAAATCATCAGATACGTCCCACATGTTCTGCCCAATTACCCGAAGTACATAACACGTCATTCCGGAAGAATGAGCGTGAGAAAGGGCATAGAGGAGGACGAGGTTATGGAAGAAACCGTGGACGTGGAAATTTTCGTGGTCGGTTTCGAAATCATTATAACTCTGGCCACCTAAAGTGGCAGCGTGATGGCTACAATAACTCTGGCCACCAAAAATGGCAAAATGATGTACCAAATAAAAGAAAGGCACCGCAGGAAGGAGACACTAGAGATATCTACTTTAGATGTGGGGCTCATGGGCATTGGACCCGTACATGTCGCACACCTGAACATCTTGTAAAACTTTACGAGTCATCTAAAAATCAGAATGGACAAAGGGTGGAAACAAATTTGGCAAGTTTTAATGATGAACCAATCAACAAGACCTCAAATGAACTAGATAATAGGACTAATCTTTATTATGACCTAGATGAATAGTTTTTATGCACGCTTTTGCTTTCTATGTAATGTTCTATATATTTCTGTTTTGTGTACTTGTTTTAATAAAAATATCGTTTATTTATTTATGTGTGTATTCAGAGTAAGTATGGAAGATATTTGTATTGCTGACTTTGCCACCACTCACACGATTCTACAAAGTCGACAATATTTTTCACAGTTAACTAACACTACAAGAAAAACTGAATCAGACGACACCTTTCAGACAACGGACGGCCGAAAAAGTGTTGCCTAAAATTAACAGACGACAGGTTTTTTTTTGGCTCGAAAAAGTATTGTCTAATTCACGACATTACAACGGTTTACGAACCGTTGTCTAATAAAGTGAAAAATAGTGGATATAGACGACGCAAATGAATGGGTTTAGACAACAGTTTTTTTAACTCTTTTCTAAATAATATTAAGACAATGTTTTAATTTAACCGTTGTTGGATTGAGACAACGGTTGTCTTAGTCGTATTGTGTGAATAAACGTAAGACAATGTTGCAAAAAAACCGTTGTGTAAATTTGATATAATTTTATTATAAAATTGTGAGTAAATTATTGGATAATAATTTTTATATATTAGGATGTTGACTAACTTTGTTTTATTTATTCAATTTATAAAAGTATAAAACAATGGTTTTTGTTTAACAAAGTGTTGTAAGTTGTAAGACTTAACAATGGTTTTGTTCCAAAAACCCGTTGTATATTTGTATAATATACACAAGGGTTTTCGTTTTGATCCGTTCGTTGTTGAATAATCTCTGTAACAATTGTTTATGTTAGTAAACCGTTGTATGATATAGACAATGGTTTCGTTTTATAAAATCCTTGCGTGATTATTTACGTTACAACGTTTTGTTTATCTAAACCGTTGTCCATATTAAAAGCGTTGATTTTTTTAAAAAAATATTTTATTTGTTGCCCTTAATACATACATAAGTGTTACACACTTCATACAATGTTATTGTATAAATCTCTTATTTGGATATTTAGTATAAAAAATTGTTAAATATATAAAAACACTTAAATAAAGGTTAATGATAAAAATAATATCATTGATAGATAGAATACAATCATACTTCAGATATTTTGTTATACACGTTGTAGATGTGGACATCATATATTGTATGATTTACGATCCTTGATATTTGTTTACAAGGAACTATTAGCTAGCTAGGAAAATGTTAATAATTATAACATTACTAATTCCGAAGTTAAACGAACATTATATAATAACTATACTATTAGCGAATAAGTGACATACCAATTTTATTAACAACAATGTTGTCATATTCAAATAACTCATTTACATATCAGTATGACATAATTTAATTATAAAGTCGTCATTAAGTTGTCTTATATTAATTTTATATATGCGAGTCGGGACTCACGTATGTTTTGTTTATTCGATTTTATAAAAGTATAAGACAATGGTTTTTGTTTAAGAAAGTGTTGTAAGTTGTAAGACTTAACAATGGTTTTGGTCCAAAAAACGTTGTATAATATACACAAGGGTTTTCGTTTTGATTCGTTCGTTGTTGAATAATCTTTGTAACAATTGTTTATGTTGTTAAACCGTTGTATGATATAGACAATGGTTTCGTTTTATAAAATCCTTGCGTGATTATTTATGTTACAACGTTTTGTTTAGCTAAACCGTTGTCTATATTAAAAGCGTTGATTTTTTTTAAAAAAATACTTTATTTGTTGCCCTTAATACATACATAAGTGTTACACACTTCATACAATGTTATTGTATAAATCTCTTATTTGGATATTTAGTATAAAAAATTGTTAAATATATAAAAACACTTAAATAAAGGTTAATGATAATAATAATATCATTGGTAGATAGAATACAATCATACTTCAGATATTTTGTTATACACGTGGTAGATGTGGACATCATATATTGTATGATTTACGATCCTTGATATTTGTTTACAAGGAAATATTAGCTAGCTAGGAACATGTTAATAATTATAACATTACTAATTCCGAAGTTAAACGAACATTATATAATAACTATACTATTAGAGAATAAGTGACATACCAATATTATTAACAACAATGTTGTCATATTCAAATAACTCATTTACATATCAGTATGACATAATTTAATTATAAAGTCGTCATTAAGTTGTCTTATATTAATTTTATATATGCGAGTCGGGACTCACGTATGTTTTGTTTATTCGATTTTATAAAAGTATATGACAATGGTTTTTGTTTAACAAAGTGTTGTAAGTTGTAAGACTTAACAATGGTTTTGGTCCAAAAAACGTTGTATAATATACACAAGGGTTTTCGTTTTGATCCGTTCGTTGTTGAATAATCTCTGTAACAATTGTTTATGTTGTTAAACCGTTGTATGATATAGACAATGGTTTCGTTTTATAAAATCCTTGCGTGATTATTTACGTTACAACGTTTTGTTTAGCTAAACCGTTGTCTATATCAAAAGCGTTGATTTTTAAAAAAAATACTTTATTTGTTGCCCTTAATACATACATAAGTGTTACACACTTCATACAATGTTATTGTATAAATCTCTTATTTGGATATTTAGTATAAAAAATTGTTAAATATATAAAAACACTTAAATAAAGGTTAGTGATAATAATGATATCATTGATAGATAGAATACGATCATACTTCAGATATTTTGTTATACATGTTGTAGATGTTGACATCATATATTGTATGATTTACGATCTTTGATATTTGTTTATAAGGAAAGATTAGCTAGACAAACGTCAATGATTTTAACATTACTGATTCTGAACTTAAACGAACATTATATAATAACTATACTATTATTGATATTCCAAAAATTTCTGAAAAAATCAAATTTATTCGGTTTGAGATTTTAACATTCAATTAGTTGTTTGACAAGTACTTTTATGTAGTGTTTCGTCGCAAATTTTTCTTTCATTGTTTTTTTGAAATATTAAGGGAGTGGTAAAAAAGTCGTACTAAATAGATTTTGGTAAAAAAGTCATACTAAATAGGTTTCTAATTTTTCAATTATTTTCGTATATCACTAAAATAATTAAATACTAACATCGGTGCGATTGGATGATTTAAAATTAAATTTATTTTATTTATAATCAAATTTAAGTTTTTACAACACAAATGAAATTTATTTTTATTTTTGTCCCACACTTCATCACCAAGCTCAAATTTTATTGAAATTTTCGAAGTCTTAT
The DNA here is from genome assembly GCA_030848705.1 of Heracleum sosnowskyi. NCBI lineage: Eukaryota > Viridiplantae > Streptophyta > Magnoliopsida > Apiales > Apiaceae > Heracleum > Heracleum sosnowskyi. The sequence continues at coordinate 12,918,045 of CM061242.1, forward strand.
TCCCCCTTAAACCAATAATTCATTTCCCCCTTAGACCAAAATTTCCCCCCTTCACCTTCCCCCATTCTTAACAAACAGAATCCAATTAAGGCGGCCATTTTTCACCATACACATATCTCATATCTTATATTTGTCTCCCCTAACCTGCTCTCTCTCTCTCTCCACAACTACTCTACGATTAATCGATGTCTCTCTCTGTTCTTTGTGATGCTTCTTCAGTTTGGGATTTTCTCAATTTAGGGCTTCTTCAATTTGGGGTACAATTTTAGATCTTTCTTAGTTTTAGGGTTTGATTAATTGGTTTAATTAGTCACTTTTTATCCTCCCGCTCTTTCATTCGCTCTCTATGTTTAGGTTTTTTTATTCTGTTATTTAATTTGGTGTTTGTGGACTTTTTAATGTCTAAACCCTGTACAGGTGCTGGTGCCTCTTTCGGAGCTGTGGCTTTTATGTGCAGGTGAGCTGCGGCTTTCTGATTTCTGATATGAATTAAACAACCATCAGTTGGAGAGTTATTTACAGACTAGAGGGAGGAGTATCGGAGAGTTATTTGATATGTGTTTATTGTTTTTGGAAGGGTGCACCTGATAGATGGAGATTGGTCAGGGCTCATGGAACTGCTGTGGGGCTTCCAACAGAAGATGACATGGGAAACAGTGAAGTTGGTCACAATGCTCTTGGTGCTGGAAGGATTTTTGCTCAAGGGTTTGTTTTTTTATATCTTATCTTTTTCTTCACTTCACATGTCACCCCTTTAAATAAGCTAACCAAATGATCATTTTATACCTTGCTAGTTGTCTAGTTGTCGGGTCTGACTTCTGAATTTCAAAATAACTGACAATGTCTATCTGATGATTTCAGGAGGTCATTAAACATTATAATAAGCACATTAGATTCTATGATATGATAGTTGTAGTAACATTAAATAGTTACTCTTGGTTTATCTGCTCCCATGTAGCAGATTCTTAAGCTTCCTTATGTTAGCTTCAAATTCCATCATTTTCTGGACTATATTTTAACAAGGTTGTCATGCACTATTTTTAATGTACTCTGCAAAACAATTATTTTATTATTTATCTATTTCTATACAGATTCTATCTTGTTCGACCAGAAACTAACAACTTTGAAATGGTTTTGTTATCGTGTAGAGCAAAACTTTGCGACCTTGCCCTGGAGACTGGGAAAATCTTTGACGGAGAAGGTTTCAATTACATTAAGGGATCCTTTGAAAGTGGCACTTTGCACCTTATTCGCCTATTGAGTGATGGTGGTGTGCACTCTCGAATTGACCAAGTGCTGGTAATGTTTAATATTTTGGTTTTAGTTATTACACTCATGTTGGCTTGGGGTTTCTGTTGCAAAGTATGTTGATAATAATAAAGAATGGAAATACCTTTTTTTGATGCAGTTGTTGGTTAAAGGTGCCAGTGAGCGAGGTGCCAAAAGAATCCGTGTTCATGCTCTTACTGATGGTCGTGATGTCTGCTTTCATGACATTTTTTCTTTTTGTTTAATTCTCATATGACCTGGTGATTCACTTTATTGTGTCAGTGGTTTCTGTCATTCGGGATTTCATGTGAAGTAATTGTGTACATATATTATTTTGGTGTTTGCTTGCATTTAACAACATTAATTCATCGTATGTGTCATTATATTTTCAGTTTTGTGTTACACAAATACAGCACTAATATTTTAGCGAAAGTGAGAATAATTATACAGGATTATACATAAAATTAGGTGTGCCTTTTCCTGCTTTGTAATAACTTAAGTAGATGCACCATACTCACTTTTTCTTTATTGGTAAAACCAGGTATTGTAAGATGGCCACCGTCAGCTTGAAACTCCTTGTAGACAACAGCACTGAGAAGGTAATCTTTGCAGAGGCAGGAAAGGATTTCGTGGACTTCTTATTTTGTCTTCTCGAAATTCCGCTAGGATCTCTGCCGAGTCTTCTTGCTAAGGAAAGGATGTGTGAATCCTGGACTTTGAGCAAAGTTTATGAAAGTGTGAATAAACTTGGCAACGAATACCTACAGCCTGATCAAACCAAGAAGAGTCTACTGAATCTGACATGCCTTTCTCAAACACCAATACATTATGGGTAACATTATGCAGACTAAGTGTTAATACCCTCCCGGAAGAAGTCTCTTTGCCCGGAAGAAGTCTATTTACCTGCCAGATATGACCATGTCCCGGAAGAGTTCAATGGACAACTTGTCACACCCAAAGTGGACTAAGGAAAATAAGTGAATGCAATACTATCTCTTCCGGACCAAAGACAGTTCCTTCCTCCAGCACCTTCCACCTCTTGGGCAAAAGCTGCTCCCTTCTCCAATACTCTTACATCAACTCACACCTGTCACAAGGAAGGGAGCATTCTTCCGGACCGGGGGACAAAGGAAGGTAACACTAAACCTTATAAATACTCAAGCAGCCTCACATATGCACAGGTTCTAATTTTTCTACATTCACACACATTCACTCTCACATTTCACAAAACGCTCTCTAAAACTCAGTCACCGGTAATACACTTTCCGATATTGTTTCTTGTTATTCTCCACCACCAAGTTACTTACTCTCACGCCGGAGGTGCTTGACGGCCACCACCCCCGGTCAGGCATTGTTTTGCAGAGTCCCGACCTACAGCATACCATATTCCCGACCAAGCATAGCCGGAAGAGGGACAAGTACGGTAGAGTGGAGCAAGGAGCATTATCATTTGGCGCTAGAAGGAGGGGGCTTTTGTCCTCATAGAAACCCTCCATCCTTTCCAGTTTTACTTTTGGTGTTTGGGCATCCTTTGATTCCTTAGAATTAATCGACGTCCAAGCATACAAGAGAATTTTAGTCACAAATCCTTCTCAATGGGTCCGTCGAAGAATACAAGGTTGCAAGTAAGAAATATACCAGATGGGAACAACATAAACAACAATGAGGAGCAACTTCAAGACAATCAATATGAGACGATACCTGACGTCTCTCACTATAGTGAACCTGTCCTCCAACGAGTTGGAACAAGGGACGGGAACCCTCCTCTCAACTTGGACTTGACAAGTTTCGCTCCAAATCAAATCGATTTCCTTCTCAGTGTTGCTGCCAATCTCCAACACCCCAACCAGCAAAATGACCCACCTCGGTCAAAAGGGAGACGGGAACCACCTCCCCACGAGGATGAAGCACATAGTGCTATCAACAATGGCACCAAAAGGCCGAGGACAACAAAATCCATCTTCTCTCGTCTCGGTTCTTCCCAAAACACTCAAAATGTCCGCCATGATAAGCCTCACCACCGTCCCGAGACATGGAAGGAAAATCGAAGAGTACGGGACTTAAGACGTCAAATTGAGGACAAAATGGCCGAGTACAAAAGGGAAAAGCGAAGACTGGAAGAAGAATTCTACCAAGAGAAGGAAAGGGACAGGACTCCCGAACCCACCCCGGTGGGAGGTGATGGCAGCTCTCAACAAGAAATCCTCCAAACTCTCATGGAGTTAAAGCGCAAAGTTGAGGGAGAAGTTTCAGCCAGCCCGGGAGAATCCCCCTTCTCCAAAAGATTAGAAGATGAAAGTAAGCAAACACATTTGAAACACCCTCACCTGGACTCATATGATGGCAATGGAGACCCGGAAGAACACTTGAGTTATTTTGATCAAATAGCCCTTTTCTATGGGTACCGGGACTTAACATGTTGTAGATTCTTTGCTTCCACCTTAAGAGGAAGTGCACAACGATGGTTTTGTAGGATTCCTCCCAGGACCATTGACACATGGGCCGATTTCAAAAAAGCCTTTCTGAATAAGTTTAAGGCAAATCAACCACATGAAGTGCACACTGTCTTCCTTGAGACCATAGCCCAAAAGAGCGGAGAGACACTTGAAAGTTATCTAAAGAGGTTCAAGGAGGCGGTAAACAAAGTGGTGTCAGTGAATGAGACGGAAGCATTAGTGCATCTAAGAAGGGGTCTAGACCCTTATGATTGTGAAAGATATATTTGCAAGCTCATGGAACACAAGCCCACTACGCTAGCCAGAGCATATGAATTGGCTTCTTACTTCATCACTGAGACGGAGGCCATGAGAGTCATGAAACAAACAAGAAACCCTCCCCAACCAAAGCCTTACTTCCAGAAGGAACGTTTCACTTTCCACCACACTCAGAGGCCCGTCCAGGAGCACCAAGTCCAAACCACCCATGGTCCTGCCGTGTCAAGGAAAAAACCCGTCTTCGACAAGTCGAGGCTCTCTTCTTCCACCTCATCAAGGCCGGCACGGAAACCTGAGCCAGAGTGGACAACCTTGAGCATGCCTAGAGCACATATCTTACGGGAGATACAAAACAAACCTTTCTACCAGGCACCTCAACCGCTTTGGACAGCCCCGGGTGATAGGGACTCCACTAAGCACTGTGAGTATCATGCCACGCACGGACATACCACAGAGAATTGTCTCTCTCTCAAACACTTCCTCGAGAGGTTGGTCCGTCAAGGACACATTAACCAATACCTTCCCCGGCAAATTACGAGCGGGAACAACTCGAATACTCCTTCCACTTCTCAAGCCAACAAAGGTAAGAACATTGTCAATGTGGTTATTGGAGGAACACAATCTCCCCCCCGAGCTTCGGGATCTCAAGAAGTGTTAACGATATCAGAGAAAGACATGATGGGAGATGTTATCACTTTTTCTGACGCTGACTTGGAGGGAGTCAATCCTTACAATACTGAAGCTTTGGTGGTCACGGTAGAAACACGAGATAATGTGGTCAAGAAGGTCTTGATTGATAATGGCTCCTCGGTGGATATAATTTTCACGCACTGTTGGGAAAGGCTGAAGTTGGAAGATAAGTTGGAAGAATGTCGAGAGGAGGCACCCCTTTACGGTTTTGGCCACAATGTAGTCCCCATAGCGGGAATAGTGAAGTTGCCTATACTCTTCGGGATAGCCCCGAAGCAAGTTCGCCATTTTATCAAGCTTTATGTGGTCAACACGCCGTCTTCTTATAATATGATCTTGGGAAGGCCGACTCTGACTCGCTTGAGGGCCATAACCTCCACTACCCACCTAAAAATGAAGTTCCCCACCATTGCAGGAATTGGAGAGATTAAAGGAGATACAGAGGCTTCAAAGTATTTCTATGGTTCCGCCCTCAACTTTGCTCAGACTGACCCAAGTAACCTAAGAAGGGCGCGAACAACTCAGCGGAAAAGGGAGAAAAGGAAGAGGCATCTCGAACACCAACGAAACCAAAGGAAGAGGACCAGGGATGTCCAAGTAGTGGAAGCCAAAAATGATCAGAACATGGAAGAATTAGAGCAGCGAATGGATGCCAACTTGAGAAAATGTTTACAGAAAGATGAAGTGCCCATTGTGACACCCGCAGTAGAAACAGAAAAGATCGATTTGGTACCCGGAGACGGGACGAAGCGAATTAGCATTGGTGCCGGTCTCGACTCGGTATTCAAGGAAGGATTGATAAAATTATTGCGAGAGTATGCCGACATTTTTGCTTGGAGCCCAAAGGAGATGCCTGGACTTGATGAGTCCGTAGCCATGCATAAATTGAATGTTCACAAAGATGCCATCCCAAAAATGCAAAAGAGAAGGAATGTTGCTCCAGATAGGCAGAAAGCAATTGATGAAGAGATAGACAAAATGCTAGACGCTGATCTCATTTGTGAAGTTACTTACCCGGAATGGGTAGCTAATGTGGTCTTGGTAAAGAAGGCTAATGGCAAGTGGAGAGTTTGTGTCGACTACACTGATCTTAATGCTGCATGTCCAAAGGATCCTTACCCTCTTCCAAGCATCGATCAACTAATTGATGCCACTGCGGGTCACCTCATGCTAAGTTTTATGGATGCCTTTTCGGGATATAATCAAATCAAGTTAGCACCAGAAGATAGAGAGAAAACATCTTTCATCACTCATCGAGGGGTTTATTGTTACAAGGTCATGCCTTTCGGCCTTATCAATGCTGGAGCAACGTATCAAAGGATGATGAATAAAATCTTTGCTGGGCAACTTGGTAGAAACATGGAGGTATATGTTGATGATATGATTGTTAAATCTTTGCTATTAAACACTCACCTTGCAGATTTGAAGGAATGTTTCGAGAAGTTACAAGCACATAACATGAAGCTCAATCCGGACAAGTGTACATTTGCCTTGGAGGCAGGAAAGTTCTTAGGTTTCTTGGTGAGTCAAAGAGGAATAGAGGCTAATCCAGAGAAAATTCAAGCAATATTGGACATGCACCCTCCCAAGACAATTCGTGATGTCCAAAGACTAACAGGAAGGTTGGCTACCTTGAGAAGATTCATATCAAAATTAGCAGAGAGATGTCTACCTTTCTTTGATACTCTAAGGGGAGCAACAACTACAAAGACTATCAAGTGGACTCCCGAATGTCAAATCGCTTTTGATGAGTTGAAGGCATATCTCTCATCTCCACCTTTGCTAGCAACAGCCGCTCCATCCGAGCCTTTGTCCATCTATTTGTCGGCATCAAATGCGGCAGTGGGGGCCGTCTTGATTAAGGAAGATGATGAGGGACAAAAACCCATCTATTATGTTAGTCAAGTATTGAAGGACGCGGAAACTCGTTACCCCCCTGTGGAGAAGTTTGCCTATGCCCTTGTCACTGCAAGCAGAAAATTAAGGCATTACTTCCAAGGGAGAGAGATCAAGGTTGTCACCAATCACCCTTTGAAAAAGCTTCTACACAAGCCAGACCTTTCAGGACGATTGATTAATTGGGCTGTGGAGTTAAGTCAATTCTCTATCTCTTATGAGCCAAGGAAAGCAATCAAGGCTCAAGCTCTTTCAGATTTCATTGTAGAATGTTCATTTGGTAACAAAGAAAAGATCCCCTCTCTGGAGGACAATTCACCCGCCAAAGAGCCTCTCCCTCCTCCAAACCCAACATGGAAACTCTTTGTGGATGGATCTTCCACCTCGGCAAGGAGTGGAGCAGGCCTTATCTTGATTAGCCCCGAAGGGTTCCAAGTGATGCAAGCCATAAGGTTCACTTTCAAGGCTACCAATAATCAAGCTGAGTATGAAGCACTCATTGCAGGTCTCAACTTGGCACGTAGTCTCCAAGTCCAACACCTCTCCATTTTTAGTGATTCCCAAATCGTGGTAAGGCAAACCACTGGGGATTATGCTACAAAAGACATCATTCTCACCAAGTACCAAGCTTTGGTTAGATCTCTTCTCTCTTTCTTTGCTAGCCACACACTTGTTCAAGTGGATAGAGAAGACAACACTATTGCGGACTTGCTTTCCAAGCTTGTAGAATCTGAAAAGGATCACCTAGATGGTTCCGTCTATTTTGAAGAACTAAAAGTGCCAGCAATTGAAGGACAACAAATCATGGAAATTGGCACGGAAGACTCTACTTGGATGACACCCATCATCGACTACTTGAAAGATGGAATTCTACCAGAAGACTCTACCAAGGCCAAACAACTCCGCTCTCAAGCTGCCAAATACTTCATTCAAGATGACACCCTCTACAAAAGAACTTTTGATTCTCCTATCCTAAAATGCATCGACCCTGACGAAGCCTTGTATTGTATGAGAGAAGTCCACGAGGGAATATGTGGAGATCATATGGGAGGAAAAGCTCTGGCTCACAAAATTCTACGACAAGGATACTTTTGGCCTACTTTGGCTAAGGATTGCCAAGCTTTCGTTAAGAAGTGTACACAATGCCAACTCTTCAGCAATGTTCCTAAACAAGCACCTGCCTTGCCTTCTTCCATCTTATCCCCCATTCCCTTTGCCATGTGGGGAATAGATATCATGGGACCTTTCCCAAAAGCTAAGAATGAATTGCAATATATGATGGTAGCGATTGATTATATGACTAAGTGGGTTGAAGCTAAGGCTCTAAGGAATATCACCCAAGAGGATGCTATAAGATTTGTCAATGAAAACATAGTCATAAGATTTGGAATCCCAAGGATAATGGTGTCGGACAATGGAACTCAATTTGTTGGATCAAAGTTCGTGAAATTTCTTTCAGAAAGAGGGGTGAAACATAAGAAAGCTTCGGTGTGTCACCCTCAAAGCAACGGGCAAGTGGAAGTCACAAACCTCACTATCGTGCGAGGTCTTGAGAAAAGGCTCCAAACATCCAAGAAGAAATGGCCCGAAGAACTTCCTAATGTGTTGTGGGCTTACCGAACATCAGCTAGAAGCAGTACTAAGGAAACCCCTTACAAATTAGCCTTCGGCACTGAAGCCCTCCTCCCAGTAGAAGTAGGCTCACCCTCCTACCGAGTCTTAAACTTCGATGAAGAAGCTAACACAGAAGGCCTCCGTGACAACATCGAACTCCTTGATGAAGTCAGAGATGATGCGGTGCAAAGAATGGATACATATAAAGAGAAAACTAAGGAATACTTTGCCAAGAAGACAAGGATCCGAAAATTTGAAGAAGGAGATTTGGTGTTGCGGGCAACGGAGGCCTCAGACCCGCGCCATACGGGGAAACTCATGCCTAAATGGGAAGGTCCATACAAGGTGAAACAAGTGCTACGTCCAGGATCATACAAGTTGGAAAGGTTGGATGGAACCGAAGTAAACAACACATGGCATGGAGACAAGCTGCGAAAATATTATACCTAAGGGTAGTTTGTTCCCTATCACTACAAAGAAGTATGGAAGGCGTAATTCTATAAGCCTCCACAACAAATTATCTATGTTTTTAGTACTTTTTCAATCAAAGGCTCATGTACCTGTCTGCCATGAATGAAATTTCCTTTTTCCGGTCACAATATGTTATACATTTAAATTATCTCAGACACAAGTCATACTCGTTCAGACATAAAGCGAAGAAAATACCTCAGACACAATTGCAACACCTCCGACACAATTATCTCAGACAAAATTTAGTAAATGATGTTATCACATGAGTTTTATACAGACACAAGGCGGACGAAACCGCCACAGGAACAAATAACTTATCTCTGACACAAGTACAAATACTTCAGAAACAATTACGTGCAACATATTACCTAAGGAGAATTATTCAAACACAACATAAATACTTCTACAACAACTTTCATGAAATGCATTTTTTCCGAGTTTTATTTAGTCAAAAGAAGGATGCGGGTAAGAAACTCCAACATCATAAAATAGTTCAGCGTGATACAACTACAAATGAAAAAGTACAAGTACAAGAGCATTTTGACATGAGAAAACACTAAGTCATAATACACTAACTAATCAGAAGAAGGAGCATGTCACGGGGGCGGATGTGCCTTCCTACGAACATAAGCCTCCCTCCGGGTTTTCATCCACTCCATAAAGAAAACATCGAAGTCATCTTTTGGCCGTCTGAGATCATCCCTAAAAAACTCTCGGCAACAAGCAACGATAAGTGGAGCCATCTTCTGGCTCTCAGCACCAACTATCTCCTTAAAGACACTAGTCCCTCGGAAGGCTGCAACAGTATCATCACAGTCTTTCTTGTACGCCGGAGAAGCTTTATAATCTCGAATCACCTCTACTGCAGATGGCATGGCAGCCAACTTCTCCTTCGCACGGTTGGCATCATCCACAGCTTCTCTCACTTGATCTTCAAAGCGTTTCCGGTCAGCAGCGAAGCCTTCTTTAGCTTCTTCTTGTAGAAGATCCATGTCAGCTATTAGGCCACCATTCTCTTGCTTCAGGGTTTTTACTTGTCTCTCTGCCACCTTCGGCCTTTTTCCCTCACGTAAAAGCTTGTTTACCAATCCGGCGCCATAACCTCCAGCCTACAACAAAGCATCAAACCAGGGAAATTGTTTAGAACTAACACAAATGAAAACAAGAAGACCGTATACACAAATAATACAGAAAGCTACAACTAAGAGTGTCACTTACCCGAGCATAATGCTTCTCAAACCTTAAAATCATCTTCTTTTTCGTCACCTTCGCAAGTTTTCCACGATCGTCAGGGGTAAGCATCTCGGGTAAAACCGCCTTGGGAGCTGTAGGAAACAAATATCCTACTCCTTTCCTTTGCACACCAGTAGAGGAATCTACAATCTCATCATCAGAGGACGCATCATAAGCAAAAGTGGAGTCTACCACCTGCTGCGAGCCGGACCTCCGTTTCATGCCAAGTCGGGAGCAAGAAACTAATGTCTTTGGACGGGCTCTCAGTACACACCTAGCTCCACCAGTACCCTCACCGATAGCCTCCTCTACTAGACCGAGAGTATCTCCTTCCTCAACATGTTTTTCCCTCTCACCAGGCAGACCTACATCATAAATCAAAAAATATGGTGAACATGTCCAAAATAAATAAGCAAGAAACAAAGTAGACAAGAGGTAAGAATAAGGCAACATACCAGTGCTCATCAATGGCTCCTCATTATCCGCCACTAAAGCCTCCCCCGCGGGGGCAACGCTCTCTCCATCAAGTCCCCCCACAAAGAAATCAGCCTCCATTGACACATAATCAGCAAACACCGCATGCAAGTTGACAGGATTATCTCCTTCCACCCACGCCTCTGTGGTCACATTTTCCTGATGTTTCGTCGGCTCCCTAGTATTATGTACCGGACGAGACCCAATCAAATCTACACCATTACCAACATCAACTGGGACTCTCTCATGATCACCAAGTCTCGGCTCAAACACCTCCTCATACCCACCATCCAACGCCGCATCAACACCTTCTACCTCCTCATCTTCCATATCGGCATCATCGTCCTCGCCCTGTTTATTTAAGTGTTCGGGCTTAGGGGGTCCACTCTTTAAGAGCTCTTCAATCTTCCTTTTATCTTTACCCCATGCAAGCTCGGGCATGTCCATTGACGCTGGTGGATACACTGTCACAAAAAATATATACTTAGTTCATGGCCAACATAACACAAATAGCAGGCTAAGTAATACATGCACATATCATATGACAGAATCTACCACAACAAAGGGAACACTTACATCCGTAGAATTTCAGCTTGCTAACACTCTGGAACTCAGCCTCGCCCAAGACAAACTCAAAAATACGGAGTAAATCCGCACAATGCCTCACTTGGTTATCCGCCAACGTATCTCTCCGTATAACACATTGTGGCTCGACTTTAGAGGAAAATCCCGGCATGTAGCTCCAATCCCCACCACGAATTACAACATATTCATATTGCCAATGCTTCTTAGTGGTCGTCAACTTCACTGGCTTATGTCCATCTGCAAGAAGACCCACCCGGCTATTTTTGTTACCTTGGACAATCTCATAAAATGGAGCACAGTTGGACTTTTTTGATGAAAAGATCGTGAAGAATGCCTCGAAGGTTGGCTGTCGACTACTATGATCACATGCAGCAATGAACCACAATATCAGTCGAATGGAATTTGGTGTAAATTGTGCCGGAGTACACTTAAACTGCTGTTTAAACAAAGCTACCAAGAATTTGTGGGGTTTGGGCGTTAAGCCCGCTTTCAAGTGCTCAAGTGGCATAACTATCCCACCATCGTCGGGCCGCGAATATAACCTCTCGCTCGGAGTAGGAGCTCTCCAAGAATAACCTCCCCCATTTTGGAAGGCCTTCGGCATAAAATCCTTCCATTTGGAATTTTGAAATGAGCTCCGATATTTCAAGTGCTTATACCCTCCCCATTCAGCATCCAATTGGGAACTATCAAACTGTGGTGGATCAATGTGCTTTGCTTGATAGTATTTATCCATACTAGTAAAGTAAGCTTCGGGATCAATAGTCACGGGAGGGACAGGAAAGAGAGTAAGGGAATCCGCCCAACTACCATCCTTACGGAGCAAGCTCGTAACAGTTTTGATGTTACTTCTTCCACGAGAAGGACCAGCTCCAGCCATCTGTCAACACACAACAGAAACAAGTCAGCAAATTTCTCAATATGACAAGAAATAAATTTACTATAAATTTTAAGGCAAGGTGGTGCAAAAAGGCATGTAGTCAAAAGTATACACATGCACAACAAAAACATACACGATTTTCGCTCTCTCGCACAAGAATTTTAACAAAAAAAAACAGAGTCTAAGTGAACAAATCACAAACCACAATACACACACATGTATCCACACCTGCTACAAAACTTACCCTTACAAAAAATTAAGCCAATAACATTCTCCTACCCACGTACCCTTTCCCGTTTCAAGACAAGTAGACAACAAAAGATCTATTAAAAAAATAAATAAATATATATATATATATATATATATATATATATATATATATATATATATATATATATATATAATTATGAAGGGCTAGATAAATAAACCCCTGTCCCACCCACCTGTCATGTTACATGCAATTATATGAAGTGCCCAGTCCCGCTTCCCACTCCTCTCTCTTACCCTTACCTTTTTCCCGCGTCCCCACACAATGATACATCAAAATATAAATTATGCTTTTGGAGCTTTATATAATCACCCAGCCAAGAAACAAAATAGCTAAGTTAAAACTAAACACCTACCTGCTCTCTTTTTACAACTAAGTAAAAACTATCTATACACATTCCCGCTTCCAAGAGTGCTAGTCCCGCTTCCACTCTGCTAAAGCCCCTCTCCCTCTGCCCATTTCCCCTTTCCTCACTCTCGCTTCCCAATCCCTCTTCCCCTTTCCCGCTTCCAAGACTCCCCACCCACACGCTGCTACAATTTCGCAAGGCTCCCTCGGATAAACAAACTGGCAAATTATGTTCTGGCGGTGCATCACTTCACCGCATCACTCTCAACACTCACGTCCCGCTTCCCGATTCCTAATTCACATGCACTGTATACACCCAACTCCCAACCCACACCCATGCTGCTATAAAACTTACACCTACCAAAAAAAAAAAAAAAAAAAAAACTGAGTACAAACTAACCACTCGTTCGTCTGTTTCCTTTTTCTAACTAAGTAAACATATAACCTGTTCCGCCTTCCGAGACAAGAAACACACCAAAATAAAACTAAGTAAAGAGAATCCCAGTCCCGCTTCCCCGTCCCGCTTCCCCACTCCCGCTTCCAAGATAACAAAAAATCTACCCATACACAAAATAGATACGGCATACATATATACAGTACTCGTCTGTTTGTTTTGGATTTAACTTCTGATTCCTTTGACTGGCTTCACCCTCGGTTTTTGTCGATCTACCACTGCAGTGGTCGACTTCTTACTGTTTGACTCTTATCCACCATTTTCACCATCCAACAGCAACAACAGCATGTATGATGGTGATATTTTCTTTCAGCGACTAGTGCAAATATGTGAACAGAGTGTTGAAGACTGGGAATGATCCTCTTGCAGCATGCGTTTATCTATAGTGCATGACTATAACTAGTGCGTAGTGCAGAGGGAAAACTCAAGTCAAGTCCCCAAGTTCAAGTACATGGAAGAAAAGTTTGATATTACAAGTTACACCTGTTACAACACATGTCTACAAAGTTTAGTTCATTTTCGAAAAGAATGCTCACAAGCAGGATGCCACAACTATTACGCATGACTAATAAAGAAGCCTTCTTGCATTGAGGACTGGTTCAGGTAGGGTAAAATGCATGGCCAGAAGAACCGTACGTGAGATGTCCGCACTTGCAGCTCGACATCGGCACGTTTCAGAATAATAGAGATAAAATACCCACTGCGCACACTACTGTGGTGAGAATGAAGCGGAAATCGTTTGTTTGATGTAGCTTGGTCACGCTCACGACTATCATATGACATACTGCTTCGCTGTCTAAGTTATAACTCTCTAGATGCAAAGGTAGCCAGAAAGTACGTTGATAATCGTTCTACAAGCAATTCTGCATCGGGTATGTGGAAAGTCTATAGTGCACAGGCCATTCATCCGGGTGGCCGTGGGAAATATCATATATCGCTTTGTTGATGCAACTGATCATCATGATGGAATAGCTGAGTTATTGGAGATTTTCAGGAGTATAATTAGTGGATTTGTTTTACCCTTGAAGAAGGAACACAAGACGTTTTTGACAAGGGCTCTGATTCCCTCGCATAAACCAAAGTCCGTTGGTATATATCATCACCAGCTAACCTATTGTATTGTTCAGTTCGTAGAGACGGAGCCAAAGTCGGCTGGAATTGTAAGAGGGAACGTTGGAATGCTGGCCAGTAACCAATAGCCAGAAGCAACTTGCGTCTTTAAGTACGTTAAAAGAGCTTATGGAAAGGATTAGTTTAGATGAATTTGAAAGAATCATGGCTCCTATTTTTCGACATATAGGGTACCACCTCAGAAACCTTCACATACATAGCCCAACTCAAAATTCTAGTTTCAAGACATACATATAAACCTACATAAACACCTACATATACATACCAGTGACTTACATATAAACCTACATAAACACCTACATATACATACCAGTGACTTACATACGCACATATAAAAACGGGAACTTACGCACACTCAGTAACCATAGAGGTCGAGGTAATAAGGAAAACAGTAAAGTATGTATTCAGTTGTGATCCCAAACCTCAGAACGTGGGAGGAAGCAGCTACCTCTTCGTAGTTTACTGGTGCCGTTGGTCTCTTTATATTGCATGCATCTCCAGTTCTCACCAGGTGCTGCTACTCTTGTCTCTCGTTGAAGATATTGAAAATGGACGAAGAAAGCACGACTGTAAACTTTCCGTGTAGTGCATGTGATATACATACACAAACATCAAGTATGTATCCAAATATAAAAGTATAAACAAACCAATGCTTTTAAAATCAGAGCCCACGGTTTTGGCCATACCCCTCCGTAGGCCCACCACCTTTACCACTATTTAGAGGACAGCTTCACCACCTTTGTATATTATATTATAGTAGTAAAGGTATGTTCCGCAATTTCAAACACGTACTTTTGAAACCACAACCATCTTGTAGTATAGATTTTGTTGTACTTCACTACTGCACACACATCAAATAGCGTACAACTTTTATACTAAAAAATTCAGTAGCCTCTTTACTTGTCAACTCCTACTACACTAGTCCCAAACCAAGTAAAAAGCCAGTACCCTTATTACTGTATTATTTTTTCGTTACATTCTAATTTTCAACGTTCTTAATTCAAACTGAAACTTCTGCACCTTCACGTGCAACTTCAACACAAACACAGCCAGATAATTATATTGTCCTGTCATATTTATTCCAGCATACGGGATAAATTGCGGCGCACACGAGCTCAATGATTAAATAAAAAAAAAAATATACTAGCATAATAAATTATGTGCAGCGTTATTCTTTCGATTCCTTATTTTTTAAACACCTTACTAAAACCTCAAATTTTATTCTTATAATTATTGCTACTCACTACCAATGTCCGGGGCACCAAAAATCCCTTAATAAAAATTTCAGGGGCACCAAAAAATCCTTCCTCCCCAGACAGGGTTTTGCCCTCCTCCAACTACTTATACAAATTTCCACCAATAATTCCTTGGTCAAAATTTGAGGGGGCACCAAAAATTCCTTCCTCCCCAGACAGGGTTTTGCCCTTCTCCAACTACTTATACAAATTTCCACCAATAATTCCTTGGTCAAAATTTCAGGGGCACCAAAAATTCCTTCCTCCCCAGACAGGGTTTTGCCCTCCTCCAACTACTTATACAAAAATCCCTTCCTTCCCAGAAAATTTCTTTTCCCTCCTCCAAGCATGTAGAACATTTCATGTTGAGATCATTGCTAGTGGGCACTACCCACCAGAAATGTCCCGGGGGGCAACACGAGCCAAAATAACAAAGGTAACACGAGCACGGAAACAAACACATTCCATTCATTAAAAAAAGAATACAAGATAAAAAGGATCAATGAAGGACATGCCCTCAAGATTCCATTACAACATCAATTAAAAGGAGAGACTAAACTAAGCAGAGACATCTTCATCATCGGCCTCCTCGCGGTCTACCTCAGCCTTCAACTCCTGCAACTTCATCAACACAGCTTCACGTTTGGCCATCTCCCAATCCCTCAAGCGATCAATCTTGTTCATGTAGAAGCGGTGCAGCTTGTTTTTCTCACGGACTAGCTCCTCAATAGCGTCACAAGCCCGAACACCGAGAGGCTCATCAATCCAAATGTCATAGTGACATTCCCTAGCTGCACAACACTCAAATCTCCGACCAGCATTGTTCTCAGCCCATACGGTCTTCATGACCACTGGCATGTCGCAGTAACAAGTAATTCTCCCACCTTCCATGAGGGAGCTTTTCAAGACCTACACAAAGGAGATAAGAGATAAAAGATTTCAATAAAGCAAGATAAACAAACACCTGGATACAGCACATGTATTTATAGGGTCTCACCAGCTAGCCGTTGTAAAAGAGCCGTTGAAGCTATTAATCTCAAGAATCCCAGCAATGGTATGCATTTACTCCTCCAACTCACTAAAGTAAGTCGAAGGAGTGGGGGGCAATGTTAATACCCTCCCGGAAGAAGTCTCTTTGCCCGGAAGAAGTCTATTTACCTGCCAGATATGACCATGTCCCGGAAGAGATCAATGGACAACTTGTCACACCCAAAGTGGACTAAGGAAAATAAGTGAATGCAATACTATCTCTTCCGGACCAAAGACAGTTCCTTCCTCCAGCACCTTCCACCTCTTGGGCAAAAGCTGCTCCCTTCTCCAATACTCTTACATCAACTCACACCTGTCACAAGGAAGGGAGCATTCTTCCGGACCGGGGGACAAAGGAAGGTAACACTAAACCTTATAAATACTCAAGCAGCCTCACATATGCACAGGTTCTAATTTTTCTACATTCACACACATTCACTCTCACATTTCACAAAACGCTCTCTAAAACTCAGTCACCGGTAATACACTTTCCGATATTGTTTCTTGTTATTCTCCACCACCAAGTTACTTACTCTCACGCCGGAGGTGCTTGACGGCCACCACCCCCGGTCAGGCATTGTTTTGCAGAGTCCCGACCTACAGCATACCACATTCCCGACCAAGCATAGCCGGAAGAGGGACAAGTACGGTAGAGTGGAGCAAGGAGCATTATCACTAAGTATTATTTAAATTTTATAAACTTTATGGGTACTTGCATGGCTATATAATCTAGTCCTGTAATATATCACAGGTCTCCGATGGCTTACATAACCCGTCCTACAACTCAATTAGGTACGAAACCAGCTCCCTTAATGGCTGTTTTTTCGTCACCTGGACCAAACCCTATTACTGACCAGTCTGATTACTATAACTCAATCTGATTAAATGATCTTTTAAAAATGTGATCAGCCTGACATTAGTGCACCAGGAGTGAGTATATATAATAGCTGCTTACAGACCAGAAGATCAGTTATGTCAAGGTATAATCACGAAAACTAATACTTCATGATTTCATATGGCTTTTTAATGTGGCTATATATGTTTAACATTAAACCCGTCAGAGTTGAAAAGATTTCCTCTGTCTCATGATGCATAATGCTTGCTAGCCAGAAAAAAAAAAGAGTTCTGGTTATCAGGAAAGAGATTTACATTTTATATCGTATATTCTTGTTTTCATTTACAGGGTCCCTGTATAAAACTCTAACTAGACAACTACCAGCCATTGCTCCCTGAAAATTAAGTTATTCGATGACCAGTAAACCTTAAAAGGAGATCAGCTTACCAGCCATTGCTTGGGGAATATTATATCTACATGAGGATTCCCGTCTAAGGATCATTCACAGGGATCTCAAAGCCAGCAACATTTTGCTAGACCATGATATGAACCCAAAAATATCGGAATTGGCAGTAAGAACATTTTGCTAGCGGACCTTGGAATGGCAAGAATATTTGGCAGTAAGCAGCTTGAAGCTAATACAAATTGTACTTGTATTCAACTTTCTAATACGATTTTCTGAGAATTAGATGATGGTAGTGGCATTGTATGAACCACTGTGTGTAAAAAATAACAAAGCATTTTTAGCTTCCCAAAGTGTTGTCTAATGACAAAAAATACATTAGATTAATAAAGCATTGTTCATTTGGTTATAAAACCATTGTCTCTTATGCTTTTGGGTTAGTGTGGCATCTATAAAAACTGTTGTGTAAATGTTTTTCGTACAACATACTCATAAAAGAAACCTGTTGTCTATTTAGACTAAATACAAAATATTGACCAAACAAAAACGTTGTAAAATTAATCTCTTACAACGCAATCTTAAAATAAAACCGTTGTCTAACAAAACAAAGCACAATGGTTAAATACATGTGAAGTGTTGTTCAAAAGCCTTGTTACTACACACTTAGAGATAAAAACCGTTGAGTAAATGCAGATACTGAGGAAAAAACCGTTGTAGATAAAACCTAAACCATTGTGCAAAAGAAATATAAACAAGGCTTTATTAAGAAGCAAACCGTTATTGTTTCTAGCTATTATACAACACTTTAGATTTACCAGAATGTTGTGATAATCAAGTTATACAACGGTCTGTATGGTAAGAAACTGTTGTTGTTTCTGGCTATTATACAACACTTTGTGAATCGGTGACTGTCGTTTCAGTTATTTTGCACAACATTTTTTAACCGTTGTCTGAGGTCCATCTGACGGCATCTCAATAGTCATCGGTTTTCAGGGGTAATAGACAACAGTCCTGGTTGAGTCGTCTGATTCAGTTTTTCTTGTAGTGTAAAACCAACTGTTGTGGAACGAAAAGTAGGTTTAGATATTGACGGCGGTATTTAATGTAAGGTACTGGACAAGTGTGTCTTAATGGCCGCTCTCGTGGTTCGTGACTGCACAGGTCCTCACAAGATGCCTACGTATCTCAATTACAACTGAGAATCAAGCCAAGAAAACGTAGTTCTAATGTTGAGGGGTTAGGCCCTTTATATAGGCGTCTGGAGCCCTAGAATCATGGTAGAATTTGGTTACTTGATGGCCAAGTAACCGCCTTCGAATAGTGGATAACTCTTATCAGAATTCGTTTCCATGCTGGAGTTGGTTTCCATGTTGGACGTTCTATTGGAAGCTTCCTAGTGGTTTCCAACCACTGGACTGTATATGAACCAAGCCCATGTCTTAGTGGTTTAAAACAAGGGTTGGACCTTGGCCCAATTGTTGATTACGAATTTTATCATTACAATCATGGTTCCAGGCCTCATTAATGGGCCTCGTATTTGGACCATTTCAAGTACATTTAATGCATCATTAAATGTGTCCTTAGGGCTTTATTTTAACCCATATCATTTTCCCCCTAACTTCGAGAAAACTGATCAGGTTTTCTTGAAGTTAAGTTGACCAATTTTCAATGGCCCCCCTCGGGTATGGCATTTTGCGGCTTAAGGTACACTAGTGTTTCACAAGTATCGTTTCTTAGCGCGAAGTGTGGAGCGACCTACACATTCACTACGATTCAGACTTATCCGAGGCTTCTCTTTTATTGGCTGAGTATACATGATAAACAAGTTATCAAGTATAGCCGATTTTTATTAGTGAAAGTTTGAGTTTTACCAAAATTTGGCTAACTCTGTAGAACGATCACTGGATATTACCCTAAGCGGGGTATTTAAACATTTTTAAGTAACATCAAACGATGGCACTAAACGGTGTCATTTGATGAAAATTTTCTATTTAGACGGTGGCCCTCCAAGGGTCAAGCAAGTCAGCGAGAATTCTCGGGTGAAGGTGAACGTGGGGCGCTCGGGCGCGCGGGCGCTCGGGCGCGCGGGCGCGCGGGCGCTGGTCGGCTGGCACGCGGGCGCTGGTCGGCCTGGGGCCTGGTCGGCCGGGCGCGCGGGCGCGCGGGCGCTCGGGCGTGCGGGCGCTCGTCGGCCGGGACCTGGTCGGATGGCGCGCGGGCGCTGGTCGGCCGGGGGCCTGGTCGGCTGGCACGCGGGCGCTGGTCGGCCGGGGGCCTGATCGGCCTGGAACAGAAACAAGGTCTTTGTTCCCTTTACTATATTTTTGGTTGTTTGGCGTGATTTCAACCATCTAAGCATAAAACCAAGATTTAAACATGGTTCCTGGTTGGTGCTTAACAACATGTTTGCCATTTTGGCTAAGTTAGAAAAGAGTGGTTTTAGTCACCATAACACTTCTAGTCATCCGGGACCTTTAAAAACAAGTTACCCAAGTAAGTTAGGCAAACTATTGTACTTAATCCTTAATTAGGACTTAAATTTGGATTTAAATCCTTCAACTGGTAGCTTTTACAGCTCCGGGCTGCATTTTCATTCGTTCTCTTCGTTCTTATTTAAAAGAGTAGAGATTTTGGTTCGAGTATACGAACTTCCTCATTTGTTTTATAACTGATTGTGACAATTAAACCTGTAGATGCGGGTCGTCTTAAAATGTGACTTGCTGCCACAGGTGACCATTTTCTATAAAAGAGTGGTGAGTGAGCTCATTTTACTCACACCTTCATTTGTAAACTTCTTCATCATATTTTTTCTCTCTAGTATTTCCTTTGATTTTAGTGTGGTTTCCAACCAGGAGATTTTCTTTGAGGCAAGTCTCCACCTTTCAACCATGGCTGATCAGCGAATATCTGGTTCCACTTGTTACAGATGAATCATTACCTACTTTGTTTGAGTTAACAAACCAAATAGGAGATGCATTTCCAAACAATGCTGAGTTAGATTCGTTCAAGTTTCCAAGCACCCTAGGGAGGGATGATGTGAAGAAACTCAAGAAGAGGTATTCATTCCCCTCTCATCTTAAGATAGAGGTTCCCGGGCCAGGTGATAGAACATGTAACTGGCATCCAGAAAGGCTGTTTGTCTATAGAGGTGCTATAGCGGCCGGGCTTAGGTTCCCCCTTCATCCCTTCGTGGTGACCTTGTTAGGTGAGTTGATGATCAACCCCTGTCAACTGTATCCCAATTCTTGGAAGTTCATTTTCATTTTCATGGTCAGGTGTTTGAAAGAAGGAATTCCATTAAGTGTTCCTATCTTCAGAAGTATTTTTGTGCTCAAAAACAGCCCAGCCACGTACCCGGAAAGGGTGGGTTTCAATTCAACATCGTTCGAATGTCAACCACATTTGTAACAACGCCTCTCTCCCCGATTCCACCCATGAATGGAGGCATCACTTCATTGTGCTTTATTGGAAGGGGGGAGATTGGGGCCAATATTTTAGGCCTAGTTTCAACCACGTGGTGGATTTTGGAAGTCATATTGGTGAGATCAAGTCCCATGAGTTCCCTGACAGGGATTGGCTTATTACGGGTCACGAAAATGTTCATTATCACTCTTTCCTGACCGAGAGGATCATGGTCGAAGTTGGAATGAGTAGATTGTCTCTAGAGGGTAACTATTATTGTTATGCCTTGTTTTGAAACACACTTATTCTTATTCCAATGTTTATTCCTTGTATTTTTCAGCTGCTGATAACATTGACAAGGAGCCGGCAAATAGTGGGCAAGTTACCAAGAGGATGTCTAAGAAAGCTGAGCTTGCTGCCAATCCTCCACCTCCCAAGGTTCCCGAGTTCCTTACTCTTTCTCAGAAAGCTGGGAAGAGATCTAGGAACTTGGAGGGGAATGTCAAAACCGCCTTTCAACCCTCATGGGGGATATGTGAGCAGGACTCGATTGCTGGGAGTTCTTCGTTGGCCATGGATTGGTCTAAGTTCTCAATTACTCCCCCTGACATGGTGAACTTACTTGCGCGTTCAGGGTTTGAAGAGACCGAACAGCTGGGGTGCCAAGCTATGTATCAGGTTAACATTACTCCTTTCGTCGTAGCTACTTGTCTTACCCCATTCCTCATTTATTAACTGGTTTTTATCTTTTGTCATAGATGAATTCCTACTTCCAGACCTCCCTTCATATAGGGAAGACTTTAAGTAATGATTTAAGGGCTTCTAATAAAGATAGAAGTCGAGCATTCAAAGAGGCGAGGGAATGGGAAGCAAAAGCTCATGCTGCCAAGGAGGATGCTTCTTCATACAAGGGAATGTATGAGGCTTTGGAGAGTAAGTCTCATCAGGGGGACCAACATGTGGTTGATAACTACCTGAACTCCGATGGTTTCCTCGAATTCATGGACCAGCATGACAACGAAGTTCGACCCTCTATTCTTTCAGTTGGTTGGAAACAGGCGATTTTGGCTGTCCAAGAATCTTATCCAGGAATAATCAAATCCTCCCGGTTCCCCAATCCTTGGGTTCCTGCCGTTGAGGTGGGCAATGATCCACCTTCTGATTCGGGGGAGGAAGAAGCAGAAGGGGAAGAGGAGGAAGAGGAAAAGGAAGAGGGGGAAGAGTCTCAATCATCCCAATCTAAGGGGAGGCACTCTGCCAGCCCTACTGTTGGAAAAGGGAAAGGTGTGGCTCGCCCTACTGAGGGGAAGCGTAGAGGAGTAATTCGTGAAGAAAAAGAGTTTTCCTCTGGTTCGAGCGGTAGCTCGTCATCTGGTCGAGGAGGGTAGTAGGTTCTCACTCGTGTTTCTAGCCTTGCAAGGCTTGCAGCCGCATGTGGCTTTATTATTTCCGTTCATGGCCCTTCGCTGGCTTTTCAAACTTGCTTTTTAATCATTTGTAACCTTAACTTGAGGATCCTTTGGGGCCTCTATTATCTCTACTCCTTGTTTTGCTTTCATGGTTTATCTCTTATTTTGTTTACTTATTTTCGGTACTGATGGTTGCACATATCGAGTGTTGGTACATAAAGCAAGACATAAGAAAATAAACATGCATTGGAAAACAAAACAAAGGCGGGTTCAACCCTTTTATTAATAATAAGCTGTAAATATGGGCTACATGCCCAGGAATGGTTTCAATGAACCTTAGGTCTATTCTTCCTACTGAACCCTAAGTTATATCCTGAAAGGATAGTTACACATAATAAATCTTGAGATTTGAGGCATGCCAAGTGCGGGGCACCTCTATCTCATTCAAAGTTTCGAGCTTGTAAGCTCCTCGCCCGAGGATTTTTTTGACTCGATACGGCCCTTCCCAATTGGGTGCCAGCTTTCCTTTCTCTCCTACTCCCGATGCTTCTATTTTTCTGAGAACTAAATCTCCTTCTCAGAAGAACCTTTCCTTAACCCTTCGGTTGTAATGGAAGGAGGCTCGTTTTTGATACTCTACATTTCGAGCATGTGCTTCATCCCTAACTTCATCAATTAAGTCGAGTGGCAACCTTATTCCTTCTTCATTAGTCTCTTGTTCAAAAGCCTCAATCCTTGGAGATACATGTGAGATCTCTAAAGGTACAACAGCTTCTGCTCCATATGCAAGCATGAACGGAGTTGTTCCAGTGGTGACTTTTCAAGTGGTACGATAAGCCCAAAGTATAGGCAGTATCTCGTCCACCCAAGTGTTCCTGGAACGTTCGATCCTTTTCTTCAACCCATCCAGTATGATTCGATTCGCGACCTCTGCTTGCCCATTTGCTTGAGGGTGCGCAACCGAGGTGAATCTAAGCTCAATTGCGTTCTCTTCACAATACTTCCTGAATTCCTCATTGTTGAACTGTGTTCCATTATCTGTAACAAGGATGCGAGGTACCCCATACCTACACATGATGCTTTCCCACAGGAACTGAGCAACTTGCTTGGTGGTTATCTTAGCCAAGGGTTTGGCCTCAACCCACTTGGTGAAGTAGTCAATCGCCACTATCAGAAACTTTCGTTGTGCTGTAGCCATAGGAAAGGGACCAAGTATATCCATTCCCCACATAGCAAACGGAATTGGAGAGTTGATTGAGGTCAGCATCTCAGGTGGTTGCCTAACCATTGGTGCATGTTTTTGACAACGATCACACTTTTTAACAAAATCTTTGGCATCATTCAGCATTTCGGGCCAATAAAAGCCTAGCCTGGTTATCTTGTGAGCAAGGGCTCTGCCCCCCAAGTGTTGTCCACAAATTCCTCCATGGACTTCTTCAAGTGCTTCTCGTGCCTCTTGGGGCCTTAGACATTTTAGGTAAGGGATCACAAAAGACCTCTTATAAAGTATCCCTTCAATCAAAGTATACCTCAATGCTCTCACTGACAACTTGCGTGCCTCTTGGGAGTTATCAGGGAGCCATCCAGTTTCAAGATGAGCCTTGATCGGATCAATTCAACATCCTCCTATATCAATAGGAGCCACAAGTTTTGAATCAATAGTAGGGGCCTTCAAGACCTGAAAGTAAACACTTCCCGAGTAATTCTCGATTTCAGAAGAAGCAAATTTAGACAAGGCATCAGCCTTCATATTCTCCTCTCTGGGGATGTGTTCTACATAGAACTCATCAAACTAAGTCATAACAGCTTTCACAACTCTCCGATACTTGGCCATAGTTTCATCCCTGGTTTCAAACTCGCCATTAACTTGTGAGATAACCAACCTTGAATCTCCACATACCTTCAGGTTCTTAACCCTCAAAATTCTGGCCAAGCCTAAACCAGCTATCAAAGCTTCATATTCAGCTTCGTTGTTGGTTGTAGGGAAATCCAACTTCAAAGCGTACTCGATTGTAAACCCATCAGGGCTTTGCAAAACTAAGCCTGCACCACTTGACTTTGTTTTTGATGCTCCATCAAAATAGAGTATCCAGCGATCTTTCAAGTCAAGTTCATCATCCTTGTTTTCAACTTCAAGTGCCTCATGGGGTACTATCTCTTGCCCCCCGATTTCTTGGTTGTCAATGGTACATTCAACCATGAAATCAGCCAATGCCTGAGCCTTAATGGTCGTTCAAGGCTTATATTTGATGTCGAACTCTCCTAGCTCAATTGCCCATTTAATCAGCCTTCCACTGGCCTTTGGACTATGTAGAATGCTCCTCAAGGGTTGGTCTGTCAGGACTTCAATTTTGTGCGCCTGAAAGTAAGGGCGTAGCTTCCTTAAGGCCGTGATTAGTGCCAAAGCGAACTTCTCAATAACATAATAATTTAATTCTGCTCCATGCAAAATTTTGCTTACATAATAGACTGGTTTCTGAACCTTTCGTTCCTCCATTACAAGGACAGCACCGAGGGCTTGATCGGAGGCTGCCAAGTAGAGATAAAGAGTATCTTCCGGGCTTGGTTTGGCCAGCAACGGTGCCTCAGCCATGTACTTCTTGAGCTTTTCAAAGGCCTCTTGACTTTCTGTTGTCCATTCAAAATCCTTGACCTTCTTTAGGGCTTTGAAGAACGATAAGCATTTGTCCCCATACTTTGAGATAAATCTCCCTAAGGCAGTGTAACGCCCCCAAATCCGGGGTCAATGATTTGGTCGTCACACTGCACTCTTAATCCAAACAACCTGTTCAATATAAAATCAACACAATAATAATAATATCTGTGACCCCAACTCTACCAAGAATCTTTAAAGGTTATAGTGCTAGAAACAAGAATCCAAATTCATTACAACAATCTTTCTTCTTTACAACCATTCTCTTTACAAAATTCTAATACACTAGTATAACTTCGATAAGAAGTATACCAGGCAACTAATCTTATACAATATATTAAGCAATAGAAAACATCTATATACAAAACCTCTCACTAGCTCCAATGCTCTGGATCAAAACGTCTTTACGCTAATATCTTTCCCCATCTCTGATCAGCTACGCGGACAACTCTCGCCAATACACCTTCTTTCCGGCAGGCTAAAATATATATAAATAAAACAAGTATGAGCGAATGAATTGCTCAGCAAGCGTATTATTAAATATGATACGAAAGGTTTCCAAAATAAACTTTGGATTTTCAAATAAACAAGCCTATGGCTTAAACATTTGTAATCTCTAATATTTTCAAAGTAAGTTTGGTAATTTATCACAATATCTCATTTAGCTTCTCGCAACCGAATAGTTTTAAAACACAAAAGATTTATATAGGTCGTTACGATGACCGAATCAACAATAACTACAATAGTATGTAGAAAATATGAAATAAATATAACTCGTACGTCTTCAAGACCATAGTTTGTACAAAAATACTAATTTGAAGATAACAGGTCTATTCACGACATTTTCCGAAATCAACAACTCTGGAAGGTTAGAATAATCAAGGGGCAAGAATGAGCCAACACGCTCGGTTAAGAAATAAAGAACGCACTTCAAGACTTCAACAGGGTACCGACTGGATATGCGGTATGAATAAAACTCAACAAGATAGATATCTCACGACTGCCAATGGAATCAAGGAAGTGGATTTCAACTATTTGGAATCCGAATGTATTAAGAGTAAGCGATTTCAGCAAGATTGAAACCACCCTTTATTTATCAACAACCAACAATTTTACGCAACGAATAAACCTGAATATCAGGTCATAACTCACAAGTACAAAGTATTTGGATGTAACTCATCCTAGAAATGAAAATTCATATTAGAATTGGATTTTTAACAATTATCAAATACAAAGGTTGTGCTGCTGGCCAGCCACGCATCAACCCCGGACTAGCTCATGTCATAGTCCTCTACTGGATCCTAGGCCAATCTGGGCCTTAATTACATCAACCAATAATTGGTCCATTTTTAAAAACACTCCAATTCTATATTATATACGTCAGGTGTCAGAACAATTGACAACCTTACTTCGACAATCAGGTGTCGGAAGAATCGACAACCTAATACAACAATTGCTGGAAAACTCACGTTCCAGGAAACAGTTCAATTATGAAGAATCAATAAGGAATAGCAATATAATCTAGTATCGACGAGATCGACACAACAATGGGGAATACGTATCACAAGTAACAACATAATAAACATTGACAAGATCGATGCAACAACTGGAATAGCAATGAAGAATAAACAATAACATGCTCAATAAGATCGAGTCTGATATGAAACAGGCATTAGGATGTCAACAGAAATTTTATTAGATTAATATAGAGTAGGGTTCAAAGAACAGGCTCTAGATGGCCTCAACAGTATGATTTAACACATTGTGGAAGAATTAGTCAAAGTTCACCAATTTGGTAAGTGACAAGAAAGTCAAGTTTAAGTCTAAGGAAAATTCAAGGTAAGTTTATAGTTAGAGAAAAACAAGGGTTTACTGGCTTCTGACAGAATTAGTCTAGATCCTTCGAACGTATACTTATAACGGATAAGCCTCACGTTTGAAAGAAGTAAACCAACTCATACACAACGTAATAGAATTTGAATCAGGGGCTGGATCAGATAATTGTTTATAACAAGAAAGGATAACAAGGTTTGCATAGGTGCAAGGTGAAAAATGGAATATTGGAAGGGTAAGCAACACAACTTCAGAATTTTAGAATAAGTTTTCCCTCATAGGGTTCACAAGTTCTCGCTCATCTAGGGTTGGTAATATTCCAACTTAGCATTTTTAAATCATGTCTTTTAAAAGAAAGCCTTAGTATACGGCCCATAATTATCTTTTCAATCATTTCAATATAAGAAATTATATCTCTCCGATCAATATGAAAATATGAATCTAAACTAAAAAGGTATAAAAGAGTACTCGTCAAATTACGAGATTAAATAACATACTTGCAATTCAATGCATAGAAATCAACATTTGAAAACTCAGTAATAAACATTCAACATACATACTAATAGTTCAAGATAATATCCCTTAATTAATAAGCAAGGGTATAAACACTTGCCTCTGGTCCTTAGCTATTTCGTAACGCTGAAACAATACGATCCCTCCTTATTCTGTCTTATCGCACGATTCTCGACTTCCGTCCTTCTTTGCTTTAACGCTCTTGCGAATACCACTAGTCTGCTTTTACCATTTCGAATCCACGTGCCAGCCTCGATAGTCAAACATGAGACGGTACTTAGTCTTCAACGTATAATCCTCATATTATATAAATGATCGTAACTTAACTTCGACGCACTTACCGATCTTACCGATATCTCTGTTGCATAAACATCCACATCTCAACTGATAGACCAATCGCAATCAACCACATAAGTAATCCACGTAACTTGCTTGACGACAATCCCCATACTATAAAAAGTCAACATCCAAGTCAACGGCCTCGTAAATCTCACTTTCTAACATTACCGACAAATTTCTATCCCAACTACCCCACACGATAATTATAGACACAACCAATTACTCAAACAAGTCTCCACACAATTTATTCACATGCATGACTCACACAGATAATTCACATTGTTCACATAACACATTTAAACAAGTGACCGGTTACGTATCGGACGCCCGGTCTAATTTACGATATTTAAAACTCAGACACTAGCCCTAGTACGGGCATATACTGACTATAAAGCACATTACACAACTCATACGAATCACATAGCACTTAAAACTATTTTTAAAACATCATACAAAGCTTATTTGAATTTAAATAAGCCACAAACAATTTTTAAATCAAAAATCGGATTTTTTAAATCCAATATAAGTATTTTAAATGCAAATAAATCAATTAATAAAATTAATTGACACTCTTTAAATGCTCAAACTATTTTTAAATAAATAAACCAAGCTAGAAAATAATTAAACTTAATTTTAATTAATTAAATCTAATTAATAATTAATTATTAAGAATTAACTGATTAAAAGAATTAATCAATTAATTAAATAAATTAATTATTAATCAAAAATAATTAAAATAATTAAATTTAATCAATTTTCGAATTTAAATAAATATTTATGAATTTATAAAATTTTCGGAATAATAAAATGTATTTTTAAATCAAAGATATGATTTTTAGAATTTTTAAAACTATTTTTGAATTAATTATAAAATAAAAATCCAGAAACAGTTTTCTAAAACGAAATTAGGGTTTGAAGGATCAAAACCGGGTCGGTAGGGTTTTGAAAACGGGTCACGAAGAATGTTTCCGGGTTGGCGAAGAACACCGCCGGAAAACTGGGTTTCCCAGTTTCCGGCCGGCGTCCGGCCACCGGAAACTTCTCCGACCATGCCCGAACTCAACCCAAACACACGGATTTGTTCAGGAAGGCAGTAGCAACATCACAACTTCATTTAACTCAATAAAACACATGCAAATACAGTACCGAATCGCCAGAAACGAAAGTCACCGGCGGTGGCGGCAATTTTCCGGCCAACACAAAAACGAACACTAAACTGAAAACTAATTACACGAATCAGTTCTATCTAACACGATCTACACATCTGCAGTCTCAAAAACTCTGTCAGAAATCGGGAATCCAATCTCCGACCAAAGTTCAAGAACTCCGGCGAGCCTTAACTTTTCCGATCTGCTCGATTTAGGGCTCTAAAAATCAAATAAAAATCATCAAAACACTCAGCACAACACATACAATCCATTCATACCATCAATTAACAAGAACAATCAATAATAAAGAAACCCCCAAATCAAATCAATAAATTCGAAATAATTAAATAAATTAAAAATCGGAAATATCAGAAAATCATACCCACACGAATTTTGACGATGGATTTAGGTAGAGGATGATGAGAGATTCGATTTGGTTACAAGAACATCGAAATCGGAATCCGATAACGTCTTCAAAAGTGAGTTTGATTCTCAAGAACACGAAGAACACGTTTCAGGGGTTTTTAGCTTTTTAACTGTAATTATGCTTTATTATACGCAAAACAAAGTACGATTTGCCTTTTTATATTAAACGGAAAATAATACCCCAAACGACATTTTTGGATCGATACTGATCCGATAGATCGCTTTAAATACAATTTAACAGATAAAACACTTTAAATCTTTAATAAAGCAGAATACACGTTTTACGAGACGATAATCATCCATAAAGTACAGATGACTACAAGTATCGTTTAATAATAGATATACGAACCAAAATACTTCTATTACGAATATTTTCGAATACTTTCCACTTTAACGAATGAAATATTGGTACGAACGATATACCAATTGCCCGAATAATTTGGGAACGATCCAAATTTTCTTTTCAATAATTATAATAAAATAAAATAGTATAACACCCTTTTCAAAATAGTTTCAAATTCCCCACACATATCACATAGCATCACATTGTCACATATTCAATCATTTAACGAATAATTTAGCACGTTTAAACAGATAAATCATTTAATAACTCTTAATATGAAATTAAAATCTCATTTCACATCATATAATAACACGTAATTTTCCCGGATCTTACATCCTTCCCCCTTTAACAGGATTCTGTCCTCAGAATCAGCTCGCGCAAACACAGGTGGACATTTTCCAACATCTCATTCTCAAATTCCTAGGTTGACTCTTCAACCTTAGGATTTCTCCTCATACTCATACTAATTTGACTCCTCTATTACTCATCACTCTCTCATACTGACTCAATATCTCAATCGGTTACTCAACATAGAACAATTTAACTAGATCTCTATAGGTTCATATTCTACGAAATACACTATGAATATACCACTCACGGGGTGGCAAGCAAACTTATACGCACTTTCCCAACACTCAATAAATCGTCGTAAGGTAGCATTTCAAAATCGTCATAGTAACTGTTGTCGTAAGAGAATCTAATCAACGGTAAACGATCCTCCCAATTACCTTCAAAATTTAGTACACAACCATAGTCCGTCTGAATTCTTCAATTACGTCGCGGATCTCTGCCAAACACATTTGAACCCGTCATTCTATGTCGTACCATTATCTCTCATTAATCGGTCAATAATAACCTAAACAACACCACGATAAGCTCTAAGCCTTAGCAACTCCACACCACAGTTTATCTCAACATGTCTTCGTCTCCATTCAGGAATCTCTTTAGTTGTAGTCGTCTACTATACCTCTGTTATTCTGTCTTCATTTTCCAACACCTCAAGTACTTAAACACTCACTAACATCAATATTCTTTTAAGTCTCTAATATATCCTTACATTTCTTTCTTATCCCTTATTCTTTCTTGCTCCTTCCTGTAATTGAATTCCATTTCTCTTTCCATAACTGTTTCCTTTATGTAGCCCTTTCTCTCTAATCAATCCTGGTTGAATCCTTATTCCCGTCATTTCTTTTAGTTAATCTCTCATTATCATAACCTTAAAGCTCCATCCTTTCTAATCCTTGTACCGAAGATATTTTCATCTCAATTCCCTCCTTTACTACTCATACTATCAGCCATCCATATTCTTGGGTCAACTTTATCTACCTCCAATATGTCTAACAACTACTTTCAACGATCACATACCTTTCATGCCAATTAACTCTTCAGCTGAAAACAACCCTTCATTACCTCATCCATTGTCTTTAAATCCTTATTAACACCTCTTCATCTTCTTTTCCTATCTTCACAGTAACACTCATGACACCTTCTCCATGGCTCCTTCTTATTTCCCAAACAGCTTGATCAACTCGACATCGTCTTGATTATCATTCTATACATCCACATTGACTGGTAAAATCTACCTTAACTATCGTGAGCAAAAGACTTGCAACCATATCATACAATCCTGAAATACTCAAAGATTAACTCATTCTCCATTATTAGCCTATCATCCAATCTTAAAAGTTCTTCTCATTGAGACAAAAATCTATTATGTCCATCTTCCACAACACGGGATATCATCAGCACAATTACACATTTCCCAATTTCCAATCAACTCTTGAATTATCTAACTTCGCCTTTTCCACATCATAACGTTAATCGATAGAAAGAGAACAACTGGCTCCGTTATATATATTACTAGTATTCTAATCGCATCGCAATCCGCTTTCGTTCGTGGTAATTCAATCGCAAATTCTTCATTCTATAGGGTAGGGTAATTTCCAGTTCACCCTAATGGTATACCTCCCAGATTATTTGAAATAAGAAGTTCATGATAGTTTGAAGTGAAAAGATCCTATATCGTAGCAAATGTCCCACAATTGGGGTTACCAAATCTGTATATTCCAAAGCAACATTGTTGGAAGTGAAAGGATTACTGAGAGACCAATTTGATCACATGAACTCAATGTTGTGTGTCTCTATTAAGACAGTACTAAAGGTAATTAGCCTTCTTGTATTTCACAACACACAAGTGACGGCGTCCCGTCAGACTTCTATCACATAGACAGATAGT
Organism: Heracleum sosnowskyi; assembly: GCA_030848705.1. Taxonomy (NCBI): domain Eukaryota; kingdom Viridiplantae; phylum Streptophyta; class Magnoliopsida; order Apiales; family Apiaceae; genus Heracleum; species Heracleum sosnowskyi. The sequence goes on from CM061242.1 coordinate 12,949,876, forward strand.
CCTTGTGTCCCCTATAAATAGGGTTGTTTACCTCAGTTGGAGTAGAGAAATATGAAAGAAATTTAGAGTCAGAATAACAATCAGGGCCTTTCGATAAGAATTCTCAAATACACACCTTGGATTGAAATTGAATAGATTCCAAAGGTGTTATTTCAGAAAAAGAAGAACAACCAGAAAGGAAGTATCAACAAATAGTGTTACATCACAATTAGAGTTATCCACTCCGGAAGAATGAAGGAGTTGGAATTTAAATAACATATTTTCAACAGGCTTCACAAATTTGAAATAGATGTCACAACAACCTCTGATGCAATTGCAATCATGATTGATCAAAAGTATCAAGTACAAGGTCAAAAGGTGGAATATATTCACCAACACAAGTTTCGCTTAAAGAAATGTCGAATATTTCCTTAGGATGGGAGGGTATTACCAGGGTCTTCACACATGACTCCTCCGTCGCTTCCTTTGATAGCTCGTTATTCGACTTCAGCCCTTTTTCTCCACGTCATTCGATTCCAGCCCTTCTTCTCGACGTTATTCGATTCCAGTCCTTCCTTTCCACGTTATTCGATTTCAGTCCTTCTTTTCCACGTCGCAAGGTTATCGATATCGTACGTCGCCGTCAACTCGTAATAGTCCTCGAAGACTCCGCCATAGACAGCTACAATCGTATGAAATTCTATCCACCTCAGCACAATCATCTTAATCGTATACCTCTATCTTAACTCACTCAGTGGTACTATATCCAATAGTCCAACACGAACTCTAAATGAGCTCTGACGTTCCTTATATAACTATATACACTCCCACGCGCTCTCGTTCTAGTTTTACTATAACCCTCGCTCTGATACCAACTGTAACGCCCCCAAATCCGGGGTCAATGATTTGGTCGTCACACTGCACTCTTAATCCAAACAACCTGTTCAATATAAAATCAACACAATAATAATAATATCTGTGACCCCAACTCTACCAAGAATCTTTAAAGGTTATAGTGCTAGAAACAAGAATCCAAATTCATTACAACAATCTTTCTTCTTTACAACCATTCTCTTTACAAAATTCTAATACACTAGTATAACTTCGATAAGAAGTATACCAGGCAACTAATCTTATACAATATATTAAGCAATAGAAAACATCTATATACAAAACCTCTCACTAGCTCCAATGCTCTGGATCAAAACGTCTTTACGCTAATATCTTTCCCCATCTCTGATCAGCTACGCGGACAACTCTCGCCAATACACCTTCTTTCCGGCAGGCTAAAATATATATAAATAAAACAAGTATGAGCGAATGAATTGCTCAGCAAGCGTATTATTAAATATGATACGAAAGGTTTCCAAAATAAACTTTGGATTTTCAAATAAACAAGCCTATGGCTTAAACATTTGTAATCTCTAATATTTTCAAAGTAAGTTTGGTAATTTATCACAATATCTCATTTAGCTTCTCGCAACCGAATAGTTTTAAAACACAAAAGATTTATATAGGTCGTTACGATGACCGAATCAACAATAACTACAATAGTATGTAGAAAATATGAAATAAATATAACTCGTACGTCTTCAAGACCATAGTTTGTACAAAAATACTAATTTGAAGATAACAGGTCTATTCACGACATTTTCCGAAATCAACAACTCTGGAAGGTTAGAATAATCAAGGGGCAAGAATGAGCCAACACGCTCGGTTAAGAAATAAAGAACGCACTTCAAGACTTCAACAGGGTACCGACTGGATATGCGGTATGAATAAAACTCAACAAGATAGATATCTCACGACTGCCAATGGAATCAAGGAAGTGGATTTCAACTATTTGGAATCCGAATGTATTAAGAGTAAGCGATTTCAGCAAGATTGAAACCACCCTTTATTTATCAACAACCAACAATTTTACGCAACGAATAAACCTGAATATCAGGTCATAACTCACAAGTACAAAGTATTTGGATGTAACTCATCCTAGAAATGAAAATTCATATTAGAATTGGATTTTTAACAATTATCAAATACAAAGGTTGTGCTGCTGGCCAGCCACGCATCAACCCCGGACTAGCTCATGTCATAGTCCTCTACTGGATCCTAGGCCAATCTGGGCCTTAATTACATCAACCAATAATTGGTCCATTTTTAAAAACACTCCAATTCTATATTATATACGTCAGGTGTCAGAACAATTGACAACCTTACTTCGACAATCAGGTGTCGGAAGAATCGACAACCTAATACAACAATTGCTGGAAAACTCACGTTCCAGGAAACAGTTCAATTATGAAGAATCAATAAGGAATAGCAATATAATCTAGTATCGACGAGATCGACACAACAATGGGGAATACGTATCACAAGTAACAACATAATAAACATTGACAAGATCGATGCAACAACTGGAATAGCAATGAAGAATAAACAATAACATGCTCAATAAGATCGAGTCTGATATGAAACAGGCATTAGGATGTCAACAGAAATTTTATTAGATTAATATAGAGTAGGGTTCAAAGAACAGGCTCTAGATGGCCTCAACAGTATGATTTAACACATTGTGGAAGAATTAGTCAAAGTTCACCAATTTGGTAAGTGACAAGAAAGTCAAGTTTAAGTCTAAGGAAAATTCAAGGTAAGTTTATAGTTAGAGAAAAACAAGGGTTTACTGGCTTCTGACAGAATTAGTCTAGATCCTTCGAACGTATACTTATAACGGATAAGCCTCACGTTTGAAAGAAGTAAACCAACTCATACACAACGTAATAGAATTTGAATCAGGGGCTGGATCAGATAATTGTTTATAACAAGAAAGGATAACAAGGTTTGCATAGGTGCAAGGTGAAAAATGGAATATTGGAAGGGTAAGCAACACAACTTCAGAATTTTAGAATAAGTTTTCCCTCATAGGGTTCACAAGTTCTCGCTCATCTAGGGTTGGTAATATTCCAACTTAGCATTTTTAAATCATGTCTTTTAAAAGAAAGCCTTAGTATACGGCCCATAATTATCTTTTCAATCATTTCAATATAAGAAATTATATCTCTCCGATCAATATGAAAATATGAATCTAAACTAAAAAGGTATAAAAGAGTACTCGTCAAATTACGAGATTAAATAACATACTTGCAATTCAATGCATAGAAATCAACATTTGAAAACTCAGTAATAAACATTCAACATACATACTAATAGTTCAAGATAATATCCCTTAATTAATAAGCAAGGGTATAAACACTTGCCTCTGGTCCTTAGCTATTTCGTAACGCTGAAACAATACGATCCCTCCTTATTCTGTCTTATCGCACGATTCTCGACTTCCGTCCTTCTTTGCTTTAACGCTCTTGCGAATACCACTAGTCTGCTTTTACCATTTCGAATCCACGTGCCAGCCTCGATAGTCAAACATGAGACGGTACTTAGTCTTCAACGTATAATCCTCATATTATATAAATGATCGTAACTTAACTTCGACGCACTTACCGATCTTACCGATATCTCTGTTGCATAAACATCCACATCTCAACTGATAGACCAATCGCAATCAACCACATAAGTAATCCACGTAACTTGCTTGACGACAATCCCCATACTATAAAAAGTCAACATCCAAGTCAACGGCCTCGTAAATCTCACTTTCTAACATTACCGACAAATTTCTATCCCAACTACCCCACACGATAATTATAGACACAACCAATTACTCAAACAAGTCTCCACACAATTTATTCACATGCATGACTCACACAGATAATTCACATTGTTCACATAACACATTTAAACAAGTGACCGGTTACGTATCGGACGCCCGGTCTAATTTACGATATTTAAAACTCAGACACTAGCCCTAGTACGGGCATATACTGACTATAAAGCACATTACACAACTCATACGAATCACATAGCACTTAAAACTATTTTTAAAACATCACACAAAGCTTATTTGAATTTAAATAAGCCACAAACAATTTTTAAATCAAAAATCGGATTTTTTAAATCCAATATAAGTATTTTAAATGCAAATAAATCAATTAATAAAATTAATTGACACTCTTTAAATGCTCAAACTATTTTTAAATAAATAAACCAAGCTAGAAAATAATTAAACTTAATTTTAATTAATTAAATCTAATTAATAATTAATTATTAAGAATTAACTGATTAAAAGAATTAATCAATTAATTAAATAAATTAATTATTAATCAAAAATAATTAAAATAATTAAATTTAATCAATTTTCGAATTTAAATAAATATTTATGAATTTATAAAATTTTCGGAATAATAAAATGTATTTTTAAATCAAAGATATGATTTTTAGAATTTTTAAAACTATTTTTGAATTAATTATAAAATAAAAATCCAGAAACAGTTTTCTAAAACGAAATTAGGGTTTGAAGGATCAAAACCGGGTCGGTAGGGTTTTGAAAACGGGTCACGAAGAATGTTTCCGGGTTGGCGAAGAACACCGCCGGAAAACTGGGTTTCCCAGTTTCCGGCCGGCGTCCGGCCACCGGAAACTTCTCCGACCATGCCCGAACTCAACCCAAACACACGGATTTGTTCAGGAAGGCAGTAGCAACATCACAACTTCATTTAACTCAATAAAACACATGCAAATACAGTACCGAATCGCCAGAAACGAAAGTCACCGGCGGTGGCGGCAATTTTCCGGCCAACACAAAAACGAACACTAAACTGAAAACTAATTACACGAATCAGTTCTATCTAACACGATCTACACATCTGCAGTCTCAAAAACTCTGTCAGAAATCGGGAATCCAATCTCCGACCAAAGTTCAAGAACTCCGGCGAGCCTTAACTTTTCCGATCTGCTCGATTTAGGGCTCTAAAAATCAAATAAAAATCATCAAAACACTCAGCACAACACATACAATCCATTCATACCATCAATTAACAAGAACAATCAATAATAAAGAAACCCCCAAATCAAATCAATAAATTCGAAATAATTAAATAAATTAAAAATCGGAAATATCAGAAAATCATACCCACACGAATTTTGACGATGGATTTAGGTAGAGGATGATGAGAGATTCGATTTGGTTACAAGAACATCGAAATCGGAATCCGATAACGTCTTCAAAAGTGAGTTTGATTCTCAAGAACACGAAGAACACGTTTCAGGGGTTTTTAGCTTTTTAACTGTAATTATGCTTTATTATACGCAAAACAAAGTACGATTTGCCTTTTTATATTAAACGGAAAATAATACCCCAAACGACATTTTTGGATCGATACTGATCCGATAGATCGCTTTAAATACAATTTAACAGATAAAACACTTTAAATCTTTAATAAAGCAGAATACACGTTTTACGAGACGATAATCATCCATAAAGTACAGATGACTACAAGTATCGTTTAATAATAGATATACGAACCAAAATACTTCTATTACGAATATTTTCGAATACTTTCCACTTTAACGAATGAAATATTGGTACGAACGATATACCAATTGCCCGAATAATTTGGGAACGATCCAAATTTTCTTTTCAATAATTATAATAAAATAAAATAGTATAACACCCTTTTCAAAATAGTTTCAAATTCCCCACACATATCACATAGCATCACATTGTCACATATTCAATCATTTAACGAATAATTTAGCACGTTTAAACAGATAAATCATTTAATAACTCTTAATATGAAATTAAAATCTCATTTCACATCATATAATAACACGTAATTTTCCCGGATCTTACAGGCAGCGACTCTTCCGGTCAACCTCTGAACGTCTTTAACAGAACGAGGTGGTTCCATTTCAAGGATAGCTTTTATTTTGTCATGGTTAGCTTCAATGCCCCTCTTAGAAACCATGAGACCCAAGAACTTTCCTGATCCCACTCCAAAAGCGCACTTGGCAGGATTTAGCATCATCTTATGGTGCCTCAGCACTTCAAATGCCTCCTTAAGATGCTGGATGTGGTCGTCTTTAAACAAACTTTTAACGAGTATGTCATCGACGTAGACCTCCATGGTTTTCCCAATTAAGTGGGCAAAGATCTTGTTAACTAGGCGTTGATAGGTCGCCCCTGCATTCTTTAACCCAAAAGCCATGACAAGGTAACAAAAAACTCCAAAATCAGTAATAAACGATACCTTGGATGTCTCGTCCTTGTGCATCTTGATTTGGTTGTACCCACTGAAACCGTCCATGAAGCTCAGCATTTCATGCCATGCAGTAGCATCTATCAAGGTGTCAATCCTTGGTAACGGGAAGCAATCCTTGGGACAAGCATCATTCAAATCAGTGAAGTCTATGCACATCCTCCACTTCCCATTGACTTTCTTAACCATAACCGGGTTTGCCAACCATTCTGGAAATTGGATTTCTCCGATGAATCCAGCTTCTAGGAGCTTATCAACTTCTTGTTTAATGGCTTCTTGCCTCTCTGGTGCAAAGTTCCTCTTCTTCTGCTGTATCGCCTTTCTTTTTCGATCTACATTGAGCTTGTGAGTTATTAGTTGGGGATCAATCCCTGGCATGTCGGCAGCCGTCCATGCAAATACATCACTGTTCCCTTGTAGGAACGTGATCAATTCGCCCTTCAAAGGTTCTTTTAGTAGTACTCCAATGTAAGTCACCTTTTCAGGTTCGAGGGGATCTAATGGAATAGGAACCAAATCCTCAGCTGGCTTCCCTCTATGGTCCTCATCTTCTCTAACATCCATATCTTCGATAGGGAGAACCTGCCCCCCGACTCCGTCTGGCCTTAATGCGGCTACATAACAGCTCATGGCCGTCTTTTGATCACCCCTTTCTTCTCCAACACCACTCCTGGTTGGAAACTTGACTTTTAGATGGTAAGTTGAGGTGACAGCCTTAAAAGCATGGAGTCCAGTTCTCCCAAGGATAGCGTTGTAAGTCGATGATGCTTTGATTACCACAAAATTCAACATTTGAGTTACTTCTTTTGGTTCCTTACCAATAGTCATAGGCAACTGAATTGTGCCTTCAACCTTAGATTCAACCCCGTTAAACCCGTAAATGGGCATGTTCGTGGGGATCAGTTGGGAATCATTATACCCCATTTTCAAGAACGTGTCATGGAAAAGGACATCAACAGAGGCTCTATTGTCCACCAGGACTCGTTTTACCTCATTGTTTCCAATCACGGGAGCTATCACTAAAGGATTATCATGGGGGAACTTCACCCCTTCGAGGTCCGAATCATCAAATCCAATTGACATCTTAGTTTTTGCACGCTTGGGCGTTTCTCCAACAATATGCATTACTTCTCTGGCATAAGCCTTCCGAGAGTTTCTAGTGGTTCCTGCGGCGGTTGGTCCTCCTGAAATCATGTTGATCACTGGTCCTCGGGACTGTGGGTTACGACCCTGATCTCGGTTCCCATCCCTTCCATCATGGTCTCTCCTAGGGGGGTTCTTGTCCCCATCTTTGGTGAATTTATTTAACTTTCCTTTTTTAATCAGGAATTCAATCTCGTCCTTGAGTTGCCTACAATCATCAGTATCATGGCCCGAATCTTTATGGTACCTACAATACTTGTTCTTGTCTCTCTTCTCAGGATCTCCCCTTAGTGGCTTCGGCCATCGGAAGTCCCTATCTTTCTCAATGTCATAAAGGATTTGACTCCTTGGAGCATTCAACCTTGCATATTCAGAAAATTTCTTGCCGGGATTGTTTTTTCTTGGAGCTGAATCAGAGTCTCCAGTCATACGAGGATATTTGTCCTTGACATCATACTCTTGCTCCATCTTTCGCTTCTTCGAGCCTCCATTGTTTCCACCACCTATAGCGGGTGTGTCAACCTTCTTCATGCTTTCTTCAACTTTGATGTATTTCCCAGCCCTTTGTTGGAGCTCAGCCATGCTCTCAGGGGGGTGTTTCGCCAATGACATCTTGAAAAAGACATCCGTGGTTCCTTGTTGAAGGGCTATCATAGCTACCTTGTTATCTAGATCAGGTATATTCAATGTCTCTTTGGTGAAACATTTGAGATAATCTCTCAACGTCTCATTCTTTCCTTGGATCAGATTCATGAGTGAAGCAGAGCTTTTTTCATGTACCCGTCCACTGATGAACTGATTGATGAAAGCCGTGCTCAGATCTCTAAAGCAACTGATAGAGTTGGGCGCCAAACGACTATACCATCTTTGGGCCATGCCAGCCAGGGTTTGAGGAAACACCCTACATTTAAGGGCATCGGTAACTGGTTGCAGCAACAGTGCATTCGAAAAAGTCCTCACGTGGGTTGCGGGATCACCCGTTCCGTCATATGCCTTGATAGTAGGCATCTTGAATTTCCTTGATACGTGAGCGTCCATTACTTCTTCAGTGAAGGGTGGAATAGGATCGTATGGGTCACCCAGTTGTGTTAAAACACTGGGATCTAACTTGGGAATCTCCGTCCTTGGAGCCCTAGCTCCTTCTTGCCTCCTTGAAGGTGTTCCTAAATCAATTATGGGGACATCTCCTGCCCCTTGGTTCGAAGGCTGAGTCTGCCTCCTTTGTTGCTCTGTCTCCATGTTTTTCTTTAGTTTCTGGATCTCGGCCTCATGAGCCCTTATCCTTTCCATGGCAGTCATAGGTGCCCTTGCAGTTGCCCCCCGATTCCTTCTTCCAAGGGGCTCTTTGCTGGCTCTTCTTCTTTTGGGTGCTTGATCTCGTCCTTCGTCAGACGAGTAGTCATCAGAGTAGGGCCCAGAATAATCCAAGTATCTTTGTTCAGGGACAGGTCCCAATCCTCGAATGTAGGGTGGTTCGTATGGTTCATGGATTATTGGGGCATGGCCACTCCCTCCGGCTTCATGGGGATAGTTTGGCAGTCCGTATGCTGGATTGGTGCTTATAGGAAGCACGGTTGTGGAGATCTGTGCTCCATGGGGAAGGTTACGGTCGAGGGGCGAGACAACCATCTGAAGAGGGTTCGTCTCATTCTGAGGTATGGAAGTTTGGGGATTCGTCCCTTGTGGTTGAGAAACCACCTCTGTGGTGATGGGCAACATCCCTAGTGGTTGAGAAACCACCTCTGTGGTGAGGGGTAACGACCCTGGCTCCGTGGTGATCGGAACAGTGGTGGTGACAGTTGATCCAGTAGCGGTTGCTGTTCTTCGTGTTATAGCCAAGATTGTTGTTGTCTTCCCACAGACGGCGCCAAATGTTATGGAACGAAAAGTAGGTTTAGATATTGACGGCGGTATTTAATGTAAGGTAGTGGACAAGCGTGTCTTAATGGCTGCTCTCGTGATTCGTGACTGCACAGGTCCTCACAAGATGCCTACGTATCTCAATTACAACTGAGAATCAAGCCAAGAAAACGTAGTTCTAATGTTGAGGGGTTAGGCCCTTTATATAGGCGTCTGGAGCCCTAGAATCGTGGTAGAATTTGGTTACTTGATGGCCAAGTAACCGCCTTCGAATAGTGGATAACTCTTATCAGAATTCGTTTCCATGCTGGAGTTGGTTTCCATGTTGGACGTTGTATTGGAAGCTTCCTAGTGGTTTCCAACCACTGGACTGCATATGAACCAAGCCCATGTCTTAGTGGTTTAAAACAAGGGTTGGACCTTGGCCCAATTGTTGATTACGAATTTTATCATTACAATCATGGTTTCAGGCCTCATTAATGGGCCTCGTATTCGGACCATTTCAAGTACATTTAATTCATCATTAAATGTGTCCTTAGGGCTTTATTTTAACCCATATCACCAACTCTCAAGTATTGACGATATCGGGTACATCTAATATGATCGAAGGTCTTGGGAAGGATAGTTTTATTTTGCCAAATGGAACACAAATTCATATACCAAATGCCCTGTACTCTAGCAATTCAACTAGGAACCTCTTAAGTTTCAAAGATATTCGCTTTAATGGGTTTCACATTGAAACTACTAGTGAAGATGGAAACGAATATCTTTTAATCACTTCAACCACTTTAGGCTAGAAGAAAATTTTAGAAAAACTACACTCTATCTCTGCTGGATTGTATACCACAAAAATCAGGATCATTGAGTCACATAGTATCACTATTCCCAAAATTATAGACCCAAAATCACTTACCCTATGACATGAGAGACTTGGTCATCCTGGAGTTTCCATGATGCGACATATTATAGAAAATTCTACGAGACATCCTCTTAGAAACCAAAAGATAATACAACAAGATGAACTTCCTTGTTCAACATGTTCTCTAGGAAAACTAATTGTTCGACCATCCCTTGTTAAACTTCAAGTCGAATCCCCTAAATTCTTAGAACGGATCTAAGGTGGCATTTGTGGACTCATTCATCCGTCTTCAGGCCCATTTAGGTATTTCATGGTTTTAATTGATGCATCAACTAGGTGGTCTCACGTCTGTCTACTCTCTACACGGAATACAGCCTTTGCCAAACTACTCGCTCAAATTATCAAATTACGAGCTCAATTCCCTGACCACCCTATCAGATCAATTCGACTAGATAATGCTGCTAAGTTTACATCTTCAACTTTCAACGATTACTGTATGTCGGTAGGAATCTCAGTTGAACACCCAGTAGCTTACGTGCACACACAAAATGGTTTGGCAGAATCTTTTATCAAGATACTACAACTTATTGCCCGTCCTTTACTTCTTAGAGCCAAACTACCCACATCAGTTTGGGGTCATGCTATATTACATGCTGCAAACCTAATAAGGGTCAGACCATCTGCCTATCATAAACAATCTCCCCACCAACTAGCCCTTGGTCAAATTCCCGATATATCTCATTTCAAGGTTTTCGGTTGTGCCGTATATGTTCCTATTTCACCTTCACAAAGAACTAAAATGGGACCTCAAAGAAGAGTAGGAATATATATAGGTTTTGATTCACCATCTATTATAAAATATCTTGAACCATTGACTTGTGATATGTTTAGTGCTCGATATGCAGATTGTCATTTTGATGAGTCTGTCTTCCCTTCATTAGGAGGAGATAAGGTTGTGCATAATTTAAATTCTGAATTGACATGGAATACATCAGGATTGAATGCTTTAGATCCTCGTACTAATCAATGTGAATCCGAAGTTCAAAGAATTATTCATATGCAAAATATTGCTAATCAAATGCCTGATGCTTTTAGTGATTCTAGACATATTATAAAATCACAAATACTTGCTGTTAATGCTCCGACAAGGGTTGAAATCCCTATTCATAAATCAATTCCTGAAAAAAACTGGATGGTGATTTAAAACCACGCCAGAAGCGTGGCAGACCTATTGGTGCAAATGATGTTATACCACGAAAACGGAAACTGATTGGACTTGCCCAAGAAATGGCAAGTGTTCCAGATAATACCCCAGAAGTGGTATTACCTCCTGAAGAGGTTCGAACCCCTGAAGCGGCTATAACGAAACCCCCAGAAGTGTGATTACCTCTAGAAGAGGATATTGGTCCTAAAGTGGCACATGCCTTTATAGAAGCAAAGGTACCTGATAATTATGAGATCTCATTGAGTTATGTACATAACGGGAAATTATTGGATCGTGGGAATACTGAGATTGATGAGATATATGCTTTTTTCGTGGCATGTGACATCTCTATGAACTCCGATCCTGAACCACAAAGTGTGGAAGAATGTCGACAAAGAGATGATTGGCCAAAATAGAAAATTGCAATCCAAAAGGAATTGCAGTCCTTGCGCAAGAGAAATGTATTTGGACCTGCAGTCCAAACACCAGCTGGTGTGATCCCTGTGGGGAATAGATGGGTATTTGTACAAAAATGAAATGAGAGAAATGAAATTGTGAGATATAAGGCCCGGCTAGTGGCCCGAGGATTCTCTCAAAGGCCTGGATTTGATTACCAGGAAACTTACTCTCCTGTAATGGATGGAGTCACTTTTCGTTTTCTAATAGGTATGACTTGTATGGAAAGATTGGAAATGCGTCTCATGGACGTTGTGATAGCCTACCTATATGGATCACTTGATTTTGATGTTTATATTAAAATCCCTGAAGGATTAAAATTGGAGGAAACTAAGCCTCGTCATTTGTACTCAGTTAAATTACAACGATCAATATATGGCTTAAAGCAGTCTGGTCGTATGTGGTATAACAGGCTTAGTGAGTACCTATTGAATAATGGGTATATTAATAATCAAGTGTGTCCATGTGTGTTTATTAAAAAATCTCAAATTGGTTTTGTTGTTATTGTTGTTTATGTGGATGATTTAAATATTTTTGGTACTTCTGAAGATATTACTAACACTGCTAATTATTTGAAAAATGAGTTTGAGATGAAAGATCTTGGAAAGACAAAGTTTTGTTTAGGTATACAGGTGGAACACTTATCTTCAAGCATATTTGTTCATCAGTCAACCTACACAGAAAAGGTTCTTGATCGATTTTACATGGACAAATCTCATCCACTGACTACGCCAATGGTTGTTCGATCACTTGAAGTTGAAAAAGATCCATTCTGCCCCAGAAAAGAAAGTGAAGATGCTCTTGGACCTGAAGTTCCATATCTTAGTGCAATTGGTGCTCTTATGTACCTCGCAAACAACACATGACCTGATATTGCATTTGCTGTGAACCTACTTGCAAGATTCAGTTATGATCCAACTAAAAGACATTGGGATGGAATTAAACATATCTTGAGATATCTATATGGGACGATTGACCTTGGATTGTTCTTTCCAAACAACTCGAAATCACAACTGGTTGGATATGCAGATGTTGGATACATGTCAGATCCTCACTTTGGAAGGTCACAAACAGGTTATTTATTCACATATTGTGGGACTGCTATCTCTTGGAAGTCTACAAAACAGACTATGGCTGCAACTTCATCAATCATGCAGAATTACTAGCAATCCATGAAGCAAGTAGAGAATGCATCTGGCTGCGATCCGTCATTCAACACATTCGGCGATCATATGGATTACCAAATATCACAGATAGTCCTACAGTTATGTTTGAAGATAATTCAGCTTGTATTAAGCAGTTGAAGGAAGGATACATTAAAGGAGATCGAACAAAGCACATATTACCGAAGTTTTTCTACACTAATGAACTACAAGAGAATGGTGACATTGAGGTACAACAAATTCGTTCAAGTAATAATTTGGCTGATATACTAACAAATTCACTCCCCACATCAACGTTTGAAAAGCTACGGAATAATATTGGCATGCGAAGATTGAGAACCTTGCTACATGGATGTCAACATGTGAGACATTTTATTCAGGGGGAGACTGTACTCTTTTTCCTTCCTTAAGGTTTTTATCCCACTGGGTTTTTCCTTACAAGGTTTTAATGAGGCAGTCAATTTTCATAATAACTCATATATATGGCAATCAAGGGGGAGTGTTATAACAGTGATTGCCAACTCCAAGCTTGTCACATAATCCAATGAATTATTTACATTAGTAAGGAAAGTTAATTACAAAATAAACTTACTTTGTAAGATAAAGGAGGCCGTGAAACCTCCTATATATAAAGAGGTGTACCTCTAGTTCTAGCGGGTGTGGGCATTTTATCTCTGTCTCATAGGCTATCATTTTATATATATTTTTTAATATTTATAACACAAACTAATTATTACTCCGTATGCATCTTTTCTCTACCTTCGATTTCTTTCTCATATTGGATAAAATATGTTATCTATCTTGCGTGTTGATATCTGTTTAATTTTAATGCAGGTTAGATTCATAATTTCAAAACAGGTGAGTGTGGATTGATTGATTTTAGACGAGGAAATTGTAAGCTTAAAAATTAATCAAAATCTTCAACCAAAAAAAACGGTACATCAGCTTAGCAAAACGAAAAATAGTTCATCTTATTTTCATATTATTTTTTGTTGGGTAAATTTAACTAAACGCAACAATGGGACAGTTATATTATAACAATTAACAAGAACAGGTAATTAACCAAATAACGAAACAAACACGATGGCAAAACAAAATATATAATTAAAGACTGTAAAAACAAGAGAAAAGAAAGAATACTTAGCTCTACCAGAAGCTTTACTACTGCTGAAAGAACAGAACAGCTGAGTCGTCAAGTCTTATAAAAGACTTGACTGTTCTTGAAGAGATTATTGCCCCACTTACGTTGTGATGGGTTGCAGCAATATCACTTCCAGGATAAAACAGCTCAGATCAATCCAGTCACAAACTCGGAAAAGATCAACAGCGACTAACACCTCAGTTCGCCAAAACAACCTATGCACCTAATGAATATATGCAAGGTAGGCAATGAGAGTTCTATATTTAAAACTCAAGCATAAGCCTTCTATATATAGACATTTCAAGTTGCTAAGTTCAAATTCTTGTCAATGTGGTAGTTATGGGATTTATGAAAAAAAAAAATCCATTTCAAACTCATTTCAAACTTATTTCAACCTAGCAACTTTGCCTATATATAATTATGGATTCCACTAAGAAAATGTCTTAGATCCAATCATGAAAGTTGAAGTCCTCATATCAAGGAACAACCTCCATCAGTTAGTTTCCGGAAATTACATCAAGAACACATATAAAATGTGACTCGAACTTTCCATTTTCTAACAATCCCCCACAAATCCATACAGTAATGCATATCAGATTCTTATCATGACTTGTTTTTCAGAGTAGGTACCGGTCAAGGTTTGAACCCTCCTAAGTCCTCTACTTCGATGGTTACCGGATATAGATGGAATGTTTCACCTTGAATCTTTATCCGTTTAGTGTAACCACACTCCATAGACGACAACAAGTCAAAGGCTATGGTGCTAATCTACGGCTTTGAGACATTAATGGTCCTGTCTCGATCCTGTTCGTCGAATGCTTCAAGGAATAACCCTTTCCTCTAATTGCGACCACACAATTACATTCGCTTAGCTGGGCATCTCCAGAGATGTACTGCGATCATCTCGTCAAAAGACTTGACCCCATTCAGAGTTCATACTAACTCTTGCTATACTGGCAGTAACAGTACCTTTTAGGTTTTCAGGGGATAGACTCAGATACGTGCGTATCAAGGTATCTAGTAAAGGTACTACCAATTCACCCTCACAGCTTGTTATTACCACATTGAATACACTTCAAGGGATCTCCTCTCAGGTGTATTGGGTTCCCGCTGCTGATGAATCATGATGGGCTATCAGTCCCATCCCCAACCTAGACTTAAGGACTACTGCATGCTCAAGTCCTTTAGTCAAAGGATCAGCTATATTATCCTGAGTTCCAATGAACTCTACAGCAATAATCCTTTCAGACACAAGACCCCTTATAGACTTAAGTCTAACTTGGATGTGTCTCTTTGTTTTAGCATTATACTTTTCACTACTGATCTTGTCGATAGTTGTACGGCTATCACAATGAACAGCAATGGCTGGAAGCGGTCTGCTTACTACAGGTAACACTGACATAAGTCCATGCAACCATTCAGCCTCCGTCCCCGTGGCATCTAGTGCACACAACTCAGCCTCAAAGGTAGACCGAGTTATCAAAGTCTGTCTAGTAGACTTCCAGGATATTGCTCCACCTGCTAGGGTAAACAAATATCCAGTCACTCCATTGGTACCAGATTTCTTAGCTATCCAACTTGCATCACTATATCCCTCAAGTACTCCAGGGAATCTTCGATAATGCAAACCAAGGGAAATAGTTCCCTTAAGATATCTAAGAACTCTATCTAGTGCCTCCCAATGAGTCTTGTTCGGACAGCTTGTATATCTAGCTAACTTAGACACTGAATAAGAAATATCTGGTCTAGTCACATTAGCAAGATATTGCAAACTCCCAATAATCTGAGAATACCTTAACTGAGACACAGGTATACCTGAACTATTCTTGACTAGGGCAACTTTAGGATCGTACGGTGTACTAGCGATTCTACAATTTGAATAACCATACTTCTCAAGTATAGATTTCTCTATATAATGAGATTGTGACAATGTTATTCCATCAGTTGACTGTGTCAACTTGACCCCAAGAATCACACTAGCCTCACCCATATCCTTCATTTCAAAGTGCCTTTTCAAGAAACTTTTTGTCTCGTTAATAATCTCAATATTGGTTCCAAACAACAAAATATCATCCACATATAGGCATACGATAATACATTCATTTCCTTTAACCATATAGTAGACACACTTGTCACTTTCATTAACTACAAAATCTGATTCTAAAACAGTGTCATCAAACTTTTTATGCCAGTCTCTAGGAGCTTGTTTTAAGCCATATATAGACTTGATTAACTTACATACTTTCCTCTCGTTACCCGAAGCAACAAATCCCTCAGGCTGATCCATATAAATCTCTTCCTCAAGATCACCATGAAGAAAAGCTGTCTTTACATCCATTTGATGGATGATAAGACCATGTACAGAAGCCAATGCTATAAGCATTCGGATTGTTGTCATCCTTGCAACAGGAGAGTATGTATCAAAGTAATCAATGCCTTCCTTTTGCCTAAAGCCCTTAGCTACCAGCCTAGCTTTATACTTATCTATTGAGCCATCAGGATTCATCTTCCTTTTGAAGATCCATTTACATCCTATAGTAGTACACCCAGGAGGTAGGTCAACCAACTCCCATGTTCCGTTAGAAACAATAGAGTCAATCTCACTTTTTACAGCACCTTTCCAGTGCCTTGACTCCGAAGAATCCATGGCCTGTCGGAAAGTTAAAGGTTCATCCTCGACATTGTAAGTGACAAAATCACTTCCAAAGTCCTTGACTACCTTTGCACGCTTACTCCTTCTAGGTTCATCTACTTCATCAGGAGTAGAACTACTATCAGGATCTGCCCCCACATTTGTCATCTTTTCCACATGATCAGGAATAGAACTCGATGTGTTAGTAGGATCATCATTAGAACTATCTTGAGGTATACCAGTCTTCATAGGGAACACATCCTCAAAGAATGTTGCATCACGAAACTCAACTATAGTGTTTGCCACTATACCGTCTATGTCAGATTTTAACACTAAAAATCTCATAGCCGTAGTGGTTTCAATATAGCCCAGAAAGATGCAATCAACAGTTTTCGGACCTAGTTTCTTTCTCTTGTGTTCAGGGACAAGCACCTTAGCAAGGCACCCCCACACACGAAGATACTTCAAACTTGTCTTTCTACTTTTCCATAATTCATAAGGTGTCTTGTCCATATGTTTCAGAGGAACTCTATTCAGAATATGGCAAGCCGTATTCAAAGCTTCTCCCCACATGTACTTAGGCAACCCAGAATTAATAAGCATGCTGTTAATCATATCTTTAAAAGTTCTGTTCTTTCGTTCAGCCACCCCATTAGACTCAGGTGTGTATGGTGGAGTCACCTCATGAACTATACCATTGCTTGCGCAAAATTCATTAAACAAGGTACTAGTATACTCACCACCTCTATCAGATCTCAAACGTTTAAGTACTTTACCAGTTTGTGTTTCAGCTTCAGTTTTGAACATAATGAATTTTTCTAGTGCTTCATCCTTATGTCTAAGTAAATAAACATAACAATATCTACTACAATCATCTATAAAGGTAATAAAATATCGTTTATTATCTTTAGTCAACATGCCACCAAATTCACATATGTCAGTGTGCACTAAATCTAAAACTTCTGAATCCCTAACAACATTATGAAAGGGTTTCCTAGTTTGTTTAGCAGTCACACATACTTGACATTTAGATTTCTTTTCAATAGCATATTTTGGAATCAACTCTAAGTTCATCATATTCTTTAGAGCACCAAAATTTAAATGACCAAGTCTAGCATGCCATAAATCGGATGATTCAACACAATTAACAGAAGGTGCAACACTATCATTAATAAAACTGCCCAAAACAGGCTCAACATTTATCAAAAATAAACCATCAGACAAATAACCTTTGCCTAAGAATGTACCAGTATGTGTAATAACTACTTTATTACATTTCAAAGAAAGTTCAAAACCATTCTTAACTAAACAACTTCCACTTATAATATTTCTACGAATATCAGGAACATGGTGCACTCTAGTGAGGGATAGAACACGCCCAGAAGTAAACTTCAGATCCACGTTTCCTATTCCAAGAACTTGAGCAGCACTAGCATTCCCCATCGTCACTGTCACTCCATGACTCTGTTGATAAGATACAAATAAACTAATATCAGTACAAATATGTACATTAGCTCCAGTATCAATCAACCATTCATGTGACAGATAAGTGGATAGTAAAACAGGCTTATAGGTAACATACCCGTCATTGGTTACAGAAGCAGATGCTTCACCAATAACCATGTTAGCCATAGGCGCAACAATGGTTCCAGTTCTAAGCACATTATTAGCTTGAGCAACCACATCAGATTTCTTAGCTTTCTTCACTGGACAGTCCTTACTCCAGTGCCCAACCTGCCCACAAGACCAACATGGTTTGTTTGCCTTTGGTTTCTTGGCCTTGTTCTTGTTTTTAGATTTAGTGTTATCCTTCCTAGTCAATTCTTTTCTTTTCTGACCAACAGTCACTACATTCACCTTCGAACTACTATCATATTCAGCAGGCATAACATGTCCCTGTTTGGACTTATGCTGCTCCTGCACTGAGATGTCCAACATCAGGTTAGTCCAGCTGATCTCTCCTTTCTGTCTTTTCAGGGAGAGAGCAAACTCTTCCCAAGACTTAGGGAGCTTTTCAATCACTGACATAACCTGAAACTTCTCAGGAAGGTCCATATTGGACTCCTTTAAAGCATGGACCAACATCTCAAATTCGTGCACCTGTTCAGTCATGGATCTAGTATCCACCAGTTTGAAATCAAGGAACCTAGCCACAGAATACTTTTCCAACCCTTGCGAGTCAGTATTATGTGTCTGGTCCAGCTTATCCCATAAGAGCTTAGCAGTGTAGGAGTCAGATGAATACACATCGAATAGAGTGTTCGCTAAAGCTGCCAAAATAGCAGCCCGAGCCACTCCATCCTTTTCCTCCCACATAGCATAGGCCTTAACAGATTCAGCCTTCTCCTGATCAACAACTGGCTTAGCATACTGCACCACTGGCCATAGACCCTTTACCGTTAGCCACAGTTGCATCTTTTTCTTCCAACGAGAAAACCCAACACCCCCACCGAATTTCTCAGGCATGCCCGATAAATCGATGGGCTGTGGGAAACGGTACGTGGTCCAATCAATGGTTACAGCAGTAGCACTAGACCCAGAACCAGACTCAACAATAGGAGTTATAGTTCCGTTAACCATCTTGCTAATTAACAAATATAACTAGTAATCTCTTCAAGATTGTTGGGTAAATTTAACTAAACGCAACAATGGGACAGTTATATTATAACAATTAACAAGAACAGGTAATTAACCAAATAACGAAACAAACACGATGGCAAAACAAAATATATAATTAAAGACTGTAAAAACAAGAGAAAAGAAAGAATACTTAGCTCTACCAGAAGCTTTACTACTGCTGAAAGAACAGAACAGCTGAGTCGTCAAGTCTTATAAAAGACTTGACTGTTCTTGAAGAGATTATTGCCCCACTTACGTTGTGATGGGTTGCAGCAATATCACTTCCAGGATAAAACAGCTCAGATCAATCCAGTCACAAACTCGGAAAAGATCAACAGCGACTAACACCTCAGTTCGCCAAAACAACCTATGCACCTAATGAATATATGCAAGGTAGGCAATGAGAGTTCTATATTTAAAACTCAAGCATAAGCCTTCTATATATAGACATTTCAAGTTGCTAAGTTCAAATTCTTGTCAATGTGGTAGTTATGGGATTTATGAAAAAAAAAAATCCATTTCAAACTCATTTCAAACTTATTTCAACCTAGCAACTTTGCCTATATATAATTATGGATTCCACTAAGAAAATGTCTTAGATCCAATCATGAAAGTTGAAGTCCTCATATCAAGGAACAACCTCCATCAGTTAGTTTCCGGAAATTACATCAAGAACACATATAAAATGTGACTCGAACTTTCCATTTTCTAACATTTTTGACATTGTTTACTTTGATGGTTAATATTGTTAAGTTTAGTTGAATGGATGGTTTTGTAATTATTTGATGATTCACAAATATTTTATATTTTGAAGGAGTTTACGGGTATGTTATGCAATATCAATTTTTTATATGCAGTAAGAAATCTACATCTCCATAGGGTTGGCTAAATTGATTAGCTAAAATAATATAAAATAATAATTGGCTAAAATTTGTTGAATTTATAAGGTTGTGTGCTCCAAATTGGCTATAATGGTTGGCTATTTTTTCAAAATAGTATATTATAATTTTTCAATAAAAAATAAATTTTAATAGATTAATATTAATTTTAATTAAATTTTAATATATTCATTTTAAATTTTAATATATTATATTAACACTAACTGGTTCAAAATTGTAGTCACATTTTTTAGCTCATACAAAATATAAAATAGGACATAGAAGATACATTACTTGTGCAAGAAATGAGTGGCTGGAGAGTATAAGAAACTGCCGGAGAGATGCACGGTTTTGTTATAGATTGGGTGAGATTCAACAAATATGATGCAAGGTTGGCTATTAATATAGATAAAGATTTCTGCCGGTTGGAATGGTGCGATCTAAAGATTATGTAAAATGTTAACTGTTGCTTTGCCAAGTCAGACTTTTTAGACAACGACATCTCAGGTTGGAGTTGCTCTAACATCATTGAAGTCAAGCTACCTATATTTTTATGATTTCATTCTCCGTATATAGTTTATGGTAATGATACAGATTACTTATGACAATTCTTAACTTATCATTTATGTTTGATATATATTAATTTTAGAATTTTAAATATTAATAAATTAAATTTTTTTAATATATTAGAAGTAAAGCAATTGTTAGAATTTATAGAGAAATAGAGTTTTAATTTATATAATGAAAAATATATAAATAAATTTATTAATTTAAAGTAAAATAAATGTTTAAATTTATACAAGAAAGCACCGCTAAAAATTATCTTAATTTATTTTTCTAAAATTTTTATTTTTATGATCTTTAGTTTCTTTCTTTTTGTGTTTACTCTAAGTTCATACGTGCACGTTTAGCAGGTTGGTGCAGCAGGCTGGTGTTTGTTTTAGTTGCTGTTGACTTTCTCCTGCAGTCATATGGTATGGGATAATTTTTCTTAATTTTTTACTTGGCATAGCTCAAGAATGTAAATTCGCTATACAAATATGTTAGACCAACTTCTTTATTTTCTGTTCCCCGTCTTTAGCTAAAACGAAGAGATATGTGGCCATCCTAATATTGAGAAGAGAACCTTCGAAATAATAATAATAATTTGTGAAGAGAAACTTATACATAACTTTGGAGAGAAGGCCCAAAAGGTCCGTTGGATACTTCATTACACTTACAATTAGAAAAAGAAAAACATAGTATCTATCTATATATATATATATATATATATATATATATATATATATATATATATATATATATATAGGCAAGTGCTCAAATGACACCCTATATTAAAATGAGAACTGAGATACCCCACATTCTTTTAAATTAAATTAAACCGTAGGCACACAAATATAAATTTAAATTATATTTTATATTATATCATTCTTTCTCTCTATCTCTCTTTATCTCTCTTCTTTCTCCCTCCCTCCTACATCTCACTTCCACCGGATCTGTATCTAATCTCCGATCATCACTCTTTCCACGTTGTTAGTATACTACCATCGTTATCGGAGCCTAACCATCACTAGCGTCTCATCACTCCCGATTTATATCATTTCTAGTCCATATTATTTCTGATCTCGCATTGTTACTCGTTGTGTTGGAATTTTTCGATCGATGTAGTCTAAAAAGAAACATATACCATGTATATCTTATTTCAGAGTTGCAACTTTTTATAACTAATGATTTGTGTAAGGTACATGATTAAGGCGATTACAGTGGTGGTGGTACAAGTGCAGTGGATGAAGGTTATGGCAGAGATGGTAGTTATCAAATTAACAAGGCACAATATAAGAATGAGTATGTCTCAATTGACAAAGGGTCTGTCTCTTTGTTAAATGAAACTGTCTCAATATGTTATATATAAAACAAAAACTGAATATAAATATTCTGCAGAATTATAAATAACACCAAGACTTTTCACTTGGTTCGGCCCCTATCAATATCTATGGCCTACGTCCAAGTCCCTATGCCAACTAGCACAGAGAATATATTATTAACAATAATAATACACTTACAGTTTATCCGAATTACAAAAATAAGAACCACTTGGAAGAACCCTTCCCTTGACACAACTGTCCACTAGCTGCATAAACCCTAGCTTGCTAGTACCTTGGTTGAATTTTGTAATCCTATCTATTTGCCACAACCCGGCACAAGTATAGATAAAGAAAATTAATACAACTCAATAATAATGAATCTTCTAAAACAAAAACTGATTTGATCTTGAATGCTTTTTAGAAGAATAGAATTTGATTGCTCGAAGTTGTGTTATCATCAATCTGAATGAATATATATTCTTCCTGAAAATAGCTGTTATGAAATTTGAATTGAAACGGCTATAAAACAGAAGATAAGGATTAGAATCTGTTAGAAAGATTGAGCATTTTATATAAATAGATTTGAACAAGTCTTAACCGATTCAATAGCAATTAGGATAATCATCAATAACAACATCAGATTTGAACAAGTCAAATCTCCTGAAATCAAGTAAGATCAAATCAATTAGTTTAAGACATCCATTTTTCTGATTAAGTTATATCAATCACTTGAATAAACTTTCAGACAATCATCATCATTAAAATCCGGGTATTAACAATCTCCCCCTTTTTTATGATGATGAACCATATCTGAATTCGACTATTGCAAACTGAAGCTCCCCCTATCAAAATGAACTTTATAAGATATAAAGCAATAAAACACTTAGAGTTCATAGATTTCATACATGATCAAAAATATAACATATAACATTTAATCAGAAATAATGCAACTTATGCATGCCATAAAGATCAAATATCCAATCAGTTCAAACCAAGCAAAATAAAATAACTTAAGTCTTACAAAACCAAATGTCAAGTTATAAAACTGCATAAGTTATAAAACCAAATAAACCAAAACATAATGTTAGATTTCTCCCCCGTTCAACATCATAAAAAAACATCATTCATCAATATCAACTGGAGTTTGTTTGGCTTTTCCTTTGCGAGTGGCGGATGGAGGAACAACTGAAGGTTGGCCATATTCTGTAAACATTTTAGAATAAAAACTTGTTGGAGGAGACTTCCCATCACGCGCAGAGAGCCATTCAAAGATCTTGTCACGATATTCGTCAGGAGTAAATCCGAGAGCTTCAGGTGGAGGAATAGCTGGTAATGGAAGTGGAGTAGTGATTTCAGCAAGAGTGTTGTCATCCATCCATTCACGCGAGTGCCACTGGAGATCCTTCTTGTGCACCAGAGAAGAAACTTGTTTTGACACGAACTTTGTTTCTGAACTGAGAATATAAAATAAATTAACAAATTCTTTCTCCCAAGCCTTGGCAGCATGAGTTAATCCATCTTGCACATTTCCGAACTCAAAGTTCATAGTAGAGAAAAGTTTTGAGTAAAGAGATTTCAAAAATAGCAGTTGAGTATCAACAGATTCAATACGAGAAGTAGAGGATTGAAGTAAGATAAAAAGGAATCAAGTTTGGAGTTAACAGACTATAAAAGGTTTGAATTATCCTCAACTTTCTTGGTCAAAGCAACAAAATGAGAATTGTTCTCAAAATAAACAGAAGAAGGACCAACAGGAACAGAGTGAACAGACTTAACAACTGGATTAAAAACCAAAGTTTTGTTCTCTATTTTTAACTTGTTTGCAGTCAATACTTTTAAATCAAAAGAATCAATGATAGGTTCAGAAACATCAGAAGTAGAGAGAATATCAAAATATCGGAATAATTTTGTTAACAAGGCAGGATAAGGCAAATGCATGGACTCATGATTAACATAGTGAATCATTTGTTGGATAATAAAGGAGGAAACATCAAAAGAAACACCCAAAACAAAGAGTGCCAACAGAATTGAATCTTGATGAGTAAGTCGATCTCGACCACTACTACGAGGACAAACATTTGTATGAATTAATCGAAATAAACACAAAGCATTAGGATTAAGAAGGGATACCGATGGTTTAGAATCATACCCGTCAGTAAGAATTAAAGCAAGTTGTTGTTCGTAAGAATAACCTTCAATGTCGGACACAGGTTGGTGTGAATTAGTAAAGGGACAAGGTCCTTTATCAGGGACAGCAACAATAGAAGACAACAACTGAGGCTTGAACACAATAGGAATATCTTTAACAGAAGAGTGAAGCCAGTCACCACGAATTGAGAGATGTGCATAGAATTTGCGTACCAATTCAGGGTAAATAAGAGATTCCGGGGACAATAGAGAAACACAACCAACCGAATTGAACAAATCCACAATACCTGCCTCCTTGAGTAACGGAAGATCAACGAATCGTTCTTTTATTATGGATCGATGCACGGACTTCGCCAGAGTGTGACTTGGACTTCTAGAAGAGTTATAAGAGGCGTCAGAAGACACAGTAGCCGGAGCAATCCGTTGTCGTTTGGAAGGTGTTTGAGAGGGAATCAGACGTTTAGAGGATTTCTTGGTTTTAGCCATTGTTATGAAAAAGGAAAATGAAAAATCAAGAAAAAAATAAATAAATAAGAGAATATGAAGAAGGGAGTAAAGAGAATAGAAGAGAAAGAGTTTGACAATCAAAAGACAATGCATGGGGATACGTGAATACAAGCGTGTATCAGTAGGTAATGTTGAACAGACAGGACTAGTTGTCAAATCACTAAGAAGCAATTAATGTAAATCACCAAAACCCAAGGCATAGAAAATAGTAAATAAGAATTATAAAGTACACATGCCTAACTCACGTTTTAACATGCAAAACCGAGTTTCAGATAAAGGTTTAGTAAAAATATCAGCACGTTGATTTTCAGACGGAATAAAAATCAATTGTATATTACCTTTAGCCACATGATCACGAATAAAATGATGTCGAACATCAATGTGTTTTGTGTGTGAATGTTTAACAGGATTTTTAGAAATATTAATAGCAGCAGTATTATCACAGTAAATAGGAATATTCGAGAATTTGATACCATAATCAGTGAGAGTTTATTGCATCCATAAAATTTGAGTGCAACAACTACCAGCGGCTATATATTCCCCTTCAGCTGTGGATAATGCTATGGATGTTTGTTTCTTGCTATGCCATGCTACTAAACAATCACCTAAAAATTTACATGCACCACTAGTGCTCTTTCGATCAACTAAAGAACCTGCATAATCAGCATCTGAGAAACCAGTTAAATCAAAAGCAGAAGCAGTAGGATAAAATAATCCTAAAGTGCTAGTGCCCTTTAAATATTTAAATATCCGGTTAACTGTATTCAAATGAGATTCTTTGGGGTTAGCTTGAAAGCGAGCACACATACAAACACTAAACATTATATCAGGACGAGAGGCAGTAAGATATAACAAAGAACCAATCATACCTCGATATTTAGTGATATCTACAGACTTACCTTCCTTGTCCGCAGTGAGTTTGACAGAAACACTCATAGGGGTAGTCTTACATGAAATATTTTCTAAATCAAAATGTTTAAGCAAATCCCGAATATACTTGCTTTGATGAATAAAAATACTTGCATCAGTTTGATGAATTTGCAGGCCAAGGAAAAATTGAAGTTCACCCATAAGACTCATTTCAAACTCTTTATGCATACAATCAGAAAACCAAGTACATAATGATTCATTAGTAGACCCAAAAACTATATCATCGACATATACTTGAACAAGTAAGATGGCATTGTTTTTATGAAAAATAAAGAGAGTAGGATCGAGTGTACCACGAGTAAAGCCAGTATTCACGAGAAAATCACTGAGACGATCATACCAACATCGAGGGGACTGTCGAAGACCATAAACAGATTTCTTGAGCTTGTACACAAAATGGGGATATTTTTCATGAACAAAACTTGGGGGCTGCTTGACATAGACCTCTTCTTGCAAGAAACCGTTTAGGAAAGCGCTTTTGACGTCCATTTGATAAAGCTTGAATTGTTTGTGAGCAGCATAGGCCATGAGAATGCGACTAGATTCAAGACGTGCTACTGGAGCGTATGTTTCATCCCAATCGATACCCTCCTGTTGATTGTAGCCTTGTGCAACTAATCGAGCTTTGTTTCGAATAATATTTCCTGCTTCATCCTTCTTGTTTTTGAAAACCCAGTGAGTGCCAATGGTAGAAGCATCATGTGGTGGAGATACTAATTCCCAGACGTCACAGCGTTCGAACTGATTTAATTATTCTTGCATTGCCATAGACCATTGTTCATTATGAACAGTTTCTTGAACATTGGTAGGCTCAAACTCAGCAACAAAAGCGGAGAAAGCACATAAATTATGTAATCTACTGCGAGTTGTGATTCCTTGATCAAGATCATAAAGCAAGTTGTCATGAGGATGATTCTTCACAGTTCTAGATGACTTTGGCAGTTGAATAGAATGCATTTCTTCTGTATTAGAGTTGTCCATTTGAAATTGATCTGCCTGCATTGGTACTGGAGAAGCAAAACGACTGGGAGAATCTTGAACGAAAGTAGTCGATGAAGGTTACCCATAAGTAGAAGTAGAAGTGGAAACACTTTGTTGAGGAGAATGAGACTATCCTTCTGGAGAATGAGGCTGTCTCATTTGATTCGCTTCAGCCCAGAATTTTTGAGGTAGCTTACTGTCATGCAGTAAAGTTTGAGCAGTTTCTTGAAGAGTTCTATTCTTGCGTTCAACTACTCCATTTTGTTGTGGGGTCCGAGGAGCAGAAAATTCATGTGTAATTCCTCTGGATTTGCAGTATGTGACAAAATCCTTTTCAAATTCACCTCCATGATCACTCCTGATAGTTCGAAGCTTAACAGAAAACTTGGTCTCAAGGTTAGAAATTAGATCTTGAAATTCTACAAAGGCTTCATCTTTAGTTCTCAAAAATAATACCCATGTAAAACGAGAAAAATCATCAACAATTACAAAAGCATATTTCTTACCACTTAAGCTAACATACCTTTCTGGGCCAAATAAATCAAGATGTAACATTTGCAATGGAACAGTTGTTGATATCTGCTTCTTAACTTTAAAAGAGGTACGAACCTGTTTGCCTAACTGACAGGTTGTGCAAGGTTCTGTCTTTTTATATTTGAGACTGGGTAAACCTCTTACCAAGGAATGAGAAGAGATTTTGTTGATGAGATCCATATGAATGTGACCTAAGCGTCGATGCCACAAGTTCTGTTGATCTTGAATTGAAGCTAAGCAGATTTCTTCATTATGTTCATCAAAATCTAATACAAAGATATTGCCTTGTCGTTTGGCTATTAAAGGAGTGTGATTAGAAGTAGTACTAATTAGACACATATTCTTACCAAACTTGACATCATGACCTACATCTGTTAGCTGACTAACACTGATAAGATTATACTTTAAACCATCAACTAACCTGACATTATTAATGGAGAACTTTTCATTACCTATGGTACCTTTACCTATAATCCGAACAGTAGTCGAGTCTCCAAGAGTAACTAGACCTCCATCTTTAGCAGCTATAGAAATAAATTTTGATTTGTCTCTTGTCATGTGACGAGAGCAACCGTTGTCTATGATCCATTTGTTTCTGGGTATATGAGCCTTCAAACAAATCTGCAAAACATTTATATTTTAACTTTAGGTACCCATATCATTTTGGGTCCTGACTTGTTAGTGTCTACAATGTTATATAAATGTCGATCAACTTTTCTAATCCACATTTGAACAATATTGCATGTGGAGCGAGGGTTAGAGATGTGGTCCTTGATACCACAAAGGTTGGATTGTACAGATATATGCCCTATCTTTCCACAGTCGTTGCATTTTTCATAAGGCATTGAATATTTCAAAGCTGTTCTCTTATTTCCTCGTTGGAAGACAGATTTTCTGAATGAGATGTAGCCTAAGCCTTCTTTATCCAAGGATGATTTCTGTTCAGCTAATAATGCATCAAGAGTGCCTTCACCATGAACAAATTTTGATAGATCTTTCTTGAGGAGAACAATCTTATTCTGAAGATCAGAGAACTGTTGTTCTGTATTCGCCTTCTTGCTTTCAGTAGATGTTTGTTGTTTTAGAGTGATCAGACAGGCATCCTTCATTTCTATTTCATTCCTTAAATAATCATTTTCTTCGGAAAGTTTTGAAACTTTTTCAGATAAAACTCTGATTTCTTCTGTAAGCAATTCATCTTTCATGGAGTCATCCATTTCATTTAGAACTTCGTTGAGAGATTGTTTTAGATAAGCATTTTTCTCTCGTAATTTTTTGTTTTGAACCTACAAAAATACCATATTTCTTGAAATATCATAATTTGAAGAATTAGAAATACTATTTACCTTTTCATCATCAGAAATATTGCTTTCAATGCCAGCCAGACATAATTGAGCAACTTCATCATCGGAATCTATTTCAGCTTCAGATTCATCATCGTTCCAGGGAAGAAAAGCTTTATTGTTCCTTTTGTCTTGAAATCCAGAAGCTTTCTGTTTAGCCTTAAGCTTGAAGCAATTCTTCTTGAAATGACCTTTCTTGCCACATTCAAAACATGCGTCGTCTTTAGAACTGTTTTTGACATCCTTCGTTGGAGGATTAAATTTAGTGAATCGGCTTGCAGATTTCTTCTTGGCCAGAAATTTCTGAAATTTCTTGGTGAGAAGTGCAATATCTTCATCAGAATCTTCATTAGAATCATCAGCATGAAGTGCCAGTGTCTTCTTTCTAGGAATTTCATCTTCTTCGTCGTACCTGCGTAATTGATTTTCAAATTCTTCCAATTCGCTAAAGAGAGTAAGTGTCTCCATAGTAGAGATTAAAGTAGAGTCTTGAAGAGTGGTAACTTTAGGCGCAAATCTCTTAGGCAGTGATCGAAGAATTTTTCTATTAATTTCAGCCTGTGGAATATGTCTTTCGAGTAGAGCAATAGAATTCATCAATGTAAGAAAACGTCCATGTGCTTCCTTAATACTTTCATCCTTTTCAAGTCTGAAGCTTTCGTAGTCACTTAGTAATAGATCAAGCTTCACTTCACGAACTTTGGATGTTCCTTCATGACTGACTTTGATAGTATCCCAGACTTGCTTAGCAGACGAGCATGCCGAAACTTTCCTTAGTTCAGTTGAGCTTAGACCATTTAGAAGAGAATTCATTGCTCGAGCATTGTAGTTTAGAGAATTGACTTCATCAGTAGTGAGTTCCTTGACTGGTTTGGGCTTTCCGTCCTTCATAGGAATAATAATCCCATTTTCAACAGCATCTCATTCATAAACATCCTTCTGGAGAAAAAATTTCATACGAAACTTCCAATCATCACTACTAGAAAAACTACATTAGACATCGGCTAAAAATCGATGTCTATTGATAAAGAGAAGCGATGTCTTTGCATGTGTAGAGAAAGGTAGGGGTATTAGACATCGGTTTTTAGCCGATGTCTGTAGGCATCTTAGACATCGGTTATTTATCCAAAACTGATGTTGTTACTTCAAAATATTGAAAATATGTCATAACAATAATGTGAATCTTGTTTTAATATAAGATTTATATAATCTTGAACATATGACATGTAAAAGGAAAAGAGAAAAAAACCTTAAAATTTGTTTGTGAACTGATGTCCACGTTAACATTTAACATCGGTTTCTTATATAAACTGATGTATGTTTATCTTATTTACATCGGTTTCTTATATCCAGCTGATGTCTATGCAGTTGAAGCTGATGTCTATCGTATCCTTTGCATGAGTTCGTTAACGAAACTGGTGTCTATATTTGTCATATTTAACATCGGTTTTTTGGAAAAGTGATGTAAGTTCTGTTTTGTTAATATGTGACAGCCCTGTTTATACGACTTTCCCAAAATACCAAATGACCAAAATAAAAAAACCAAACCAAATATCAAAATAAAAAGACCAATATATACCAAAGCCAAATATAAAATCTAATCAGCCAATTCATACTACATAATCCAAATCATCCATAATAATACCGATATCATCTAATTCATCAAAATATCAAATTCATACTTCCAACTACATAATTCATCCTACTGCCAAAGTCATACTTCCAACTACATACTTCCAACTACATAATTCATCCAGAAATCATACTGCCAAAGTCAATAATACTATGCACCAAAACCATATCCTAGGTCCTGTTTACAAAAACTGTTCTTCAGCCTCTGCAAATTGCAGCATCTGAACATGAGCTTCAGCCACATACCTGCAAGTCTCACCAAGACGAAGGTCCTTTTCACCTAGAACTTGTTCTTGAATCTCCAAACCTGCTGTATAGCACAGTATTGAATTCTCAATGAGGCCGAGCATCGCATATGTGTCACCTAATTGCATACATCCAGTAAATTTAGCAAGTGCATGTTTTTGGCCTTCATCCATATCTGGAATCTCAATGGAGCGCTCAAGAAGAGGAATTGCATCCTTGTACTGGCCCATGCTACAATACAATGCAGATACAACATGCAAACACATTACATAATCCAAATTGAATTTCCTTGATGGTGATTGGTCTGAGCTCTGCATGTCATACACATTGTGATAAAGCTGCTCGATAGAATTATTAACAGGTCCATCAATGGATAAATCGATAGAGTCACTATCAGGACTATGTGTACTTAGGGGACTTCTTGGAGAGGCATTAGTGAAAATTTCTTTATCAGGTAGATATCGTCCACTGCGTTCACTTGGGGTTCCATCTACAAGTTCAGCCATACCGTCCAAATTCTATAGATCAAGGGAAATGTTAGTATCACGTTAAGTTAAAACAGCAGCATATAGACATTTTAATAAATAAGTCCCCCCATAGCGACATATATAAACTCCAGACATAAGATATGCATGTTCAGGATTTTCGGCAGTATCAGTTTTAATCAAGAATGCTAAAAGAATCATCAAAGCGCCAACATAACTTCTGTTTGTGCAAATCTTAACTTTGTGAACAAAGTTTACAACAAGAATTAAACGAAATTCAGATTTATAATCTCTGTACTCTTCCATCCACATAACTGATCATGTACTATGATTCTATGTTTCCCTTCAGAGCATGACTGAGTCTGTTTCGTCTTCATCTTCAAATCCTAAAATCTTAAATTATTACAACAATTCGTTGGACTCCAAAGATAACATACATCTAAGCACTCATAGGGAATGTAGTTTACAGGCAAAAAAATTTAAATTTCTCGAAATCAACTACATTTCTTTAAATGTACAATGATCAACATAAAACATACAGTCAAGAAGTCCTATCAACAATGAAAACGAAACGCAAAGACCATAAACAGATAACAAGTGAACAGACTAAAAACATGTAGAAAGAAACAGATCATGTACCTTAATAACACGTCAAGAATCACTGATCTTACGTCTCTGACTCTCTGATGTTCCAAAATTATACTTGCACAGAGA
Organism: Heracleum sosnowskyi; assembly: GCA_030848705.1. NCBI lineage: Eukaryota > Viridiplantae > Streptophyta > Magnoliopsida > Apiales > Apiaceae > Heracleum > Heracleum sosnowskyi. Next base: position 12,981,344 of record CM061242.1, read on the forward strand.
AACTGAAACTGAAATACAAACTTATATGCAGGGGTTTGATATTTTGTAAGAATTTTATTATTGTACACCACGCTCCCCTCTCTGCAATTTCTGGTTCCGCCACTGTCATCGTGCTATCATCATCTTCTGTTTGGTTTTCTTTTTATATGTCCTACAAGAATGATAGTAGTTTACATAGAGAAGGAACATGTGAATGCAAACTGATTATTAATTCTGTGATTCAAGTCGAATTGAGTTTTTGTAATCTGGTATTAATTGAATTTCAAGCTATAATTTTAATTTTTATATGCCCATCGGAAGTAAGTAACAGGTTCTCCGGCTGCTAATTCATATACCTGTTAGCACTTCTATGCCAGAGAAACTGCACGCACATGCACAGATATATTGGCTAAATTACCTTAACATCACGATGTAACAATCCCAACTTATGTATGTACTCAAGAGCTTCTACTACTTCAGCAGCATAGAAACGAGCTTCGTCTTCTGACAACCGACCTTTCTGCACTGACACAAATTCAATATATATATTGGACAAATTCAATAACACTGTAAAAACTAAAACGTAAGATAAAAGCAAGATTTAGCAAAAATATAAATTGAATAAGAATGATTTTTTTGCTACCCACAACAGAAGTTCCTACAAGAATTGTAAACTGGCTCACCCTAGTTATCTGATCAAAGAGTTCTCCACCTTCACAAGACTCGAGTGCCATGTCTAAAAATCACACAGAAGGCAAAAAAATCCGGTTATCAAACATTACACAGCATTTAACTAGTTCCTACAGTATCCAGATTGTTATATAACTAGATAGGGCCAGGGGTACCTACACAGAGAAAATGTATCTTGAAATGTGAAATACAATCGAATTATGCCAGGATGATCCAGCTGATCAAGTACTATCCGTTCTAGTTTGACATATGCTGTTTTATTTTCCTTGGTGATAAACTTTTTATCCATGATCTTTAATGCATAGACAATGCCTGTGTCTTTCTTTTTTGCTCGAACAACCTGCAGCAGAAAATAATACAATTTAAACACGAGCAAGAACATAAAGTGATGAGTTATTAAGGCACTCACCTTACTAGTAGATAAGCACAAACCACTATAGTGAATACATCAATATTTTTTGATAGACAAGTCAATTTCAATGCAAACGATGCTTTGATACTTTACTTTCAATAAATATAGCTCTTGGATCTTATCGTGAAAAAAGAAGTAATGATTCAAATTCAGCTTCGCAGCTATAAAATAGGACTCTTAATAGCAACAGGCATATTGACTATCGCCTAAATCAAACTGAGGAAAACAAGAAGAAATATTTTGATCCTAACAAGAAAATTATCCACCATGCAGAAGCTTTTAATTTAATGCAAGCGAATCTCATTTTAAAGAAATATTTTGATCCTAACAAGAAAATATTTCACTGCCATATCTGCTGTGAAGTCCTTGACATCCATTTGAAGGCTGATGGACATGTCCTCGACCTGTATTGTGCTATAATGGTTCACCCCTAGGAAGTCAAATGAACCCTTCACTAGTCTAGACTCTAATTTGGTAAAGGTTGGAATTCTTGTTCCAGCATTCTTCTTCATTATATCAGGATAATCACCATAAACCAAGGGATTTAGAAACCTGAAATTGAGATTAGACATAAAACAAAAACCTATCTCAAAAACTACTCAACATATGGAATATTGAAAAAAAATGTAATGCAAGGTGTTTACAAAATTAGATGGGATTTGTTACTAACCAGCCAATAAAAAAGTCATTAGCCCTTTGGGTTGCTATAACATCTTCCACTGAATTGGTGTAAGGAACATACCAGTACACATACAAATCTAGTCCTATGAAGCCATGTTGCACAGCCTGCATCACATGTTCTCCTACTATTAAATTAATAACTGAAGCATGCGGCTGCGGTTGCAATTGGTTGCTTAGATCCCAAAGAAGGTTTCATCAAATACAGAATAACAAAAAAAATACATGCCTGAGTGTGCTATGTTTACAAACGGGATCATTATAAAGTAACATATCAATGAAGTGATATGGTACCTTGTATTTCTCTGAGTACAATCTTTTCTTCCAAGCTCCAGATCTGAAAAACGAACAAATCGAACAATTAGGTTATCAAATCGAAAAGGGGTTTATAAAATCGAAGCAATATTGAAGAGTGTTGATAAAATTGAACTAATATTGAAAGGGGTTTGACATAATTGAACTACTAAAGAAAGGAATCGAAGAATTACAAAATCGAAGAGTGTAATCGAAGAAAGGGCTTATGTTTATTTTAGGGTTCTTGAAGGAATCGGCCGGTACGTTGAAGAAAGGGTAGAATGTTTATGTTCATGTTTTTTGGGGGTGGGGGTATGTTTTTTTATTTTTATGTTTTTAGTTTAAGGGGAAAAAGGGAAGCGGGATCTGAAATTTAGCTAGCTAAGGGGGAATTTTGCTAAGGGGGAAAAGAAAAAAGGGGAAGGGCGCGGGTTTATTTTTTTTTAAAATGGGGTTTAGACATCGTTTCCTCACGTAAGCGATGTGTAGTTTACTATTAGACATCAGTTTTAGAATTTCCGATGTAAGAGATACTTTTAACATCAGTGGCTTTTCTGACCGATGTCTAATGTGTGATGTCTAATCTACTTTTTCTAGTAGTGCATTGTAGTTTTCAGCTCCAAGAAGAAGAGGAGGAATGTTGTTGGAGTGACGTTCTTGCCAATTTGATTGTGCCATTGATCGCTAGGAAAATAAACACTTAAAAAAAATGTCAAATGCACCTGCTCTGATACCAATTGAAATTAACAAGGCACAATATAAGTATAAGTCTGTCTCAATTGACAAAGGGTCTGTCTCTTTGTTAAATGAAACTGTCTCAATATGTTATATATAAAACAAAAACTGAATATAAATATTCTGCAGAATTATAAATAACATCAAGACTTTTCACTTGGTTCGGCCCCTATCAATATCTATGGCCTACGTCCAAGTCCCTATGCAAACTAGCACAGAGAATATATTATTAACAATAATAATACACTTACAGTTTATCCGGATTACAAAAATAAGAACCACTTGGAAGAACCCTTCTGTTGACACAACTGTCCACTAGCTGCAGAAACCCTAGCTTGCTAGTACCTTTGTTGAATTTTGTAATCCTATCTATTTGCCACAACCCGGCACAAGTATAGATAAAGAAAATTAATACAACTCAATAATAATGAATCTTCTAAAACAAAAACTGATTTGATCTTGAATGCTTTTTAGAAGAATAGAATTTGATTGCTCGAAGTTGTGTTACCATCAATCTGAATGAATATATATTCTTCCTGAAAATAGCTGTTATGAAATTTGAATTGAAACGGCTATAAAACAGAAGATAAGGATTAGAATCTGTTAGAAAGATTGAGCATTTTATATAAACAGATTTGAACAAGTCTTAACCGATTTAATAGCAATTAGGATAATCATCAATAACAACATCAGATTTGAACAAGTCAAATTTCCTGAAATCAAGTAAGATCAAATCAATTAGTTTAAGACATCCATTTTTCTGATTAAGTTATATCAATCACTTGAATAAACTTTCAGACAATCAACATCCTTAAAATCCAGGTATTAACAGTATATAGGGTAGAGTTAGAAATTTTTAGTGATTTACTTTAAAAAACTTTGGTGATTTGTACTGAAATTTGGTGATTTGTGTTGAATTTATGGTGATTTAGTCTTAAATTTGGCGATTCTGGTGTGTTGGTGACTATGCACGTGATTGAAATTATAAAAAATGGTAGCTGATGATAATAGTGCAATTATGAAGCATATAGTGATGATGAAGGTGGTTAATGATAGTACTTTTGTGATAGTGATGGATATGGAGGAGTGCTCGTTGTGTCACGGTGCAGTAGAGATGCAATTATAAGAAACAACTGTGGTTGAGGTGTTATACTATATTTACAATGTGTATCTATATAGATAGTGTTGATAATTTTTAATTATTTGATTATGGAAATGTTGGTGAGTATGTGATGATAGTAATGATGACGATGTGGTAGCGATTGTGTATTGAGCAAGATAGTGTGATGGTCGTAACTGTATTTTACCTATTGTAGTTTGTAACTATCCTTAAAGTTCAATTTATTTACAAAATTGCCACCAAGTCTCAGTTCTCATTTTAATTTTAATATAGGGTCTCATTTGAGCACCTCTATATATATATACACTATATTATTAAAGTAAAGTTTTGGTTTTCGGTTTTCGGTTAGTTTTTGGTTTTCGGTACTTTTTCTAATTAATAAATTAAGAATATAATCAAAATTCGCGAAAGTTTTATTCTACATTAATATTTCACTATATTTTACTACATAAAAATCAAATAATATTGAAATCTAATAAAAAAAAATGGAAATGTGGGATATAATTTGTTTAAATTTAGGATATACTGCTACAAATATACTTCTTTCTTTTTAGGATAACGAAAGCTTTTTTCTAACAAAATTTACTACTTTTCCAAAAATATCATGACAATTATCTTTAAATTAAAACATATTACTTTTTATATTTGTTATCACTAAAATCTCTGTTTTCCAAAAATATGAAGTGCAATCCTTACTTATTTATTTTAAAACCTATTTTAATACTCTATTTAATTAATAATAAAATAATATAAAAATAGTAACTATCTGATTACCTTTTATAATAAAAAAAAATCAAACAAAATCTACTCCTTTTCCAAAAATATCATGACAATTACCTTTAAATTAAAACATAATATCTTTTATATTTGTTATCACTAAAATCTCTATTTTCCAAAATTATGAGCTGCAGTCCTTACTTATTTATTTTAAAATCTATTTTAATACTCTATTTAATAAATAATAAAATAATATAAAAATAGTAACTAGCTGATTGCCTTTTATAATTAAAATATTTTTTTTCCTAACAAAATCTACATCTTTTCCAAAAATATCACGGGTGATATGGGCTAAAAATAACCCTAAAAATATAATTAATGACATATTAATTAGACCCGAATTGGACCAAGAACACGGCCCAATATTCAAGGCCCAAAACCCTGATTATTCATTAATTTCGTAATTAATGAATAGGGAAAATATACAGCTCATGAAAAGAGTCCAAAATATGATAAATTTGTCAAAGAAGGATCCAGAATCCCAATTAATGAGTCATAGCCTTTATCAACAAGGAAAAGACTTATTCAGCAAGAAATACAATGTTTATCCAATATCAAAAAGGAGACTTATTCGCTAAGACTCCTAAACATACCATAAATACTAGGCTCCAGACGCCTATATAAGGTCCCTGATCCTACAATCAGAACTACGTCTTTGGCTTGATTCTCAATTACGAATTGAGATACGTAGGCATCTTAGTCTCGAAACACAAGTGCAGCCATTAAAGCTCGAAGCTCTCCAACCTTAGCATTAATTTCGCAAGCTCGGTTTTTATTCGATAACATTTGGCGCCGTCTGTGGAACACAACATCAACCATGGCAAACACGCGAAGAACAACTCGAGCTTCTGAAGAACTTCCTATCACTTCCGGGGCTGATACTCATGGAAGTCAACCACCGCCAACTACTGGCATTGAAGGGGCGAATATCCCCACCAACACTCAAGGACCAGAAGTCCCGACATCGGTTGAAGGGACGAATCCCCTGCAGATGGTCATTCATGGATCTAATCCACAAGAGACCATTCACCAGCAACCGATCACAACCTCCCCACTACTCATGAATGCCCCGAGGAGCCATCAACTCCATACTACTGATCTCCGTCAATATGTAAATCAGACCCTTGGGATGCCTACCCATAGCAGGCCCCCTCGACCCCCGGTGGGCAGTAGTGGTACCAATCTGGTACACCATGAGGCATATGTGCCCCCTTACGTACAAGGTTTGGAACCTCTGAACCGTCAAACCCAAACTCATCAGATGTTTCGAGACGATTTCTCTGGTCCTTACACTGAGGATGAAAATTACAACACTGATGATGACTATCCCCCACGAAGAAGACGTTCTGCAAACAAGGAGCAAACCACTCAGGAAAGGATTGCAGCCCATGAGGCAGAGGTTGCAAAACTCAAAAAGAAGTTAGAGGAAGAAGAGGCTGCAAGAGCAGCCGGGAGGCCTCCGGTAATTAATCTGGATCCTACTCCTCCGAGATCCAGAAGGGTTGAAACCCCAAGAGGAGATCCTACTGTGTTGTTACCCCTAGGAGATCCTGACGATCCTACACCACCCTTCACTCAAGAGATAATGAAGGCCACTATATCCAGGAAATTTAAAATGCCAACCATCAAATCTTATGATGGAACGGGAGATCCCGCAAATCATGTAAGAACCTTCTCAAATGCACTGTTGTTGCAGCCTGCCAATGACGCTGCAAAGTGTAGGGCGTTTCCACAAACCCTAGCGGGTATGGCTCAACGTTGGTATAGTCGCCTTCCGCCCAACTCTATTGGGTCCTTCAAAGAGCTGAGTAAGGCATTCATCAATCAATTTGTTAGTGGGAAGATACATGAGAAAAGTTCCGCCTCTCTTATGGGGATTCGACAAGGCAAGAATGAAACATTGAGAGAATACTTGAGTAGATTCACTAAGGAGGCTATAAAAGTCCCAGATTTGGAAGATAAAGTGGCTATGATAGCCCTACAGCAAGGAACTACCGATGACCACTTCAGGAGGTCTTTGGCTAAACATCCCCCCGAAAACATGTTGTCACTACAAGATAGAGCTGGAAAATACATCAAGGCTGAGGAGAGCATGAGAAAGTATGAACCCACTGTTGAGGGAAGTGAAAACGGAAAAAAGAGAAAGGAGACTCAAGAGTATGACGCTAGGGACAAATATCCCAGGACAGCGAAAGATTCTGACTCTCCACCTAAAAGGAACAACTTCGGACCCAGGTTCAATGAATATGCAAGGTTGAATACCTCAAGAAGTCAAATTCTGATGGAAATTGAGAGGGAAGAAGATCTTTGATGGCCAAAGCTGCTAAGATCCGACTTGGAGAAACGAAACAAGAATCAATTCTGCCGTTTCCATAAAGAAGTTGGTCATGATACCGACGATTGTAGACAACTGAAAGATGAGATCGAGTTCTTAATCCGAAGAGGAAAACTCGATAAGTTCACTAAGGATGGGAATCGAGGAAATCAACAAGGAAACTATGAAAGGAAAGACTATAATAGGAGGGACAACGACCAAGATCGTACTCCTAAGCCCCGAGGGCCTGTCATCAACATGATATTTGGAGGACCGACTGCTGCTGGGTCCTCCCGAAACTCAAGGAAAGCTTATGCCCGAGAGGTAATGACTGTTGTAGGAGAAGCACCGAAACGTGCCAAGACAGAAATGGCTATTACCTTTGATGATTCTGATCTTGAAGGGGTGAAGTTCCCCCATGACGACCCGTTGGTCATTATACCTGTAATAGGTAACTCTAAAACCAAGAGGGTTCTGGTTGATAACGGAGCTTCCGTGGACATCTTGTTCCATGATGCCTTCATCAAGATGGGATATACCGATTCGCAACTGACTCCTTCAAAAATGCCCATATACGGGTTCAATGGGGTTGAATCTAAAGTAGAGGGAACTATTCAGCTCCCTATGACAATAGGGCAAGGTTCACAAACAACAACTCAAATGCTGAACTTCGTGGTGATAAAGGCAACCTCGACTTATAATGCAATCCTTGGGAGGACAGGCCTTCATGCATTCAAGGCTGTTGCCTCAACTTACCATTTGAAAATCAAGTTCCCAACAAGGAACGGGGTTGGTGAAGAACAAGGAGATCAAAAGATGGCTAGGAGTTGCTATGTAGCCGCGTTAAGGCCTGATGGAGTTGGGGGGCAGGTTCTCCCAATCAAGGTTATGGATTCGAGAAATGATGGAGAACCAGACAAAGTCACTCACATTGGAGCATTGTTGCCTGAACCCTTGAAGGGACTGAGGTGCCAAAAACTTGGCATACCTCAAGTTTAATTAAAAAGTTTATTATGTTTAGTTGTTTCCTAAAAGGATCCACAAATAGGACAAGTAGCAATAAGGTCGACGAAACCATTCTGAGCTCTTAAGCTCTTAGTAGGAAGTAAAGCACTATGTAAGGGTCGAACCCTCTTTTTCAAAGGAAATATTTCAAGTTCTCATTCACTATTTTATTACGTATCTTTGTTTGAGTATTTCCTTATTGTTCTACTAAAGGACAAGTTGTACCAACAACACTTGATCAAAGTGTCAGCCCATTCAAGAGGCCAAGTACTAGGAATTGCCTTACAAAAGATAAGTTAAATAAATATAAGTGAGCAAGAATGACAAAACAGAATATGCAAAAATAAAGTTGCATAAATCCCGAAGAAGAAGTATCGAAAAGATAAGACTACAAGATATAACATAAATAGCATGCATGAATAGAAGATCTCGAAGGATCAAAGAGTTATGTTACAAGCATCAAATAAATCTTAAAATCCATGAAAGGACCCTGAATAAAAGCAAGATATAGAGCCACGCATGGCCAATAAAATCTGATCTAAGTCATCAAACGAATCATTGCCAAGGACAGGGGCATCTAAGTCCTCTATGAAGTCGTCAGTAGGCTCGAACTCCTCCATTGGCAAGAAGAAGTATCAAAAGGATGCCAAAAAGGCAAGCTGCCTCAAAATGGATCCCCAATTTAGATTAAAAAGTCATGAAGACCACGATTCTTAAAGTCGGAAGATCAATTGTAGTCCTAAAGACCTCAAGCTCAAACTAAAAACCTTAAGAGGCCTATTGGAAGAATGTTAATATATGGGTTGAAACCCCTGAAAATTGAGGAAGTAGAGCTCAGAACGAGCTTCGATTCAATATACCGCAAGCTCAAATTAAAGAAGCGAGTAAAACGTTGTGTCTGTCTTCGTTCACGAAGACCTCTCGATGTGAAACTTAAGGTATTAGAACTCAAGTTAGTTCTTGTATTTGTAAGCCACGTTTGGCGTTGTTGAAACCTCAAATGAGGTCTAAGGTGTTAGAACTCAAGTTAGTTCTTGTATCTGTAAGCCACGTTTGGCGTTGTCGAAACCTTAAATGAGGTTGAAGGGTAACGACCTCTCAAATACATAAAAAGTTGAGGTCGTTTTGTTCAACCTAGGACCAAATCGAGGTCGAAAATTGAGGTCGAAAACACCTCAAAAAACGACTAGAAGACCGTCTGGGAAGCATGGTTCACAACCCCGTCTTGTACACGGGGGTGACCAACGTCCAAAAGACATTTGAAAAGTCAAGGATTGAAAAACGACTATGAGGCAAAGACGCCCAGGAGACCTCCTTGAACGTGTGGTTCACAACTCTGTCTTGTACGCGGGGGTGAACACCGCCCAGGAGACAAAGAAAGTCCAGCTAAAAAAGAAGCGCAAAGAACGCCTAGGAAGCATCCTTGAAAGCGTGGTTCACGACTTCGCCTTGTACGCGGGGGTGAACGTCGCCTAGGAAACAAAAGCGAAGCGAACAAAAAAAAATTTATTCGAAAAACGTCCGGGAAGCTGTCTTGTAGGCGGGGCTGAAAACACTGCCTTGTAGGCGGGTGTCACCCACGCCCAGAAGACATCAAAAATTGGCCAAAAAATTTTCAAAAAAAAAAAAAAAATGAAATTCTCGAACCGCGCCCAGGAAACAGCCTGGGACGCGTGCCTTATTTGGCTGTCTTGTACGCGTGGGTAATACACGCCTTCCAGACAATTCTTTCTTCAAGTAAAAAAAAAAAAAAATGAAATTCTTGAACCGCGCCCAGGAAACAGCCTGGGACGCGTGCCTTATTTGGCTGTCTTGTACGCGTGGGTAATACACGCCTTCCAAACAATTCTTTCTTCAAGCAAAAAAAAAAAAAAAAAAAAATATTCTCGAACAGCGCCCAGGAAGCAGCCTTGTACGCGGGTTTTTTTTGGGTGCCTTGTACGCGGGGGTTACACCCGCCTCCCGCACATCTCACTCACAACACCAAATGCCATCAACCATCGTTGCTCCCCCATAGGAAACAAGGGGTGGCCCCCCACGGGGAACAAGTTCATTTGCTGCTATGTATGAAAGGAGACAAGATTTAATAAGGCAAAAGAAATTCAGAAATTACTAATTAAATAGCAAAATGCTATTTAAAATTCCTGAAAAAACAGAAAATTATTTTCTTAATTTTGGAAAATATATATGCTGGTTGGCACTTTTTAAAATATTTCAAGAAATATTTTAAAAATACCTGTGGGTACATGAAAATTCCTAAAATATTAGGAATAATTATTAAAATACCTGTGGGTACATGAAAATTCCTAAAATATTAGGAATAATTATTAAAATACCTGTGGGTACATGAAAATTCCTAAAATATTAGGAATAATTATTAAAAATACCCGTGGGTACATGGAAATTCCTTAAATATTAAGAATATTTCATATAAATGTCAAATTAGCCTCGAATAAGGCAACAATCGTCGTAAATGTGTAGGTCGCTCCACACTTTGCAATAAGGCGATACTTGTGAAACACTGGTGTAAATAAAGTCCTAGGTAAAGGATAAAAAGACCCTGAATCTCGAAAAAGGTCAATATAATTTCTACGAAAACTTGAAAAGTTTTCCTAGAAATTGGGGGGCAAATGATATGGGCTAAAAATAACCCTAAAAATATAATTAATGACATATTAATTAGACCCGAATTGGTCCAAGAACACGGCCCAATATTCAAGGCCCGAAACCCTGATTATTCATTAATTTCGTAATTAATGAAAAGGGAAAATATACAGCTCATGAAAAGAGTCCAAAATATGGTAAATTTGTCAAAGAAGGATCCAGAATCCCAATTAATGAGTCATAGCCTTTATCAACAAGGAAAAGACTTATTCAACAAGAAATACAATGTTTATCCAATATCAAAAAGGAGACTTATTCGCTAAGACTCCTAAACATACCATAAATACTAGGCTCCAGACGCCTATATAAGGTCCCTGATCCTACAATCAGAACTACGTCTTTGGCTTGATTCTCAATTACGAATTGAGATACGTAGACATCTTGTGAGGACCGATTTAGTCTCGAAACACAAGTGCAGTCATTAAAGCTCGAAGCTCTCCAACCTTAGCATTAATTTCGCAAGCTCGGTTTTTATTATTCGATAACAACGGGCAATTACCTTTAAATTAAAATATATTACCTTTTATATTTGTTATCACTAAAATCTCTCTTTTCCAAAAATATCAAGTGCAACCCTTACTTATATATTTTAAAACTTTTAATTATTTAAAAAAACTTACCTATTTTAACAAGTGAACATATTTTTTTAACAAATACAATTAATATAATTAAAACACATCTAAAAATATTATAGGTAATTATTTTTTTTAATTTAAACATGTTAGCTTTCCTATTTGTCCTTATTAAAAAAACTTACTTATTTTAACATGTCAACGTATTTTTTTAATAAATACAATTAATATAATTAAAACACTTCTAAAAATATCACGGGTAATTACTTTTTTTAATTAAAACATGTTAGATTTTCTATTTGTCCTTATTATTAATATTATTTTATTATAAAATAATATTAATAATATCTCATTTATCTTCCTCAGCCCCATCTGTATTTTTTAATATTTTTTTATGTTTCAATTAATATTTAACTTTCTCATTTTATAATTTATTATATTAATTTTTACTTTTATTTTAATATTAAATTTTTTAGTTTATTATTTTTTAAGGCCCGTGCCTTGCACAAGTTATGATAAATAATAAAATAATATAAAAATAGTAACTAGTTGATTGAATTTTATAATTAAAACAGTTTTTTCTAACAAAATCTACTCCTTTTTCAAAAATATTATGGGAAATTACCTTTAAATTTAAACATATTACCTTTTGTTAGAAATGAATACCACTAGAAACTAGACAGATGATTATGCTATGTAATATGCGGAATATAAACAACACACACAATCACTTTAATCTACTTTGTATTGAGTAAATTAAATACTACAGCTTTCTGGAAATTCACAACAGAATTTCTGGCTTCTAAACAAGAACAGTTTGTAACTTGTTTTTGCTTACAGAGAAAAGAGTGCTTAAGATAAAACTATGTGTATCTCTCTTACATCTTTCAGTGGTGTGTGCTCGATATATATTCACCTATACAAACTAGGCACACCACTAATTATTCAGTTACCCCTAGCTAAAAGTCCAACTTGTCCTTCCATAAGAGGTTAACTGTGTCAGGAAGGACCACCTGCTTTTCAGAGTCTTTCCCGTTTCTGTAGCTGCTTGTCTCTTATCTTTCTCTCCAAGTTTAGCTGTAGATTTGCCATATGTTCTTTGGACCACCTTGCCAGAACAAATGCTTCAGTATTTGTCTCTTTTGATTGTTGATTCTGTACCTTAATTTGTCTTGTTGTAAACGGCTAAGTGTTGATATCGTGAACTCCACTTCATTCCAGACTATGCGATGTCACCTGTGAAGACTACGCGATATGTCCTTTAAAGACTTTGCGACATAGGTCATTTGAGGACTTCACGATCTAGTCTTTTTGAGGACTATGTGACATAAGCCATTTGAGGACTATGTGACATAAGTCATTTCAGGACTATGCGACATAAGTCATTTGAGGACTATGCGACATAAGTCATTTGGGAACTATGCGACATAAGTCATTTGGGGACTTCACGATCTAGGCATCTTTGACTTTGCTGACTTCAACACTTCACGACATGAGTCTTGAGGACTTCACGACATAGTACAAAATGGACTATGCGATCCAGCACTTCTCGACATGGATATTGGTGACTTCACGACATTGCTTTATTCTGACTTTGTTATATAATGCCTTAGACAAATTTCTGCAACTTATTTCTTCAGGGCCTTATTCATCTCTATCCTGCTGCATGAACAATTCTGAACTTCTACCAGGACAATTATTTAATGGCCTATATACATTCTAGTTGCAAGAAGCTTACTAAGCTCATTATAATTCTGAGCATACATGATCAAGCTGATGTTCATGAGAACAAGACAAGTACATAGAGAGACCTATACTATATTCCAGTGATAGAATTCGCTAGGTCATGTAGTGTGACATAGTCACATAGCTTAGGCTTGTTAATGGTGGTATTCAGACTTGTCTTGAGCCTAACAATCTCCCCCAAATTGTGAGTAAGACCCTTAGGCACAATTTCATGTCTGATAACAAGCCTAACTAACATAAAAAGAACAAATATAAAGAAGATAAAGGGATGAACAGAATTTGATAACAACTTGGAAATTTAGGCTTACAGAATTTCTCCTTGAGCTATGTTAGATATAATTGCTGACGTTTGTTCATCAGTGTTTAAGTACCAGGTACATATCAGAGTTTATATAGAAGCCAGTCAGAGTTTGATAAAGTCTGACTGGGTGAAGAGTTTATATAGAAGCCGGTCAGAGTTTGTTAAAGTCTGACAGGGTGATAGTTGACTTAGCTGTCGGTGCAAAGATAAAGATTCTAGAAGCAATATATTCTGGAGATGGAAAGAAGCAGAATATATTGATACAGCTAAGGAGACTGGACAGAAGACTGAAGCAATCCTTAATTGATAATAATTGTATAGCTAATTTATAGGAGTATCAATTAGATAAGGATTGTATGTAACTGTGTACTATATAAACACAGATAGGTTATCCCTAGAAGGGATGCGAACATTGAATATATTATTCTTGTAACCTAGTAGCTCTTTGTGATTCATTAACATCACTAAGAGAGAATTATTTAATATAATTCAGTTTGTTGATTTACAAACCCGTGTTCTTGATTGTTATTCTCATACATACTTGATTATATATTGTGTATTCGGCCTAACAATTGGTATCAGATCCAAGGCTGTTTAATATATACAGTTTTACGATTCAAACACAGTAATAATCATGTCTGAAGAAAATCAAACTGCTCCTAAGGCTGAACAGGTTAAGCCCAATTCTGTGAGTCGATATGAAACAATCAGGGTTCCAATTCTCAGGCCAGTAGAGTATCCGATTTGGAAGGTGAAGATGACCATGTTTCTGGAGGCTACAGATCCAGAATACCTTGACAGAATCTATGATGGTCCTCATATGCCGACTAAATTGTCCCCTGTTGTTGATGGTCAAGAACAAAAGACTGTTCCAAAGGAAAAGAAAGATATGACTCCTGAGGACATCTCATCAATTTCAAAAGATGCAAAGGTTAGACATCTTCTCCACAGTGCTTTAGATAATGTTATGTCTAACAGAGTAATTGGCTGCAAGACTGCCAAAGAGATATGGGATGCTTTAGAAGTCAGATGCCAGGGAACAGGTGCTATTAAGAAGAACAGAAAGACAATACTCACACAGGAGTATGAGCACTTTGATTCAAGACCTAATGAAACCTTGACTGAGACTTATGACAGATTTTGCAAACTGTTGAATGATCTGTCTCTGGTTGATAAAGAATATGAGCTTGAAGAGTCAAATCTCAAGTTTCTGTTATCTCTACCTGAAAAGTGGGATTTAAAGACAACCACAATAAGAGATAATTATGAGCTTGCTGATACAGATCTTGATGAAATCTATGGGTTCTTGAAAACTCATGAACTGGAGATAGAACAAAGGAATAGAAGATTGAGTAAAAAGACAAAATATGTTGCTCTCAAAGTTGAGGAGAAGCCCATCAAGAAGGAATCATCAAGAAAGAAAGCCAAGGGAAAGGCTTTAGTCATTAAATCTGAAAGCGAGTCATCAAACTCTGATGATGACTCAAACTCTGATGAAGCTTCTGACTCTGAGGATGATGAAGAACAGATGATGCAAATGGCTGCACTGATGGTGAAGACTTTCAAGAAGATGGGATTCAAGAACTTTAAGAAAGGAAAGAGATTCTCAAGGAAAGATTCAAACTCTGAAAGGAAAAGTTTTAGAAAGTCTGATGGAAGGGAGACCAAGTCTGGCAAGAAGGATAAATCTGAAATCCAGTGCTACAAGTGTAAGGAGATGGGTCACTATGCTCCAGAGTGCAAGAAAGGCAAATCTGAGAAAGCACTCATCTCTAAAGGCAAAGACTGGGCAGATACTTCAGACTCTGATGATGGAGAAAATTATGCTCTAATGGCAACTGTCAGAGATGAGACTGAATCATCTGAAAATAAGGTACCCCTAACTACTTATGCTTATGATACTGATAATATATCTGAATTGAGAGTATATCTGAAAAGCGTACATGTTAGTTATAGGGATCAGACTTTAGAAAATGAGAGAATTAAATCTGAGAATCTTAGCCTTAAAGATAGAAACAAGTTTCTTGAAGGAGAACTTGAAAATATGAAGCAGATTCAAAAAGAAAGAGATGATGCTGTTTATGTAGAACAGGAGTTGCTGAAAAGATATAAGCAATTAGAATCTGATCTAGAAAAAGAAAGAAAAATAATCAAGATTTGGACAGACTCTGGAAGAGACACTCATCAAGTGTTTCAGACAGATTCTGTAGGTTTAGGCTATTGTGAAAATGATGAACTTAGGTTTAAAGACAAAGTTAAGGTAAAACCACAACTTAAACCTGTGAAATTTGTTCCAGAAGCCAATAAGTTAAAATCTGTTGTAATAAGAGAAGCTGATATGGAATCAGATGAAGCCTGTGAAAGACAGGAAAATATTATAACAGAAAAACTTATGGAAAGAGAAGCTGTTAGAAAGCCAGTAAAAACTTGTGAAAAACAGGTTAATGTTGGTTTGATGACAGGAAAACAGTTCAATCATAAGCTGAAAGAGGTAAAATCTGCCATGAAACCAAAAGGGTCCAAGAAGAATAAGAATGGAAAGATAGGCATAAATAAAAGAAATAATCATTTGCCTACTGGTGCTGCTCCAAGGAAAACATGTTATAATTGTGGTAGTTCTAATCATCTTGCTAATTACTGCACAAAGAATAAAAATATCAATTCTTTACCTTCTACATCGGGAGTAAAGAATGATTATGTTAGGGTTAGACCACAGACTTTATGCACACACTGTGGGAGCACTTGGCATTCCATTTATACTTGCAAGAGTTATCATGCTATTTATCACAACTATTATGAGCTAAAACCCAATCTGAAATGGGTTAGAGCAAACTCTGCAAGTGTAAAGTCTGACAATGTTAGTTTAAACTCTGTTGATAGTAATTCCGCTGCAAAAACTAACACTGTTAAGAAAGACAAAGGATCCAAGCAAGTCTGGGTCCTTAAAACTAACACTTAGTGTTTGTTTGTGATTGCAGGGTATAAAAGAGAGCACACTTATCTTGGACAGTGGATGCTCAGGACATATGACTGGAAATAAAGCCCTGCTATCAGACTTTGAGGAGAAGGTTGGCCCAAAGGTTTCCTATGGAGATGGCAACATAGGACACACTCTGGGATATGGCAATATTAATCTTGGAAGTGTCATCATCACAAATGTAGCTCTAGTCTCAGGACTCAAGCATAATCTGCTATCTGTGAGTCAAATCTGTGATAGAGGAAACCATGTAGATTTTCATACTGAATACTGTGAAGTTATCAGTAAATCTACTGGAAAAGTTGTTCTAGTTGGACACAGGCGCAACAACATTTATGAAGCAAGTTTGGTAACAAACTCTGATGGAAAAACAGTGTGTCTGACTGCAAGAATGTCAAATGAAGAGAGTTGGAATTGGCATAAGAAGCTCTCTCATCTCAATTTGAACAACATAAATGAGCTAATAAGAAAGGATCTTGTAAGGGGACTCCCAAAATCAATACTCAGTCTAGATGGCCTATGTGATTCTTGTCAAAAGGCCAAGCAAAGGAAGTCATCTTTCAAGAGCAAATCTGAATCTTCAGTAGTGGAACCTTATCATCTTCTTCATGTTGATCTCTTTGGACCAGTGAATGTGATGTCCATGGGCAGAAAGAAATATGCTCTAGTAATTTTTGATGAATATACTAGATATACATGGGTGTATTTCTTATCAAAGAAGGATGAAACTGCTCAAACTCTGATGGATCATGTAAATCTACTGGACAAAGGATCACAGCACAAAATCAAAATTATAAGGAGTGATAATGGAACTGAATTCAGAAACTCAATCATGGAAGCTTTCTGCAAGGAAAGAGGAGTGAAACAAGAATTTTCTGCACCTGGAACTCCACAGCAAAATGGTGTAGTTGAAAGGAAGAACAGAAATTTAATTGAAGCAGCCAGAACTATGCTTGAAGAAGCAAAATTACCAACTTATTTCTGGGCAGAAGCTGTTCAAACTGCTTGTTTGACTCAAAATGCAACATTGATCAACAAGCATGGGAAAACACCATATGAGATGGTGAAAAATAAGAAGCCAAATTTGAAATATTTTCATATATTTGGATGCAAATGCTTTGTGTTGAAGACTCATCCTGAACAGTTGACCAAGTTCGAGTTAAAAGCTGATGAAGGAATCTTTGTTGGCTATCCATTGTCAACAAAAGCATTCAGAGTCTACAATCTGAGAACTAAAGTGATCATGGAATCCATACATGTGTCATTTGATGACAAGAAAATAACTGGACTTGATGACTTAGATGGATATGATCAACTGCGTTTTGAAAATGAAGGTTTATTCTCTGATGATGTAAACTCTGATGAAGCAGTACCGACAAACTCTGATGAAGCGGTTCTGACAAACTCTGACGAAGCATACTCTGAACCTCTACTGGTAAATACTGGAGAAACTGAATATTCTCAAATTGAACAAAATGGAGAACCAGTTGAGGGGGAGCATGAAGAAGCTCAACAAGACACAGCAAGTGAGTCAGTTGAGGAAACTGATTCAAACTCTGACAGTTCAAACTCTGAGCCATCCAATTCAGGGGGAGCCTCAGATACTGCAGAAAGTCAATATATGAATCAGGAGAGCATGGATCAAGGGGGAGGATCCAATAATGATGCAAGAAACCACTTACCCATAGCAAGAAAGTGGACACAGGCACACACACCTGATCTCATAATTGGAGATCCTGATGCTAGTGTGAGAACTAGAAGTGCAACAAATAATGAGTGTCTGTATCATGCTTTCTTGTCTCAAACAGAACCAAAGAAAGTGGAGGAAGCTCTTCAAGATGCTAATTGGATTACAGCAATGCAAGAAGAGTTAAACGAATTTGAAAGAAATGAAGTCTGGACACTTGTACCTAGACCAAAGAATAGATCAATAGTAGGTACAAAGTGGGTTTTCAGAAACAAGACTGACAGTGAAGGTGTGATTACAAGAAACAAGGCTAGACTTGTGGCTAAAGGTTATTCACAACAGGAAGGGATTGACTATGATGAAACCTTTGCTCCAGTTACAAGATTGGAAGCCATAAGAATTTTTCTGGCCTATGCTGCACACAAGAAGTTTAAAGTCTTTCAGATGGATGTAAAGAGTGCTTTTCTCAATGGGAAGCTTGAAGAAGAAGTGTTTGTTGAACAACCACCAGGATTTGTAGATCCCAAGCATCCAGATTATGTCTACAGGCTTGACAAGGCATTATATGGACTAAAGCAAGCACCAAGAGCATGGTATGAATCTCTTGCTCAATTTCTTTTAGAAAGTGGGTTCACAAGAGGTACAATTGATAAAACCTTGTTTTATTTCAATTCTGGTGATGATTTGCTTTTAGTTCAAATTTATGTAGATGATATTATCTTTGGATCTACTAATGACAAACTTTGTAAGAAGTTTGCAAAGCTTATGCAATCCAGGTATCAAATGAGCATGATGGGAGAGCTTAGTTATTTTCTAGGCTTACAGGTCAAGCAAACAGATGATGGTATTTTTATCAATCAAGCAAAATATACTAGAAATGTTCTCAAGAAATTTGGTAAGCTTGATAGTTCATCTGCTATAACTCCCATGGCTACAGCAACAAAGCTAGACAAAGACACAGGAGCCTCAGTAGATATGACAAACTACAGAGGAATGATAGGGTCTTTACTGTATCTTACTGCAAGTAGACCTGATATCATGTATGCAACATGTCTTTGTGCAAGATTTCAAGCAGATCCCAGAGAGCCTCATCTAACAGCTGTAAAAAGGATTTTCAAATATCTCAAATGAACCATAACCTTGGGTTTGTGGTATCCTAGAGAATCAGAGTTTAAGCTAATTGGTTACTCTGATGCAGATTTTGCAGGCTGTAAGATAGACAGAAAAAGTACAAGTGGAAGCTGTCAATTCTTAGGTGACAGATTGGTTTCTTGGTATAGCAAGAAACCAAAGTCTATTTCCACATCCACTGCAGAAGCAGAGTATATAGCTGCTGGTAGCTGTTGTGCACAGATTCTGTGGATAAAGAATCAGTTGCTGGATTATGGTTTGAAGTACTCTAAAATACCTATTTTCTGTGATAACCAAAGTGCTATTGCTATGACAGGAAATCCAGTACAGCACTCCATGACCAAGCACATCAGCATAAGGTATCATTTTATCAGGGAACATGTGGAAGAAGGAAACATTGAGCTTCATTTTGTGTCTACAGACCAACAACTTGCAGATATCTTCACCAAACCTTTGAGTGAAGTTACTTTTACAAGATTGGTAAATGAACTTGGAATGATCTCTGGTTTCGACTAGAGATACGGGTTAGACTCAAAAACTATACATGTTTGATTTTTTTTTATGCTCATGATTCCTTGCATGTATTAACTGTTATGAGTACCAGTATCATAAACTCTGAAAGTAAACTCTGCTGCTAAACTCTATTAGTCATAAAGTGTTGGTCATACTCTGATAGTAAGAGTCTAATGCTATACTCTGATTGTAATTTTGTCTGAAACATATGGACCAATGAAGAAATTTGTATGAGGCATAATTCTCAGTAAGTAATTATGAATCCTTAAGAGTTATATAGATTCTGATCTCAAATATGTGCAGTAAGTTAACACAGCATGATACTGTCTCTATATTTATAGCATCTCTTAGTTTATTGATCCTATACACTGAGTCTGTATTAGCTGTTTGCATTTTCTCTCATAAATTAATTGTATTAACTGATGAAAAGTCTAAACTCTGATTATTAATTGCAAATAATTCACCCTCAAATCAAAAGATGCCAAAAAGAGCACAAATTCCTTTGAGATCATGTTGTGCCTAGGAAGATCCAGGAACTTATTGTATGAAATAAGGGCTAAAATCTTTGATTTTTGGTGACTAGTGCCAACCACTGATTACTGGAAAAATAAAAAATTTAATTTATAAAAATATATATAATCAGATTTTATTTTATACATGAGAGTTTAGGCAACCAGTTTTTATTGCTTTAGTTTGTGGATTTTATGCACTTTGAGATGATCTAAATATTGATTTCGGTAAACTCTACTATTGCACACACAATTATTCACACCTGTACAGATTGAGAAAAGAGTTTATTGACAAAGAAGGACAAATGGTAAACACTGATGTATTGTGTGAAATACGCCGAGGTAACATTGTTTTAATCTCTGATGGTTAAAATGATTTCTTTGTTTCAGACATTTTATAATTTTGAGATTAGACATTTGTTTTGAAATTCAAAGGAGTATGATAACAAACGGTTCATATTTGTATTAAATAGAGAGAGAGAGGTTGAGTGTTTTGAACAATGTGATAAGCGGTAATAATGGCTATTTTTACTGTGCATGTGTATTGAAAGTTGTTACATACAGCTGTCAGCGTATACACGTTTGACACCTGTCCCACTCACACACTTTTCAAAGACGCCTGCTGTGTGTAGTAGTAATTAAAACGTTTGAGTTTTAATCTTCACAGTTATTATTTAAATATACTACACATAAACGGTTCACTCTTTTACACACCTCAACTTTTCATAAGCTTTTACTTACACACATTGTCTCAAACACTTTCACTGCATACAATCTATTCTCTGTTTGCTTTCTTCTAAACTGTTCTAATGGCTACAACAATGTTTATTGCTTCTGGGTTAGAATTTGTTCCTAACAATTACTCAGCTCCTTTAGCAAATGAGAACGCACCGGAGGCGTTTCATTTGATTCAGAGTTTCTTGACAAACTCTGATATCGGCACTGCTCTCACCGCACCGTCGAAGCTGTCTGCGTCACAAATAAGGACTTTTTGGTAGACAGGTACTTATGATGATGGAGGAGAGTCTGGATCTCCATCTATCATTTTTGAGATTCAAGGAGAAGAATTTATTGTTACTCCTACTACTGTTCGTGATGCTTTGGGTCTTGAAGATTTCAATGCATTCACAACTGTTGGAGACTTTGAGTTAGTCAGAATGATGAGGGAGATAGGATACTCTGGACCGTTGTCAAAGATAGGTCAACTCAAAAGGCCTCTTTTGCGCAAGGAATGGAGCTTCTTTTTCGATTGCATTACTCGGGCTTTTGGAAAGAAGTGCACGAATTGGGATGCGATTCCCACGGATAGTCTACAGATCGGGTATTCTCTTCTCTATGGCAGTCAATTTGATGTTGCTAGATTAGTTTTAACTAATATTGGTGAGAAGATGCTAGAAAATAGAAATGTTGTTTATTTCTCTAGATTTTGTCAATTGATATTAAATTTTTGTTGCCCTAATGTTGAGATTGTAGAGGATGATGTTATCCTCTCATTTAAATTGCATAAACGCATATTTTCTGATCTCACTAACAAGGATAACAAGAAAGGAGATGTTGGTGTGTTACTGTTGCCTGAGTCTGTGCAACAATTCCTGGATAACTTACAACAACAACAGCTAGCAAACGCTGAAGCTGGGCCTTCTGTGTCTCAACCACAAAGGTCAAAGAAATCTAAGATAAGGGCTGTTAAGTCTGTCAGCATAAACACTGAAGCTGGGGCATCAAATGCTGATGATATGCCTCAGAAGAAAAGAATGAAGAAAAGAAGAGCCAATAGGGTAAAGTCTGCTATTGTTGATGAAGAGACTGAAACTGATGAAGAAACTCTTCATCAGAGAAAAAGAAGATTGGTAGCAGCACATTTGTTTGGTGCTGGGAATATCTCTTCCAATGTTGTTGATGATCTTGAGATTCCAGATGATGAAGTTGTTCCTGAGGACAGAGTTTTTATGGAGACTGTTTTTCAAGATGAAGCTCCTACATCAAATGCTGATGTAGTTGAGGAAGCTGCACGTGAAGCTGCAGATGAAGCTCCTGAAATTCTTGTTCAGGAGGCTACAGAAAATGTTGAGCCACAAGGATTTTATATGGACATTGAAGCAAATCTCTCTATAAACTCTGAACATTTCCCAGAGGGTTTGGAAGCTGATCAAGATACTGTTGAACTTGCAGAATCTATGGCTTCTCACACTGAAATAATTTCTTTTGATCTTGAGAAGGGTGAGGAAGTCGATCAGACTTTGGATGCTAATGCTACAGAAACTGTTGCTACAAATCCTGATGTTGCTGATAAGGATGCAACAGAGAATGTTCCTGTTGAAGCAGAGTTTATTGTAAACTCTGAGGATGTTCTTGTTCTTGAAGCTCTACAACAATCTGTTGTTGAGATTGTCATAAAAGAAGTAGAGTTCCTGCATATTGCAAACTCTGAGATTCCAGAACCTGATGCTGCGAATATTCCTGCAGAGAATACAGCACAGAATGATACTGATAATGATAATGATAGTTCTAATCATTCTCAAGAGGAGTTATTTGAGAGTCAAGCAAACTCTGATGAGCTAAGAGAGGTCAATCGAGCTACAGCTGAGCATTTTCAAGATATGTACTACAATAGATGGGCTGCTGCAGATTGTATCTTTTCAGCACAGAGGGCTACTGATTTTCTTGGAGATTCTGTGAAGACAATTTCAAGTCCTGATATTCTTACAAGTCTGAAGGCTACTGTGATTCAAATTAAATCTCTCCACAACAGATTTGATGAGTCTCATAAGGAAGTCACTGCTTTGAGGAATGAAGTTAGTCTGAGAGATCTCACTCTGAAGAATGATAGGACTTACTACAATTCCATGTTCAAGAAGCAAGCTAAGGACTCTGATGATATTCAGAAGAGGCTTGGGAAAGTTGAGGACAACCAGACTGCTATGTCTGCCCAACTGACATCAATTTCTAATGCAATTGAGTTGTTGACATCAGTACTACTTTCTGATGATGTCAAAAAGGGGGAGAGTGTACCAAGTGACAAATGCAAAGACACTCAAACTCTGAGACGGAGGGATGATGGTAATAATGGTGGAAACAAGGGAGGAGATGGAAAGAGCTTAAGATCAAATGATGATAGAAGATTACTTTCAAGAAGATCAAACTCTGATAAAAGATCAAACTCTGGAAAGGGACATGTAAACTCTGCCAGTGGTTCAAGATATAAAAGTTTGATAATCTCTGATAAGCCATCTACTGATGAGGAAATTGCTGCTAAGATGTTTATGGCAGAACATGGAAAAGGTATTACAATTGAAGATATCCAAGCTGAAGAGCAAATGCTTGCTGAGGAACACAAGAAGAATATTGAAGCTGGAATCTACAAAAAGAAGGAAATCAAGGCTCCTAGAAAGAAAGAAAAAGGAATTGTTATCAAAGAGAATGTAAACTCTGATCAGAGTTTACAGTACTCAAGGAGGCCTGTGATTAATAATGCTGACAAAGGAAAAGGTAAACTGGTAGAAGAAGAACAGTTACCTAAGAAGATTTATTCAATCTCTGACATTGCTCAAGTTGAAATAAGATTAGCTAAATCAACCTCTGACGCTGCTCAAGTTGATGTTTCTACTAAAGTTATGACAACCTCTGACGTTGCTCAAGTTGTACAGAAATCTACACAACATTCAGGATTCACCAAACCTAAAATTCTTGAAGACTTAAAGCTTGAAGCTGTGAAATTCTCAGAAACCAGAACTGTATTGGGAAAAGAAGCTTTTGATAAATCTGGACTAGGATCACACAGAGAGAGAAGAATAAATAACAGATCTCAAGATAACATTTCACTGGCAGAATCTGGTATTGGGGTTACACAAGAAAACCTTGATAAGTTAGAATCTGTTCAGTTGATTTTTCACAGAATATTGAAGAAGCAGTTTTTGTTATACTTCATGAGTGATAGAAGAGTTTATAAAGTTGGAGAATCTGCTGTTAATCTCAAATCATGGGAAGAACTGGAGTATGTACTTTATCTTTTAAAAGTCAAAAACAGATATACTCATGATGTTGCTCAAGTGTTGAGAGAAAAGATGCTGAGATCTAAAGCTATGCTTGGAGGAGGAGTATCAAGTGTCTACATTCCAAAGTATAGGGATCATACTGGAAAGTTGGTGGAAATGAAGAAAAATAGTGCTAGATTCAGGACTGCACTAAATAAGAAAGTTCTAGAGTTCAATCTAGAGTCTGATAAGGCTTTTTATATCAGACTTGGCAATGAAATGAACAAGAACAGCATCTATTCTTTAAGGGCTGCCATTTATCAAATTGGTGAAGATGAACCAGAATTGAAGGAGCTGAAGAAGGATATGATTGCTGAACTAGATCGAGCTGAAAGAAGACGGTTGATTGATTATCTCAAGACAGTACCTGATATTGAAGAAGTCAAGTAAAGTCTGACTGTAAGTTTTTATGTTTTCTATTCTAAGTTAAATTTAAACTCTGTTTTAAAATTAAACTCTGACATATTTTAAACACTGCATTTGTTATATGTTTTGACATCATCAATTATCTTTTTAACTTGTACATTTTTATTATGAACAAGTTGGGGGAGATTGTTAGATATAATTGCTGACGTTTGTTCATCAGTGTTTAAGTACCAGGTACATATCAGAGTTTATATAGAAGCCAGTCAGAGTTTGATAAAGTCTGACTGGGTGAAGAGTTTATATAGAAGCCGGTCAGAGTTTGTTAAAGTCTGACAGGGTGATAGTTGACTTAGCTGTCGGTGCAAAGATAAAGATTCTAGAAGCAATATATTCTGAAGATGGAAAGAAGCAGAATATATTGATACAGCTAAGGAGACTGGACAGAAGACTGAAGCAATCCTTAATTGATAATAATTGTATAGCTAATTTATAGGAGTATCAATTAGATAAGGATTGTATGTAACTGTGTACTATATAAACACATATAGGTTATCCCTAGAAGGGATGCGAACATTGAATATATTATTCTTGTAACCTAGTAGCTCTTTGTGATTCATTAACATCACTAAGAGAGAATTATTTAATATAATTCAGTTTGTTGATTTACAAACCTGTGTTCTTGATTGTTATTCTCATACATACTTGATTATATATTGTGTATTCGGCCTAACAAGCTACATAGCTTCAGTTTCCAATTGTTTCTCTAAGAAATCATCATAGACCTTCTTCTTCCTTATTTCTTCATTCTTCTTTATCTCAGAGATGGCCATTAGAATTTCATCTCTTGCAATCAGCTCTTCAATGAGAGGAGAGTCTTTTAGATCTTCAGCTGTTGTTCTAAGGGCACTTTCCACATATGAATCTATAAACTCCATCCTTATCTTGCTTTTTCCTCCATAATGATTTTTGTACTCCACAATATAAGGATTTTTCTTTACCCTGCACAACCCTTTCTTCCTCAGCTCCTTTGCTTTTTCTTCCATCTCAGCCATCTCCTTTTCTTTCTGACACGTCTTCTCTTCATTTAGCTTCTTTAGATTTTCTTCATAGTCAGAGTGCATCTTCATGAATCTAGCAATCTCTATTTTCCACATCCTCTCTTCCTTTTCTTCAAAGTTTAATAAGGCATTTATTCTTTCAAGTTCATAGGTGTCAAAATATTGCCATCCCCCTTGCTTCATTATTCTTTCTCTTCCATCAGTGTATTTGATCTCTAGATGATCTAGCTTCACCTTGACTTCAAAGATTCTTTGAGATCTCAAAAATGCTAAGGCATCAGTATCATAGTCTTCATCCAGTGGAAACACATTGATGCCAACAACATTGGTGAGTTTTCCAGTTTTCTTTGTTATCCTTATTCTTCTGGGTACACTCTTGATTTTCATATGCTTCACAAGAGGTACCTTTCTGGAATAAGGTGACTTTGTCTTTAGTGCCACATCATTTGGAAGTAGCTTCATTCCTTTGCCCTTGATCCACTGCAACACTCCACTAGCTGTGACCTTATAGAAGTATCTTTTTAGAGTTGTTGTGGTTTTTCTTCCTTTTAGTGGCAAATCAGTAGTCTTGAATCTTGATTTTGTAGGATCATTACTAACAGTATCAACCCTAGACTTAGAGCCTTGTGTTCTGGTTGAGATACTGCTAGCAATGTCCTTTACATGCTGATTTCCACCCTTCTTCTTTCCAGCATCTCTCTTCTCCTCACTGTCTTTACCACTCTTGTCAGCATCTTTATATTTGGAAGTTTTGCTCTTGTTTCATGCATTAGCTCCATCCTTATCACTCCTAGATTGGTTCCTCCTTCTATACCTCTTATCATCGTCATCCGTATCATCTTTTCTTTCTTCCTTCTCTTTTTGAGTTTGAGAAATTCTGCCAGACTCCATAAATGTTTGTAGAATTTGAATGGTCTCCTTTTCCTCCTCACTTCTTTGTCCTCTCTTGGCCTTGAGCATTGAAATGATCTGAGCTATCTTGCCTCTGTTCCTTACCTCAAGGTGTTTGGGAATTATGAGCTGTTCAATTTTACTTGTTTCAGGATTGCATTGATAGATAATGTTCTTGGTTCCTTGATTACCTCAGGCAGCCTCAACATTTGATCTTTTAGAAGTTCATTTTGCAGTCTTTGATTGTTAGCTCCCTTATCCTCTATCAGAGTCACAAGCACATCAATCTCAGTGTATCTTAGCTGTGACAGGGATTGAAATGACAAGTGCCACAAGTGGTTGTCTTTGGAAATCATGATGATCTCACTTATGTATGCTCCATTTCTTCTGCATACAACCACTGTGAAGCAATGTATTATACCCTTCAATTTTCTCCTATACTCCAGAGTATTGTATTCAACACTTGCCTCACTAGCCTTTAGAAGTTCCAAGAAGGCTTGATCATGAAAGATACTTGACTGTGCAACTTCCATCAGTTTGGCCTCTGTTACACAGTTCACTTTGACAGGCTGAGCAGCTGTTGATATCTGAGAAGATGTACTATTTACGTTCATTGTACTTGGATAGACAGTGGAAGTAACTGACATCTTTTGCCCTGCTGAGTTGATTACATCCACAGTGGGAAGAGTGATAGGTTTCAAAGTTGTTTCTTCTTCAGTTGCTTTTCCCTTGCCCTTGCCCTTTTTCTTTTCATGCACAACCTCCTTTCATGTCTCCCCCTTAGGCTTGGGATTAGACAAAATGGCTTGAGCCTCACCAGGAATAGGAAGATTCATACTTGTGAGCATAGTTGTCATCATTTGCTGTTGCACCAATAAGATGTTAGAAGTGTTGTTGTCTTGGTCATCCAGCTTGTCATTGAGCTTGTTTAAGGATTGAGAAAGCATCCTGTTTTCATCCTTTAGAGAGGCCACTTCTCTTTCTAGACCATCCACTTTAGAGAATAGTTGCTGAGATTTGAAAGAATTGAGAAATTGATCCTTGATCTTGGAAAAGTCAAATTTGGAGATGTTTGACATAGGCACCTCATCCACCAATTTGTCACCATACTGATTCTTCCACATTACATTCAGCATAGAATTAGAGGTTATGTTGGCTTTGACTTGATTGTCCAGTGTGGTAGCCAGTTTCTTGATGTTGTCTGTGACCATGGCAAGAGTAAGATCCATCATGTTGACATTAGAAGGGGTTTTCTGGACTTCTTTGAGGATGCCATCCACCTTGGGAAAATCAGAGAGATAGGAGTTTCTTAGTTGAGTGAGGGATCTATTTGTCTCCTTCTTTATAGAATAGATCTCTGATTGAAGCCCTTTCCCAAGATAGTGCAGAGCCTTCAACTGATTCTTGTAAACATCATTAACAGCATCATAAATTGCAGTAGGAGAGAGATCCTTTGCATTGGAGCCCAGAGAAGTGAGGTATTCTTCTCTTAGAAAAGCTAGGGCATCCTTGAGTTTGAGAGTTCTCTTAACATCCAACCAGGCATCCACATTTCCCTCTGGTTCAGCTTCATCCACTATCTTCTCCTGCTGAGCTTCAACATCCTCCTTGTGGCAAAGTAAAATAGCTTCATAATCAGCATTTGGTAGATTTGAGGTGAGGAGATGTTGAGCTATCTTTGAGAACTCATCAATCTGTGCCACATTAAGATGTTGAATGTCTTCTTCTGTCAATTTGGAAGGCACAGATGATGATCCTGAAGGCCTGTCATTTTGCACAAGCTTCAGCCATTCTGACATGGTGGCCTGAGCCAAGTAAGAGCTAGTGTTTGGCACTTCATGAGATGTAAGATTGTGAGTCTCCTCCAGCCTTGGAATGGCTGTAGAGTCTGATGTTGTCTCCATTGAAATGGGATGTGTTACAACATCAGCCCTATTTGTCCGTGAAGACAGTTCCACACCCCTAAGGATGGGAGAATTTGGCACAGAGTCTCCAGTTAGAACTGGTGAAGCCTCTGTGTTTGTGTTGGTATCATTAGAATATGCCCCGGCATGCATTTCCTGACCAACCAAATGTGGGTCCTGGGTGGTGAGCATAGTGTCAAGCACCATGTCACTTGAAAGGGGCTCACTCACAGAATTAGGAAGTGAGTGATCAAGTTCAAGATTGTCATAAGAATGACTTTCTTGATTTGAAGAAATTTGAGATGTAGATTCTGGAAGAAAAGATGTGTTTAGAGTAGATTTGGGCAACTCCCCCTGAGAAATAGGAGGAGTTTCAACAGTGATATGCTCTCCACTCTGTGTAGTACCACCCTTATTACCACTGAGGTCAAGAGTGAGTTCTTGACCCTGTGCAGACTCTGTACAGGTTGCAGTGGGGAGGCTGCTCTTTTCAATGCCAATGACTTGTTGAGAGGCCATTGAAAGTAACAGGTGTACCCCTTTTGCCACATCTGAATCCTGTTGGGAGGATTCAGTGGTAGGTTTGGATTTTGATTTCTTATTGTGTCTGGTGAGAGATGACTCGGGATTCTCACTTTCTATCTCTACAGATTCTTGTATCACTTCTAGGGCTCTCTTCTTTGTCATCTTTTTAGTAACACCAATCTTTTGAGAGACTGATACACTTGGCTCCCTAATTTCTACAGTTGTGTTTGCAGTAGGGTTACTGGATGGGATAGGGAGGCTAGGGTTAGACTGTGTAGCTCCTTCAGTCTCAGCCTCCCCTGTCCAGGAAAGAGCATGGTATATTGGCTTAGCAAGTTGATATGATTCAAATGTGTCCTGCATATGCTGGGTCACACTTAGCCTCACATCAACATGATTCCTTGTGTCCAATGACCCAAATAGTATCTTGGACATGGACTTGGAATAAGCCATTTTATTTTTATCTATACCCTCAGGTTCATGTATATTTGCATCAAGGTAATTTAAAATACACTGAATAAAGCGAGGATAAAAGATGTCATTACCTCTACCACGAACTGTCCTGCCTAGCCTCTGAGCCAATTCCTTGAGAATTATGGCTCCCACATTGATCTCCTGGTTGTTGGCCAGGGAGTAGGCTAGCTTCACAGCAATGTGACTGATATGGTCCCATCCTGTCTTCCTGCATAGAAACACCTTTTGGAGTGCGTCAAACAGAAATGACCACTCCCTCCTCACAAACTTCTTATTGATCTTTCCAGTATCTATCTCATCAGCATACAGAATGAAGGTCATGAAGTCTACAATTTGAGCATCAGTAGCTTCTTGATCATGACCCTCCACCCTGAACCCCAAAGCTTCATTGATTTCATTTTCCCCAAACTGGAAGTGTTTGCCTCCAATTGAACAATTAACCTCCTGGAATGAGGTTCCATCTTCCCTAGCCATTGTTGATACCAACGCCGTTCTCCAGAATCCTTCCAACACATCGACATACAAGGTAGGGTTTAGGGTTAGGGCTTGGCGTAGGTAGGAAGTGTTCAAGAACCGTACAAAACACTTGTACCTTGGGTTAGCCTCAGCCTCAGAGGGAATGGTGAGAAGATTTGTTTCTTTGGGAATGCTTAAAGGGTTTGAAGAGGAAGAGTTTAGGTTTTAGAAATTGAGAGCAATAGACAGAGTGAGAAGTTGTGAACGGTCGACAAAAAGTATTTATATGATAGAGACACTGTGATATAGAGTTATGAATATGTACAGACAGATTGTATGTCGCGAAGTCAAAAATAGCCTGTACCGCAAAGTCTTGCAAAGTATATCGCATAGTCTCAAAATGAACTATGTCGCAAAGTCTTGAGGATAAAAGAATTTGGATGACTTTGCAATATAGTGAAAATACCCTGTCTAAAACTCTCTTTTTGAAATTTTATGTATTTTGTCAGACTTAAATCAAAAATTGAAATAAAATAAATTTAAATCAAAATTCTGTCAAATATGGAGACTTGTCGATATAGTTATTCTAAGTCGCGAAGTCATAAAATGAACTATGTCGCAAACTCATGAAATGAACTATATCACAAAGTCTCACAATTTTAACAATTTGCGATATAAGTCTGTTTGATTTGAACTAAGTCGTGAACTCTCAAGATCACCTATGTAGAGATATCTTAAAAGCTCATAACTTCTCAGAAAAGTATGATTTGAAAAATATGCAGTAAAATACTGAAATATTTATAAATCATATCTCAGCTAATTTTCACTCCATATGAATAGAGCATTTAAATACAGTGAAAATTTACTACTGCAACAATTAACTAGCATATTTACTTAGAACAGCTAAATGAAGGATTGAGCATTCCAATTTCACTCACAAGTCTGTTGAAAACAGCTTCATTTAGAGGTTTAGTGAATATGTCAGCTAATTGTTTCTCAATTGGAACATAAGAGACTTCTATGGTACCATTTGCAGCATGTTCCCTAATGAAATGGTACCTGATCTCAATGTGCTTTGTAGTAGAATGATTAACAGGATTGACAACTATGGATATTGCACTAGTATTGTCACACATCAGAGGAATGTGTTCTAACACTAGTCCACAATCCATGAGTTGATTTCTAATCCAAAGCAATTGAGCACAGCAACTTCCAGCAGCAATATATTCAGCCTCAGCTGTGGATGTTGCTGTGGATTGTTGTTTCTTACTGAACCAGGACACTAACCTTTGACCTAAGAATTGGCAGCTTCCTGAGGTGGTCTTCCTGTCAATTCTGCATCCAGCATAATCAGAGTCTGTGTAACCAACCAGGTTGAACACAGTGCCTTTTGGATACCATAGCCCAAGATTAGGAGTCCCCTTCAGATACCTGAAGATTCTTTTGATAGCCTTCATGTGAGATTCCTTGGGATCAGATTGAAATCTTGCACAGAGACAAGTAGCAAACATGATGTCTGGCTTGCTAGCTGTGAGATAGAGTAGTGATTCAACCATTCCTCTATAGACCTTGATGTCAACTCTCTTGCCTTTCTTATCTTCATCTAGCTTGATTGCAGTAGACATAGGAGTTTTTGCTGGAGATGACTCTTCTAAACCATATTTCTTTAAAAGATCCTTGACATACTTAGATTGGTTTATAAAGATGCCATCCTCCCTTTGATGTACTTGCAGGCCTAGGAAGTAGGTTAACTCTCCCATCATACTCATCTCATATTTGCTTTGCATCAACTTAGAGAACCTTTCACAGAGTTTTTCATTTGAAGAGCCAAAGATGATATCATCCACATAGATTTGAACTAGAATGATATCATTTCCATGCTTCTTGAAGAATAGAGTTTTATCAATTGTACCTCTGGTAATTTGATGCTCAAGAAGGAATTGAGATAGAGTTTCATACCAGGCTCTTGGTGCCTGTTTGAGTCCATAGAGTGCCTTGAGCAATCTATATACAAAGTTTGGGAAGTCTTCATTTTCAAAGCCAGGTGGTTGAGACACATAAACTTCTTTAGCAAGATCACCATTGAGAAATGCACTTTTAACATCCATTTGATACACCTTGAAATCTGAGTGAGTTGCAAAAGCCAAGAATATTCTGATGGCTTCCAGTCTTGCTACAGGTGCAAATTTCTCATCATAATCAATGCCTTCTTGCTGATAGTATCCTTTGGCAACCAACCTTGCTTTGTTTCTAATCACCACTCCTTCTTCATCCATCTTGTTTCTGAACACCCATTTGGTGTCAATAACATTTTTTCCTTTTGGAGGTGGCACTAGTTCCCATACTTTTTTTTTCTCAAATTGATTCAATTCTTCTTGCATGACAACAATCCAATCAGAATTCTTCAAAGCTTCTTCAATTAGTTTAGGTTCCTCTTGTGACAAAAGCAGCTATACATACATGTATTCAGTGTTTCCCTTCTTGTTCTAACTCCCTCACCAGGATCTCCAATGATTTGATCCCTAGTGTGGGCTCTGTCCCATTTCCTTGTGTGACCCTGTTCATTTCCTTGACCTGTTTCAAGCTCATTTTGATTGACAGTTGCATTCTCTTCTTCTCCCCCTGTGTTAGTGAACCCTTACACAGGTGTTTGAAGAAGATCATCAACTTCAAGAATTTCATTTTCTGGAACATTTTGAACAGGTGGTTCATCCTCACTTTCAGAATTCTCAAGATATCCTTGATTTTCAAATCTTAATGGCACACTGTCTTAATCACTTGTTTTAAGTCCAGGAGTTTTCTTGTCATCAAAGGTAACATCCATTCTTTCCATGACTTTGTGTTGCTCAGGTACAAACACCTTGTATGTTGTCCTTTCCAGAGAGTATCCAATGAAAATACCTTCAAATGCCTTAGCATCAAATTTTCCAACATGCTCAGAGGTATCTTTCATCACAAAGCACTTGCTTCCAAACACATGAAGATGCTTGAAGGATGCTCTTTTGCCAGTCATTAATGAATAAGGAGTTTTTCCAGACTTCTTATTGATCAATGTTCTATTTTGTACATAGCATGCTGTGTTAACAGCATCAGCCCAAAAGCTAGTAGGTAACCTTGCATCCAACAACATTGTTGTTAGATATAATTGCTGATGTTTGTTTATCAGTGTTTAAGTATCAGGTACTCATCAGATTTTACTAGAAGCCAGTCAGAGTTTGATAAAGTCTGACGGGGTGAAGAGTTCATTAACTGTCGGTGCTAATATGAAGATTCTAGAAGCAATATATCTTGAAGATGGAAAGAAGCAAGATATATTGAGACAGTTAAGGAAACGGAACAGAAGACAGAAGCAATTCTAATTTGATATAATTTGTATAGCTAATTTATAGGAATATCAATTAGAGATTGATTGTATGTAGATGTGTACTATATAAAAACAGATAGGTTAACCCTAAAAGGGATGCGTATGCGAATGCGAATACTGAAAACATTATTCTTGTAACCTAGCAGCTCTCTGTGATTCTTTAACATCACTGAGAGAAGAGTTATTTTATATAATTCAGTTATTGATTCATAAACAGTGTTCTTGAGTTTTATTATCATATTTATATTGATTATATATTGTGTAATCGGCCTAACAATTGGTATCAGAGCCTAGGCTATTTAATATACACAGTTTATCGATCCAAACACAAATATAATCATGGCTGACAACTCTCAGGAAGGTTCTAATGCAGGTTCTAATGTTCAGAAGGTTCAACCTACTTCTGTGAGTCGATATGGGACAATAAAGGTTCCAATTCTCAGACCAGTTGAATATCCAATATGGAAGGTGAAGATGACCATGTTTCTGGAAGCCACAGATCCAGAATACCTTGACAGAATCTATGATGGCCCTCATATGCCAACTAAACTGTCTCCAGTTATCTCTGGTCAAGAACAAAAGACTGTTCCAAAAGAAAAGAAAGACTCAACTCCTGAGGACATCTCATCAATTGCAAAAGATGCAAAGGTTAGACATCTACTTCACAGTGCCTTAGATAATGTCATGTCTAACAGAGTTATTGGCTGCAAGACTGCCAAAGAAATTTGGGATGCTTTAGAAGTCAGATGTCAAGGAACTAGTGCTATAAAGAAGAACATGAAGACTATTCTAACACAGGAGTATGAACATTTTGATTCCAGATCTGATGAAAGTTTGACAGATACTTATGACAGATTTTGTAAATTGTTGAATGATTTATCCCTGGTTGATAAAGAATATGAACTTGAAGAGTCAAATCTCAAATTTCTGTTATCACTGCCTGAAAGATGGGATTTGAAGGCAACAACAATTCGAGACAATTATGATCTTGCAGAAACAGATCTTGATGAAATCTATGGGTTGCTCAAAACTCATGAATTGGAGATAGAACAAAGAAACAAAAGATCTGGAAAGAAGACAAAATCTGTTGCTCTTAAAGTTGAAGAAAAGCCTGTCAAGAAGGAATCATCAAGAAAGAAAGCCAAAGGAAAGGCCTTAGTCATTAAGTCTGAAAGTGAGTCATCAAACTCTGATGATGGCTCAAATACTAATGATGAAGCTTCTGATTCTGAGGATGATGATGAAGAGATGATGAAAATGGCTGCTTTAATGGTAAAGACATTCAAGAAGATGGGATTCAAAAACTTCAAGAAAGGAAAAAGATTCTCAAGGGAAGATTCAAATTCTTATAAAAGAAAATTCAAAAAGTCTGATGAAAAGGATACCAAGTCTGGAAGGAAAGACAAGTCAAAGATCCAGTGCTACAAGTGTAAAGAAATGGGTCATTATGCTCCAGAGTGCAAGAAAGGAAAATCTGAGAAAGCACTCATCACAAAAGGCAAGGACTGGGCAGACACTTCAGACTCAGATGAGGGAGTTAATTATGCTCTCATGGCAACTGTTAAAGATGAAGCTGAGTCATCTGGAAACAAGGTACCCCTAACAACTTATGCTTATGATACTGATAATATATCTGAATTAAGAATTTATCTTAAAAGCATACATGTTAGTTATAGGGATGAGACTTTAGAAAATGAAAGAATCAAATCTGAGAATCTAGGTCTTAAAGAAAGGAATAAATTTCTTGAAGAGAAGCTTGTTAACATGCAACAAGTTCAAAAGGAGAGAGATGATGCTGTTTATGTTAAACAGGAATTGCTTAAAAGATATAGGCAAATAAAATCTGCGTTGGAAAAAAAGAGGAAACTGATTAAAACCTGGACCAATTCTGGAAAACACACACATCAGGTTTTTCAAACAGATACTGTAGGATTAGGTTACTGTGAGGATGATGTACTAAGGTTTAAAGATAAAGTTAAAGTGAAACCTCAACTTAAACCTGTGAAATTTGTTCATGAATCCAGTAAGCTTAAGTCTGTAGTTGTGAAAGAAGCGGTTATGGAGTCAATTGAGACTTGTGAAGAACAGGTTAATATTGGTTCAATAACAGAGAATAAGATTGAGTTAGAAGCTGTTAAAGAACCAGTAAAAATCTGTGATAAACAGGTTAATGTTGGTTTAATGACAGAGAAACAATTTAAACATAAGCTCAAAGAAGTAAAGTCTGTCAACAAACAAAAATTGTTTAAGAAGAATAGAAATGGAAAAGTAGGCATTAATAAAAGAAATGATTATCTGCCTAATTCTGATGCTCCTAGAAAAATATATCATAGTTGTGGTAGTACTAACCATCTTGCCAGGTTTTGCAAGAAAAACAAAGATATTAACTCCTTATCTTCCACATCTGGAGTAAAGAATGATTATGTTAGGGTTAGACCACAGACTTTATGCACACACTGTGGGAGCACTTGGCATTCCATTTATACTTTCAAGATTTATCATGTTATTTATCACAACTATTATGAGCTAAAACCTAACTTGAAGTGGGTTAGAGCAAACTCTACAAGTGTAAAGTCTGACAATGTTAGTTCAAACTCTGTTGATAGTGATTCCGCTGCAAAAGCTAACAATGTTAAGAAAGCCAAAGGATCCAAGCAAGTTTGGATCCTTAAATCTAACACATAGTGATTGTTTGTGATTGCAGGGCATAAAAGAGAGCACTCTTATCTTGGACAGTGGATGCTCAGGACATATGACTGGAAATAAAGCCCTGCTATCAGACTATGAGGAGAAGGCTGGCCCAAAAGTTTCCTATGGAGATGGCAACATAGGATGTACTCTGGGATATGGCAATATCAATCTTGGAAGTGTCATCATCAAAAATGTAGCTCTAGTCTCAGGACTCAAGCATGATCTGCTTTCTGTGAGTCAAATCTGTGACAGAGGATACCATGTAGATTTTCATACTGAACATTGTGAAGTTATCAGCAAATCTACAGGGAAAGTTGTTCTAGTTGGACACAGGCACAATAACATCTATGAAGCAAGTTTGGTAACAAACTCTGAAGGAAAAATTGTGTGTCTATCTGCACGAATGTCAAATGAAGAGAGTTGGAATTGGCATAAGAAGCTCTCTCATCTAAACTTGAACAACATCAATGAGCTGATTCAAAAAGATCTTGTAAGGGGACTTCCTAAGTCAATACTCAGCTTAGATGGCCTGTGTGATTCTTGTCAAAAGGCCAAGCAAAGGAAGTCATCTTTCAAGAGTAAATATTAATCTTCAGTTGTGGAACCTTATCATCTTCTACATGTTGATCTTTTTGGTCTAGTAAATATAATGTCTCTGGGTAGAAAGAAATATGCTCTAGTTATTGTTGATGAGTACAGTAGGTACACATGGGTGTATTTCTTAGCAAAGAAAGATGAAACTGCCTCAATACTAATGGAACATGTAAAGCTACTAGACAAAGGATCAGAGTACAAAGTGAAAATTATAAGAAGTGATAATGGTACTGAATTCAGAAATTCAGTTATGGAAGCTTTCTGCAAGGAAAGAGGAGTGAAGCAAGAATTTTCTGCACCTGGAACTCCACAGCAAAATGGTGTAGTTGAAAGAAAGAACAGAACTCTAATCGAAGCTGCCAGAACAATGCTTGATGAAGCAAAATTGCCAACTTATTTCTGGGCAGAAGCTGTTCAAACTGCTTGTTTTACTCAAAATGCAACACTGATCAACAAGCATATGAAAACACCATATGAGATGGTGAAAAATAAGAAGCCAAATTTGAAGTATTTTCATATTTTTGGATGTAAGTGCTTTGTGTTGAAAACTCATCCTGAACAGTTGACCAAGTTTGACTTAAAAGCCGATGAAGGAATTTTTGTTGGATACCCACTATCAACTAAAGCTTTCAGAGTCTACAATCTGAGAACTAAAGTGATCATGGAATCTATACATGTGTCATTTGATGACAAGAAAATATCTGGAATAGAAGATGAAGAATATAATGATCAACTTCGCTTTGAAAATGAAGATCTAAACTCTGATGACGTAAACTCTGATGAAGCAAATCCAACAAACTCTGACGAAGCATACTCTGATCCTCTACTGGTAAACTCTGAAGAATTTTCTCTGACAGAACAAAATAGAGAACCATTTGAGGGGGAGCGTGAAGAAACTTCAGAAACTTCTCAAAGTGATGACTCAAATTCTGAAAGAGAGTCAAATGAAGAATCCAACAGAAACTCTGAGTCAAACTCTGAAAGTTCATATACTGAACAGTCCAATTCAGGGGGAGCCTCAGAGAATGCCAATGGTCGAGAAGAAAATCAGGAGAGCATGGATCAAGGGGGAGGATCTAATAATGAAAATAGAAGCCAATTACCAACAACAAGAAGGTGGACACAAGCCCATACACCTGATTTGATAATTGGAGATCCAGAAGCTAGTGTAAGAACTAGAAGTGCTACAAATAATGAATGTCTGTTTCATGCATTCTTATCTCAAACAGAACCCAAGAAAGTGGAAGAAGCTCTTCAAGATGCTAACTGGATAACAGCAATGCAAGAGGAGTTAAATGAATTTGAGAGGAATGAAGTCTGGACACTTGTACCAAGACCAAAGAACAGATCTATTGTTGGTACAAAGTGGGTTTTCAGAAACAAAACAGACAATGATGGAGTGATTACAAGGAATAAGGCTAGACTTGTGGCAAAAGGCTATTCACAGCAAGAAGGAATTGACTATGATGAAACCTTTGCTCCAGTTGCAAGATTGGAGGCAATAAGGATTTTTCTGGCCTATGCTGCTCACAAAAAGTTTAAAGTCTTTCAGATGGATGTGAAAAGTGCTTTTCTCAATGGGAAACTTGAAGAAGAAGTGTTTGTTGAACAACCACCAGGGTTTGTAGATCCCAAACATCCAGATTATGTCTACAGGCTTGATAAGGCATTATATGGACTAAAGCAGGCACCAAGAGCATGGTATGAAACTCTGGCTCAATTTCTTTTAGAAAGTGGGTTCACTAGAGGTACAATTGACAAAACCTTGTTCTATTTTAATTCTGGTGATGATTTGCTGTTAGTTCAAATCTATGTGGATGACATAATTTTTGGGTCTACTAATGACAAACTCTGTAAGAAATTTGCCAAGCTTATGCAGTCAAGGTATCAAATGAGCATGATGGGTGAGCTTAGTTATTTTCTAGGCTTACAGGTCAAACAAACAGATGATGGGATTTTCATCAATCAGGCAAAATATACCAGAAATCTTCTCAAGAAATTTGGTATGC
This sequence comes from Heracleum sosnowskyi, assembly GCA_030848705.1. Lineage (NCBI taxonomy): Eukaryota > Viridiplantae > Streptophyta > Magnoliopsida > Apiales > Apiaceae > Heracleum > Heracleum sosnowskyi. The sequence continues at coordinate 13,019,814 of CM061242.1, forward strand.
TTGATAGCTCATCTGCTACAACTCCCATGGCTACTGCAACAAAGCTAGACAAAGACACAGGAGCCTCAGTAGATATGACAAACTATAGAGGGATGATAGGGTCTCTTCTTTATCTCACAGCAGGTAGACCTGATATCATGTATGCAACATGTCTTTGTGCAAGATTTCAAGCAGACCCCAGAGAGCCACATCTAACAGCTGTGAAGAGGATTTTCAAATATCTCAAAGGAACCATAACTCTTGGTTTGTGGTATCCTAGAGAATCATAGTTTAAATTAATTGGTTACTCTGATGCAGATTTTGCAGGCTGTAAGATAGACAGAAAAAGTACAAGTGGGAGCTGTCAATTTTTTAGGTGACAGATTAGTTTCTTGGTACAGCAAGAAACAGAAATCAATTTCCACATCCACAGCAGAAGCAGAGTATATAGCTGCTGGTAGCTGTTGTGCACGGATCTTATGGATGAAGAATCAATTGCTGGACTATGGATTAAGGTACTCTAAAATACCTATTTACTGTGATAATCAAAGTGTCATTGCTATGACAGGTAATCCAGTACAGCATTCCATGACCAAGCACATCAGCATAAGGTATCATTTTATCAGGGAACATGTGGAAGAAGGACACATTGAGCTTCATTTTGTGTCTACAGACCAACAGCTTGCAGATATCTTCACCAAACCTTTGAGTGAAGCTACCTTTACAAGACTGATAAATGAACTTGGAATGGTCTCTGGTTTTGACTAGAGATACTGGTTAGACTCAAAATCTATACATGTTTGATTTTATGCTCATGATTCTTTGCATGTGTTAACTGTTATTTGTACCAGCATGTTAAACTCTGATAGTAAACTCTGTTAGTTATACTCTGTCAGTCATACTCTGTCGGTTAAATTCTGATGTTATACTCTGATTGTGATATTGTCTGAAACATATTGACCGATGAAGAAAGCTGTATGAAGCATGATTTTCAGTAAGTAATCATGAATCCTACTAAGTATTATAAATTCTGATTACAAAATGTGTAGAAATTTTACACAGCATAATACTGTCTCTATATTTATAGCATCTCTTAGTTTATTGATCCTATACACTGAGTCTGTATTAGTTGTTTGCACTTTCTCTCATAAATTAATTGTATTAACTGATGAAAAGTCTAAACTCTGATAATTAATTACAAATATTTCACCCTCAGATCAAAAGATGCCAAAAAGAGCACAAATTCCTTTGAGATCATGTTGTGCCTAGGAAGATCCAGGAACTTATTGTATGAAATAAGGGCTAAAATCTTTGATTTTTGGTGACTAGTGCCAACCACTGATTACTGGAAAAATAAATAAAATTAAATAAAAATTAAATAAAGGGGGTGAAAATAAAAGATATATCCAAATGAAAGGATATCAGAATACAGAGTTTAGATATAAAAATCAGTTTTTCTTTTAAATGAGAGTTTGGGCAACCAGTTGTTACTGCTTTAGTTTGTGGATTTTATGCACTTTGAGATGGTCTAAATATTCATATTCAGTAAACTCTGCTAATTCACACACAAATACTCACACCTGTACAGTTTGTGAAAAGAGTTTATTTATAAAGGAGGATAATTGGTAAAAGCTGATGAGTTGTGTACTCTACGCTGAGGTAATTTTATTTTAATCTCTGATGATTAAAAGAAATTATTTGTTTCAGACAGTTAACAATTTTGAGAAAACATTCTCGAAAATAAAAGAGTATGATTGGTAACGGTTTTAATTTGTATTAAACAGAGGAGAGAGATTGATTGTCTAGAAAAGTGTACAGGGCAATAATAATTGCTGTTTTTACTGCGCATGCGCATTGGAAACTGTCAATTATTTGCTGTCAGTCATTGCATGTGTGCCACGTGTCCCACTCACACGATTAACGGAGTACGCCAGTTGTGTATTAATGATTAAAAACTGTTCAGTTTTTAATTTTAATTTTCATATTTATACAATACACACACTTACGTTTAAACCTTTCACATCTTACTCCAATTCACATCTATTCACACACACATATTCACAAACACTTTTCTACTTTCAAACTCTTTCGAGCTTTTGCATCTGATTCTTTGTTATTCTTTCAAATCTTTCTAATGGCGACTACAGCGTTTGTTTCTTCTGGGTTAGAGTTTGTTCCTAACAATTATTCTGCTCCTTTGAGTAATGAGAACGCACCGGAGGTGTTTCATTTGTTGCAAAACTTTCTTGCTCAATCTGATATTGGGCATGCACTGGTGGAACCAGCAAAGTTATCTAGTTCTCAAATCAAAGCCTTCTGGGAGACAGGCGTATATGATGGAGGTGAATCAGGCACTCCTTCAATTATCTTTGAATTTGCTGAACAAGAGTATGTGGTTACACCAACCACTGTTAGAGATGCTCTTGGGTGTGAAGATTTCAATGCGTTCACCATTTCTGTTGGTGACTCTAATCTCCAACGTATGATGAGGGAGATTGGTTACTCTGGGCCTTTGGCAAGGACAGGTAATCTGAAGCGACCATTCTTGAGAAAGGAGTGGAGTTTCTTTTTCGACTGTATTACAAGAGCATTTGGAAAGAAGTGTACAAATTGGGATGCTATTCCAATCGATAGTCTATAAATTGGGTATTCTCTTCTCTATGGTACTCATTTTGATTTTGGTAGACTAGTTCTTATTAATATTGGTGAGAAGATGACAGAGAATAGGAATGTAGTTTACTTTGCTCGTTTCTGTCAATTAATCTTTTCTATGTGTGTTGATGGGGTTGAGATAGCTGAGGAGGATGTAATTCTCTCATTTAAATTGCATAAGAGAATATTTTCTGATCTCACAAATAAAGATATCAAGAAAGGGAATGTTGGTGACTTGATGCTTCCTGCTTCAGTCCAACAGTTTTTAAATCCACAACCACTACTAAACTCTGAACTTCTTCCATCTACTTCTCAAAAACCAAGGGCTGGGGGTAGGACTAAGCATAGAGCTTTTAAATCTGACAAGGCTGCAACACCTGCAAATGCTGATGATTTACCACACTCAGTTGGTACTTCAAGGAAGAAGAAAAGGGCAAACAGACCTTCTAATGATGAGAATGGGGTTTCTGATGAACCAGAATCTGCTAATGCTAAGAAGAGGAAGCTAGTTGCTGCTTACCTATTTGATGGATTGATTCATGGTTCTACACCAGTTGAAACTCCTGAGGTTGTGATTGAAAATCATTCTGCAAATGCTACTGTGCCTGAAGAAGCCAGAGCAAACACTGATGATAATGCTGCTTTTCCTGATGATTTTCTTGAACCTATATTGGAGATGGATATTGAAACAAAATTGAAGCACATCCTAGTATCAGTGTTTGTGATACTGAGGATGTGGCAGCTGATCAACCCACCCTAGTAATAGATGAGTCACTTGCAACTCAAACAGAGGTTCTCTCTGTTAATAATCAAGTTCCTGAAATGGGTGAAGAGGTTGATCAGGTTATTGAAGCTGCTGTAGAAATGATAGATGAAGCTATAGCAAAGGATATAGTTAAGCCTGTTCCTGAAGAAATAGAGGTTTTTGCCACTGCAAACTCTTAGCATGTTGAAGTTGTTGAAAAGTCTGTTCCTGTAGAAGCAGAGGTTCTTGTCAATCCAAACTCTGAGAATCCTGAAGCTGCACAGCCAAACACTAAGGCTACTGCAGAAAATGTTGCTGAAGAAAATGAAGCTGCAAACTCTGAACATTCTTTTCATGCCAACTCTAACATCAATGCTGAAGTTTCAAACTCTGATGAATCCATACCTTTTCTAAGGGATCCTACAGCTGAGCATATCAAGGAAAATGTCAATGCCACTGAAGCTCATTATAGAGATATGTACTATGCCAACTGGTCAGGGGCAGATTGTATTTTCTCCAAGCAAAGGACTGCTGATTTTATCGCTCAATCTGCCAAGGAGATCACAAATTCTGAGCTTTTATCACATTTTAAGGCTACCATTGTTCAAGTCAAATCATTGCACAATCGCTTTGATGAGACTCACAAGGTAGTTCTTGGATTAAGTAATGATATAGCTCTTAAAGAATTAGCTTTGAAGAAAGACAGAGCTCAGTTTTCATCTTTGATCAAGGATCAAGAAACCATCAAGCAGAGGCTAACAAATGTTGAGAGCAATCAGGCTGAACTATCTACTAAGATAGATTCTATTGCTGCCTCACTGGAGTTGCTGACATCAGTGCTTATTCCTGATGATGTCAAAAAGGGGGAGAGAGTTCCTAAAGACAAATGCAAAAGGACTCCAACCTTGAGATTGAGGGATGATGCAAATGATGGTGGAAGCAAGGAAGCAGAGAGAAGGTCAAAGACTAGTCAAGAGCAAGGGAGACTTAGGTCAAACTCTGCTAGACAGACAAACTCTGAGAGGTTAAACTCTGGTGGTCAATCTTCTTCAAGACTTAAAAGTCTAGTGATTTCATCAAATCCAACTACTGATGAAGAGATTGCTGCTAAACTTTTCATGGAAGAACATGGTGGTGAAGCCACAATGGAAGATATGGACATTGAGATGAAGTTTCTTGCTGAGGAACACCAGAAAAATATTGAAGCTGGTACTTACAAGAAAAAGGCTAAGGCTCCTAGGAAAAAGGAAATGGGAATTTCTATTAAAGAGAATGTGAACTCTCAACAGAGTTTACAATATACAAGGAGGCCTATGATTGCAGAGTCTGATAAAGGAAAAGGTAAACTGGTAGAAGAAGGACAGTTACCAAAGAAGAATTATTCAACCTCTTACGTTGCTCAAGTTGAATCAAGGATAAACAAATCAACCTCTGACATTGCTCAAGTTGTTCAAAAATCAGAAGTTGTGACAACCTCTGATACTACTCAAGTTGTACAGACAAAATTATCTTCACAATTACAAAGGACTTTTGGCAAGCCAGTCACTGTTCAACACTCTTTGATTACGGCAAATATAAATCTTCTCCAAAGCAGAACAGTCATAGGAAAAGAATCATGAGATAAATCTAGGCTTGGATCTCATAGAGAGAAAAGAGTGAACAATAGTCAAATGGATCACACTTCTTTAGCTGAACCTGGTGTTGGAGTAACTCAAGAAAATCTAGATACTCTAGAATCAATCAGTTCAGTTAATATACCATAAAGGGTTGAAGAAGGATTTTCTGTTATACTTCAAATCTGATGGCAGAGTATACAGAGTTAGTGAAGATGATATTGGTTTAAAGATGAAAGAAGAACTGGAATATGTGTTGTATCTATTGAAAGTTAAAAATCAAAGAACTCATCAAGCACCCGAAGTGTTAAGAAGCAGGATGATGAAAGCTAGAATTCTTTCTGGTTTAAAGTCTGTTGGCTCTTACATACCAAGGTACAGAGATTACAATGGAAAGCTTGTTGAGATGCAAAGAAACAGTGCAAGACTCAGAACAGATTTTGGCATAAAAGTGTTGGAATTTAATCTGGAATCAGATAAATCCTTCATAATAAATCTAGGAAATGATATGAGGAAAAACAACATTTATTCACTAAGGGCAGCTATCTACCAGACTGGAGAAAGTGATCCAGAGCTCAAGGAACTGAAAGAAATCATGGTAGATGAGCTAGAAAAGGCTGAAAGAAGACTTCTCATTGATTATCTCAGAACAGTGCCTGATATTGAAGAGATTAAGTAAAATCTGACTGTAAGTTTTTAAAGTTTTCTGTTCTAAGTTAAAGTAAACTCTGATTATATTTAAACACTGCATTTGTTATATGTTTTGACATCATCAATTATCTATTAACTTGTACATCTTTATTATGCACAAGTTGGGGGAGATTGTTAGATATAATTGCTGATGTTTGTTCATCAGTGTTTAAGTATCAGGTACTCATCAGAGTTTACTAGAAGCCAGTCAGAGTTTGATAAAGTCTGACGGGGTGAAGAGTTCATTAACTGTCGGTGCTAATATGAAGATTCTAGAAGCAATATATCTTGAAGATGGAAAGAAGCAAGATATATTGAGACAGTTAAGGAAACGGAACAGAAGACAGAAGCAATTCTAATTTGATATAATTTGTATAGCTAATTTATAGGAATATCAATTAGAGATTGATTGTATGTAGCTGTGTACTATATAAACACAGATAGGTTAACCCTAAAAGGGATGCGTATGCGAATGCGAATACTGAAAACATTATTCTTGTAACCTAGCAGCTCTCTGTGATTCTTTAACATCACTGAGAGAAGAGTTATTTTATATAATTCAGTTATTGATTCATAAACAGTGTTCTTGAGTTTTATTATCATATTTATATTGATTATATATTGTGTAATCGGCCTAACAATTGTCCTTGCAGCTTCAATGAGAGTTCTATTCTTTCTCTCAACTACTCCATTTTGTTGAGGAGTTCTAGGAGCTGAAAATTATTGAGAAATTCCTTTATCTTTGCAAAACTCATAAAATTTTGAATTTCTGAACTCAGTCCCATTATCACTTCTCAAAGTAACTACAGAGGAACCAGTGCTTTGTGCTTCTCTATCAACTCTCTTGATATGCTCTATAATAACTTGAGGTGCTTCATCCTTGGAGAATAGGAATTCCACCCAAGTGTATCTTGAATAATCATCAACCATCACTAGAGCATATTTCTTCTTGGAAAGAGACATTACATTCACAGGGCCAAACAGATCCATGTGAATTAACTGCAGAGGCTTTGAGTTTGTATTGAGCAATTTGTTCTTATGACTTGATCTTTTAATCTTCCCTTTCTGACAAGCTTCACAAGCTCCATCTTGCACAAACTCCAAGGCATGCATATCTCTTATGAGTTCTCTCTTTGTCAGAGAGTTCATTGCCTGAACATTCAAGTGAGACAGTTTCTTGTGCCATAGCCAGAATTCTTCATTTGTGGCCTTAGTGTAGAAACAACAAATTTCTCCCTTGTCTACAGCCTTGAGATTAGCTACAAACAAGCTTCCTTTCTTCACACCAGTTAGAACAACTTCACCACTTCCTCTTTTTGAGATTAGACAATGATCTTCATCAAATTCCACTTTGAAACCCCTGTTGGTGAATTGTCCAATACTCAAGAGGTTATGCTTCAGTCCTTCAACAAATGCTACATCTTCAATAATGACATTTCCAGATTTGACACTGCCATATCCCATGGTATAACCAATGTTGTCATTTCCAAAGGTTACTGATGGGCCAGCCTTTTCCTCAAATTGTGATAGCAGGGCTATATCACCAGTCATGTGACTTGAGCATCCACTGTCCAAGATCCATATGACTCTTTTATTCCTGTTGCCCTGAATTCACAAAGTAACTAAGTTGTTTTTGGTACCCACACTTGGTAGGGTCCAGTTGATTTAGAAACATTTTTGTTAACAATTCTTCTGTCATAAATTGCATTCTTCACAGTAGGAGACTTCACTTTTTCTGTGGCCTTGGAGTTTACACTCTTAGGCTCACATGAAGTTTTCACCCTCTCAACCATGATTGGGGATCCTGTCCTGTGAGTGTGCATATGTGTGTGTGATTCACAAGATTGTGCAGAGTCAAGTTTGTGCTTAAGAGATAAACAATTAGCAATCACAGTCACATAGCATGTCATGCAGTTTGCATTACCACAGAAAAAATCATGATTAGAGTTTATGCTTACAGAATGGTTGCTCAGGTTATCAACTTCAGCAATCTCAGGTTTACTACACTTATGAGTCAAATGATTTACAGATAGACATTTTTGACATTGTTTCCTAGGAGCATTTGGCACATAAGCATAGTTGTTACCCTTATTGACACCTATCTTACCATTTCTGTTTTGTTTCTTTTTCTTAACAACTTCTTTCTTGACTTTAGGACTCTTGACAAGGTTGTCTTTGGTCTCTTTCTGATCAACAGATTTAGGAGAGGAAGAAGTGTCTTTAGCAGCCTCATCTTCTTCAAGAAGTTTTTGTTTGATGATCAATAGTTCTTCATCAAACTCAATAACACTCTTTTTGAAAATGGGCTTTTCAACACTAGACAGAATGGTTGGGGCATTTTTGTTTATAAAAGATTCTTTTCCTTTGCCCTTTGCTTTCTTCCTTCCTTTATCATTCTCATAGTCAAAACCAACACCGACCTTGCAGTCTTCAGTGTGTTCCTTGTGATAGGTTTGAATAAGCTCAGATGAGTTTTTGAAAATTCTTAGCTTTAATTCATTTTCAGCAATTTGCTCTCTAAGAGCTTTTTCTATTTGTTCAGCACAAATTACTTTGTTTTTGAGATACTCAATCTCCTTATTCAAACCATCAAGGCTCACAACCATTAACTCAAGCTTCTCATTCTTTTCTGTAAGCTCAAGATTTTTAGCAGTTAGCCTATCAATTTCTTCATTAGCAACTAACATGCTAGTATGAATATTAAACATCTCAGTACTCATGTCTTCAACAGTCTGCTTATATTGAAAGGAAGTCATATCAAGAGAAGTAAGAATGGGTACCTGACTTGAAGAATCACCATCATCAGAAAATGCCATCAAGGCATAGTTTGAGTACTCTTGTTCTTCTTCTTCATCAGAGTCATCCCAGCATTTTCCCTCAGCAATAAAAGCTTTACCCTGTTGTTTCTTGAGTAGAGCTTCATACTTGGCTTCAAGCTCTAAGTATGTTTTGTCCTTTTTGACCTGTTTAGGTTTCTTGCACTCTGTGGCAAAATGCCCAAGTTCATTGTACTTATAACATCTTATTTTGGACCAATCCACACTCCCAGATTTGTATCCTCCTTTAGCAGCACCAGCAATCCCTTTTCTTTGTTGAAAGAGTTTCAACTACCTTAACCACCAGCATTTCCACTATTGAATTTAGACTTGAATGGTTGCTTCCTCTTAAACCTAATGTTAGGATATCTCCTAGCCATATAAGCAAAAGATTTGTTTTCCATCTTGTCCAGCTCATCTATGCTGTAGAACTCATCCTCCTCAGGCAAATCATAAACAACCTGAGTTTCATCACTAGTGTCATCACTTTCCAGTTCCTCAATCTTGACTTGACTGACTTTTAGAGATTCCATTCTTTGACCTAGATTGTCAGCAATAAGGGCACAAGAGGTATTGGCCATTAATCCTTGCATTGCTTAAATAGATCTCTTCTGAAACAGCTCTAGCTCATGTCTTCAAAACACCATACAACACATCAAAACCAATCTTTGTTAGATCTCTTTCTTTAAGGGAAGAGATTCTTGGTTCCAAGTGATCTGGAAGAGTTAGTAAGAACTTCATGTTGAGCTCTTTTGTCTCATAGTGTTTGTCATAGAGTTTGAGTTCATTTATCAGCTTGTTGAACCTCTCAAACACTTCTGTGATTCCCTCATTTGGTTGAGCCATGAATGCTTCATACTGTGAGACCAGAATTTGTTTTTTGTTCTTCCTTACCTCAGGAGTTCCTTCATATAACACTTCTATGAGATCCCACATTTTCTTTGCACTACTATAGTGAGCAACAGTGCCATACATGTTGAAATCCATAGATTCACAGATGATAAGTTGGAGATGTCCATTCAGTGTTATTTTCTCCTTTTCAGGATCAGTGTATTTTGAGGGGTCTTTAGGAACATGCCTTGTTGGTATTATCTCCGTGCCTACTGTTGTTTCAGAAATCTCAATCATTGGAATAAAGGGACCATGCTTTAGAATGTCTAAATACATGGGATTGGAAGCTTTGATGAAAAGTAACATCTTCTTCTTCCATAAGCTGTAGTGCTCCTTGTTGAAGGGAGGAATCTTGATACTGCTTAGTTTCTGTGAACTCATTCTTCATCTTTTCCTGTTTGTACGTTAACAGCCTACGCTTTGATACCACTTGTTAGAAATGAATACCACTAGAAACTAGACAGAGGGGGGTGAATGGATAGTTTGATGTTTTTCGATTCTCGAAACACAAGATAAACTGTATATGATTATGCTATGTAATATGCGGAATATAAACAACACACACAATCACTTTAATCTACTTTGTATTGAGTAAATTAAATACTACAGCTTTCCGGAAATTCACAACAGAATTTCTGGCTTCTAAACAAGAACAGTCTGTAACTTGTTTTTGCTTACAGAGAAAAGAGTGCTTAAGATAAAACTATGTGTATCTCTCTTACAGCTTTCAGTGGTGTGTGCTCGATATATATTCACCTATACAAACTAGGCACACCACTAATTACTCAGTTACCCCTAGCTAAAAGTCCAACTTGTCCTTCCATAAGAGGTTACCTGTGTCAGGAAGGACCACCTGCTTTTCGGAGTCTTTCCCGTTTCTGTAGCTGCTTGTCTCTTATCTTTCTCTCCAAGTTTAGCTGTAGATTTGCCATCTGTTCTTTGGACCAGCTTGCCAGAACAAATGCTTTAGTATTTGTCTCTTTTGATTCTTGATTTTGTACCTTAATTTGTCTTGTTGTAAACGGCTAAGTGTTGATATCGTGAACTGCACTTCATTCCAGACTATGCGATGTCACCTGTGAAGACTACACGATATGGCCTTTAAAGACTTTGCGACATAGTTCATTTGAGGACTTCGCGATCTAGTCTTTTTTAGGACTATGCGACATAAGCCATTTGAGGACTATGCGACATAAGTCATTTGAGGACTATGCGACATAAGTCATTTGGGGACTATGCGACATAAGTCATTTGGGGACTTCACGATCTAGGCATCTTTGACTTTGCTGACTTCAACACTTCACGACATGAGTCTTGAGGACTTCACGACATAGTACAAAATGGACTATGCGATCCAGCACTTCTCGACATGGATATTGGTGACTTCACGACATAGCTTTATTCTGACTTTGCTATATAATGCCTTAGACAAATTTCTGAAACTTATTTCTTCAGGGCCTTATTCATCTCTATCGTGCTGCATGAACAATTCTGAACTTCTACCAGGACAATTATTTAATGGCCTATATACATTCTAGTTGCAAGAAGCTTACTAAGCTCATTATAATTCTGAGCATACATGATCAAGCTGATGTTCATGAGAACAACACAAGTACATAGAGAGACCTATACTATATCCCAGTGATAGAATTCACTAGGTCATGTAGTGTGACATAGTCACATAGCTTAGGCTTGTTAATGGTGGCATTCAGACATGTGTTGAGCCTAACACCTTTTATATTTGTTCTCACTAAAATCTCTCTTTTTCAAAAATATCATGTGCAACCCTTACTTATTTATTTTATTAAAACCCATTTTAATAATTTTAATTATTTATAAAAGTTTACCTATTTTAACATGCCAACGTATTTTTTTAATAAACACAATTAATTTAATTAAAACACTTCTAAAAATATCATGGGCATCTACTTTTTTTTTAATTAAAACATGTTAGCTTTTATATTTGTCATTATTATCAATATTATTTTAATAAATAATATAATAATATTAATAATTCCCCATCTGTATTCTTTATTCATTTTTTCTATGTACCAATTAAGATTTAAGTTTCTCATTTTATAATTTATCATATTCATTTTTATTCTTTGTTTAATATTTTCTGTTTTCATTAATTTTATTAATTTGTCATTTTCTAATCTCTTTTGATAGCTCGTGCCGGGTTGTAGGCTAGTGTATATATATATATATATATATATATATATATATATATATATATATATATATAGGGAATTGGTCCACAGCCACGGGTGGCTGTGAATTGACCACCAGCCACCAACCGCAATGCATCATAGTGGCTGTGATTTGTTTATGTCAGATGTGAGGCATGCACTTTCTAACCCCAGCGATATGTAGAAGCCAAGTGTGCAAACGTATACCACATTTTTTAAGTCAACATATATAGAGAAAACGTTCAGTAAGATGCATAAGACATCAAATAAGGTTATGAGAGGTTTAGGCTTTGAAGGGTTGCAATTTAACATTGATTTAAGTGTATAAACTGATTTAAGTGTACTACTCCTAAGGGGCTTATATCTTGATTATTTATTGAGTGGTAGGCTTCAACTTAGTGCTAAGAGTACATTTTTTTTTGTTTTAAATTTTGTAAGTTATCAAAATATAGAATTTAGATTTAAAAAAATGAAAGTAACAATATTCGCACAATCTAAACATCAAAAGTTCCAAAGGTTTAGGCATGATAAACCAGAAGATGAAAATGTCATGACACAGTGATGAAAACTGGAAGAAGTTTCTGAACAGAGGCTGGAAGTTGCTATTGCACCAACAACAAGGTATATTAAATCCAGAGCGTAACAAATGACACAATATCCAGCAGCCATGGCAAAGCCTGTGCACGAAAGAGACATTTAGTCAATTTTGCAAGCATTTGGGAAATAAGAAATTAGAGCGAAAGTGTAATATAAATATCTGAGCACAACCATTGTTTTGCACCGAAAGAAGTCAATAAAAGCATGCCTTTAAATATATAACAGAAGATTGTTATTTTTGTCTACAATAAAATGGGCAGCCTATTCTCTAAAACCATAATGTAAGCTTACTCTTTGTAAAAGCAATGCAATTTTTTTGTTTAGTTACCCCAATAAGTTGCAATGTTTACAGTATTGAATCCCCGCCACTTTGCACTCCATCTCCAGAAATGCCATTGTCCTGGTCTGAATATCACAATGTCAGAGCTGCAAGAAATGTGTAGGAAGCTGGGCTTCATTTCCTAATGTGGTAATGTCGTTTAAAACAATAACAATGGGGAACAAAACGACAACAGGATAAATATAGAGCTGTAGTTATAGATCAATATGAACATTGCAGATATAAGTTGTGTAGCAACAACCTGTGAGACTCTGTTGCTATTATGTATTTATATTTCAGTTTATTGAAATCACTCATTTTTTGTCATGTGGGACTGTTGTGGCTCATGTAGTAGAAGAAAAAGGAGAAGGATATAGTGTCACACCGGTGGTAGTGTGGGATCCTTGAATATTGCCGAAGACCTCTTTGTAAACAATGTTTTTGATAAGAGCATGGTCCTTGATGTTACTATCAGCATTGACCACAATCAAGCCTTCTCGATCAGTGACTCTTGATAATGCCACATATACTTGTCTATGAGTGAAAACCTGACCAGGCAGATACAAGCCAACACGCTTCAACGATTGGCCCTGACTTTTATTAATTGTCATCGCGAAATAGGTTGTCACTGGGAGCTGACGCCTATTAAGTTTGAATGGCCATTTCGAATCTTTGGGTGACATTATTATTCGTGGAATAGTAATATTATGACGAATATTTTTTCCAGAGATGATGTCACCTCGAATAGACCATTTACCCAAAGGGGTGACTATTAATCTCGTGCCATTAGACAGACCCTCAGATTGATTTAAATTTCTGAGTAGCATGATGGGGGTCCCTTCCTTAAGCTTGATATCATGATTTGGGATGCCGCTAAATTGCAATGTATGCAAAAACTCGGGTGGATACAAGAGATCATCATCATCCGTTTTAATGCTTGCCTTGCACACGCTATCAGAGCTTAGATATGATCTTCCCTTTCCCGGTATCATGTTCATGAGGTAGCCATTCAGTTTGTTGACCGTTTCATTTTATGGTGTTAATATAGCTCGCTCCTTTAAGTAAGCAGGATTTTTGTAATTTTCCAGCAACGAAGGGTAGACGGCATTGACAATTTCTTTAATTGGTTCTTCATTTGGTGGTTTGCATATATCAGGGGGAATTCTGATCAATTCTTGTTCTGCATCATCATACATTCATCATACATTGAACCATCCCCGATTTGCAACAACCATTTATCAAACAATGCTATGCTCTCAACCTCTACCTCACATATTCCTTCCTTCTGAAGCCTCATATTCTGTTTTAACTCATAAATTTCGAAGTAAGGCCAAAGGTAGGATAAGTTAAGGGAGGCATCAATAATATCTGATTGAGATCCTTGTGGGATAACTGGAAGAATCTAGCAAAAGTCACCACAAAATACCACCGTGATACCCCCAAAGGGCCTGGAACGACTATCCTCGTACCGTGTGCTCAGTATATCTCTCAAGGCTTTGTCAAGAGCTTCAAAACAGTATTTGTTAGTCATCGGTGCCTAATCCCAAATAATGAGAGAAGTTTTCTGCAGAAGTTTGGCTAAATTTTTTTTTTTTGTGAGATCACCCACTATCAAAAGATCTACTTTAGATTCTGTTGGTATGTTGTACTCTCTATCATCCCTAGTTCTGTTTGCAGGCAAGCGCAAGTGGAAGGTAGTATCTGGTTGTTCTTCGAACATATCCCTTGCCTTTCTTTAAAATTTCACCAAATTTTTGTGCTCGTCTAACATCTGTCCCAAACCCTGGACAATACTCTAGTCAATAGCTGGATCTTTTTCTGGACTTTTAAGTGTGTTCATTCTATTTCTGATCTCATGATCCGTGTCGTATATATAGAGCTGCGCAAATAGAGGTTTTTTCCCTACTGGTGGGAGCAATGAGCTTGTGTTGTGGTAAATCTGGCCACTTGTACGAAACACAAAAGGTCCCTTTCTTTTGTTGATTAGTTTGTCCACCTGAGCTCCCAGTGATGCTATAGCAAACAAAGAGTTTTAAGTCTTTAAATTCCACTGGAAATTACGGCCTAGTTGGACAGAACTCGGACCTAGCAGATGCTTGAGTAAAGGAGGAGGTTCATTTAATATGGGAAGTTTTACACGCCCTTCCATACATTAGAAGGTGAACTGTGGGTTGGAAGTCTATTTGTTTCTTTGAATCCGTTCCTCGTACCATAACATGGTACCACAATGCACGCATGTATGTGTAGGGGGACTGAAATACGAAGGAAATGTGCGTGCAACTGCAAAGAGTGAAAGTTGGGAAAATATGTCAGCAATAAGCAATATTACCTATTTTACGAAGGAAATGTGCGTGCAACTGCAAAGAGTGGTTATGGCATTTGAGATTCGGTCATCTTGGATTCTCTGGCTTGAAATTATTGTCAAAGACAAAGATGATGGACGGCTTGCCAGAAATCAATGAACCAGAAAATTTGTGTGAAGCATGTGTTAAGGGGAAGCAACATAGACAAAGTTTTCCCGTTGGAAAATCATGGAGAGCCAGGAGGCCATTGGAAATTGTTCACACAGATATTGCTGGTCCATTTGATATTCCATCACTTGGAGGCAACAGGTATTACCTAACATTTATTGATGATTTTAGCAGGAAAAGTTGGGTGTATATCCTCAAAGAAAAAGCGGAGGCTCTTGATAAATTCAAGGAGTTCAAAGCTTTGGCAGAAAAACAAAGTGGTCATTATTTGAAGGTACTCTGATCAGACAGAGGAGGCGAGTATACTTCAAATTTGTTTAAAAGCTTATGCAGAGCACATGGAATTAATCATCAGTTCACAACGGCATATACTTCTCAACAAAATGGCGTTGCAGAGAGGAAGAATTGCAGTATTCTAGACATGGCAAGGAGTGCGGTGAAAGCAAAGCACTTGGCATTCCATTTATACTTGCAAGATTTATCATGTTATTTATCACAACTATTATGAGCTAAAACCTAACTTGAAGTGGGTTAGAGCAAACTCTACAAGTGTAAAGTCTGACAATGTTAGTTAAACTCTGTTGATAGTGATTCCGCTGCAAAAGCTAACAATGTTAAGAAAGCCAAAGGATCCAAGCAAGTTTGGATCCTTAAATCTAACACATAGTGATTGTTTGTGATTGCAGGGCATAAAAGAGAGCACTCTTATCTTGGACAGTGGATGCTCAGGACATATGACTGGAAATAAAGCCCTGCTATCAGACTATGAGGAGAAGGCTGGCCCAAAAGTTTCCTATGGAGATGGCAACATAGGATGTACTCTGGGATATGGCAATATCAATCTTGGAAGTGTCATCATCAAAAATGTAGCTCTAGTCTCAGGACTCAAGCATGATCTGCTTTCTGTGAGTCAAATCTGTGACAGAGGATACCATGTAGATTTTCATACTGAACATTGTGAAGTTATCAGCAAATCTACAGGGAAAGTTGTTCTAGTTGGACACAGGCACAATAACATCTATGAAGCAAGTTTGGTAACAAACTCTGAAGGAAAAATTGTGTGTCTATCTGCACGAATGTCAAATGAAGAGAGTTGGAATTGGCATAAGAAGCTCTCTCATCTAAACTTGAACAACATCAATGAGCTGATTCAAAAAGATCTTGTAAGGGGACTTCCTAAGTCAATACTCAGCTTAGATGGCCTGTGTGATTCTTGTCAAAAGGCCAAGCAAAGGAAGTCATCTTTCAAGAGTAAATATTAATCTTCAGTTGTGGAACCTTATCATCTTCTACATGTTGATCTTTTTGGTCTAGTAAATATAATGTCTCTGGGTAGAAAGAAATATGCTCTAGTTATTGTTGATGAGTACAGTAGGTACACATGGGTGTATTTCTTAGCAAAGAAAGATGAAACTGCCTCAATACTAATGGAACATGTAAAGCTACTAGACAAAGGATCAGAGTACAAAGTGAAAATTATAAGAAGTGATAATGGTACTGAATTCAGAAATTCAGTTATGGAAGCTTTCTGCAAGGAAAGAGGAGTGAAGCAAGAATTTTCTGCACCTGGAACTCCACAGCAAAATGGTGTAGTTGAAAGAAAGAACAGAACTCTAATCGAAGCTGCCAGAACAATGCTTGATGAAGCAAAATTGCCAACTTATTTCTGGGCAGAAGCTGTTCAAACTGCTTGTTTTACTCAAAATGCAACACTGATCAACAAGCATATGAAAACACCATATGAGATGGTGAAAAATAAGAAGCCAAATTTGAAGTATTTTCATATTTTTGGATGTAAGTGCTTTGTGTTGAAAACTCATCCTGAACAGTTGACCAAGTTTGACTTAAAAGCCGATGAAGGAATTTTTGTTGGATACCCACTATCAACTAAAGCTTTCAGAGTCTACAATCTGAGAACTAAAGTGATCATGGAATCTATACATGTGTCATTTGATGACAAGAAAATATCTGGAATAGAAGATGAAGAATATAATGATCAACTTCGCTTTGAAAATGAAGATCTAAACTCTGATGACGTAAACTCTGATGAAGCAAATCCAACAAACTCTGACGAAGCATACTCTGATCCTCTACTGGTAAACTCTGAAGAATTTTCTCTGACAGAACAAAATAGAGAACCATTTGAGGGGGAGCGTGAAGAAACTTCAGAAACTTCTCAAAGTGATGACTCAAATTCTGAAAGAGAGTCAAATGAAGAATCCAACAGAAACTCTGAGTCAAACTCTGAAAGTTCATATACTGAACAGTCCAATTCAGGGGGAGCCTCAGAGAATGCCAATGGTCGAGAAGAAAATCAGGAGAGCATGGATCAAGGGGGAGGATCTAATAATGAAAATAGAAGCCAATTACCAACAACAAGAAGGTGGACACAAGCCCATACACCTGATTTGATAATTGGAGATCCAGAAGCTAGTGTAAGAACTAGAAGTGCTACAAATAATGAATGTCTGTTTCATGCATTCTTATCTCAAACAGAACCCAAGAAAGTGGAAGAAGCTCTTCAAGATGCTAACTGGATAACAGCAATGCAAGAGGAGTTAAATGAATTTGAGAGGAATGAAGTCTGGACACTTGTACCAAGACCAAAGAACAGATCTATTGTTGGTACAAAGTGGGTTTTCAGAAACAAAACAGACAATGATGGAGTGATTACAAGGAATAAGGCTAGACTTGTGGCAAAAGGCTATTCACAGCAAGAAGGAATTGACTATGATGAAACCTTTGCTCCAGTTGCAAGATTGGAGGCAATAAGGATTTTTCTGGCCTATGCTGCTCACAAAAAGTTTAAAGTCTTTCAGATGGATGTGAAAAGTGCTTTTCTCAATGGGAAACTTGAAGAAGAAGTGTTTGTTGAACAACCACCAGGGTTTGTAGATCCCAAACATCCAGATTATGTCTACAGGCTTGATAAGGCATTATATGGACTAAAGCAGGCACCAAGAGCATGGTATGAAACTCTGGCTCAATTTCTTTTAGAAAGTGGGTTCACTAGAGGTACAATTGACAAAACCTTGTTCTATTTTAATTCTGGTGATGATTTGCTGTTAGTTCAAATCTATGTGGATGACATAATTTTTGGGTCTACTAATGACAAACTCTGTAAGAAATTTGCCAAGCTTATGCAGTCAAGGTATCAAATGAGCATGATGGGTGAGCTTAGTTATTTTCTAGGCTTACAGGTCAAACAAACAGATGATGGGATTTTCATCAATCAGGCAAAATATACCAGAAATCTTCTCAAGAAATTTGGTATGCTTGATAGCTCATCTGCTACAACTCCCATGGCTACTGCAACAAAGCTAGACAAAGACACAGGAGCCTCAGTAGATATGACAAACTATAGAGGGATGATAGGGTCTCTTCTTTATCTCACAGCAGGTAGACCTGATATCATGTATGCAACATGTCTTTGTGCAAGATTTCAAGCAGACCCCAGAGAGCCACATCTAACAGCTGTGAAGAGGATTTTCAAATATCTCAAAGGAACCATAACTCTTGGTTTGTGGTATCCTAGAGAATCATAGTTTAAATTAATTGGTTACTCTGATGCAGATTTTGCAGGCTGTAAGATAGACAGAAAAAGTACAAGTGGGAGCTGTCAATTTTTTAGGTGACAGATTAGTTTCTTGGTACAGCAAGAAACAGAAATCAATTTCCACATCCACAGCAGAAGCAGAGTATATAGCTGCTGGTAGCTGTTGTGCACGGATCTTATGGATGAAGAATCAATTGCTGGACTATGGATTAAGGTACTCTAAAATACCTATTTACTGTGATAATCAAAGTGTCATTGCTATGACAGGTAATCCAGTACAGCATTCCATGACCAAGCACATCAGCATAAGGTATCATTTTATCAGGGAACATGTGGAAGAAGGACACATTGAGCTTCATTTTGTGTCTACAGACCAACAGCTTGCAGATATCTTCACCAAACCTTTGAGTGAAGCTACCTTTACAAGACTGATAAATGAACTTGGAATGGTCTCTGGTTTTGACTAGAGATACTGGTTAGACTCAAAATCTATACATGTTTGATTTTATGCTCATGATTCTTTGCATGTGTTAACTGTTATTTGTACCAGCATGTTAAACTCTGATAGTAAACTCTGTTAGTTATACTCTGTCAGTCATACTCTGTCGGTTAAATTCTGATGTTATACTCTGATTGTGATATTGTCTGAAACATATTGACCGATGAAGAAAGCTGTATGAAGCATGATTTTCAGTAAGTAATCATGAATCCTACTAAGTATTATAAATTCTGATTACAAAATGTGTAGAAATTTTACACAGCATAATACTGTCTCTATATTTATAGCATCTCTTAGTTTATTGATCCTATACACTGAGTCTGTATTAGTTGTTTGCACTTTCTCTCATAAATTAATTGTATTAACTGATGAAAAGTCTAAACTCTGATAATTAATTACAAATATTTCACCCTCAGATCAAAAGATGCCAAAAAGAGCACAAATTCCTTTGAGATCATGTTGTGCCTAGGAAGATCCAGGAACTTATTGTATGAAATAAGGGCTAAAATCTTTGATTTTTGGTGACTAGTGCCAACCACTGATTACTGGAAAAATAAATAAAATTAAATAAAAATTAAATAAAGGGGGTGAAAATAAAAGATATATCCAAATGAAAGGATATCAGAATACAGAGTTTAGATATAAAAATCAGTTTTTCTTTTAAATGAGAGTTTGGGCAACCAGTTGTTACTGCTTTAGTTTGTGGATTTTATGCACTTTGAGATGGTCTAAATATTCATATTCAGTAAACTCTGCTAATTCACACACAAATACTCACACCTGTACAGTTTGTGAAAAGAGTTTATTTATAAAGGAGGATAATTGGTAAAAGCTGATGAGTTGTGTACTCTACGCTGAGGTAATTTTATTTTAATCTCTGATGATTAAAAGAAATTATTTGTTTCAGACAGTTAACAATTTTGAGAAAACATTCTCGAAAATAAAAGAGTATGATTGGTAACGGTTTTAATTTGTATTAAACAGAGGAGAGAGATTGATTGTCTAGAAAAGTGTACAGGGCAATAATAATTGCTGTTTTTACTGCGCATGCGCATTGGAAACTGTCAATTATTTGCTGTCAGTCATTGCATGTGTGCCACGTGTCCCACTCACACGATTAACGGAGTACGCCAGTTGTGTATTAATGATTAAAAACTGTTCAGTTTTTAATTTTAATTTTCATATTTATACAATACACACACTTACGTTTAAACCTTTCACATCTTACTCCAATTCACATCTATTCACACACACATATTCACAAACACTTTTCTACTTTCAAACTCTTTCGAGCTTTTGCATCTGATTCTTTGTTATTCTTTCAAATCTTTCTAATGGCGACTACAGCGTTTGTTTCTTCTGGGTTAGAGTTTGTTCCTAACAATTATTCTGCTCCTTTGAGTAATGAGAACGCACCGGAGGTGTTTCATTTGTTGCAAAACTTTCTTGCTCAATCTGATATTGGGCATGCACTGGTGGAACCAGCAAAGTTATCTAGTTCTCAAATCAAAGCCTTCTGGGAGACAGGCGTATATGATGGAGGTGAATCAGGCACTCCTTCAATTATCTTTGAATTTGCTGAACAAGAGTATGTGGTTACACCAACCACTGTTAGAGATGCTCTTGGGTGTGAAGATTTCAATGCGTTCACCATTTCTGTTGGTGACTCTAATCTCCAACGTATGATGAGGGAGATTGGTTACTCTGGGCCTTTGGCAAGGACAGGTAATCTGAAGCGACCATTCTTGAGAAAGGAGTGGAGTTTCTTTTTCGACTGTATTACAAGAGCATTTGGAAAGAAGTGTACAAATTGGGATGCTATTCCAATCGATAGTCTATAAATTGGGTATTCTCTTCTCTATGGTACTCATTTTGATTTTGGTAGACTAGTTCTTATTAATATTGGTGAGAAGATGACAGAGAATAGGAATGTAGTTTACTTTGCTCGTTTCTGTCAATTAATCTTTTCTATGTGTGTTGATGGGGTTGAGATAGCTGAGGAGGATGTAATTCTCTCATTTAAATTGCATAAGAGAATATTTTCTGATCTCACAAATAAAGATATCAAGAAAGGGAATGTTGGTGACTTGATGCTTCCTGCTTCAGTCCAACAGTTTTTAAATCCACAACCACTACTAAACTCTGAACTTCTTCCATCTACTTCTCAAAAACCAAGGGCTGGGGGTAGGACTAAGCATAGAGCTTTTAAATCTGACAAGGCTGCAACACCTGCAAATGCTGATGATTTACCACACTCAGTTGGTACTTCAAGGAAGAAGAAAAGGGCAAACAGACCTTCTAATGATGAGAATGGGGTTTCTGATGAACCAGAATCTGCTAATGCTAAGAAGAGGAAGCTAGTTGCTGCTTACCTATTTGATGGATTGATTCATGGTTCTACACCAGTTGAAACTCCTGAGGTTGTGATTGAAAATCATTCTGCAAATGCTACTGTGCCTGAAGAAGCCAGAGCAAACACTGATGATAATGCTGCTTTTCCTGATGATTTTCTTGAACCTATATTGGAGATGGATATTGAAACAAAATTGAAGCACATCCTAGTATCAGTGTTTGTGATACTGAGGATGTGGCAGCTGATCAACCCACCCTAGTAATAGATGAGTCACTTGCAACTCAAACAGAGGTTCTCTCTGTTAATAATCAAGTTCCTGAAATGGGTGAAGAGGTTGATCAGGTTATTGAAGCTGCTGTAGAAATGATAGATGAAGCTATAGCAAAGGATATAGTTAAGCCTGTTCCTGAAGAAATAGAGGTTTTTGCCACTGCAAACTCTTAGCATGTTGAAGTTGTTGAAAAGTCTGTTCCTGTAGAAGCAGAGGTTCTTGTCAATCCAAACTCTGAGAATCCTGAAGCTGCACAGCCAAACACTAAGGCTACTGCAGAAAATGTTGCTGAAGAAAATGAAGCTGCAAACTCTGAACATTCTTTTCATGCCAACTCTAACATCAATGCTGAAGTTTCAAACTCTGATGAATCCATACCTTTTCTAAGGGATCCTACAGCTGAGCATATCAAGGAAAATGTCAATGCCACTGAAGCTCATTATAGAGATATGTACTATGCCAACTGGTCAGGGGCAGATTGTATTTTCTCCAAGCAAAGGACTGCTGATTTTATCGCTCAATCTGCCAAGGAGATCACAAATTCTGAGCTTTTATCACATTTTAAGGCTACCATTGTTCAAGTCAAATCATTGCACAATCGCTTTGATGAGACTCACAAGGTAGTTCTTGGATTAAGTAATGATATAGCTCTTAAAGAATTAGCTTTGAAGAAAGACAGAGCTCAGTTTTCATCTTTGATCAAGGATCAAGAAACCATCAAGCAGAGGCTAACAAATGTTGAGAGCAATCAGGCTGAACTATCTACTAAGATAGATTCTATTGCTGCCTCACTGGAGTTGCTGACATCAGTGCTTATTCCTGATGATGTCAAAAAGGGGGAGAGAGTTCCTAAAGACAAATGCAAAAGGACTCCAACCTTGAGATTGAGGGATGATGCAAATGATGGTGGAAGCAAGGAAGCAGAGAGAAGGTCAAAGACTAGTCAAGAGCAAGGGAGACTTAGGTCAAACTCTGCTAGACAGACAAACTCTGAGAGGTTAAACTCTGGTGGTCAATCTTCTTCAAGACTTAAAAGTCTAGTGATTTCATCAAATCCAACTACTGATGAAGAGATTGCTGCTAAACTTTTCATGGAAGAACATGGTGGTGAAGCCACAATGGAAGATATGGACATTGAGATGAAGTTTCTTGCTGAGGAACACCAGAAAAATATTGAAGCTGGTACTTACAAGAAAAAGGCTAAGGCTCCTAGGAAAAAGGAAATGGGAATTTCTATTAAAGAGAATGTGAACTCTCAACAGAGTTTACAATATACAAGGAGGCCTATGATTGCAGAGTCTGATAAAGGAAAAGGTAAACTGGTAGAAGAAGGACAGTTACCAAAGAAGAATTATTCAACCTCTTACGTTGCTCAAGTTGAATCAAGGATAAACAAATCAACCTCTGACATTGCTCAAGTTGTTCAAAAATCAGAAGTTGTGACAACCTCTGATACTACTCAAGTTGTACAGACAAAATTATCTTCACAATTACAAAGGACTTTTGGCAAGCCAGTCACTGTTCAACACTCTTTGATTACGGCAAATATAAATCTTCTCCAAAGCAGAACAGTCATAGGAAAAGAATCATGAGATAAATCTAGGCTTGGATCTCATAGAGAGAAAAGAGTGAACAATAGTCAAATGGATCACACTTCTTTAGCTGAACCTGGTGTTGGAGTAACTCAAGAAAATCTAGATACTCTAGAATCAATCAGTTCAGTTAATATACCATAAAGGGTTGAAGAAGGATTTTCTGTTATACTTCAAATCTGATGGCAGAGTATACAGAGTTAGTGAAGATGATATTGGTTTAAAGATGAAAGAAGAACTGGAATATGTGTTGTATCTATTGAAAGTTAAAAATCAAAGAACTCATCAAGCACCCGAAGTGTTAAGAAGCAGGATGATGAAAGCTAGAATTCTTTCTGGTTTAAAGTCTGTTGGCTCTTACATACCAAGGTACAGAGATTACAATGGAAAGCTTGTTGAGATGCAAAGAAACAGTGCAAGACTCAGAACAGATTTTGGCATAAAAGTGTTGGAATTTAATCTGGAATCAGATAAATCCTTCATAATAAATCTAGGAAATGATATGAGGAAAAACAACATTTATTCACTAAGGGCAGCTATCTACCAGACTGGAGAAAGTGATCCAGAGCTCAAGGAACTGAAAGAAATCATGGTAGATGAGCTAGAAAAGGCTGAAAGAAGACTTCTCATTGATTATCTCAGAACAGTGCCTGATATTGAAGAGATTAAGTAAAATCTGACTGTAAGTTTTTAAAGTTTTCTGTTCTAAGTTAAAGTAAACTCTGATTATATTTAAACACTGCATTTGTTATATGTTTTGACATCATCAATTATCTATTAACTTGTACATCTTTATTATGCACAAGTTGGGGGAGATTGTTAGATATAATTGCTGATGTTTGTTCATCAGTGTTTAAGTATCAGGTACTCATCAGAGTTTACTAGAAGCCAGTCAGAGTTTGATAAAGTCTGACGGGGTGAAGAGTTCATTAACTGTCGGTGCTAATATGAAGATTCTAGAAGCAATATATCTTGAAGATGGAAAGAAGCAAGATATATTGAGACAGTTAAGGAAACGGAACAGAAGACAGAAGCAATTCTAATTTGATATAATTTGTATAGCTAATTTATAGGAATATCAATTAGAGATTGATTGTATGTAGCTGTGTACTATATAAACACAGATAGGTTAACCCTAAAAGGGATGCGTATGCGAATGCGAATACTGAAAACATTATTCTTGTAACCTAGCAGCTCTCTGTGATTCTTTAACATCACTGAGAGAAGAGTTATTTTATATAATTCAGTTATTGATTCATAAACAGTGTTCTTGAGTTTTATTATCATATTTATATTGATTATATATTGTGTAATCGGCCTAACAATTGTCCTTGCAGCTTCAATGAGAGTTCTATTCTTTCTCTCAACTACTCCATTTTGTTGAGGAGTTCTAGGAGCTGAAAATTATTGAGAAATTCCTTTATCTTTGCAAAACTCATAAAATTTTGAATTTCTGAACTCAGTCCCATTATCACTTCTCAAAGTAACTACAGAGGAACCAGTGCTTTGTGCTTCTCTATCAACTCTCTTGATATGCTCTATAATAACTTGAGGTGCTTCATCCTTGGAGAATAGGAATTCCACCCAAGTGTATCTTGAATAATCATCAACCATCACTAGAGCATATTTCTTCTTGGAAAGAGACATTACATTCACAGGGCCAAACAGATCCATGTGAATTAACTGCAGAGGCTTTGAGTTTGTATTGAGCAATTTGTTCTTATGACTTGATCTTTTAATCTTCCCTTTCTGACAAGCTTCACAAGCTCCATCTTGCACAAACTCCAAGGCATGCATATCTCTTATGAGTTCTCTCTTTGTCAGAGAGTTCATTGCCTGAACATTCAAGTGAGACAGTTTCTTGTGCCATAGCCAGAATTCTTCATTTGTGGCCTTAGTGTAGAAACAACAAATTTCTCCCTTGTCTACAGCCTTGAGATTAGCTACAAACAAGCTTCCTTTCTTCACACCAGTTAGAACAACTTCACCACTTCCTCTTTTTGAGATTAGACAATGATCTTCATCAAATTCCACTTTGAAACCCCTGTTGGTGAATTGTCCAATACTCAAGAGGTTATGCTTCAGTCCTTCAACAAATGCTACATCTTCAATAATGACATTTCCAGATTTGACACTGCCATATCCCATGGTATAACCAATGTTGTCATTTCCAAAGGTTACTGATGGGCCAGCCTTTTCCTCAAATTGTGATAGCAGGGCTATATCACCAGTCATGTGACTTGAGCATCCACTGTCCAAGATCCATATGACTCTTTTATTCCTGTTGCCCTGAATTCACAAAGTAACTAAGTTGTTTTTGGTACCCACACTTGGTAGGGTCCAGTTGATTTAGAAACATTTTTGTTAACAATTCTTCTGTCATAAATTGCATTCTTCACAGTAGGAGACTTCACTTTTTCTGTGGCCTTGGAGTTTACACTCTTAGGCTCACATGAAGTTTTCACCCTCTCAACCATGATTGGGGATCCTGTCCTGTGAGTGTGCATATGTGTGTGTGATTCACAAGATTGTGCAGAGTCAAGTTTGTGCTTAAGAGATAAACAATTAGCAATCACAGTCACATAGCATGTCATGCAGTTTGCATTACCACAGAAAAAATCATGATTAGAGTTTATGCTTACAGAATGGTTGCTCAGGTTATCAACTTCAGCAATCTCAGGTTTACTACACTTATGAGTCAAATGATTTACAGATAGACATTTTTGACATTGTTTCCTAGGAGCATTTGGCACATAAGCATAGTTGTTACCCTTATTGACACCTATCTTACCATTTCTGTTTTGTTTCTTTTTCTTAACAACTTCTTTCTTGACTTTAGGACTCTTGACAAGGTTGTCTTTGGTCTCTTTCTGATCAACAGATTTAGGAGAGGAAGAAGTGTCTTTAGCAGCCTCATCTTCTTCAAGAAGTTTTTGTTTGATGATCAATAGTTCTTCATCAAACTCAATAACACTCTTTTTGAAAATGGGCTTTTCAACACTAGACAGAATGGTTGGGGCATTTTTGTTTATAAAAGATTCTTTTCCTTTGCCCTTTGCTTTCTTCCTTCCTTTATCATTCTCATAGTCAAAACCAACACCGACCTTGCAGTCTTCAGTGTGTTCCTTGTGATAGGTTTGAATAAGCTCAGATGAGTTTTTGAAAATTCTTAGCTTTAATTCATTTTCAGCAATTTGCTCTCTAAGAGCTTTTTCTATTTGTTCAGCACAAATTACTTTGTTTTTGAGATACTCAATCTCCTTATTCAAACCATCAAGGCTCACAACCATTAACTCAAGCTTCTCATTCTTTTCTGTAAGCTCAAGATTTTTAGCAGTTAGCCTATCAATTTCTTCATTAGCAACTAACATGCTAGTATGAATATTAAACATCTCAGTACTCATGTCTTCAACAGTCTGCTTATATTGAAAGGAAGTCATATCAAGAGAAGTAAGAATGGGTACCTGACTTGAAGAATCACCATCATCAGAAAATGCCATCAAGGCATAGTTTGAGTACTCTTGTTCTTCTTCTTCATCAGAGTCATCCCAGCATTTTCCCTCAGCAATAAAAGCTTTACCCTGTTGTTTCTTGAGTAGAGCTTCATACTTGGCTTCAAGCTCTAAGTATGTTTTGTCCTTTTTGACCTGTTTAGGTTTCTTGCACTCTGTGGCAAAATGCCCAAGTTCATTGTACTTATAACATCTTATTTTGGACCAATCCACACTCCCAGATTTGTATCCTCCTTTAGCAGCACCAGCAATCCCTTTTCTTTGTTGAAAGAGTTTCAACTACCTTAACCACCAGCATTTCCACTATTGAATTTAGACTTGAATGGTTGCTTCCTCTTAAACCTAATGTTAGGATATCTCCTAGCCATATAAGCAAAAGATTTGTTTTCCATCTTGTCCAGCTCATCTATGCTGTAGAACTCATCCTCCTCAGGCAAATCATAAACAACCTGAGTTTCATCACTAGTGTCATCACTTTCCAGTTCCTCAATCTTGACTTGACTGACTTTTAGAGATTCCATTCTTTGACCTAGATTGTCAGCAATAAGGGCACAAGAGGTATTGGCCATTAATCCTTGCATTGCTTAAATAGATCTCTTCTGAAACAGCTCTAGCTCATGTCTTCAAAACACCATACAACACATCAAAACCAATCTTTGTTAGATCTCTTTCTTTAAGGGAAGAGATTCTTGGTTCCAAGTGATCTGGAAGAGTTAGTAAGAACTTCATGTTGAGCTCTTTTGTCTCATAGTGTTTGTCATAGAGTTTGAGTTCATTTATCAGCTTGTTGAACCTCTCAAACACTTCTGTGATTCCCTCATTTGGTTGAGCCATGAATGCTTCATACTGTGAGACCAGAATTTGTTTTTTGTTCTTCCTTACCTCAGGAGTTCCTTCATATAACACTTCTATGAGATCCCACATTTTCTTTGCACTACTATAGTGAGCAACAGTGCCATACATGTTGAAATCCATAGATTCACAGATGATAAGTTGGAGATGTCCATTCAGTGTTATTTTCTCCTTTTCAGGATCAGTGTATTTTGAGGGGTCTTTAGGAACATGCCTTGTTGGTATTATCTCCGTGCCTACTGTTGTTTCAGAAATCTCAATCATTGGAATAAAGGGACCATGCTTTAGAATGTCTAAATACATGGGATTGGAAGCTTTGATGAAAAGTAACATCTTCTTCTTCCATAAGCTGTAGTGCTCCTTGTTGAAGGGAGGAATCTTGATACTGCTTAGTTTCTGTGAACTCATTCTTCATCTTTTCCTGTTTGTACGTTAACAGCCTACGCTTTGATACCACTTGTTAGAAATGAATACCACTAGAAACTAGACAGAGGGGGGTGAATGGATAGTTTGATGTTTTTCGATTCTCGAAACACAAGATAAACTGTATATGATTATGCTATGTAATATGCGGAATATAAACAACACACACAATCACTTTAATCTACTTTGTATTGAGTAAATTAAATACTACAGCTTTCCGGAAATTCACAACAGAATTTCTGGCTTCTAAACAAGAACAGTCTGTAACTTGTTTTTGCTTACAGAGAAAAGAGTGCTTAAGATAAAACTATGTGTATCTCTCTTACAGCTTTCAGTGGTGTGTGCTCGATATATATTCACCTATACAAACTAGGCACACCACTAATTACTCAGTTACCCCTAGCTAAAAGTCCAACTTGTCCTTCCATAAGAGGTTACCTGTGTCAGGAAGGACCACCTGCTTTTCGGAGTCTTTCCCGTTTCTGTAGCTGCTTGTCTCTTATCTTTCTCTCCAAGTTTAGCTGTAGATTTGCCATCTGTTCTTTGGACCAGCTTGCCAGAACAAATGCTTTAGTATTTGTCTCTTTTGATTCTTGATTTTGTACCTTAATTTGTCTTGTTGTAAACGGCTAAGTGTTGATATCGTGAACTGCACTTCATTCCAGACTATGCGATGTCACCTGTGAAGACTACACGATATGGCCTTTAAAGACTTTGCGACATAGTTCATTTGAGGACTTCGCGATCTAGTCTTTTTTAGGACTATGCGACATAAGCCATTTGAGGACTATGCGACATAAGTCATTTGAGGACTATGCGACATAAGTCATTTGGGGACTATGCGACATAAGTCATTTGGGGACTTCACGATCTAGGCATCTTTGACTTTGCTGACTTCAACACTTCACGACATGAGTCTTGAGGACTTCACGACATAGTACAAAATGGACTATGCGATCCAGCACTTCTCGACATGGATATTGGTGACTTCACGACATAGCTTTATTCTGACTTTGCTATATAATGCCTTAGACAAATTTCTGAAACTTATTTCTTCAGGGCCTTATTCATCTCTATCGTGCTGCATGAACAATTCTGAACTTCTACCAGGACAATTATTTAATGGCCTATATACATTCTAGTTGCAAGAAGCTTACTAAGCTCATTATAATTCTGAGCATACATGATCAAGCTGATGTTCATGAGAACAACACAAGTACATAGAGAGACCTATACTATATCCCAGTGATAGAATTCACTAGGTCATGTAGTGTGACATAGTCACATAGCTTAGGCTTGTTAATGGTGGCATTCAGACATGTGTTGAGCCTAACACCTTTTATATTTGTTCTCACTAAAATCTCTCTTTTTCAAAAATATCATGTGCAACCCTTACTTATTTATTTTATTAAAACCCATTTTAATAATTTTAATTATTTATAAAAGTTTACCTATTTTAACATGCCAACGTATTTTTTTAATAAACACAATTAATTTAATTAAAACACTTCTAAAAATATCATGGGCATCTACTTTTTTTTTAATTAAAACATGTTAGCTTTTATATTTGTCATTATTATCAATATTATTTTAATAAATAATATAATAATATTAATAATTCCCCATCTGTATTCTTTATTCATTTTTTCTATGTACCAATTAAGATTTAAGTTTCTCATTTTATAATTTATCATATTCATTTTTATTCTTTGTTTAATATTTTCTGTTTTCATTAATTTTATTAATTTGTCATTTTCTAATCTCTTTTGATAGCTCGTGCCGGGTTGTAGGCTAGTGTATATATATATATATATATATATATATATATATATATATATATAGGGAATTGGTCCACAGCCACGGGTGGCTGTGAATTGACCACCAGCCACCAACCGCAATGCATCATAGTGGCTGTGATTTGTTTATGTCAGATGTGAGGCATGCACTTTCTAACCCCAGCGATATGTAGAAGCCAAGTGTGCAAACGTATACCACATTTTTTAAGTCAACATATATAGAGAAAACGTTCAGTAAGATGCATAAGACATCAAATAAGGTTATGAGAGGTTTAGGCTTTGAAGGGTTGCAATTTAACATTGATTTAAGTGTATAAACTGATTTAAGTGTACTACTCCTAAGGGGCTTATATCTTGATTATTTATTGAGTGGTAGGCTTCAACTTAGTGCTAAGAGTACATTTTTTTTTGTTTTAAATTTTGTAAGTTATCAAAATATAGAATTTAGATTTAAAAAAATGAAAGTAACAATATTCGCACAATCTAAACATCAAAAGTTCCAAAGGTTTAGGCATGATAAACCAGAAGATGAAAATGTCATGACACAGTGATGAAAACTGGAAGAAGTTTCTGAACAGAGGCTGGAAGTTGCTATTGCACCAACAACAAGGTATATTAAATCCAGAGCGTAACAAATGACACAATATCCAGCAGCCATGGCAAAGCCTGTGCACGAAAGAGACATTTAGTCAATTTTGCAAGCATTTGGGAAATAAGAAATTAGAGCGAAAGTGTAATATAAATATCTGAGCACAACCATTGTTTTGCACCGAAAGAAGTCAATAAAAGCATGCCTTTAAATATATAACAGAAGATTGTTATTTTTGTCTACAATAAAATGGGCAGCCTATTCTCTAAAACCATAATGTAAGCTTACTCTTTGTAAAAGCAATGCAATTTTTTTGTTTAGTTACCCCAATAAGTTGCAATGTTTACAGTATTGAATCCCCGCCACTTTGCACTCCATCTCCAGAAATGCCATTGTCCTGGTCTGAATATCACAATGTCAGAGCTGCAAGAAATGTGTAGGAAGCTGGGCTTCATTTCCTAATGTGGTAATGTCGTTTAAAACAATAACAATGGGGAACAAAACGACAACAGGATAAATATAGAGCTGTAGTTATAGATCAATATGAACATTGCAGATATAAGTTGTGTAGCAACAACCTGTGAGACTCTGTTGCTATTATGTATTTATATTTCAGTTTATTGAAATCACTCATTTTTTGTCATGTGGGACTGTTGTGGCTCATGTAGTAGAAGAAAAAGGAGAAGGATATAGTGTCACACCGGTGGTAGTGTGGGATCCTTGAATATTGCCGAAGACCTCTTTGTAAACAATGTTTTTGATAAGAGCATGGTCCTTGATGTTACTATCAGCATTGACCACAATCAAGCCTTCTCGATCAGTGACTCTTGATAATGCCACATATACTTGTCTATGAGTGAAAACCTGACCAGGCAGATACAAGCCAACACGCTTCAACGATTGGCCCTGACTTTTATTAATTGTCATCGCGAAATAGGTTGTCACTGGGAGCTGACGCCTATTAAGTTTGAATGGCCATTTCGAATCTTTGGGTGACATTATTATTCGTGGAATAGTAATATTATGACGAATATTTTTTCCAGAGATGATGTCACCTCGAATAGACCATTTACCCAAAGGGGTGACTATTAATCTCGTGCCATTAGACAGACCCTCAGATTGATTTAAATTTCTGAGTAGCATGATGGGGGTCCCTTCCTTAAGCTTGATATCATGATTTGGGATGCCGCTAAATTGCAATGTATGCAAAAACTCGGGTGGATACAAGAGATCATCATCATCCGTTTTAATGCTTGCCTTGCACACGCTATCAGAGCTTAGATATGATCTTCCCTTTCCCGGTATCATGTTCATGAGGTAGCCATTCAGTTTGTTGACCGTTTCATTTTATGGTGTTAATATAGCTCGCTCCTTTAAGTAAGCAGGATTTTTGTAATTTTCCAGCAACGAAGGGTAGACGGCATTGACAATTTCTTTAATTGGTTCTTCATTTGGTGGTTTGCATATATCAGGGGGAATTCTGATCAATTCTTGTTCTGCATCATCATACATTCATCATACATTGAACCATCCCCGATTTGCAACAACCATTTATCAAACAATGCTATGCTCTCAACCTCTACCTCACATATTCCTTCCTTCTGAAGCCTCATATTCTGTTTTAACTCATAAATTTCGAAGTAAGGCCAAAGGTAGGATAAGTTAAGGGAGGCATCAATAATATCTGATTGAGATCCTTGTGGGATAACTGGAAGAATCTAGCAAAAGTCACCACAAAATACCACCGTGATACCCCCAAAGGGCCTGGAACGACTATCCTCGTACCGTGTGCTCAGTATATCTCTCAAGGCTTTGTCAAGAGCTTCAAAACAGTATTTGTTAGTCATCGGTGCCTAATCCCAAATAATGAGAGAAGTTTTCTGCAGAAGTTTGGCTAAATTTTTTTTTTGTGAGATCACCCACTATCAAAAGATCTACTTTAGATTCTGTTGGTATGTTGTACTCTCTATCATCCCTAGTTCTGTTTGCAGGCAAGCGCAAGTGGAAGGTAGTATCTGGTTGTTCTTCGAACATATCCCTTGCCTTTCTTTAAAATTTCACCAAATTTTTGTGCTCGTCTAACATCTGTCCCAAACCCTGGACAATACTCTAGTCAATAGCTGGATCTTTTTCTGGACTTTTAAGTGTGTTCATTCTATTTCTGATCTCATGATCCGTGTCGTATATATAGAGCTGCGCAAATAGAGGTTTTTTCCCTACTGGTGGGAGCAATGAGCTTGTGTTGTGGTAAATCTGGCCACTTGTATGAAACACAAAAGGTCCCTTTCTTTTGTTGATTAGTTTGTCCACCTGAGCTCCCAGTGATGCTATAGCAAACAAAGAGTTTTAAGTCTTTAAATTCCACTGGAAATTACGGCCTAGTTGGACAGAACTCGGACCTAGCAGATGCTTGAGTAAAGGAGGAGGTTCATTTAATATGGGAAGTTTTACACGCCCTTCCATACATTAGAAGGTGAACTGTGGGTTGGAAGTCTATTTGTTTCTTTGAATCCGTTCCTCGTACCATAACATGGTACCACAATGCACGCATGTATGTGTAGGGGGACTGAAATACGAAGGAAATGTGCGTGCAACTGCAAAGAGTGAAAGTTGGGAAAATATGTCAGCAATAAGCAATATTACCTATTTTACGAAGGAAATGTGCGTGCAACTGCAAAGAGTGGTTATGGCATTTGAGATTCGGTCATCTTGGATTCTCTGGCTTGAAATTATTGTCAAAGACAAAGATGATGGACGGCTTGCCAGAAATCAATGAACCAGAAAATTTGTGTGAAGCATGTGTTAAGGGGAAGCAACATAGACAAAGTTTTCCCGTTGGAAAATCATGGAGAGCCAGGAGGCCATTGGAAATTGTTCACACAGATATTGCTGGTCCATTTGATATTCCATCACTTGGAGGCAACAGGTATTACCTAACATTTATTGATGATTTTAGCAGGAAAAGTTGGGTGTATATCCTCAAAGAAAAAGCGGAGGCTCTTGATAAATTCAAGGAGTTCAAAGCTTTGGCAGAAAAACAAAGTGGTCATTATTTGAAGGTACTCTGATCAGACAGAGGAGGCGAGTATACTTCAAATTTGTTTAAAAGCTTATGCAGAGCACATGGAATTAATCATCAGTTCACAACGGCATATACTTCTCAACAAAATGGCGTTGCAGAGAGGAAGAATTGCAGTATTCTAGACATGGCAAGGAGTGCGGTGAAAGCAAAGCACATGCCAAGAACTTTTTGGGCTGAAGCCGTATTATGTGATGTCTATTTGCTGAATCGTTGTCCAACGAAAAGTGTCAAATACAAAACTCCAAATGAAGCATGGAGTGGGAGCAAACCATCAGTTGGACATCTCAGAATTTTTGGGTGTATTGCATATGCACATGTTCCTGACCAGAAAAGAAAGAAGCTGGATGATAAAGGCGAGAAGTGTATCTTTGCCGGATATGATAAAAGGAGCAAGGCTTACAGACTCTATAATCCCCTGACGAAGAAATTAATCATTTCTTGAGATGCTGAGTTCGATGAATCCGATTATTGGAAATGGAGCGAAGAAGAAAGAAAAGTTGCTGGTTTGTTTTTTCAGGATAAAGATGATGACGGTGATGACACCAACGTTGAAGACGACGAGAATGATGATCAAACTCCTCCACCAAGTCCAAATCAACAAACTCCTGCATCGACGCCATCGACTGCAGGAAGCAGCAGTTCAGGGGGAGCGCCAAGAAAAATGCGAAGTCTGGATAAAATATATGAAGCAACAAGACCGATACAAACAACCTTTAATTATTCCTTGTTTTGTTTAATGGCTGAATGTGATCCAGTGACATTTGAAGAAGCTTCTGAAGAAAGCAAATGGAACAAAGCCATGGATGAAGAAATTGGTGCAATCAAGACGAACGATACTTGGGAGCTCACAGATCTTCCAGAAGGTCACAAAGCGATTGGTGTCAAATTGGTCTACAAGACAAAGACCAATCAGGACGGTGAAGTGGAAAAGTATAAGGCGAGGCTAGTTGCTAAAGGCTACAAGCAGAGATATGGCATTGATTATGATGAGGTATTTACTCCAGTTGCAAGAGTTGATACCATACGACTTCTTACAGCAATTGCAGCTCAGAATCAGTGGAAGATTTTTCAGATGGATGTCAAGTCACATTTCTCAATGGTTATCTCGAAGAAGAAGTCTATATCGAGCAACCTCCGGGATATGTTCATAAAGGCCAGGAAAATAAAGTTTATAGACTGAAGAAGGCCTTGTATGGTTTGAAGCAAGCTCCGCGAGCATGGAACACACGGGTTGATGAATACTTTCGGAAGAATGGTTTTGTGAAGAGTCCGTACGAGCATGCCCTCTACACAAAAACAAATTCATGGGGTGATATTATGATCGTGTGCTTATACGTGGACGACATGATTTTTACTGGAAACAACCCTGGTATGTTTGATGATTTTAAGAAAGTTATGACTAATGAATTTGAGATGACAGATATTGGTCAAATGTCGTACTTTCTTGGAGTCGAGGTGAAGCAAAGCAAAGATGGAATTTTTATGTCACAGAAAAAATATGCAGAGCAGATTTTAAAGAAATTCGGAATGGAGGAATGCAAGCCGGTGAGCACACCAGCAGAAGCTAGCATAAAGCTTAGAGTTGATTCAACGAGGGAGTCGGTAAATCCGACATTGTTCAAAAGTTTGGTTGGAAGTCTGAGGTACCTAACTTTTACTCGTCCAGATATTATGTACGCAGTTGGACTGGTTAGTAGGTACATAGAGAAGCCGAAGCAAGATCACTTCATGGCAGCTAAAAGAATTTTGAGATACATTAAAGGTACACTTGATCATGGTCTATTTTACACGCATTCTCAGGATTCAAAATTAGTTGGCTACTTAGATAGCGATTATGGTGGTGATTTGGATGATAGGAAAAGCACTTCTGGATATGCTTTTCATATCGGTTCGGGAATATTTTCGTGGTCATCAAAGCAGCAAACAGTTGCTCTCTCAACATGTGAGGCAGAATACATTGCAGCAGCAGCGTGCGCGTGTCAAGCTATGTGGCTAGGCTACATATTGGGCGAGTTAAATCTGG
Source organism: Heracleum sosnowskyi (assembly GCA_030848705.1). NCBI lineage: Eukaryota > Viridiplantae > Streptophyta > Magnoliopsida > Apiales > Apiaceae > Heracleum > Heracleum sosnowskyi. The sequence goes on from CM061242.1 coordinate 13,055,324, forward strand.
CAAAGGAAGATCCGGTTACTATTTACGTGGATAATAAATCTGCTATTTCACTTGCGAAAAATCTAGTGTCCCACAGTTGAAGCAAGCACATCAACATAAAATACCATTTTATTCGAGAGCAGGTGGATGATAAAATTGTGGAACTGGTGCACTGCAGGACTGAAGATAATTTAGCAGATATATTTACGAAGCCATTGAAACCGGATGTGTTTCACAAAATGAAATGAAGCTCGGAATGCAAAGTCAAGTTTGAGGGGGAGTGTTAGAAGTCAAACTCTTCAGAAATATAATTAATAAATAATATAAAAGTTTGAATAAAATGCATGGACATATACAGCTTCCTTAAAATATGGTAGGCAGTCGTGTACAGTAATTTGTTATGCATGCATGGTCAGCTATTCACATAAGAGATGTACAGAAGTCTACCTAAAATTATGGAGTTGGTATGCAGCAGCTGTAAAATTTAAAAGCTGTATTAATATTGATGATGTAGTGTCAAAGCTTCAGACGGTATGGACTGTTCAAACCCTGGAAATAAGGTGGCTGAGTTGAAACTTGCAGCTGTAGGAACTTAGGTCTTCATATCTGGTAAGCTTGTATTAATTGTATGTATATGTAAGCGATTAGGTCAGCTAGAAGATTGCATAAGCAGTGATGTAATCAGTTGAGAGCCTATAAATAGGACTTCAGAGCATCATTGTAATGTACACCGATACGATAGAAACAGAAAAGAGCTGAAGCTCAGAAAGAGAGAATTAAGGCTGTAGCCTTTGTACGTGCAACAAAAATATATCAGCTGTATGAGTTGTGTGAAAATAAAATACTAGCGTGATCTCTTTCTTCCGTTCAAGATCATTGCATACATATCTTGTTTGAATCATACAAAGTTTATATCTTTGTTGTATATCATATATTTAGTGTGCAAGGCCCATACACGTTTCCAACAGATTCACTGTTTGTGTAGCTTTTCGTGAGTAAAGTCGCATAAGGTGCAGTGCTCGATATGGCTGGGGATCTTGATTGTTCTTCTGGATCCTTTTGCCAAGCATAATAATCTTTTTCTTGATCTTAGCATCCTTGGCTATTTTTTTTGTAAGGAAATATGAAAGATTGATCTTATTGTGACAGGGAGATCCTGTTATTTAACGCTTAAGGCGAATCTTGAGAGCCTTATGATGTTTTGCAACCGCAGATAGGTAGCGCTGCAAACATGTGTTTTGCATGGAGAGAGCTCTTGGATGGCAAAAATCTTTAGTACCAAGACGGACTACGTCTCTGCTGCCTGCAATAAAATGATAATTTGTAGTTTGGATGAACTCTATATGTAGCCAATTCTGCAGGTAGTGCAAGGGAGCAATTTGTTACAAGCAAAGCTAAAATTAATTGCATGCGAACTAAATCTTACCGCTAACCATTGGTGATGTCTCACACATATGGGAACAGAATCGGTCTCACAGAGAAAACTCTGAGGAATCGGGTAGTTGTAAGAGAATCAAAAAGGGGACAAATAATATTACTGCATCGGAAATGTGTTTGTAACCATTGTTTGAGACAATGATATAATTTGTTAACTAGTTTCTTAATTACTCGCTCAATAGCTCAACAGAAAACTCTGCAAACAAATTGTGTAGCATTCTGATCAAGTTTTGCAGCTCTTTTTCTGAAACAATGGTAGAACGGTGACTTTGTTATGGCAAGATGAGTTGATAATAGTTATTAATGGATATAACACACTAAACCTAAACCTGAAGTTTACACAGTAGGAAGGTAAACAGTCCAACATTAATTAGAAATTTAGAGTTATAAGTATAGCACCATAAGCAAAAATAAAATAAGAATACCTTTTATGTCAAAAGACAAATATTAAAATTAAATATAGTAATATAAGCTAATCATTTAATTAAAATAATTTTATTTTTTATTTGTTTCTCATACGAGAGTATATCTAGAAGAATCAATAATTTTATAGATAATAATTTATTTAGATATTTTTTATTGATAAAATCAATATGCTTAATATTTTAATATTTTACAAATCAAGGCTCCAAAAGGAAAAATAATAATATCCTCTTTGGCAATTTTCTTTCCCTATTTTTTGTGGTAAAATAACAGTTTTCTCTTTTCATTTTTATTTTTTATTTGTTTCTAATAATCAATAATTTTATAGATTATAATTTATTTAGATATTTTTTATTAATAGAAGTAACATGCTTTAATATTTTAATATTCTACATATCAAGGCTCCAAAGGAAAAAATAATAATATCCTCTTTGACAATTTTCTTTCCCTATTTTTGGCGGTAAAACAACAGTTTTTTCTTTTTATGTTTTTAATTGAATTACAGTATAAAAAGAGTAAATGTAGTAATATGAAATTATATAAATTCATAAACAATCAAGTTTTTTGTTTTCATTTATTTTTTTCAGAACCATACCTAATATTATCTTTGAAGAAAGTCAGTGAACAAACAATAATTTAAATAGATCGTATTTTGGAATAACTTTAAAAAACACTAACCTTCCTAAAGGAAAAAAGTAAATATCGTAATATGAAATAATGCACTTATTAATTCATAAACAATCATGTTATTCATTTTTTTTTGCAGAAACATATCCTAATATTATCTTGAAGAAAGTAAATGGTTTTACAAATAATAATTTAAATAGATCATATTTTGGAATAACCTAAAATTTTAATTTTTTACTAAACCAATAAGTTTTGCTTAAATAATTTCAAGTAACTTAGTACGGGTTATTAAATTACTTTTCTCAGTACCTAAAAATAAGTAAAAATTAAGTAATTTGCAATGCTGAGCTTAAGTTTGCTAGAATTTAATATAAATACAATGAACATGACAAAATTTATTAAAGTTAGTGATATTGTCACAAAAGCAACAATTCATATAAAAAATACCAAAAAAAACATTATTTTTCAAACATCAATCTAAACAAACCAAAAATGCAGGACAAAATGGATCAATAACTAGCAAAGTACAAATCTAGGATAATAGCTTATATGGACAGAAAAGTAATCCTAAAATGTAATTAATGATGTATTAATTACACCTACATTGATCCAAAAATACGGCCCGATAAACAAGGCCCGAGACCCTAATTATTTATTAATTACGAAATTAATAAATAGGGAAAATATATAGCTCATAAATGGTACTTCAAAGAAGGATCCAGAATCTAAATTAAAGGAAATAACTAGTCACAGTCTTTATCCTACGATAAGGAAAAGATTTGTCCACCAAGAAATACAATACTTATCCACTGTCAAGAAGCAGACTTATTCGCTAAGTCTCCTAAACATACCCTAAATACAAGGCTCCTGACGCCTATATAAAAGACATGATCCTTCAATCAAAACTATGTCTTTGGCTTGATTTTCAATTACGAGTTGAGATACGTAGGCATCTTGTGAGGACAGACTTAGTCACGAAACACAAGAACAACCATTAAAGCTCGAAGCTCTCCAACCCTAGCATTAAATTCATAAGCACAGTTTTTATTCCACAAAATTTGGCGCCGTCTGTGGGACGACAACATCAACCATGGCAAACACACGAAGAACGACTCGAGATACTCAAACTTCTGAAGAGCTTCCTCTCACCTATGAGGCAGGCGCTCAAGGAAGCCAGCCACCACCGATCACCACCACTCAAGGACCGGAAATCCCGATTTCGGTTGAAGGAACGAATCCCCTGCAAATGGTCGTTCATGGACCTGATCCACAAGAGACTGTTCTCCAGCAACCAATCACAACCTCCCCACTGCTCATGAATGCACCAAGTGGCCTTCAACTTCATACCACGGATCTCCCCCAATACGCAACTCAAACCCTCGCGATGCCAACCTATGGTATGCCACCTCGACCCACGTTGGGCAGCAGTGGTCTCAATCCCACATACCATGAAGCATATGTTCCCCCTTACATTCGAGGTCTGGGACCCCAAAACCAACAAACTCAAACCAGAAAAACACCCTTGATTCAAGATTACTCAGATCCTTATACTGAGGATGAGAATTACTCAACTGGAGATGAAAGAGACGTAGCCCCAAGAAGAAGACGTTCTTCCCAAACCAATCGGGAACAATCCCAAACTACCAAGGAAAAGATTGCGGCCCATGAGGCAGAGGCTGCCAGGCTCAAAAAATTATTGGCAGAAGAAGAAGCCGCAAAAGCACAAAGAGTCCCTGTGATTAATTTAGATCCGACACCGAGAAGAACCAGGAGGGCTGAAGTCCCAAGAGGAGATCCTAGTGTCTTGTTACCCCTAGGAGATCCTGATGATCCTACACCACCTTTCACTCAAGACATCATGAAAGCCAACATATCTAGGAAATTCAAGATGCTAACCATCAAAGCTAATTATGGAACAGGAGATCCCGCCAATCACGTGAGACCTTTCTCTAATGCACTGTTGTTGCATCCAACCAATGATGTGGTTAAGTGTAGAGCTTTTCCACAAACCCTAGCGGGCATGGCTCAAAGTTGGTACAGCCGTTTACCTCCCAATTCAATTGGATCCTTTAAAGAGCTAAGCAAAACGTTTATCAACCAATTTGTTCGTGGAAGGGTGCATGAGAAGAGTTCTGCATCGCTCATGGCAATCCAGCAAGGAAAGAATGAATCTTTAAGAGACTATATAAATCGATTCACTAGAGAGGTTCTGAAGGTCCCGGATCTAGAAGATAAGGTAGCTATAATAGACCTATAACAAGGAACCATTGATGATCACTTCAAGAGGTCCTTGGCAAAGCATCCACCCAAGAGCATGTTGAAGCTCCAAGATAGAGCCGGAAAGTACATCAAGGCTGAAGAAAGCATGAGAAAGTATGAGCCCGCTGCTAGTGGCAGTGGAAGTTCAAATAAAAGAAAAGAAACCCAGGAATATGATGTTAAGGAAAAGTTTCCTAGAACGTCAAAAGATTCTGATTCTCCACCTAAGAAGAACAATTTCGGTCCAAGGTTCACAGAGTATGCAAGGTTGAATACTCCTAGGAGCCAAATTCTGATGGAAATAGCAAAAGAAGAAGATCTCCGATGGCCGAAGCCACTGAGGACTGACATGTCTAAAAGGAATCAAAATCAATTTTGTCGGTTCCACAAAGAAGTCGGTCATGACACAGATGATTGCAGACAACTGAAAGATGAGATCAAGTTTTTGATTCGAAGGGGAAAACTCAACAAGTTCACTAAGGATGGAAATCAAGGGAGTCAAAAAGGAAACTACGAAAGGGAAGATTACGACAAAAGGGACCACGATCAAGATCGTAATCCTAAACACCGAGGGCCTGTCATCAACATGATATTTGGATGACCGACTGTTGTTGGGTCCTCCCAAAACTCAAGGAAAGCCTATGCCCGAGAAGTAATGACTATAGTTGGAGAAGCACCAAAACGTGCCAGAACAGAAATAGCAATAGGTTTTGATGATTCTGACCTGGAAGGAGTGAAGTTTCCCCATGATGATCCCTTAGTCATCGTACTTGTGATAGGCAATTCTGAAACAAAGAGAGTTTTGGTTGACAATGGAGCTTCAGTGGACATCTTGTTCCATGATGCATTTATCAAATGGGCTATAGAGTTGGGAGAGTTTGATATCAAGTATAAGCCTCGAACGGCAATAAAAGCTCAAGCACTCGCTGACTTCATGGTTGAATGCACCATTGACAACCAGGAAGTCGGGGGGCAGGAAGTAGTAATGGAAGACAAGAAAGATAAGGACATGGTGTCCAAAGAATGTTGGGTACTCTATTTTGATGGAGCATCAAAAACAAAATCAAGTGGAGCAGGTTTGGTGCTACAAAGTCCTGATGGATTTCTCATAGAGTATGCACTAAAGCTGGACTTCCCAACGACAAACAATGAAGCTGAGTATGAAGCCCTGATAGCTGGCTTAGGGCTGGCTGGAGCCCTGAGAGTTAAAACTCTGAAAGTATGTAGAGACTCGAGGTTGGTAGTTTCCCAAGTCAATGGAGAGTTTGAGGCTAGAGATGAAGTCATGGCCAAGTATTTGAAACTTGTCAAGGCCATTATGACTCAGTTTGATGAGTGTTATATGGAACAAGTTCCGAGAGAAGAAAACATGAAGGCTGACGCTTTGTCTAAGTTTGCTTCTTCTGAAATCGAGAACTATGCAGGGAGTGTATACTTCCAAGTCTTGAAGACCCCAAGCATTAATGGAAAGTTGATAGCACCCATTGATGTGGCTAGCTGTTGGATGGATCCTATCAAATCTCATTTAGAAACTGGTTGGTTACCTAACGATACTTCAGAAGCAAAAAAGTTATATGTGAGAGCACTAAGGTATACCTTGATTGAGGGAATCTTATACAAAAAGTCTTTCGTTGTCCCTTACTTGAAATGCTTGAGACCCCAGGAGGCAGAATTGGCCCTAAGGGAGGTACATGAAGGAATCTATGTACAGCACTTGGGGGGCAGGGCCCTTGCTCATAAAATCACTCGTCTAGGTTTCTACTGGCCGAGTGTGCTTGCAGATGCAAAAAGCTATGTGAAGAAGTGTGAACGGTGCCAAAAACATGCACCAGTGGTTAGACAACCACTAGAGATGTTGACATCCGTAAACTCACCTATTCCATTTGCCATGTGGGGAATGGATATACTTGGACCATTTCCAATGGCAAGTGCGCAGAGAAAGTTCTTGATAGTGGCAATCGACTACTTCACTAAGTGGATTGAGGCTAAACCTTTAGCCAAGATAACCACCAAGCAAGTAATGCATTTCTTCTGGGAGAATGTGATATGCAGATACAGGATTCCACGAATCTTGGTCACAGATAATGGAACTCAGTTTAACAATGAGGATTTCAAGAAGTACTATGAGGAGAATGATATTAATCTACGTTTCACTTCCGTTGCTCACCCTCAAGCAAATGGGCAAGCTGAAGTGGCGAATCGAATTATCCTGGATGGACTAAAGAAAAGAGTTGAACGCTCTAGGAACACTTGGGTGGACGAATTGCTCCCCATACTATGGGCATATCGTACTACTTGTAAAGTCACTACTGGAGCAACCCCGTTTCTGTTAGCATATGGAGCAGAAGAAGTGGTTCTAATGGAGATTACTCACACATCTCCAAGAGTTGAAGCTTATGAACCAGAGACAAATTAAGAAGGCTTGAGGCTGGCTTTAGATCTAATTGATGAAGTTAGAGATGAGGCAAATGCCAAGATAGTTGAACATCAGAAGAAGGCATCTTTCTACTATAACTTAAGGGTTAAAGAAAGATTCTTTCGTCAAGGAGACTTGGTTCTCTGAAAGATTGAAACATCCGGAGTTGGACAGAAAGGAAAATTGGCCCCAAACTGGGAAGGACCGTATCGGGTCAAAAACGTGTTTGGACGAGGCTCATATAAGTTGGAAACCCTCGAAGGGATTGAAGTGCCAAGAACTTGGCATGCTGCAAACTTAAAATTTTACTATGTTTAGTGTTTCCTAACTGGACTCACTATTAGGACGAGTAGAAATAAGGTCGATGAAACCAATCCGAGTTTTTAACTCGAGGTAGAAAGTAGAGTATTATGTAAGGGTTGAACCCATTTTCAAAGTTATGATTCTATTCAAAATTTTCATATTTTTATGGTAAGTTTATATGCATTGAGTATTGGCAAACATTCAAAAATTCAGAAATGAAAGGAAGTCAAGAAATGATAGATTAAAACTTACAAAAGTTAAGTTATGCGTGAAGGCAGAGATTACATAAATAAAAGCCACATACGGCTATGAACGAAAAACTACACTAACTAAGCTTCTCCTTCTTTGTCACCAGTATCAGCCTCCTCTTCTTCTGAGCAAGAGCCAGAACCAGAAGGAGTGCCAACTGTCCGACCTAGGGGAGAAGAATGCCCGAGGTCCAGAATCATGTCATCCTCGTCCATATCATCCTCTCCAGCCAAAGCCACCTCTGAAGGGGTAGGGACATAAGGGCTCGGGAAGTCAGAAAGGCTAAGCGACCCAGGAATCTTCTCCAAGACATCTGCTAAGGCACCATCCCATCCCTTGGTAAACTGAACTGGGAAGAGGAGCTCGTCATGCTTACCGATTAAGTCCTTGTACTCCTGAGAGTCAAGGTACTCGTCGATAAAGTCATCCTTTCTCTTCCTAAGCGCAACCAGCTCATCTTGGGAATCGGCCAACTCCTTCTCCCTCCTAGCTAGGGTAGCCTTGAGAGAGCCCACTTCCTCCTGAGATTTCTCAAACTTGCCTTGGTCGGCCTCAGAAGATGAGCGCCAAGCTTTGGCTTGAAAGAGAGCCCTTTGGAAGTTAGCATTAGTCTGCAAACAAAACACAATTCAAGAAAGAAATTTGCAACATGTTAAGTAAACTACAAAAAGAAAAGGAAGAGAAGGGTTACCGTGACCATGGCCTGAGAACCTGCATGCTCAACTCCCTCGATAGTAGAGTTGGTTACAAAGTCCTTGTAGTCACAAGGAGTAAGTGAATGATAGGACCACTCAGTAGGATGCTTGGACGCCCCAACGACAGTGTCCTTCTTCCTGATACCCCAGTTGGGGCACCAAACAGAGGTCTTGGATGAGGGAGGAGCCTCAACCTCCTCCACAGAATCCTCGTGAGGCCTTAGAAATGGTGGGCCATCAAAAGCACCCCGAGGATATTTGCCTCCCAAACGAGCCCTTTCCATCCTAGCAATTTCTCCATCTGCGGGCTCGTTGCCTCTGTTTATAAAGGCTGCAGCTGCAAAAACAAATGAGAAATAAGAAATGGGTATAAGAACATCTTAGATAAATAAAAGAAGCTAAGGAAAGAGAGTTACCCTTGTCTGATACGCTCGATAAGCCCAGAGACTTTAGGAGAAACTCGTCCAAGAGCTCCCAAGCCAAGGTGGCATAGTTGTCCTTGGTTAGTTCAACATAGGCATAAGCCTCCTCATCGGTCAAGACTATCTCATTGGGTCTACCATCCGAGACCCTACTAAACGACTTACGGAACAGGGTACCCCAATCCCCTCCTTCCCAAACTAGATACATAAACTCATTCTTCCACTTTGGGTTATTGTCAGGGATGGATTTTGGGTGGAATATTGGAGGTGTGGAAGCCCTATGGTTGATATAAACCCAACCGGGGGAAATTGCAGAACCGTTCTTAAATTGAAAGATTTTTCTAAATAATGAAACAGAAAGGGGAAAATTGTTCTTTAAACAAAGAACTATAAAACTCATTATAATTCTCCAAGCATTAGGAGGAAGTTGACAAGGATTAATCCTAACATCTGCTAATAACTGGGGAATAAAGTCATGAAAAGGAAACCTAAGTCCTGCAACAATGGCGTCCTTGTAAATGCAGAGAGCATCAGGACGCCAATGGCAGGAACGGTCTCCTGGGCCAGCTGGGATAAGCCTAAGGGGGGATTTAACTCTATACATTTTGTTATAATCCCTAATTTTATCAACTTCGTGAAATTTATTACTACAATCAAAGGAATCTAAGTGAGACACAGAGGGGTAATCATCGCCATGTTCGCTAATCATATCTTGCAAAGACATATATGAAGACTGAATAGTGACGATACCTCTCTTGGACGCTTGATTCATCTTTTGAAGGCGTTGAGCAGTACGATCAACCATTGATATTCAAAAGTTCAAAACGAACTTCAAACCTTCAAAGGAATTCCCAGAAATCTACAAACCTTCAAAAGAATTTCCAGAAAACATCAAATCTTCAAGCAAAATTTCCAGAAAACTTCAAAGTCTTCAAGATCAAACCCAGAAATCTTCAAATACTGAAGAAATATGCCCAGAAAATGATGAAGAAAACTCGCCGAAAATCGCCTCACCACGTAGAAACTAGAGAGAAAACTAGAGAAAACTGAGAGGAATTTTTTAGAAACTTGAAGTGAGAAGTGAAGAGTGAAATGGAAATCTCACTCTTTTATAACTGAAGTAGTCGGTCACCCAACTGGTCAAAAGAAGGGCACCGTCTACAGCTAGTTAAGGCCCATAATCATTACTGGGCTCCAAAAATTAAGGCCCAATAAAAATGATTGTGGTCCAAAAATAATTGAGGCCCAAAAGTAATTGAGGCCCAAAAGAGATCAAGTGAAATTCAAACAAACTAAGACCAAATTGAGGTCGAAAAAGTATTAAATCGAGGTCGAAGGAACCTATTGGGATTTATGGGTGATAGCATAGAAACAACTTAACTTTGTACATACTTAATTTCTTAATTAAGTAGAACATACTGTCACAGCCAAAGTATGTTCTTGTAATCAGTATGTAATGTCATTTTAGTTGTGTAATTTGAAAGAACTTCACTTGCTGTGTTCAAGCCTCAAAGAATGCATATTAGATGACAGCATGAATAAAGGTTACTGTCATCAGCATTGACAGTAAGATTACAAGAAGACAGAATGTTGCAAGTCACGACAGCATATTCACTCTGACAGCAACATTGGCGGAAGACTACGCGACAGCAACTTTAGCCCTAGACAGCAAGTTTGGAAACCTCGACAGCACTCTATGCGGGGAACTCATACTGTCACCAAAAGTACATTCCTGTGACAGCAAGCTTTGCGGCAAAAGTAACTGTCTTGAGAAAGATCCATGTTCTAGGTATCTTCTCAGTCAAATCCCGTGACAGTCTCAATGTTCAAGAAACAGGCGTGTTGCAGTATCCCTAAACTGCACCAAGTCTGCAAGACTACGACAAAAGCTTTAAGCACTTCAAAACAAAAGCGAATCAATTCAAGAGCAAGGTCAAGTCTCTATTTGCTGAATTGTTTTAGCTGGAAATAGAATGAATCTAGGTTGCTTTCTTTGTAATGTATTTCTGACATGTTAGAAATTTTGGAAGGAAATTGAAGCCACAACAGTAAATGGTGAAGTCATTCCTGCACATTGGGTTCCCAAAGATCCCTCGGAAATTTTGGAACCTGAGAAGGAGAAGATGGTGCTAGATGATCACTTGCAACTCATCTTGCTCGATTCTCTCATGTTGGATAAAGCCATGTGTGGAAGTGTGATAAGCTGCACATCAGCCAAGGAGATGTGGATCAGGTTAGCTTTACTATGTGAAGGAAGTGAAGAAGTTAAGGGCAACCAAAGGCAAATACTGATATCACAATATGAGGCTTTTATGGCCAAGCCTGGTGAAGACTTAACTTCCATGTTTGAAAGGTTCAGTAAGCTCTTAACTGAACTACAGATACATGGCAAGTACTATGACAGAAAGGAATTGAATGTCAAGTTCCTGCTTACACTGCCTGATCACCTTGAACACAAGACAACAGCCATACGAGAAGGAAGAGATCTCAACAATATAACCTTTGAGACACTTTATGGCATTCTGAAATCCTATGAACTTGAACTCTTTCAAAAGAGAGACATACATAGTGGAACAAGGAACAAGATGGCTAATATGTCAAGTGCCCTAGTAGCACATATGTGCCAAGGATCACACAGCCAAGTGAAGTACTACAAATCACACAACCAACCCCTGTACAATCCTTGAAGATAGAAGAGGTTGTTGAAGATGATGAGAAAGTAGTATTGCAGCTCAAGGATGTTGAAGATGAAGACTTTTACACAATGGAGGAACTGGAAAGCATGGATAATCCTACTATGGCTTACATGGCCAAAAAGTTCAAAAACTTTAGGTTCAAGAAGGATAGGTCATACAAGCCCCAAGGCCAAGCATCCAAGTTCAACAGAGGAAGTTCATCAAAGGCTGCTGTGGGAAGTTCAACCAAAGGAGGATACAAGACTAGATTTGTGGATAGGTCAAAATTCAAGTGTTACAACTGTGGTGAACCTGGTCATTTTGCTACTGAATGCAATAGACCCAAACAGGTTCAGAGATTTGAGAAAGGAACTGGTGGATACTCTAAGAAGAATCAAGGTAGAGCCTATGTGGCTGAAGGAAAGTGTTGGGATGAGTCTGATGATGATGAAGAAGAAGAAGAATATGTCAACCTAGCTCTCATGGCTAGCACTGATGAAGTAGCATCAACATCTTCAAGTCAGGTACCTTCACTTGTCTTACTTGATATGTCCACTGATGAGTATAAGAAAACCATTAAAGACTTAAGTGCTGAAATGTTCAATGTTTATACTAGCTTATCTGCTGCTAATGAGGAAATCACTAGGCTGAGTAAGCTAAATGAAACACTAAAGTCTGAAAATGAATCTCTTGTTCTCAAAATCAGTTCACTAGACTCTTTAGCTCAGGAGAATGCTAGACTTAAAAATGAATTAAAATGTGCTAAAGAGGTTGAGGAATTCTTGAGGAATGAGATTGCTGAAAACGAATTAAAGATTAAGGCTTATAAAAACTCATCTAAGATAGTTCAGGATTACAATGATAAGCATACAGAAAATCAGACAGTTGGTATAGGTTTTTCTTATGGTAGAAGACCTGGAAAGGAAATTGTGATTCAAGATTGTTCTGGAAATGCTGCTGTCAAACCCACCATTCTCAAGAAGGTTAAAACTCCTATTTTCAAAGCTGCAAAAATTGAGTTCGATGAAGAAGCCATGCTCATCAAACAAGAAATTCTTGATGAGGATGAAGGTGTTGACAGCACATCCAAGGATGGAAAGGATACTGTCACAATCCCTAAGACAGTAAACTTACCAAGCAATCAGACAGTAAGTTCAAAAGATGCTGTCACAGTTGGCAAGACAGTATCTTCCAAAGATTTTGTCAAGAATGGTTCCAAGACAGTAGCTTCCAAACCTTCTGTCAAGACAGTTGGAATAAAAGGTACTGTCAAGGAAAGTTCGACAGCAACTTCTGAACACACTGTCAATCCAGTAACTCCCAAGTCTAAGAATAGGAATGGTAAGGTAGGTGTCAATAAAGGAAATGGATACACTAATGTTGGACGTGCTTCTAGGAAACTATGAAATAACTGTGGATCTTCACATCATTTAACACACGTTTGTAAGAACCCAATTGAGGATAAGATCAATGCTACTGAACTCAATGGTAACTTACACAGAACCCCTATTATGCATAGAACTATGAGTGTCTGTAATAACATTGAATGTATGCCATGCAAGATCACTGCCATGAGTACATGCTTTAACTTACCTATTCTCACTACTGAAAAATGTTCATACATGCACACTGTTGAGACTTCTGAGCCTGCTGCCATGAGGAAATTGTTGATGAAGAACCTAGCTTCACTCAAACTGTTGAAGTTGACAAAGATACTGTTAATGCCATTACTGTCAACCAAACTCCAGCTCAGTCACAGACCATAACCTCTAACATTAATAACAGTCATGACTCTGGAGACAATGAAGAACATGGTGAAGACAATGGAATTGATGAGCAGTCAACTCAACATTTTGAAGCAACTGTTCCTGTACAATCAAGTAGCTTACCCAGAATCACCAAGTGGAACAAGGATCACACAAATGACCTTATCATTGGTGACCCTACTTTTGGAGTAAGGACAAGGAACAAAGTCTCTGCTGACAACATGTTTTCATGCTTCCTGTCTCAAATGGAACCCAAGACAACTGATATAGCATTGTTGGATTCTGACTGGGTGATAGCCATGTAAGAAGAGCTAAATCAATTTGAAAGGAACAATGTATGGAAGTTGGTTCCAAGACCTAAGGGAAAGTCAGTCATTGAGACCAAATGGGGTTTCAGAAACAAGCTTGATGAAAATGGATCAGTGACAAGAAACAAAGCAATGCTAGTGGCTAAAGGTTACTGTCAACAGGAAGGAATAGATTATGATGAGACATTTGCACCTGTTTCAAGACTTGAAGCTATAAGAATCTTTCTAGATTATGCTGCACACTGCAACTTCAAAGTATTTCAGATGGATGTCAAGAGTGCCTTCCTAAATGGAGAATTGGAAGAAGAAGTGTATGTTGAACAGCCACCAGGGTTTGAGGATGCTGAAATGTATGATTTTGTGTACAAACTCTTCAAGGCTTTGTATGGACTAAAGCAAGCACCCAGGGCTTGGTATGACACTTTCCACTGTTCTTTTGGAAAATCAGTTTACTAGAGGAGTTGTGGACAAGACACTTTTCTACAAACATCATGGCAAGGACATCAATCTGGTACAAATCTATGTGGATGACATCATTTTTGGTTCTACAAATGAGAAGCTATGTGAGAAGTTTTCCTCTCTCATGAGTAACAAATATGAGATGAGTATGATGGGAGAATTGTCATTCTTTCTGGGATTACAAATTCTTCAACAACCAGATGGAATCTTCATTTGTCAAGCTAAATACATCAAGGAAGTTCTCAAAAAGTTCAACTTGGAAGATTCATCACCTGCAAAGACACCAATGTCCACATCAACTAGTCTGGATCTTGACTCTAAAGGAAAGAAAGTTGACTCAAGCACCTATAGAGGCATGGTAGGATCTCTCCTATACCTAACTGCTAGCAGACCTGACATCATGTTTGCTACATGTCTTTGTGCAAGGTTTCAAAGTGATCCAAAGGAGTCACACTTAGTAGCTATCAAGAGAATCTTTAGATACTTAAAAGGCACTCCTAACCTAGGCCTTTGGTATCCTAAGAACACTGGATTTGATCTCATCGGCTACTCAGACTCAGACTATGCTGGATGCAGGATTGACAGAAAGAGTACTACTGGTAGTTGTCAATTTCTTGGTGGAAGATTGGTCTCATGGTTTAGTAAGAAGCAGCATTCAGTTTCTACCTCAACTGCAGAAGCTTAGTATATTGTTGTAGGCAGTTGCTGTGCACAAATTCAATGAATGAAGAATCAACTTCAGGATTATGGTTTAGTGTTAAGAGACATCCCTATTTACTGTGATAACACTAGTGCCATAGCCATTTCAGACAATCCAGTTCAACACTCTAGGACAAAGCACATTGATATAAGACATCACTTTATCAGAGAGCATGTTGAACAAGGAACTGTGAAGCTGATCTATATCCCAACTGACAAGCAACTAGCTGACAACTTCACTAAGCCATTGGATGAAGCAACCTTCAATAGGTTGGTAAGTGAATTGGGAATGCTGAATCTGGTATATTGATTTACTAAGTTTTCTGAATTTCCAAATTTTTTTTGAAGCTCATGACAGCACCTTCAAACCTGCTGTCAAGAGAAGTTACTGTCTACTTGGTCTATGTCTGTTATATGACAGCATGTGTTGACTTGACTATACTTGTCTGTTTTCTGTGCCAGTCTCATACTTTTAGACCCTTTATGACATTAATGTGGTTATTTGTTTAGTTTGAGAGATAAGTATATGTTCCATTGGACTTTCACACCTTCTTGCATTAATCTGTAGGATTAAAGGAGGACACAACCATTAATTACTTTTGTGGTAGTTGTATGGGTACTCTAACTGTTGACCATTAGACTTTAATCCTTAGACGATTTTGCCTATAAATTAACCTTAGGTTTCACCAGTCTACTCTCAGTTTTAAAGTAAATAATGGAAAACAAAGTAGGTATTAAGTACAAGCCTAAATCATGGTGTGAGCCATCCATTCGCGAAGAAGTGGACGCCCTCTTTGACAAACTTGAGGAAGAACTTGATGAGGAATATGAAGAGGCTGAAGCCCTTCAAGCCAAAGAAGAAGAGAAATGGGCACAACGGGAAGAAGAACTTCAGGCACTTCTCAAGGAAGAAGGTTGCACTGAAGAGGAAATTAAGACAGATCTTTTAGAATTAGTTGATAAAATCATAAATTGATGTACTCAATGCTATATTTAAATGATTTTATTAATGAAAATAAAATTTCTTCCTGTTTTGTTTATTGAGTCTTTGGTTTGTCTATGTTAACTGCATAGTATCTGTGCTCAAAAGATTACATTGCTAAATCCATACTCTGTTAATTTTGGTTAAGTGTTTGAATACAGCATTCTGGTAAGTTAATGGCAGAAACAATTTCCCGACTAAGTTACTGTCTTGAAGAAGGATACTGTCGTGTATTTCTTGACAGCAACCTTCTTGACAGCAGGGAAAGACTTTCTGTCAAGACTTTTACAGGATACTGTCATTCAGATGCTTAACGGTGACAGCATGTTTTTGCGCAATAGTTTCTGTCGCGCACAACCTACTGTCACCACCGCTTATTACTGACAGATTGTTTCTAGCGCACAGGTTACTGTCAACAATAGTGGACCGTTACAATTGGATATTCATTCCACGTTTGCCAGTAATTAACGGGCAGTAACTCGCGTGCTATATGAGTGGGTTAGGACACGTTCTTTAATCCTACTTTTGTGCAAATGTTTGAGATACTCCTTTTATTCCCTAGTTACTCAGACATATCATTCTCATCAAACTCAAGGCAAAACACTTTTCTTCCAGCAAAAAGCTATTTTCTTACTTTCTTTTTCTCTTGAAACACCATGGCACCCAAACAGACTCTCTCTCAAACAAACTTTGCTGGCATTCTTTCCCCAAATGATGCTGGTGAAGGGTTCAAAGGACTAGTGTTTTTCTTGAACAAGTCATATCTTGGTTCTGCCATTACCTCGACACCCATTCTCGACCTAGACAGAATTGAGGCATTTTGGCAAACTGCTGTTGCTCAAACAGAGGGTGAAGACCCATCTATTCAATTCACAATCAATGGGCAACACTACACTCTTACAGCTGAGGTCATCAACACTGCTCTTGGAATTACACTTCAAGAAGGCCGAAATTATGCTGAACTTGCTAATGATGACACTCTCAAGAAGCTCTTCTTGAAGATTGGGTATACAGACCCTATTCTCGAAGAGGGAACAACCAAATGGTATCCGTCTGGTGAAATGGATAGGAAGCATCTGAGAAAGGAGTGGAGTATGATATTTGATGTGATGGTCAAGGTGTTCTCTACCAAGTCCATTGGCTGGAATGGGATACCCTCCTACATCAAGAAACTGACACATTCTCTTGTCCATGGATACAAGGTGAATGTTGGAGCTCTCCTCATGGCACACCTCAGGGCTGCCATAGGTAAGAAGGTATCAATCTACCCTCGCTTTATTATGTTGTGCATCAATTCATTCTGTGATTTTAATAATGATGCCCCCTCGTTTGGAGGCGTGCCCTGTTTTGAAAAAGAACACACACACACTGTTATCTTCACAGAATCTCATGCACATATTCCACTTTGTTTCACTCAGCACATGGTTGATCAAGTGTCCAACCTTGATTTTCCATTACCTTCTGGTTATGACTCTTTCACTCTTGCGAATGAAACTGAATTAGACCCAAATTCAGTTAACCCCCATCCAACACCATACACTCAGCCTAGGCCCTCTAGACTTCCCAAAGCCCAAAGAGAGGCCCTGCAAGTATCCAGGAAACGACCCTTAGAAGCTGATGTTGGTGGTAGCTCTGTTAGTCAAGAGGGAGACACTGCACCTAGTGCAGCAAATAAGGAGGCTAGTCAAACAGAACCCTCAGTGGTTCCCCCTGAGCCTAAGAAGAAGAGATCTAGGAGGACCAAAACCACTGTTAGCCAAGCTGCAGTTTCTCAACAAACTGTGGTTACTGAAAGGGATTCAAACACCTCCCTAGACGTGCCTTCTCAATAAGGTGCATCTATTGAAATTGGCCTGTCTCCCAAGGCACCCTATACAGAGTCTGAACAAACTCATGGTTCACAACCTGAGGAACCCCCACTTGAAGAAACACACAGTGAGTTAGGGGACAGTGAGGATTTCTCTATTCCTATTGATGGTTCACATGTTTCTCCTGTGAATCAGCCCCCACTCTCTGCTACACTTTCACCTTCTTCCTTCCCTATACATTCTTTTGTTTCTTTTCCACAACCTAGAGAAGGGGACAGTCCCAACCCTTCAGGTTTTGATCATCCATCTCCAATCATGGATGAGCCCCCATCTAGTGGTCCACAAGAACCCATTTCTCAAAGTGAAATGGATACCACTCTTCTAAACACTGAGCAAGGGCAAGTGGTATTCTGTCAGAAAATGAAACAGCCAACACTTTGTCTGAACTCCAAGGAGCATCTTACCTTCTGGAAGATGTTGTCACAGCCTCTGTTGCTGTCAAAGACATTGGAAATGTTGTTGTCTTGGACAAAGCTGATGTCATGGGTGTAGAGAAAGATACGGTCAACACAGAACCTATTGTCCCTCCACATCCCAAAGATGCTGTTATGACAGAACATGCTGTCCGCACTTCAGCCGACAGTAACATTCCTCCCAAAGGTGCTGTCCAGTCCTCTCAGCCAGATTTTGATGCCGTACTTATTGAGGATGCCTCTGATGATGACCTACCTCTTGCCAAACTCTTGAAGGTACATTCTAAATCTTCTCCTTCAATGCATGTTAGTACTGCTCATACCCATGCATCTAGGTTGAGTGAGGGTGTCCAAAAGAAAAGAGAGATAAAAGAAAAGAGAGGTGAGCATGAAAATGAGAGGCAGCCAAATGAGCTGGCAAAAGGAGAGGGACTTGAGCATGTCCAGAGAGATCTTGAGGGAGCCCACACTATTCAGGCATTAGGCCTTGAGAGTCAATCTGTGAGGAGTGATGAGATCACTCTAAAACACCCTGAGAGTATGAGAACCCCCATAGCCTCCAAGCCCCTTTCTTTTCCTTCCCCTCCAAGAAGGTTAAGGAATGGTGGCCCCTCTGCACTTTTTGGAAACAGGATTGAAGCTCTGGAAGGACAGTGTGCTACCTTGAACTCCAAGATGGACTCTCTCTCTCAACTGGTGGTTGATGGCTTTGCTGCTACTCAACTCTCTATCCAGTTCCTTACTGACCTAGTAGCTGCCAACTCAACTAAGGGGGAGAAGGTAGCAAGATCAGAATCAATATCTATTCAGGGATCAGGTGGAACTCAGGGGGAGCCAGTAGCTGTGAAGACCAAAGGGGGAGCACAACAAGTTTCTGGAGTCAAGAGTAAAGCAATGACAAAGGGGGAGCAAGTCAAACCAAGTAGTGGACAACCAAAGGATAAAGTTGAAGAACTTGTTGAAGTTGACTTGGGTGGTGAAAAGGTGTTAATGTCTAAGGCAACTCAAGATGCAATGCAAAGCAGACCTGCATCTAGACACCCAATTCTACCTCCTGTAATAATTAGAGAACCAACTTAATCAACTCAAGAAACTGCTCTACAGAAAAGATGGAGAGAAATGGAGGAACAAAATAAGCTTGGGAAAGGTAAAGGGAAACTGCATGAATCCATCCTGAAGGGAAATACTTGGTCCAATGGTACTGAGTTTGATCAAGAAGAAGCCAATACCATAATGGTGGATTACAGGGAGAGCACATTACACAATCATGACATTGAATTTAGCAGTCTGGTGGAAGAAGCAATGAATGCTCCAAGCAACAGTCCAACCAACACCACAAAAATGTTAAAGGATCAAATCACCAGTGTCAGTGTAATGGTGAATGATGAGAAAAGATGGGCTGTAAGTATCTATCTCACTTCTGGCATATCTTATTTCATCACAATGCAGTTATTGCAGAGTCTGCCAGTAAAGGTGTTGTGTGCTATGAAGGGAAAGATCAAGGCAACTCAAACACCATTCAATGAAATATTGAATATGCAAATCCAGAACATGATCTCACAGAAGCTACCTGAAGTCTACACAAATCCACCATGTGTTTTCTACAGATCTACTACAATGGATGGCACAAGAAGGAACAACTACATGAATTTGATCAGTCCATCCAGGATGCAAACTGAGTCAATTCTGAAAGTGCTACATGGAATACTCAGCTCAAATTCCAATCCAGTAAGAGTCCATGATGTTCAAGAGATCTACAAAATACTGGTGTTGAGAGACAAGGCACTGGGAACTAGAGTGAAGGAGTTATTCACTAGAGCCAATGCCAAAAGAACTGATCAGGGTGGAAGCTGCCTCTATGATATTCCTTTTCAAGATGATGATGATGATGATGAGATTAGAGGTGGTGAAGCTTCTGGAAATGCAGGTAATGCTGGTGGAAGTAATTCTGAGAATACTGGTATTCAATCTCAGAATGAAGGCAATGAAGAAACTCCTAGTCAGGAAAAGAAAAATGCTGATGCAACTGATAAAGAGGAGCCAAGAATATTGGAAGCTTTGGAGGCAAGCATTCTTAGATGTGCTATTGATTGCATAAATGCAAAAAAAGATGCTGTCACCAAAGATACTGTCGACAAGGAAACTGTCATAGAAGATGCTGTCAAGGAAGATACTGTCGACAAAGGTACTGTCAAGAAAGGTTCTATCAAGGATGAAACCAAAGCTACTGTCAAGCCCAAAAGACTGATAGCTAAAGCAAAAGCATGGTTTTCTAAACAGAAACTTGAAGGAAAGCACAAGTACTCAGGAAAGGAAAAGGCCACTGGATTTGGCAGGAATCTTAAGAAGCCAATTCAATCAATACCTCCTAACAGTCTCAAGATACAACAGATGCAATATAAAGAAATCAAGAGTGTTGAGGTTAAGCTGGATGCAAATCAAGAGGCCACTGAGTACATTCTGTGGTGGGAAGAATCAAGATCTACCAAGGTTAATAAGGACTTTTATCTGGAAGCCACATCAACCAGTGGTAGAACGACAACCATAGATAAAAGGAGAATTGACTTCTTCTACCTGGAAAGAATGGTGGAGTTGTTGAAGAGCTATGAAAATGTCTCAGAGTCTATCATGGAACATATTCTGAAATATCAGGTTGATAGGGATGCTGAGTTTTATCAGAAATTTGGCTACAATTTTGCAGATTTTGATGATGCTGATATCTTAACTGATCTACCAGCTTCTCCTATACCATATCACTGGTACTATGAGTTTGATGATTTACCCACAGAAGAAGGGCAAACCCAACCCATAGAGAAAGGGCAACCCAAACCAATCAAAAGACCTGACTCTTCTCAATACTCTCAATATCAGTCAGAACTTGATAAGAAGGAAGCTGAACTCCTGGAAAGATGCAAGACTGCCAACAAGGCAGAAAGTGAAGCTCCAAATTATCAAACATGTATGCTGGAAAATCCCTTAAGAATCAAGCATCTAAAAGAAGAAATCTATGTTTGCAGCTTGCACAAGCTAAAAACAACTATTCTGAAGGATTTACAGTATATGGTAGCTGGATCAATTCATCCCTTGGAGCAGATCTGTTCTGATGAGATAGAGGAATTATTGGAAAGGAGAAAAGGAGAAAATTCAAAGCTGGACAAGCAAAGGAGGATGTCTCTCAATGCTTATCCTGGAAGTAGATTCAAGCTCATTCTTGAAGAACTCCACTTCAGAAGCTATCCATATGATCTAGAGATATGGATGAATCTCAGGGATGCTAATTCTCTTATCTCTCCTACTATCAAGAAGATCATTGAAGAAATAGAAGATGCTGCAGTCACTCCTGCTGAAATCTCTCTTGTAGAAGGTCTAAGAGGCTGCTTGGTAGAAGCTCTCAAAAGAGAGGATGTAGCAAGATAGAAGAGGAAATCTCAAGCTAAGTAAAAATTCTTAATCCATTCTGATCTTGTTAGTTCAGTTGTCAGCATATATTGTAAATTTGTTGTTATTATCCATAAAAACAAATTGGGGGAGATTGTTGGGATTTATGGGTGATAGCATAGAAACAACTTAACTTTGTACATACTTAATTTCTTAATTAAGTAGAACATACTGTCACAGCCAAAGTATGTTCTTGTAATCAGTATGTAATGTCATTTTAGTTGTGTAATTTGAAAGAAGTTCACTTGCTGTGTTCAAGCCTCAAAGAATGCATATTAGATGACAGCATGAATAAAGGTTACTGTCATCAGCATTGACAGTAAGATTATAAGAAGACAGAATGTTGCAAGTCACGACAGCATATTCACTCTGACAGCAACATTGGCGGAAGACTACGTGACAGCAACTTTAGCCCTAGACAGCAAGTTTGGAAACCTCGACAGCACTCTATGCGGGGAACTCATATTGTCACCAAAAGTACATTCCTGTGACAGCAAGCTTTGCGGCAAAAGTAACTGTCTCGAGAAAGATCCATGTTCTAGGTATCTTCTCAGTCAAATCCCGTGACAGTCTCAATGTTCAAGAAACAGGCATGTTGCAGTATCCCTAAACTGCACCAAGTCTGCAAGACTACGACAGAAGCTTCAAGCACTTCAAAACAAAAGCGAATCAATTCAAGAGCAAGGTCAAGTCTCTATTTTCTGAATTGTTTTAGCTGGAAATAGAATGAATCTAGGTTGCTTTCTTTGTAATGTATTTCTGACATGTTAGCAATTTAGGAAAGTCATATGGGTAGACAGTTTGTAAGAAGCTGCCACTTGATAATGACAGCAGCTTCACAAACCCGTGTTGACAATGATAGGATTAGTTTTATACTTAGACTATCAATTCATTCTAAGTATGTAACCATAACAACTAAGTGTGTTGAAGAAAATAGAAGCTCAAGGTTTCGCTCTTGAGGTTGTAGCAACACTTTGCAAAATAAATAAAAACATTTATTTTGTGAAACTTGTCTTGAGATCATACTGTTAGTGAACGCATACATATTGCTGATAACATTAAATCTTGGTTTTGGTTGTTGAAATTGAGATTGAATTTTATCAGTATTGCATTCATCCCCCCCCCCCTTCTGCAATACACGAGGACCAACAGAACCCTAGATCGAGGTCGAATGACCGAGGTCGAAAACATATATGAAATTGAAGTCGATTTGTTCGAACTAAGACCAAATTGAGGTCGAAAAAGTATTAAATTGAGGTCGAAGGAACCCTATATCGAGGTCGAATGACCAAGGTCGAAAACATACATGAAATTGAAGTCAATTTGTTCGAACTAAGACCAAATTGAGGTCGAAAAAGTATTAAATTGAGTTCTAAGGAACCCTAGATCGAGGTCGAATGACCGAGGTCGAAAACATACATGAAATTGAAGTCAATTTGTTCAACCTAAGACCAAATTGAGGTCGAAAAAGTATTAAATCGAGGTCGAAAGAAACCTAGACCGAGGTCGAAAACATACATAAAATTGAAGTCGATTTGTTCGACCTAAGACCAAAAACGAGGTCGGAAAAAGGTCGGGGCTGAGGTCAAAAAAGACTGATTTCGAGGTCGAACGACCGAGGTCGAAAAATAACAAGGGAAAAAGAGGTCGAAACCTTCGACCTGGGACTTGTTAAGGTCCAGGCTGAGGTCAAAAAAGACTGAGTTCGAGGTCGAACGACCGAGGTCGAAAAAGCAAGGGAAAACGAGGTCGAAACCTTCGACCTAGGACATGTTGAGGTCGAAACTGAGGTCGAAAAAGACTGAGTTTGAGGTCGAACGACCGAGGTCGAAAAAGCACGGGAAAACGAGGTCGAAATCTTCGACCTCGTACCAAATCGAGGTCGAAAAAGACTTGATTCGAGGTCGAGATCGAGGTCGAAAAAGACCTGATTCGAGGTCGAAAACGAGGTCAAAAATACCCTTTAAAAATAAATAAATAAATAAAAGTTTTAATTTATTTATAAAAAGAAAAAATTGAGGAAAAATACACAGATCAATAGTAACTTTTGTGAAAAGCCCGGAAAGATTTTCTCAGAAGTTGGGGGGTAAATGATATGGACAGAAAAGTAATCCTCAAATGTACTTAATGATGTATTAATTACATATAGATTGGTCCAAGAATACGGCCCGATAAACAAGGCCCGTGATAGAATATATATTTATATATATTTTATATGATTTAATTCCTCATATTTATTATATTTTGCATTTAATAGGATTTTTATTTAATAAATTTTAATGTTTTATTGTAGGAAGCATGGAAATCCTAAACTTGGAAGGATTGGAGAATAAAGAGCTTAATTTGGAGATTTATTAGAAGGAAAATCGGATTTGTTGGGCTGCCTGCACATAATTCACTGTTTGGGTCATATTTTGAGATCTAGAAGTCAGAATTGGACGATTTAACAGTCCACGCGAAGATAATGGAAATATCTTTTATTATAAAGTGGTCCAAATATCAAATTACATCAGGAACGGCTCAGATTTACTGAAGAAAAGTCAGCTACGAATTTTCCTTGTAAAACAGAATCAGTTTAGGAAACGTACTTGTACTTTCCTCAAGGCATTAAAATATTTGAGAATATGTATATAAACATCAGATCTGAGAGAGATAGATAGATAGATAGATACAGAGATAGATAGATATACATAGATACATACAGACATAGAGAGACTTGTACTTTTCTTCTTGGAGAAAGATTAAAGGTTTTTATTCTTTGTTCTTAATATTATTATGTGTTCTTATTATATTTTGTGTTCTGTTAGTTTAATTATGAGTGAGTAGTTATTTAATCTAGGGTTAAGTTGAACCCTAGTTATGATTGATGTATGATTTTCCATAACCCCCCAGTTTAGTTATGTTGAATGCTCTTGCTTATTGAGTTGTGCTTAATTAACAATAACATGTCAGACGTGATTATGCGTATTGTTTGAACCTAATATCTATTTATCATCGAAAGTTGGACTTAGATGGTTGTGATTTATCCAATAAGGACATGAACTTCTCCATGAAAATAGGTAGAACGGATTGTTAGGAAGTTAGGATGCTGTGTTTAATGTCTCTAAATTGCATGATACCATGAAAATAGGCTTGAGTGTATTTTTAGAGAAGCCATTAATACTCGAGAGAGGTTATTGGTATTTTATAGGGCGCATCTTTCCTCTTGAGTAGTGTATGATTAATTGGGGTGAAAAATCATAATTGCATCGATTCATGCTAGTGGGGATACTTAATTCTAGATGTTTTTAGTTAATTGATAAATACCACATATTTGCTTTAGTATAATATTTACATTAATAATCTCTCAACAATTTATTGTGTTACTTGCTTAGTTGAATTGAATCAAGAATAACTAGTGATTGATACGTTTGTCTCTGTGGGATCGACTCTAACTTGCCCTACTACATAGTTAGAAGGATTTGTTAGATATTATTATTATTTGGTAGGCACGCGACAGCCTTGTCAAATTTTTGGCGCCGCTGCCGGGGACAAAGCAGTATTAGATTAGTTAATTTTTGAGTTAGTTTAGCTAAGTCTTTTAGTTGTGTTGCTTCGGCTATTATTCCCTTGTTATTTGATCTTTGTTTCTAGTTTTCTTGTTGCATGCACACTCGAAGTTCAGGTACAGAAAATTTGATTGCTCTTGATCCTGAAATTGAAGCTACGGCAAGAAGACAAGCAGGACTACGAAGGAAAAATAAAGACAAAGAAGTTATGGGTGAGACAGCAGCTAAGGCTCACAGGGAGCATGGTATGCCAGACGCTACAGACGTACTCTCCAGTATTGTCAGACCAACAATCACGGCTACCCACTTTGAACTCAAGCCACAATTCATCCAATTCGTCTCCAATGATTCTTTCGCAGGATTGTCCACTGAAAATCCTGTTGATCATCTTGAGAGTTTTCTAGAAAAGTGTGATACTATAAAGCTGACCAATGTTAGTGATGATGCTATTAAGCTGCGCTTATTTCCATTCTCTCTCCGAGATACAGCAAAAGATTGGTTGAAGGATGAAAGACCAAATACATTCACTACTTGGGATATTCTAGCAAAGGCGTTTCTACTTAAATTCTTTAGTCAGAAGAAGACTTCAAAGCTCAGGAATGAAATATCTAACTTTCGTCAAGATGATGACGAGTCACTTCATGATGCTTGGAGAAAATTCAAACGACTTCAGAGACAATGCCCTCACCATGGAATTCCTGACTGGTTGTTGATCCAAACATTCTACAATGGGTTAACACAAGAGTTTCGAAATTTTGTTGATGCTTCTTCTGGTGGATCTATTATGAAAAAGAGTACGGAGGATGCAAAAACTTTGTTAGACGAGATGGCGTCTAATGATAATTATCCTTACAGTGACAGAAATCATCCTAAGAAGGGTGGTAAGTATGATGTTGATGCTCTAACCATGTTGAATACTACTATGCAGGCAATGGTTAAGAAGATTGAGCAATTGGATTCTAGAACTTCATCTACAGTTGCCTCATGTGAAATATGCGGTGTAGTTGGACACACTCAACATGCTTGTCAATACAATCCCTCTAGAACAACAATGGAACAAGCAAATGCCCTCTACAACCAAAATCAAAGGCCACAATATAATCCTTACTCCAACACATACAATCCAGGTTGGAGAGATCACCCTAATTTCTCCTACAGAAATAGCCAGGCTCAAGCTCAACCTCCACAAAATAATTTTTCTCAACCGCCAGGTTTTCAACCAGCTCAGCCACAAAAATCTAACTTGGAAAATCTTTTGGAAGGATTTATTTCTACACAGACAAAGAAGAATGATTACTTTGAATCAAGTATCAATGAGATAAAGGCTCATAACAAGTTAATGGAGAATTCAATCACTCAAATTGCTCAACAGTTGAATCAACTTAACAAGTCTTCAGGCCAACTTCCTGGCCAAACTGAACAACCACATAGAGCCCACGTGAATGCTATAACTTTAAAAAGTGATCAGGAATCGCAAGGGCCAGAGATGAAGATGATTAGTGATAATTTTATTGTTGAAGAAGATAGAGAGAAAACTCAATCTGAAAATGTTGTTGTGCAAGAAGCAGTTGAAGAAGAGAAGAAGGAACCCACCGTTGCTCCTGTCAGACCTTACGTACCACCTGTTCTGTTTCCGCAAAGATTAGTGCAAACTAGGCTTGGAGAGAAGTTTATGAAGTTTATGGATATCTTGAAAAGGTTAGAACTTAATATCCCTTTCTTAGATGTTATCAAGGAGATGCCTTCTTATGGGAAGTTCCTTAGGGAATTATTGTCAAACAAAAGAAATATTGAAGAAAGTTCTATTATCTCATTAACGGCAGAGTGTAGTGCCATCTTGCAGAATAGTCTTCCTAAAAAGCTAATTGATCCAGGTAGCTATTCTATTCCTGTCAAACTTGGAAATTTTGAAATCAAAAGTGCTCTATGTGATCTTGGGGCAAGTGTAAGTCTGATGCCCTTATCAATCTACAATAAGCTTCAGATGGGTGAACTCAAACCCACACGTTTATCTTTACAACTTGCAGATAGAAGTGTAAAAGTTCCACTTGGAATACTTGAAGATGTTCCTGTCAAGGTAGGAAAGTTTTTTATTCCATGTGATTTTGTTGTCATGGAGATGGAGGAAGATGCACAAAATTCTATTATTCTCGGAAGACCTTTCTTAGCTACAGCTGGTGCAAAAGTTGATATGATGCATGGAAAAATTTCTTTTGAAGTTGGAGTTGAGAAATTGGAATTTAAATTTTCCAACTCTTTGCTTAGCCCTTCTTTGAAGAAGAGTGATCTTGAAAAGAGTAATGAAGTTGTTCTTATGGTTAAGACCTTGGGTGAAGATCAAGATATGAAGGCTGATATTTTTCTCTCTAAACCTCCAGCAATTTTGGTGAGAGATTTACATGTCATTAATTATGCTGATTTGAAGCCTTCAACAATGAAATCGATTGGTGAAATTCAGTTTGGTGGATTATCTGTTGAAGATCCTGATGCTCATATTGAAAACTTTTTGAAGATTTGTGATACTATCAAGTGTGATGGAGTTTCTGATGAGGCCATTCGACTTCGATTATTCCCTTTATTTCTAAGGGATGGAGCTAAAAATTGGTTATTTTCGTTACCCTCAAATTCCATTACCACTTGGGAAGACTTACTTATTAAATTTCTTTTTAAGTTTGTCTCACGAGCTGAAACGTCAAGGATAGTTGTTGCACTCTTAAAGTTTGCTCGAGATAGAAGAGTTGTATTGTTGGATAAAGCCGTGGATGAAAGTTATAAGTTTTTGGGAGATGTCATGAGAAAATATATTGAAAAAGTGGATGCTCCACTTTCGATCCATTCACCAGGTTGATTGACAAGAAGGTCGAGCTAATGACTTTAAAAAAGCGCTTCTTGGGAGGCAACCCAAGATTTTGGAGGAGGAACACTCTCCCACATTTTCCAACCGAGACTTCATGCACTAGGGGAGTATTTCTAACCTTTCTTTGTATAATTTTTCACTCTTATTCTTTTTGTATTTCTTTTAGGATCTTGTTAGTTTTGTATATTTATATATATTATTCATTGAGGACAATGAACCACTTAAGTGTGGGGATGAGTTCTCAATGACGTAAAAAACCCAAAAAAATTATATATTATAAAAATCCAAAAAAATTTAAAAAATTTAAAACTTTTTGTATATAATTGCCTTGTCTCAAAAGCATGTTAGCATTGATAAGTACACATTGTGTAGATTAATTTCGCATGATTAATTCTGAGTGTCATATTCATGAAAAATCATTTGATGCTTGGTAATTCCTTGTGTGTGCTTGCGAACATTTGAAAACTTGAGATGTTTCTTGGTCAATTTTAGTGAGTTAAGCATGCTTTCACCTTGTGAGGATTTGAGCCTAATTTATGATTGATAGATTTTTTATCAATCCATTTTTTTGTTGAGTGTTGTTAATCATGATTCTTGTTGCTCTAGAACTTGTTTTAAACCGTTTTGAGACTACATGATATGTGTATGCATGAATATGATAAAGGCACTAGGATTAACCTCATTTACCCATACAGTACCCATATGAAAAATAATCCTTAGTGAACCCCTTGAGCTTATATCCGTTTCTTTCGTATATCACCAATCTAAAATTTTTTGAACCTACTTATTTATTCTTGTCTTGATTTACTGGTAGAGCATATTGATTCAATTCAAGGGTTGGTGAATATTTAGTGTGGGGATTTCGTTTGGTTAAAGGTTACATTTTGGTGGGATACAATATGGTATGGAATTGCAAACAAGTATCAAGTACTCCTTTGAGATCAATGGGTAGCAAGTGCAATGTCATATTAAAGGGACGATCCATGTGTGCTGGTATTAAATACATTCTTGGTGACTTTTCACTGCCCTTGGTTACTGGAGAATGACTTGACTTTGAAAAGAAAAAGATAAAAAAAAAGAAGTTATGAGCAAGAGGAAGATAAAGTAGAGTTGTGTTCATTTGATTGATACAATGTGAAAGTGGGAAAGTACATGGGGTATATGTGCTTTGAAGTTTAATGCTTGTGAAAGCTTGATCAACTTTTACATGATCTAAGTTTCATGTTGGGTGCTTTAATTAAAAGTGAACACTATTCTCTATCAGTTATCAAGTTTAGCCACTTGTTAGCCTGTTTCTTTGATATCCTACCCCGTACCTAAGCCTCGTTACAACCTTTAACGAAGACCTTTTGATTCATGTATGCATATATACGAGGTGGTGGAGATTTGGTGGACAACCAAGCATATGGTAGCACATGAGTACATTGATTGAACTTGAGCGATACACTTATACCCATACACTTGTGTGAAGTGAGAGCAATGTGAGATATTTATCCATAGCATGCTTACTTGTTGAATGCGACTTTGATGTCTATCTCATGATATTTTTGTCTATCTAGACATTGTGTGCATACTTGGATTATTTTGTGTTAATGATGCTTAAAGTGAGAGTACTTGTACTTTCAGACACTTTCAGGTTGTTATGTGATTGAGATTTACAATGTGTGGAGTACTATGACATGTTGCATGTTTGAGAGACTTGGTGGTTGAAAATATTTGATTTTGTGGGTATATCTTCTATAAACCCTCACGAGACAAAACTCGTCCTACTAGGGCTGCCTAGGGGTTTAACGGCTTGTTGCATACGCTCAATGCAATCGTGTCATCTACGAAAGTGGTGGTCCTATTAGTTAATATTATTTTTATTTCTTTATTTGCCCGAGGACATGCAAAATGCTAAGTGTGGGGATGTTTGATAGAATATATATTTATATATATTTTATATGATTTAATTCCTCATATTTATTATATTTTGCATTTAATTGGATTTTTATTTAATAAATTTTAATGTTTTATTGTAGGAAGCATGGAAATCCTAAACTTGGAAGGATTGGAGAATAAAGAGCTTAATTTGGAGATTTATTAGAAGGAAAATCGGATTTGTTGGGCTGCCTGCACATAATTCACTGTTTGGGTCATATTTTGAGATCTAGAAGTCAGAATTGGACGATTTAACAGTCCACGCGAAGATAATGGAAATATCTTTTATTATAAAGTGGTCCAAATATCAAATTACATCAGGAACGGCTCAGATTTACTGAAGAAAAGTCAGCTACGAATTTTCCTTGTAAAACAGAATCAGTTTAGGAAACGTACTTGTACTTTCCTCAAGGCATTAAAATATTTGAGAATATGTATATAAACATCAGATCTGAGAGAGATAGATAGATAGATAGATACAGAGATAGATAGATATACATAGATACATACAGACATAGAGAGACTTGTACTTTTCTTCTTGGAGAAAGATTAAAGGTTTTTATTCTTTGTTCTTAATATTATTATGTGTTCTTATTATATTTTGTGTTCTGTTAGTTTAATTATGAGTGAGTAGTTATTTAATCTAGGGTTAAGTTGAACCCTAGTTATGATTGATGTATGATTTTCCATAACCCCCCAGTTTAGTTATGTTGAATGCTCTTGCTTATTGAGTTGTGCTTAATTAACAATAACATGTCAGACGTGATTATGCGTATTGTTTGAACCTAATATCTATTTATCATCGAAAGTTGGACTTAGATGGTTGTGATTTATCCAATAAGGACATGAACTTCTCCATGAAAATAGGTAGAACGGATTGTTAGGAAGTTAGGATGCTGTGTTTAATGTCTCTAAATTGCATGATACCATGAAAATAGGCTTGAGTGTATTTTTAGAGAATCCATTAATACTCGAGAGAGGTTATTGGTATTTTATAGGGCGCATCTTTCCTCTTGAGTAGTGTATGATTAATTGGGGTGGAAAATCATAATTGCATCGATTCATGCTAGTGGGGATACTTAATTCTAGATGTTTTTAGTTAATTGATAAATACCACATATTTGCTTTAGTATAATATTTAGATTAATAATCTCTCAACAATTTATTGTGTTACTTGCTTAGTTGAATTGAATCAAGAATAACTAGTGATTGATACGTTTGTCTCTGTGGGATCGACTCTAACTTGCCCTACTACATAGTTAGAAGGATTTGTTAGATATTATTATTATTTGGTAGGCACGCGACAGCCTTGTCAGCCCGAAACCCTAATTATTTATTAATTACGAAATTAATAAATAGAGAAAATATACAGCTCATAAATGGAGTCCAAAATATGATAAATACTTCAAAGAAAGATCTAGAATCTCAATTAAAGGAAATAACTAGTCATAGTCCTTATCCTATGATAAGGAAAAGACTTGTCCACCAAGAAATACAATACTTATCCACTGTCAAGAAGGAGACTTATTCGCTAAGTCTCCTAAACATACCCTAAATACAAGGCTCCTGACACCTATATAAAGGACTTGATCCTTCAATCAGAACTACGTATTTGGCTTGATTCTCAATTACGAGTTGAGATACGTAGGCATCTTGTGAGGACAGACTTAGTCACGAAACACAAGAACAGCCATTAAAGCTCGAAGCTCTCTAACCCTAGCATTAAATTCATAAGCACGGTTTTTATTCCACAACAATAGCATTGGTAGGAAATTCAAAATCCACAGTGAGCAACTACATAAAACAACCAACATTTAAATATGCATCAAGAACCAAGCTACATGGGCAATCAAATGCTGACTTCAACTATTTTGATAGAGGTTCAATCACGATATGTAATCATGTTGATAGATAACGTGAAAACTGTAAAGCAAAAAACAGAAAATACCCAATAATATTACAAAAGTAGTACCAAGTCAAAATAGAATGAAGGAAGAAACAGGAGGTTCAAGTTACATTGTTTTTTTTTGCATGGGACTCTCAGTCTATTACAGGCTAACTTTCATAACTTGTCCAAAACCTAGTGCTTGAAAACGTAATAATAGTACTTAGGATGCTAGTTTCCCATAGCAAGCGGAGTGGGTTTTCCGCTAAGTTGTTCCGTTGCTACATCCAGTGGCATCTCCGATAATAGGTGAAAGCTTCCTCTTTCGCTTATTGTCACTTTCCGGAACATCAGCTAGTGGCTCTACCAAATAAGCGCCAGCCTGAAAAATGAGAGCATGTAAATTATAAAGGTTGGGCATTCACACCTTGAAAATATGTAAATGAGAAAGCTAGGAAATTTGCTTACGGCTACGAGAGCATTCTTAGCATGAGGAGATTCCAACTCCCCCATGGGGGGTGTAAACTGCTGATACTCCATAGTCCTGGAGTCCATCAACTAAGTTATACTTGTTCAGTTTCAGCCTGAAGACAAGTTCTTTGCCCAAAAGTGGTTGCAGCTTAGAAGGGACAGAAGTATCCCCTGGAGGCATTTTTTTAATAAGTTTCTTTGCAGAGATGTCTAGCAAGCGCTCAACAGTAGAATTGAACAAAACCAAAGAAGTAGATCCAGTTCCCTCTTCCACCTGAGCATTAACTCGAAATCTAGAAAACAAAGGCGAGTTACAATATATTGGCTTAATAAAATAGGAGGTTCGTCCCAACCACACGGGCGAATACAATAACAGTTGGTGACTTATAATGCAAGAGGGTAGTCAACTGGCTCGCCACAACCATTGCAGATATACACCTCATCCCTTGGAACAACATTCCTCACACATGATTTGCAAGACACATAATACCACCCGGATTTATTGTTTATGGCAGTTATCCTGGCCTTTAAGGTTACCCCTTCAACCTGTAACAATTTGTGGTGTTAGTCTCAGTGCGCTAGCTGAGTTATGCCACCGACTATAGTTTTTTAATTTGGGGCTCAGTAAATATCTTCAGCTCGCCACCGTAGGTAGCAGTCACCAAAACCTCAACATTCATTCGATTAATAAACATCGCCTCCTTAGGGGTTAGTTTCGAAGCAGCGGGGCCTTCAATAGCAACAACTTTAGGAGACAAATCTAAAAACCTTTCCTTTACAGAGGTAACATAATCAACATCTCGGTTAACATAGACCCTGCTCCCGTTAGTTGTAGCGAAAGTCAGAGCACCTGCAAAACTTAGTTGGGCACGAGAATTAGCTCATAAGCACAAATGTTAAACTATTCAGTGAAGGCACCAGAAAATGCTAACTTAATTTTTCCAAGTTGGTCATGGTTTTAACTAATCTGGCTAGGAGCCCATACCTTGATAGGTCTTCACTATAACAGAAGAGACAACAATGACATAGGGGCTATCATCCTGTAAAGTGTACAGTGTAGGATCAAATAGCTCGCCTAGCTTTCCCCACAGTGTGACTGTGCTGGTGACAGAACTATCAAGACATAGAAGAGCTATAATGTGATTTTAACTTTGTAATCAAGATTCGGAACCAAACCAGCTAGCAGGGCTATAAGTTTACATTAGAAGCATGGTCTAGCTTGCCAAAATTTGACACGATTTTAAGTGGTGGCATTTACCATATCATATGAAATTAACAAAGATAGCCAAAAATACAAAACTAACATAAAATCGAGAACCAAAAAGGTAAATGGATCCACTAATTCAAAAACATGAGGCGAGAAGATTATTGCATAATGTACACACTTACTAATCAACAGTGAAAATTCTAAATTCAAAAACAGGAGGCAAGAAGATTATTGCATAATGTCCACACTTACTTATCAGTGAAAAATGCTAAATTCAAAAGCACGAGGCAAGAATATTATTGAACAATGTCAACACTTACTAATCAGTGAAAACTCTAATATCCCTCTTTCGACGGCCGGCCCCGACAACCTCAATCTCACCAAAACCACATAAACAACCTACAATATCTGCAACCCGGACGTCATAACTGGTTTTGTTTCAACCCTGTGCAATTTTGGTAAATACATGTGCACCAAGTCCTGCGAAGATTACCTGAGAGAGTATTGACATCATCTGCACGGCTCTGGAGCGCAGCCTGATTCACAAATTGAAAGCCGTACTTTGGGATGCACGCAACAGCCTCAGCCTCACCAAGCGCCTCAACACCAGTTATTGCCAGAAAAAGTAGCCTTAGATTACTTGCCACAGGCCTATATGGATAAATATTTGTAGTAACCTTGACATTTCTAAGGGTGTAGACCAGGCCCTCGGTCAAAAGGCATTTGAACCGAGGCACCAAATGTTTGCGCACAACAGCATGCATCAGGTTCCCCTAGGATCAACACATAGTTACATGGTTATTGCAAAAGTATTAGTCGCTAAAGTAGGGATGTTAAAAAGTGCCTACTTTCTTATCGCTGAGTATCATATCCATGCTAAGTAAGGTGTTGTCCTTTATACTGATAGAGTCCCACATCCTACATATGGGAACCTTTATCATCCAGTTCTCTGCGTCGCCCTTCAAGTCGGAAAGGTAATTGTATGCCATAACTGAACCTGGAGAAAAAAAGGCAGTTACAAGTAACCACATATTCAGAGCGCCAACACACACAAAACCCAGCCCAAGGAAACACACGAAATGAGTATTAAATCAACAATTGGCCAAAACAATCCACCAAATTCCCAAATGGGGACATCAAAACAGTATATAACATGAGACAAACTCAAACCACCACATAAATAAAAACAAACCAATTCACCAAAATTTCTAAAATTTTAGTCTATATAGATATATAGATTCCAAAATGGACACACCAAAGTAGCATATAACACAAAGACAAACCTAAAGACATGAAGAACGAAATTGGAAAATACAACTAAATGAATTCACCGAAAATGCTGAGATGAACATACCTAGATCCAGAACAAACAATAAAGTTGAAGCACACCTTTAATACTAACCTGCTCTGTGGAACGATTCCATGACTTTGGATCATTATCATATAATTGTATTTATAAGGCAATCGCTAAGCAGCTGATGGATCTTCTATTACTAAATTGTGTAACCGGCAAGATCTCTGGGCTTCTCACAACCGAAAGGAAGGTAGAAAGCCGCATAGATTTATTACACAGATGAATATATGTCTGTATGTATCACATGTGTGCACACAAAACGTGAGAACGCGTAGGAAAAAAGAGAATGGTGGTCAGGACACCGAGACAATGCCACGTCAGACGCCCGAGTTTTTATTTTATATAGATATATAGATGTATATGAGATCATAGCTAGGATTTATAATATCCATGAGCTTGTATATAAATTAGGGTACTTTGAATTGTATGAGGCTGAATTTCTTGAGAATTCGTTACTTAGCATTTGTAATTGTTAAAGTTTAAGATACGGTTTTATTGATTACCCTCTCTACGTCGTTTTGATTTCAAGAGATTGTGATATAGAGTCTTTTACATGTGTTGAATTCTTGTAATATTTGTATAAAATTCAATTTTTATGGTATGATAGTTAGTTTGGTGTCTTTGGAAAGATATTTCGATTATCTATGATTTTGATTCTTTAATTTTTCTGAAATTCTGCTGGTAAGTATGTGCTTTGTGCGATTTTTGTGAACTGACCAGAGTGTTTTCGAAAATGAGTCTTTAACTTTTAAAATTCGTAATAAATTGAATTTTTATGCTAATTTAGTGAGTAATACAAATATCGAAAGGTATTTTTGTGTTCTGCGTTCTTTGTTTACACTCTGCTGCTAAATCATGTGATTTTGATGTCGTAAATAGCATAATACTAAAGAAATCAGGGGCTGATTGTGTTCTACACCCGCAAATATCTATGTTCTGAGTTCGTTACTTGTCCGTTTTAAATGAGCCCTATCATTCTCGAAAGGTCTCGGAATTGCCTACGTTTTTCGTGGTTTGTATTTTTTCAGATATATTAATTTTCATAGAGTAATTTGTCAATTTCCAAAACTGATCATAGCTGATTTTGTTAACAATCGCCTATTTTCTAAGATTTTTTGGTGTGTGATGTTTGAAATTTTATTTGAATAAGTTAAATGTAACCGCTGCAGGAGTTCTATTAAGTTGTTTCTTTATTTGCTTTATTTGACTGTTAATAGATTATGAATTAATATTTAGAATTTGTTGTGATTTTATTTTCTGGACATGACATCGACATCGAGGTAAGTGACTTTTGTTACTCACTGATATTTAAATTGTGCATTTTATCCGATTGATTTTTTCTTATTGATTTTATTGTATTCAAGATGTTTGATTTATTTTGATAATTGAAATTGTGATATCGAAAATAGAAAAGACTTTTAGAATTCTCCAATTTTAGAATTATAGAAGTCGGTCACTGGCATAATGTGACTCATAGAACTAGTTTACGCACGTTCCGGAACACATAGATACCTTATTGAATTTTTCTTAACGAGGGACGTAAACTAGCCCCCATCGAACCATCGAATTATAGAAGCAGTGGGACTGGCATAGTGTGACCGTATTATAGAATTGTGGGAATAAAATTTTTTAAATACTTTACTTTATCGATTTAAATTCTGAAAGTTTGTTTTAGATAATATTTTTGTGAGCCATTGAACGATAAATTATTTGCTGGGTTTTGGAGCTCATTATTGCGTACACATTTCATGTTTTGGCTATCGAAAGGATAAGGAAGTTTGAGCATGCTACTTGGATTTTATTTGTTTTGCGTTTTATTATTGAAAAAGTGTGAGAGCTGCATCTCCAATTTTAGTACTTTCGATTTAGTATTGACTTTTGATGTCTTGATTTAGAGAATTTTCAGATTTTTGGTTTAAAAATCGAAATGTTATATTTAAGTTTTATTTTTAATATTCCAAAAAAAGTCGGAATGTTACATTTGATGTCCAGAATTTAGGGTTTTAGTTGGCAGACGTGAATGTTGAATATCTGTGAATGAGAGAATGAATGTTTTTATTTCACAAACCACGACCCATGCCATATCAGGAGCCCACTCATCGACATGTCATGCAAATGCCAACTTGTCTGACGGAAATTTCTCAAGTTAACGGAATGAGACTTAAAGTGTGAGATAAATATCAAACGCAATCTAGATTTAAATGTATGAAAATAATCGCTTATAAAAAAAAATGACTCATTTTAATTATTAATTTAAAAATATATATCAATTTAGTTATTAAAAAGTTGTAAATTTTTATCAGTTAAGTCATTATCAGATGATCTATTTGATACATATTTTTAAATTAATGACAAAAATAAATCATTTTTATAATGAATGATTATTTTGATATATTTAAATATAAAAAATGATGTCGACATTTATCCCTATTGATATGTTAATTGAGACCCTTTTCACTGTAGTGAGGTGTTTGATTCATATATATATATATAAGCCACTCAAATAATCCACAATTCTTATTCCATTTATTTTGTTACGAGGTTGAAGGTACTTCAAGAATCAAGATACCCTTAGCTTGTAAAGAAGGCACTAACAGTTGATCTCAGTCCTACATGCAAGAAAAGTCACAAATCCACTACCACTACCACCTGCGACCAGAAACTCTGTAGGAGAATGATCTGGTGCCAATTCAATTCTAGTCAGATAGAGATCAAATTAGGACAACAAAGTTGTAATTTCTAGATCTAAATTCTGAAATGATAAGATCCAATGTTTTAGTTATTAATGTTCCGAGTAACACATTTTAATTTGTATGGCAATATTTTTTCCCTTCATGGAGGAACCAAAAGTCGTCAAGGGAGAACTAACATATAATTTCACATTTTCAAAGTAATACACATGTAAGGTTAACTAATTATAGAACACAAATATGGAATTCCTGTATAAATTACTAAAAATAGAGACAAGTTAGGCTAATGATTTACGATAAAACAAACATGCAAGTGCGAATCCAGGTCGTATCATTATTTTGTTTCTGGGAAAAGGCTTTTCATGTTTAAACATGAACTTCAACTGATATAAACATAGCAAATCCCGAAGGTATTTACACATTTTAAGCAACAAAGTTCATTAATACTTGAACAAGTTCAGGCAAGATGAAAGTTGAAATTTTATCCAAGGTGCTGATTAAACCATACACTGCTACCCCGTCCTGTTTCCGCAACTACAAAATATCTTTATTAGATGAATTATCCCCAAATATGAATGTTCCCACCATTTTCTATTACCTGGCTAATGATCAAGATAATACTATTGATTGTAATTTACTATACAAGCAGTTGAAGACGTCTCTATCAAAGGCCTTAACTGTTTTTCATCCTTTTGCTGGAAGATATTGCAAAGATAATCACTCTGTTGATTGTAGTGATCAAGGTGCTGAGTTTGTGGAGGCCAAAGTTGATGTTGAGCTCGATGACCTTCTCAGCCAACGGTTGAATTTGAAGACTGAGGTGCTTAATGATTTAGTTCCGTGCCCATTAGGTGCAGTTGATGAATTCACCGATCCGTTGCTTTCAGTTCAAGTAAGTGCCTTTAGTTGTGGTGGATTTGCTATTGCAGTATGTAGTTCACACAGAATTGCTGACATGTCAACCACAATGTCACTTATCAATGTGTGGACTATTGCTGCAAAGCAAGAACTCGGGTACATTGATAAAAATCACCTGCCAATCTCCTTCAACTTCGATTCAGCCTCTCTGTTTCCAGGGAAAATGCTGTCCAGTCTTCCTGCTGGACTTACGCGGGATAAGGAAACTATTGAAGTGCACAAGATTGTCACAAAGATGTTTTACTTCAACAAAAGTAAAATTTCTAGTATTCGAGAACGGGCCAGATTAGATGATTCAAGCATGTTACCTACAAGGGTACAGTCTATATTCGGATATATAGGGAAGGCCATTATTGATGTACATCTTGCCAACCCTGAAAGCCCAAAGACCTATACACTTCTTCAACCAGTCAATATGAGAAAGAGAACAGTTCCGCCTCTTCCTAAAAATCAATTTGGAAATCTCTACCTAACAACCATCGTTCAATCAGAGGTAGGTCCTGAAAGAATACTGGGGCTCGGAAGTTTTGTCGATTGTCTTTCCAAAGCTGTCAAGGGAGTGGTGGATGCCTGTGGAATGGTACTATCGCAAGGGGAAGTAGCGCAAACGATGATTAGTCATGGAAGTTGTGAGCTGATAAAAAGTCTCTCAGATCCTAATATTTTTTTTGCCGGTACTTATAGTAGCTGGTGTAAGTTTCCATTCTATGAAGCGGATTTTGGGTGGGGAAAACCGACTTGGGTCAGTATTCCCAACGTCCCCATGAAAAATACAGTAGTCCTAATTGATGACAAATCCGGGGAAGGAATTGAAGCATGGGTGTGCATGGATGAGAATGACATGCAAAAATTCATACAGCATAGCTATATCGCAGATATTATGTGAATTATAATGTTAAATCCTCTGCAGTAACTTCGACAGATATCAATCGGCTCAGTTTCTTATTAGCATGTTGATATGATGACTTGATAAATTTATTCTGGGTAGAATAACTTAGTTGTTTTGCTTCTACAACTAAGCTTTGTGGCTGTGTTAATTGCTTATATTTCTCTGTATCTTGAAATGTTGTAGCCTACTCAGGCTTGTTCTGTTTGTTTTATTCTATGTACATGCTCCTTTTTTCTTAGTTCTTCCCAATTCCTTATATCTGCATGATGAGGCTTACATTTCTTTAGATTAATGCCTCAAGCTTGCATTTAGTGGATAAATTTGAAGTAATAAAAGATTTTTCAGTTTTTGGTACAGTTATAGAAAAACATTTTTAGAAAATTTGAAAATATTGATGAATGAATTTTTAACAATCTTCGACCGTTAATGAATCCAAATTAAGTTATTCTAATATTGATATATTAAGTTTTACTAGCTTAAAAACCAATGCAAGGAATATTGTTAATTGTTGTTTTATTATTTATTTTTTAATATTTTATTAATTTTATTTGTTAAACTACCTAAATGCTTTTAAATAATTAAAAGTATTAAAATAGATTTTAAAATAAATAAATAAGAAATTACCCGTTATATTTTTGGAAAAAGGAGGGATTTTAGTAAGTAAAAATAGAAAATTTAACATGTTTAGTTTAAAAAAAGTAATTTTCTCTGATATTTTTAGAAAATGATTGAATTTTGTTAGAAAAAATTGAAAAAGTAATGTGTTTAGCTGAAAAAACAATTAATTATAAATAGTAATTTA
This sequence comes from Heracleum sosnowskyi, assembly GCA_030848705.1. NCBI lineage: Eukaryota > Viridiplantae > Streptophyta > Magnoliopsida > Apiales > Apiaceae > Heracleum > Heracleum sosnowskyi. Next base: position 13,095,283 of record CM061242.1, read on the forward strand.
ATTATTTAATAATATTTTTTATAAATAAATACGGATAATAAATATCTTTATATATATAAAGTAAACACGAGGAGTCCGGATCTTATTTGTGTAGTTTTCTAGAGCACCTCTATTTTAAATATTAAAAGTTAAAATTTTCTTCTTTAGCTCCTAATTTGTAGAAAATATAATATTTATAAAAGACAATTCCTCTCAAAAATATTAAACCGAATCAAATTTATAACTACTTAACTATATAAAATTTATTTTTAACATATAAAAAATTCGAAATAAAATTATTTCGGTTTAAAAAAAAAAGCAAATTCAAATTGAAATAGAAATCCAAAATTTAAGGTTCGGTAAAATTTAATTGGAACGGGTCGGTTATCCATTAGATATGATTATATTGGCATCTATAATATATCTTCATATAAAGGATGGCGGGGAGAAAATTTTACATTTTAATACTTAAATTTTCATTATTGCGTACATATATATATATATATATATATATATATATATATATGTATATATATATATATATAGATATTCTTTTATATTATATATATATTATTTATTACAATGGGTGGTGGCTCAACAAAATGTAACACAAATTGGTAAAAATGAAATAAATATGTAAACAATTTATTTTATTATCTACGCATATTTAATTTGTACAATACATATTATGTTTAATAATTTATATAATGTTATGAATATTTATTTAACATTTTTTATTTTAAATAATTTATAATTTAAGATTCAAGAAAATCTTTCTAAAGGAGAATCGTTAGGCAATTTGAAATCCATTATTCTAGAACTCTTCTAACTTGAATATTAAAAAATTAAATATTCTATTTTCATGTTTTAACTTTTAAGTATGTGAACAAATATAAAAGACAAGTACTAAAATATGGTAAATATATTTTAACATATTCAAATCCACATCTAACTCCACAGTCTTTCGAATTTGAAAATAAGTTCAATTCAAATGAATTTTGGGTTAAAATTCAAACAGATCGGAAAGGCGTGGCACATTCGGCTAATATACATCTTTACGCAAAGAACAAAATTAGATACATTTTTTATTCTCAATTTTGTGTTAAAACAATACTCATATATTTTAAGATTTTAATAAAATATATTATAAGGTTGTCGTGAAGTGCGACTTAGTCAATTTTTTAAACTTTTAGATATCGGTGATTTTTGTACTTTTGTTACATTTGTCAATAATTTGTTTCATGAATATGCTTAAATTTAATTTTGTTTATGTTTACACCGTAAAAAACTTTTTGTCGAATCTTGATCCAATGATAAAGACATTCGTGGACGATAGCTCCGTTTGTGAATACTGTAAGTTTAACACGTTTCCTCTTTTTGGTGTTTTTTTTTCGGAAATATGATTATCGTTAACAAATTCTAACATAGATGATTAATTATTTCTTTTATACACCAAACGTTTTGCTATTTTAAGGATTGAGTTGGTGATTAGTACTTAAATTTTTATTATAACGTATTATTAATATAATTTTCATATATATTTATTTATTAGAATAGGTGTCGGCCTAAGAAAATGTGAGATAAAATCATTATAGAAAAAAATTCATATTTTTCAAAAAATTGATATTTATTATTAATATATATTTTTTGTTGAATAATTTATATTTAGAAAAAATTTTAAAAAAATTATAGGGCCGTCGCGAAACACGGCTTAGTCGACTAGTACTTATATAAAGGAGAAGACGAGGGCGGTGAGGAGGCGCCTCTAAAATCGTTTCGATTCATTTTTCTAATTTTCTCAAATTTTTGAATAATTAATGTTAAAGATTCGAAAATATCTCAATTGACTTTAAAATCTTTACTAATGGAGGAAACTAAATATATAATTATAATATTTTTGCCTTCAAAATCTTTATTAATGGAGGAAACCTAAATATACAATTCTAATATTCTTGCCTTTAAAATCTTTACTAATGGAAAAAACTAAATTTACAATTTTAATAGTCTCCTATGTTATTTTATTAGAAAATATCTTAATTGTCTTTTAAATTTTAAATTTTAACTAATGGAGGAAAGTAAATATACAATTGTAATATTCTTGCCTTTATAATATTAGATAAATTCTCAATTTTCTTCTTATTATTTTCTAACGGAGAAAACTAAATATAGTATGTCAATATTCTCCTAAACGCCATTCAATTTATTTACTAATTGTTTTATTAATGGAATCAAATGAGTGATGACTTTGATAATTATCTATTTCTTTAATACTATTATTGAACGAATGAACTTAAATTTGGTATGTTAATATTTCCCTAAACTTTCAATTCCATTTTATTTACTAATTCCTTCCTACTATATTCAAATGGAGGAAACTAAGTATACTATATTAATATTCTCCTAAACTTACTCCACGAGTCCAATTTATTAACTAATTTTTATTTAATATCTTTTAATCGAGGAAAATAATAAAGAAGACGATTTGAGATGTGCCAGACGATTTGAGTAGAAAATATCTAAATTGACTTTTAAATCTTTAATAATAGAAATATTAATTACCTTATATTTTCCTAAATTTTCTTCTTAAGTCAAATTACTATCTTAATATTTTCCTAAAATTTATCTTCAAGTCAAATTATCATGTTGATATTTTCTTAAACTTTCTTTTGAACTTAAAGTTACAATTTTAATATTCTCATATATTTTTTTCTTCAAGTTCTAAAATTTATCTTGAAATATTACAAATTATGTTCTCATAATTTTTTTGTAAAACAAACTCACGTTTAATTTATCTACATGTTTTACATAGACATTAAAATCATTTTTTTAAATTTTTATCTTCTAATTATGTAGAAGATAATACTTACAGAAAATGCAAGTTTCTATAAAATAAAATAAAATATAAAAGCTTTATTTTCTTTTTATTTATTTTCTCGAGTACCTGTATTTTAAACCATAAAAAATTGATTAATAGATGATGTAATTGATTAAGTAATTAGTTTGTATTCTGTTCAATTTGGTAACAACGAAAAAACGAGTCATTGAGACGAAACATGTTTAACGAGAGAGCGATTCATTAGGAGGAGCATATTATATGCTAGAATTTAATATTTATGTTAATTATGTATTTGTAAATAGAAGTTGCAATATAAAGTGATAAATATACTAATATTTGATATAATATTAAAATAATGAAATATATTAAACAATTACCCTTTTCTATAATTATTCAAATTTTTGGTAATGAACAACACTAAACGGAGAAATTTAAAAGAAGCCTTAATTTCATGTTATAAATATAATTTTGTTTAAAAACATTTTTTGTAGAATAGTTTTCAGAAAAATTTAGAGAAATTATTATAAAGCCGCTACGAAGCGCGGCTTAGTAAATTAGTTAAATAAAAACATGAAGTAATGGCCAAACTTTTAATTTTTCGTCAATCAATATATATATACTTATATAAAGGAGAAGACGGGGACGGTGAGGTGTCGACTCTCAAATCGCTTCAAAATATTTTTCTAAATTTCTCAATTTTTTGAATTAATAATACCAATGATTAGAAAAAGTCTCATTTGCCTTTAAAATGTTTACTAATAGAGGAAACTAATGATTCAAAAAGATCTCAATTGCTTTTAAATTTTTTACTAATGCGAGAAATTAAAAAAGCTCAATTACCTTTAAAATCTTTACTAATGTAAGAAATTGTATATACAATTTTAATATTTTTGCATTTAAAATATTTACTAATTGAGAAAAGTAAATTACTTCCTTTATTACTTTCGAAAAAATTCAAAGATTAGAAAAACTCTCATTTGCCTTTAAAATGTTTACTAATGCAGGAAACTAATGATTTAAAAAAAAATCTCAATTGCCTTTAAAATAAATATAAATATATACTTATATAAAGCTCAATTACCTTTAAAATCTTTACTAATGTAAGAAACTGTATATAAAATTTTAATATTTTTGCATTTAAAATATTTACTAATGGAGAAAAGTAAATTACTTCCTTATTACTTTCAAAAAAATTCAAAGATTAGAAAAAATCTCATTTGCCTTTAAAATGTTTACTAATGCAGGAAACTAATGATTTAAAAAAATCTCAATTGCCTTTAAAATAAATATAACTATATACTTATATAAAGGAGAAGACGGGGGTGGTGAGGTGGCGGCTATCAAATCACTTCGATCTATTTTTCTAATTTTCTCAAATTTTAGAATTATTAATATTAAAAATTCGAAATATCTCAATTTCCTTTAAAATCTTTACTAATAGAGGTGTTGCCCAGTAATTAACAATTGTAGAAGGGGGGTTGAATACAATTGTATAAGATTCTCGACTAATAAACGCAAATAGGAAATAATAACAGCTTTATTAACTCTAGTATAAAAATGTTACAAAACTCTCTCAAGAAATTTTGATGTTCTTGAAAGCTTCTAGGTTACAATAATACTCGTGTATGCGATTGCAATATGCAAAACCTAAATTGTGTTTATATAGTACACACAGCTGCTCTATCGATTACAAGATAAGACCAAATCAATTACAAACTATATTGATACATATCCTAACCCACAGCTGCATTCCTATAAACTAGGTACCGACAAATCATCTTTCCTTATTTTCTTGGACTCGATAGTTATCTTGAAGTAATATTGATCAGCTTCCAGTCATGATGATAATCCTGATCTCAGTCCTGATAGCAATCCTGATACTGACGATATGCAATCCTGATGATGTCAGCATCTCAATCCTGATCAGTAGTCCAGATCCTGATGATCATTGAATCCTGATCTAACAATCTCCCCCAATCTCATACTTTGTAAAATAAGGTATATATTCCTTGATTCAATTAATAGTAGCAAACCTTTTCATCAGTCTGTTTAACTTGGAGACCAAGAAAGTAACTCATTTCTCTCATCATGCTCATTTGATATCTAGACTGCATAAGCTTTGAAAACTTCTCCAATAGCTTATTGTTTGTTGACCCAAAGATGATATCATCAACATAAATCTGAACTAAAAGAAAATCATTACCATGATTCAAATAAAACAGAGTTTTATCAATAGTACCTCTTTTGAATCCACTTTCCAGTAAGAATTGAGCTAGGGTTTCATACCAGGCTCTTGGAGCTTGCTTTAGTCCATAAAGTGCTTTATCCAATCTGTAGACATGATTTGGATATTTTGGATCAATGAAACCAGAAGGTTGTTCAACATAAACTTCTTCCTCCAGTTCACCATTTAAGAAAGCACTTTTCACATCCATCTGGAAAACTTTAAATTTCTTGTGGGCTGCATATGCCAGAAAGATCCTGATGGCTTCTAGCCTTGCAACAGGAGCAAAAGTTTCATAATAGTCAATCCCTTCTTGTTGAGAATACCCCTTTGCAACTAGCCTTGCTTTGTTTCTGATAATTACTCCATTTGAATCTGTCTTGTTTTTGAACACCCACTTTGAACCAACAATTGACCTGTTCTTTGGTCTTGGCACTAGTTTCCACACTTCATTCCTTTGAAATTCATTCAACTCTTCTTGCATTGTAGTAACCCAATCAACATCCTTAAGTGCATCTTTAACTTTCTTTGGTTCCTCCTTGGATAGAAAGTTATGATATAGACATTCATTTTGAGTTGCACTTCTTGTCTTAACACCTACATCAGGATCCCCAATTATCAAATCAGGACACTACGCCATAAGTGGTCATATGCAATGCTTTTTTACAGTTGCTATAGACCAAAAAAGCGTTGCATTAAGCTTATTTTTCAAAAATGCAACACCAAACGGCCGTTGCATCCGCGGGCGTGGCCTTTGATATGTAATGCAACACTTTTGGTCAGCTACTACAATAGAGAGAAAGTATTGCATTATAAGTATACTGCAACACCAAAATCAAGGAAATGCAACACCAATGAGTGTTGCCTTAAACACAAGGCCCACTATCATGCCACGTCAACAGTGGGGCCCACTAAAATGCCACGTCAGTAGTAGGGCATGTGTGCCAGGTCAGTAGTGGGGCCCACATGCCATAATGCAACGCTTTTCATTGTCTTTTAAAACAGTACTTTTTTAATGCAACAGTATATTTACTAATGCAACACCATTAGATTCTATAATTCAATACCATTTTCTTGAAATGCAACATTAAATAAGGAAATGCAACACTTTAATAAAAAAATTGCAATATTAGTTTTGTACATACATAAATACCATTCAAAACATTCAGCATTCCATCCAAAACATCCTAAAACCAATCCAAAACAACCAAAGCATCTAACAACATACTAAATACCTAACTTAATCACAAAAAAATTTAAATAATACAAATAATCTCGTCCCCAAAATTCCAGCATCCAAAATCCCAGCATCGTGAAATGTGTAGTATCCCAACATCGTGAAATGACCAATCCAGTCGAGAAGCACTGGGATGCCAACCTGAAACATATAGCAATATGTTGAGAAGTTTAACATATCAACATATCTAAAAAATTGCGAGGATTAGGGCCTAATTTCTTGCAATAATGAGAACTCATGAGCCCATACACTGTGAATACAAGGAATTTTTCTGAAAGAATAGGCTAAAACAAATTAAAATCCTACAGGTAATATAACACCTAGACATAAAATATGATGGAGTTAATTATTTCACTCAAAAAAGTTAGAATTTGGGACAAACAGAGCTCATTATAGTGCATAAACAAGAGCTTGGAACTCTATTCTTGGATTTTTTATTTTTATTTAAATAATTACTTGAAAATAGTTGGGTCACTGATCTACAAGATTTCTACACACAATATATTAATGAATTCAGTACCTGCACTTAAAAAAAGTTGTAATCTTGTGAAGTGCAACAGAACTCATTCTTGTTAATTTAAGCTTACAATCTGTATCCTTGCTTCTTAAAAAACAAAAACCCTACAAGAATGAGGTCAAACGTACCAAACTAAAAGCTTTAACATGATCTAACACTACTATACATATTCAATAAAAAAAAGTTACAATCTTGGGAACTGGGACTGAGCTCATTAGTGCAAAACAAGAACTTGAAATTTAATTATTTTATTTTTATATTTCCTAAGAAAATCAACAAAACATGAGTGATCTTAAAAGGGTACATAGATAAAGAATCATACCTTCTACTTTCTGCAACAGCTTCTTGACCTTGTGTTTACAACCATCACAGTGTATGCTCACTCAGAAATCATAGACTACATGAGGTGAATAGATATCATTCTGCTCACAATATCCAAATATCCTGGCAAAAGTTCCCTGCTTCTTTGGAAACCCAGAAATCGTGATAGTTTGATATTTACCTGAATTCTGGTGTTTCTAATGGCCATTCTGACTCGATAGCATCATCTGAGAGAAGAAAAACATCCTCCCAGTCCACATTTTCTATCTTGGTTTGGCTTTTGTTTTCAACCAACTCATTCTGAACTTCAGTTCCAGTAGTTTTGGCACCAGTAGCTGGCTTACCATCACCATTTGCTTGAGTCTGCAACTCTTTTGAGTTTGCTCTAAATCCAGCGGCAAATGTTGCAACGTTCCTCTTCAACTTAACCTGAAACCTATTAAAGTAAGCCCTCAGTTTGTTATCTTTCACAAACACATGAATAACCAATATCAACATAAGCATACTTGAAATCCAGCTAAAAACAATACATATAAAAAAATCTAAATTTAAATTAGACACAATCTCTAGCTAAAAAACACTATATATTAAAGAAAACTCTGAACTAAAACTACACGCAATCTCAAGAAATGCGACATAACCAATTTAAAAATTACAAAAACAAGCTTTCAGGTCAATACAATCAATACAAAACCAAAACCCAAAACAAATACAACCAAAATCAAATACAAAACCAAAAACCAAAACAAATGCAACCAAAATCAAATACAAAACCAATATGAATCTTAATTTGAATACAAAAGACAAACATTTACATACAAACCCCTAATTTGACTTCTTAATCAGTCAAATACAAAGACTAAAATTGAGAGCCCTAAACGGAAATCCAAATGAATTAGAGATTAAATACCTAACTGAAAGCCCTAGAGTGAAAGCCCCAAAATTAATCATCTGCAAACCCAAAAAAAATTAGTCTAAGGTAGACAAACTAATGCAAGAAAATGAGAGTAGTTAAGTACCAATCAGAGCTTCGTGGAGGGGGAAAATAAGCCGCCCAAAATTTTCAACTCCCGCTTGGCTTTGTGCTGGTGCTCTTACTATTTTTTTAAGTGTAATTTTAATTTCCTACGTTTAACTAAAAACATTTATAGAAAAATAAAAAATTTAGGTACTTATAAATATTATATATTATTTTTTGAAAATAGTTACAATTTATAATATATTATATAGGTTTGGAGATTGATCGATTATTTTTTTTAATATGTTAAGGTATAGATTGATCGACTATTATTTGTTAAAAATGATTTTTCTAAATTAATAAATCATTTGAAAATTTACAAATCTATTCATTTTTATTAGATACTTACATCCTTAAAGTTAGATTTTTAATTAAATGTCAAAATATTGTGAATTTGAGGCGTATTAGTAAAAAACTTTTCTAGAGTAACCTTTAGATACACTTTTTCCTATATTTATTATATATCAATATTTGAAATTTGATTTCATATTATATAATTTGATAATATGTATATTTTTCATAATTCTAAAAATATTGTATTATAATGCAACGCTTTTTAATGGTGTTGCACGTCACAACACTAGCATTCACTCTGCAACGGTACGTTCACATAAAATCCAATACTTTTTTAGTAGTGTTGCAGAAGACCAAAAGTAAGTATAGCTTTTGCAACGCTTTGCTTGAAACCCTCACAAAAAGCATTGCATATGAGCACTTATGGCGTAGTGGGAGTGTGACTTTTAGTCCATTTCCTTGCTGGTGGTAAATCATTCCTTGAAGTAGATGCTCCCCTGGATTGGTTATCAGGATTATCACTTGAATCAGTATCTGAAGAATCCTGTCCTGATGATTGAGAAGTTTCAGTATCAGTAACAGTCTGCTGTTGTTCCCCCTCAACATGTGGACTGTCAGTAGCATCATCAGTAACACCATCAGTATTTGGTGCATCATCAGGATTTGGTGTATCACCAGGATTTGGTGACCCATCAGTATCTGATGGTGTATCAGTATCTGATTCCAGTTCTTTAGGATTCTTGGTAGCTTCATTTTCAAAGATCAAACTATCATGAGAGTCTTCATTTATTCTAGTTATCTTCTTATCATCAAAAGATACATGTATTGACTCCATGACAGTCCTTGTTCTCAAGTTATAAACTCTAAAAGCTCTTGAGGCTGGATAGCCTACAAAGATACCATCATCAGCCTTGGTTTCAAATTTTCCTAGCTATTCAGGATGAGGTTTGAGAACAAAACATTTACAGCCAAACACATGCAGATGTTTCAAACTAGGTTTCTTCTCCTTGAGCATTTGATAGGGAGTTACACCATGTCTTTTTATTAGTGTGAGGTTTTGAGTATAGCATGCTGTATTGACTGCTTCTGCCCAGAAATATGTAGGTAATTTTGCTTCTTCCAACATAGTTCTGCCAACTTCAATAAGAGTTCTATTCTTTCTTTCAACTACTCCATTTTGCTGGGGTGTGCCAGGAGCAGAGAATTGTTGTATGATTCCTTTGTATTTGCAGAACTCTTCCATTTTTGAATTCTTGAATTCAGTACCATTATCACTCCTCAGTATCTTGACTTTATACTTTGTGCCAGTCTCTATCATTCTCACATGATCCAACAGTATTTCTGGAGTCTCATCTTTTCTGTGTAGAAAATACACCCTAGTGAATCTAGAAAATTCATCAACAATTACAAGAGTGTACCTTTTCTTACTGATGGACATTATGTTGACTGGTCCAAATAGGTCAAGATGTAACATGTGATATGGTTCTCCAATAGAGAAGTCATATTTACTCTTGAATGATGTCCTTCTCTGTTTAGCTTTTTGGCATGCATCATAGAGTCCATCAGGAGTATACAGAGCTTTAGGCAATCCTCTAACCAAATCTTTCTTAACCAACTCATTGATATTGCTGAAGTTGAGATGAGAAAGCTTCTTGTGCTAATTCCAACTTTCATCTACTGATGCTTTATTGATGAGACAAGTAGAGGAGCCATCAGTATTTGATTGAATGTTGGCTTCATATAGGTTACCATGCATGTAGCTAGTGAGTGCTATTTTTCCTGATGACTTGATGACTACTTCACAATGAGTGGAATAGAAGTTGACATGATAAACTCTGTCTGTGATCTGACTAATACTCAACAGGTTTTGTTTTAGTCCTCTCACAAGAGCTACTTTTTCAATGATGACATTGACAATGATTATATTGCCATATCCCAAGGTTTGTCCAATGTTGCCATCTCCATAAGACACATTTGGGCCAACATTTTCCTCATATTCTGACAACAGGGCTTTGTTTCCAGTCATGTGCACAGAACATCCACTATCCATGACTAATACATTTTTCTTTTTACCCTGCTATCAGACAAAAACAACTAGTCAGAATATTTAAGAACCCACACTTGTTGGGCTCTTTTTCCATGAATTTTACTAAATTTAGCAACATAAGACTTTTTGACTTTAGCAGTCCTGTCAGGATTGTGTCCATCAGGATTTCCTTTGTCAGTATCAGTATTGAAAAATGCATGCTTCACATTGACATTCTTAAGTTTACCAGAATTTACACTTTTATTGAACTTAGGTAAAGGATCATAAAAGTTATACTACAAATTTATGGTATTCTTCACAAGTATAAATAGCAGTCCTGTCAGGATTGTGTCCATCAGGATTTCCTTTGTCAGTATCAGTATTAAAAAATGCATGCTTCACATTGACATTCTTAAGTTTACCAGAATTTACACTTTTATTGAACTTAGGTAAAGGATCATAAAATTTATACTACAAATTATGGTATTCTTCACAAGTATAAATAGAATGCCATTTACTGTCACAATGAAAACATGAATTTTGTGGTTTATAAAATACTGATTTATTCCTAACATCAGACCTAGGAATTTCAGTGACCTTCTTTTTATTCTTCCTGCAATAAATAGCAAGATGATTAGAGTTACCACATGTAAAACAGCATTTTCTTGGTGCATTTGGGATAAACTTATAATTATTCTCTTAATTAATCCCAACTTTACCATTCCTATTTCTTTTGACAGTAGGTGATCTTTGTCTACCTGTTTCATCACAAACTCTATCCCTAAGTTGTTTCTGAGACAATAAACCTACATTCTTATTACCTTTACTCTTGACAGGTTTAGACTTAGAATCTGTGAAAGGTTGTGCAGAAGTATATCCCTTTTCAAAAGTTAAATTGGAATTTTTACCAAATACAAAATCAACAGGTGTAATCTTAGATTTGGTTTTATCTATGTTACCCAGTAGATGTCGATTATAGAAGGGGGTTTGAATGTAATCGTATGAAATAATTGAATAAACAAATATAAAACAATCAATATCAGCTTTTATTAATCTTTATAAAAACTGATACAAACTCTCTCAAGAAACTATGAGTTCTTAAGAGCTGCTAGGTTTACAAAAATACTCGTGAAAATCTATTACTCTCGTAAAACCTATCATGTGTTTATATACACACACAGCTACACATTCTGTTACATAAGATAATCTTCATTTAATTAGATTGATCTTCTTGTCGTTTATCTTCTGTAACAGCTTCGGTGAAGTATATCTTCTGTAAATTAATCCTTTCCTGAAATTGCGGAATAGTATCAATCAATATCTGCTGACTTGTCCTGCCACTGATGATGACATCATCAGACGTCAGCTCCTGATGCTCCAAGTACTGATGCTATCCGATCCTGACTCACTCATTAAATCACCATTTTCCAACAATCTCCCCCAATTTATACTTTCTGAAATAAAGCATAAATTCTCTGGATTTAATGATGCCAAAACTTCAATCAAATACTCACAGTATCAATATAAGGATTTTGCTTAAGATATTCTTCATAATCAGACACTCTTATGAACCCCATGTTCTTCTGAAGAAACTGCTTCATCAACTCATCGTCTTTTTCTAATAACAAGTCAATCATTTTTATTCTCAGCTTCCTCAGACTTTCATCATTTTTGTTTGTCTGATAAATTGCTGCTCTCAGATCTTCAATAGAACTTCTCAGCATTCTTTCATCCAGATAAATAAGCTTAACTCTTTCACTATCAGGACTGAAAGACAAATACTCTACTCCCAGAGTCTTCTCAATATATGCACTCCATTTCTTCATTTCGACTTCTTGTCCATCCATGTCAATGTATTTAGGAGCATATCCAGTATTTTTCAGATTTAGCCCCATTAAATGCAAATTAATACTGGATTGAATCTTCTTTCTCCATTTTACACACAGATCATCTTTAGGAATAAACATATACTGAACATACCTCAATTCTTCCAAGTTCTTCATTGAGATATCCAGCTCTGTCAGCACAAACGTTGATCCATCCTTAAGAAAATACACTAACTTTTCTTTAGGCGGATTTCCATCATAAACATCATACACCATTTGAACAGAGATAAGTTTATCAAGATGCCTTTGAGTAACTTTATCACTCAGATTTTCTGTTAGACATGCTTGATTATATGATGTTTCCTGAGGAATTATTTCTGCATCAGGATGACCAATTCCTCCATGTGTTCCTGTCTGTCTACATTCATTCTTCTTCTTCGCAACCTCTTCATAAGACTTCTTGAATTTTCCAGATCCATCAATACAAGAATTTCCAGGGAGACTTTTGAAATGTCCACTTGATTTGAATATCTCATTGAGCTGAAGATGAGATTTATCTTCCCTGACATCATAGCCTTTTCTTTTGTACCCTTTAACCTTCTTGAATTCGTAAGCATTTCTCGAACTCCTCACAACATCCTCCTTATTTCTCAGATATTCTTGCAACATGACTCCTGACTTAGTGAAGCTTCGTTGTTTTAAAGACTTAAGATAGTCTTTTTCTGCTTGCTTAGCTTCTTCCACATTTAATGATGTTCTTACAAGAAATATCTGTCTATCATTCCTTGAATCTTCCCTTCTTCTTCTTCTTTGTACTAGAGAAGTATCATCATCCTTTTCCTTTTCTTGATGTGATTCTTCAACAACTTGTTCAGTGACTGTTACTTGAGATGGACCTTCAAGAACTTTCTTTCCTTTTCCCTCAGCAAGAACAGCAGATAATTCAGATGATGTTTTTGCACAAGTATTTGACCCTTCTTTGATCACAATACCTTTTTGAGATTCTGAAAGTGATTTGATAGTCCTTCATCTTCCTCTACCATGACCTCTACCTCTAGATCTGTTTCCCTTCTTTTCACTTCTGATAATTCCTTTTTTGTGAATTCAGCATTTCATACTCTATCCTTTGAGCTTCCACCATTTCTTCTACATTCTCATCAGGATACATTTCTTGAAGAAGTTTCCTAGCTTGCTGCTCATTGAATGCTTCAAGTCTGGGATCTTTATAGTGCACAGTGTATTCTATTCCATCAATATTCACAGTCTGATGAAACTTCTTTGCCTGCTCAGCAGTCGTCACTATAATATCATGAGATTGCATTCTAGAACTAGATCCAGAGACTTGTGTTGACTGTTGTCTTTGACTTTGATTAGACACAGTGATTTGTGTCCTAGCAGCAGCATCAGTAGATACCTGTTTCTGACTAGATCCTCCATCAGGAGCATCATCCCTCCTTAGAACCACTAACTCCGGAGAGCATTTGGTTGACACTACTTTCTCCCCCTTTTTGGCATCAGTACCAGCATCAGGAACAAGAGAAGAGATAAGTATGTCCAGCTTAGCATCCATAGATTCAGCCTTTTTCTCCAGAGTTGCAATTCGATGTTCAAGAGAGACATGATCTTTGTGAACACAGGAAAAATCTCTTGTATGTCGAGCAGCAGATAGAGCATTCGCAGCCACAACATCAGCAATACTCTTTACAGTTGAAGTCCTGACATCAGTAATCTCTTCAAAGATAGCTTTAAGCATGAGAGAAATACCTTTGAGATGAGCCTGAAGATCTGAATTTTTAATCTCTTTAAAGGCAGTAGCCAAATGACAGTGAGCACCAGTGATACCAACAAAAGAAGAAGGATCAGTCCAAGAATGATTCCACTGAGCTCGCCTGTGACTAGTCAGAATGTCATTGGAAGAATCATCAGGATCAGAATTATCAGAGCTGGAATGAGAACTGTGAGACTGATCCTGAGACGGGGAGACTGCAGGAGTATTGGATGTACCTGCAGAAAAATCAGTAACTCCTAGATCTCTCTTTTCTTTTTCAGTGATCTCATCACCGCTCACCAACACACTATCTGAACTTTTGATAGTCAGAATTTCCTCACTCAAATGCATAGCATTCACACTCAATTCTACCTCTCCTTTTGCCAGTTCAGGAGACTGCCTCTCAACAATTCTATTTTTCTCTAAATCTTTTCTCTCATTCTCACGAAAAAGGCTCAGAGCACTCAGAAATGAAGAAATAAGAGATGGCATAGAAGGGTAGAGTGCAGTCATACTGACAGGGGATCCCTCAGTCAAGGGTCTGTCAGTAGTCATCCTGACACAAGGAGAGTAAACAACCATAGCAGAGTCAGGATTAGTCACATTACCTGATTCCTCAATATCCAAAGGACGAGAGGACAATGGTTGAATTATGAGAGCTTGACTGTCTTCAAACGGGCATTCTTCCATACTTTGAATGAAAGGTTCTTGTGGAGCCTGGACAATGTGGACTGCTTCAGTAAAGTGTACTGGAGGTTCTTGTGTGTCCTGTCCTTGAGACTTGTCTTCATCAAAATAAGCAGTGACCTCCTCTTCTAAAGTGCCTTGAACTGGTTCAGGAAGTAACACAGAAGAAGGTAGAGAATCTTGATATAACAGCAACACACCTTCATCCACCCTTTGAGTGGATGGTTCTTGTGTGGCTTGATCTATGTGGACCGCTAGTTCACATTCAGAACCAGGTTCTTGTGTATCCAGATCAATATTAGGAGCAAAGGAAGTTCTTGCCTTAACATTCCTTTTCTTTGTTCTTGTAAAACATATCTTCCTTTTCAGACCAGCAGTCTCAGCAATTTCCTTACGGGCTGCATGTTCAAGTCTTTTAATTTGATCATATGTCATATCAACCTTTCGTCCCTGTGGAGAAACAGAAGGACTGGAATCAGAGACAGCCACTTTCTCAGGTGAGGGTTGCACGTCAGACGTGTTATCATCAGGTGTAGGTACTGCATCAGGATCACATCCGGTATCAGAGGTGAAAGTACTGTCCGGAGCACAACTGATAGGAATATCAGTAGCAGTACTGGCATGAAGAGATTCGTGGAGAACATCAACAACATCAAAGTGAGAATAGAGATTAGATTTCCTCAGTCTTCGTCTTTTGGAAGACGGTGGTGAAGGAGGAGTGTCATGTGCCATATCCACAGATGATATCTTAAAAATTGAGGACAGAGGTACATCATCATCATCAGTATCATCATCAGTATCAACAATAGTTGTATGCTTTCTTCGTGAGGCCAATATTTTGGATGCCTTACCAACTGGTTGATCACCTTGTTTCTCGATGGTATTGGTGGGTGGATGTGACAAGGTCCTTGATCCTGACGACTGAGAATGTCGCACAGATTTGGCTAACCTTGTATGTCTTACAACTGATTACTTTTGAGAGCCATCAGAGGTGGGGAGCAAGTTTTTGGTAAACTGTTTTGATTGTGTACTTGGGTTAGAGCCAGAGGGGGTATCAATAGCAGACCTCTGAGTCATAGTACGAAGAGCAACTCCATAAACAGTAGGCAGTCTATGTCTTAGAAGCTGCCTGACCTGTTTAGGATACACAACATCACCTTGAAACATTTGTTTCCCCTTCAACATGTACTCCTGAAAGGAGCGAGGGGTATTCTGGAAAACAGGTAACAAACGCTCATCTTGAAAAACAACATTAGGGCATAAGTACTTAAAAATCAAATGCAGAAAATGACTAAAGTAGACAGTTTCCAGAAGTGTTTTTCCTGTCAATTTTACAACCAGCAAAATCAGCATCAGAGTATCCTATCAATGTGAAGTCTGATGCTCTGGGATACCACAAACCAAGATTTGGTGTCCCTTTAAGATATCGAAATATCCTCTTTACAGCTATCAGATGCGGTTCTCGTGGTTGAGACTGAAATCTTGCACAGAGACATGTTGCGAACATATATCTGGCCTACTGGCAGTGAGATAAAGGAGAGAACCAATCATTCCTCTATAGCTTGTGATATCCACTTCAATTCCTTCCTTAGAGTCAAGTTTGGTGGCAGTAGCCATGGGAGTACTGGAAGGAGCACTATCTTGCATATTGAATTTCTTAAGCAAGTTTCTGGTGTACTTGGACTGATTGATAAAAATCCCCTCATCAGTTTGTTTTACCTGTAATCCCATAAAGTAGCTCATTTCACCCATCATGCTCATCTAATATCTTGACTGCATCAACTTAGCAAACTTCTGACACATTGTAGCATTAGTAGATCCAAAGATTATGTCATCTACATATATCTGGACTAAGAGCAAGTCTTTGCCTTTTTGGATATAAAACAGAGTTTTATCAATGGTGCCTCGTGTGAATCCACTATCAAGAAGAAACTGAGTAAGTGTTTCATACCAGGCCCATGGTGCTTGCTTGAGTCCATACAGAGCTTTATCCAGTCTATACACATGATTTGGATATTTAGGATCAACAAACCCTGGAGGTTGTTCAACGTAAACTTCTTCCTCCAATTCTCCATTTAAGAAGGCACTCTTAACATCCATCTGAAAGACCTTGAATTTCATATGTGCAGCACATGCTAGGAATATTCTGATGGCCTTCAATCTGGCAACCGGAGCAAATGTTTCGTCGTAATCAATGCCTTCTTCCTGAGAATACCCTTTTGCGACAAGTCTGGCCTTGTTCCTTGTGATTACTCCATCGGAATCAGTTTTGTTTCTGAACACCCATTTAGTTCCCACAATAGATCTATTTTTGGGTCTTGGAACGAGTTTCCAGACTTCATTTCTTTCAAACTCATTGAGTTCTTCTTGCATTGTTGTTACCCAATCAGCATCTTTCAAAGCATCTTCAATTTTCTTTGGTTCTTCCTGTGAAAGAAAATTATGAAATAGACACTCATTCTGAGTTGCATTTCTTGTTTGAACACCAGCATCAG
Source organism: Heracleum sosnowskyi (assembly GCA_030848705.1). Classification (NCBI taxonomy): domain Eukaryota; kingdom Viridiplantae; phylum Streptophyta; class Magnoliopsida; order Apiales; family Apiaceae; genus Heracleum; species Heracleum sosnowskyi. The sequence goes on from CM061242.1 coordinate 13,112,511, forward strand.
GATCTCCAATAATGAGATCAGGAGGATGTGCTTGTGTCCATCTTCTTGTTGACGGTAACTGAGTTCTTGAACTTGATGCTCCCCCTGCATCAATGTCTTCCTCAAAAGAACTTTCTTGAGTTGTATGCGAAGCTCCCCCTATATCAGTATCTTGATAAGATCCGCTGGAATTGGAATTTCTCTGATGGACATCTCCTGATGTACTGTCAGTACTTGCATCAGTACTTCCATCAGTATCTGTAGAAGAGTTGTTTTCAAGAGATTCATCATTTGTAGTATTATCAGTAGTAATTATGATATCATTAGGCTCCCCCTCAATATCATCACCACTAATTTCAGCTTCTAGTTCATCTCCAAATATCAATTCTTCATGAGTATCTTCATTAATTCCAGTAATTCTCATGTCATCAAATGATACATTTACTGAGACATTCACAATCTTAGTTCTCAGATTATATACCTTGAAAGCTTTTGTCGTATCAGGGTATCCAATAAAAATTCCTTCATCTGCTTTTGTTTCAAATTTTCCAAGCTGCTCTGGGTGTGATCGTAAAATAAAGCATTTGCACCCAAACACGTGCAAGTGTTTTAAGCTTGGTTTCTTTCCCTTTATCATCTGATATGGAGTCTTGCCATGTCTTGTGATCAGAGTACAGTTCTGAGTATAGCATGCAGTGTTAACAGCTTCTGCCCAGAAGTAAGTTGGTAGCTTTGCTTCTTCCAGCATTGTTCTTCCTGCTTCAATTAGAGTTATGTTTTTCCTCTCAACTACTCCATTCTGTTGAGGAGTACCAGGAGCGGAGAATTGCTGCACAAGTCCTTTTGATTTACAGAATTCTTCCATTGTTGAGTTTTTAAACTCAGTTCCATTATCACTTCGAAGAACTTTGACTTTGTTGCTTGATCCATTCTCCAGCAATTTGACATGTTCAATCAGAATCTCTGGTGTTTCACTCATTTTATGCAGAAAGTATACCCATGTAAATCATGTATACTCATCAACAATTACTAAAGTATACCTTTTCTTATTGATAGACATCACATTCACGGGACCAAAAAGATCCAGATGTAGCAGGTGATACGCCGTGTCTATTGAGTATTCTGATTTGCTTTTGAAGCTGATTCTCTTTTGCTTTGACTTTTGACATGAGTCACAGAGTCCATCAGGGGAATACATTGCCTTTGGGAGACCTCTCACTAAGTCCTTTCTTACTAACTCATTGATGTTATTGAAATTCAAATGAGATAGTTTCTTGTGCCAGTTCCAACTTTAATCTACTGATGCCTTTGATAGCAGACATGTCACTGTCCCATCAGTAGCAGAATGTAAGTTGGCTTCGTATATGTTACCACGTCTATAACCCGTAAGAATCACCTTTCCATTCTTCTTACTTGTTATTTCACAGTGAGATTCATAAAAATTGACATGATAACCTTTGTCTGTAATTTGACTGATGCTCAAGAGATTATGCTTCAGTCCTTCTACCAGAGCTACGTTCTGAATGATGACATTTCCAATCACAATGTTGCCATATCCCAAGGTATGTCATGTGTTGCCATCTCCATAGGAAACCTTTGGGCCAGCTTTCTTCTCAAAATCTGACAGCAGGGACTTATTTCCAGTCATATGTCATGAACATCCACTATCCATAACTAAAACATTTTTCCTATTGCCCTGCAATCAATATTTCAATCAGTTAGAATTTTTAAGAACCCACACTTGTTGGGTCCTGTTTTTCAATTTCTTGTTAAGAATTGCAGCGGAATTTTTCTTCAAAATCTTTTCAACTGACATTGATTCAGTTGAACTTGATTTGACAGAGTTTTTCTTAACATACACATGCATAGATGACAGAATCATATTATTATCAAAACTTGCACTTTTATTGAATTTGGGTAAAGGCACATAATTGTCATGATACAAGTTATGATAACTGCTACATGTGTAAACTGAATGCCAACTATTACCACAGTGAGAACATGGATTCTGTGGTTTATAACCAACTTTTCTACTCCTAACATCAGATATAGGAATATCAACTCTCCTCTTTTTATTCTTCCTGCAATCAATGGCAAGATGATTAGTATTACCACAGGTATGACATGTCTTTCTTGGAGCACTAGGAATATACTTGTAACCATTAGACTTGTCAATTCCATGTTTCCCATTCCTATGCCTTTTAGGAGTTTTTACATTCTTAATACCAATAACTGCACTGATTTTCTTCTTTAACTTTCCAGAGGAGAGATGACCTGTGTTCTTTTCTTTCTTGATACTCTTCTTTACAAATTTAGACCTGATTTCAGCATGAGTATTCATAGGAATATAAGTACTAGTTTTAGAAACAGATGATTTATTTTCTTCACTGGAGATTGATTCAATCTCTATATCAGAAATTAATTCTTCTATCATTTCTTCCTCAGAAACTACTTTAGTACTAGAACTTGATCCTTCTTCAAAGGAAGAGTTTTCTTTCATATCACTAGCAGGAACAAACTTTATGTGAGTGGATAAGTTGATATTTTCATCTTCTTTTGCCTTATTCTTCTTATATCCAAGACACTCTTTCCAGTTTCTATCATTTATAAGTAAATGAGTCTGTTTACCAGAATGAGTCCACAATCTTATTTGTTCTCGTTCTTTCTTTAACTCTACTTCTAGGGATTCTATTTTTAACATATGTTCTATCTCTATCCCTTTAAGTTTGTCACACAAATTTTGAGTATTTTTTAGAATGACTAACTCAGCCTTTAAATACTCATTCCTTTCCTTTATATCAGCTGCTTCTTTTAAAATCCTGATGTTTTCCTTAGACTGATTATTATAGCTAATGTGCAAGTTTCTAAGACAGGATTTTAATTCAAACATGTTATCAGTATCAAAAGCATTAGCAGTTTTAGGTACCTTTTCAGATGCCTCCTCAATTTCAGCCATCAGTGCATAGTTTGTTTCTTCTTCTTCAGAGTCAGAGTCAGAAGAATCCATCCATCCTTTGCTTGATGTGACAAGCGTCTTTCCAGCAAATTTTCCAACTTTGGGTTTCTTGCATTCAGTTGCATAGTGACCCATCTTGTCATAATTAAAACATTTAATCTTTGAGAGATCGATTTTCTTCTGTTTGTTTTTCTTGTCAGAATATTGATCTCCTTTTGAATTTCTTCCATCTTTTCTGAATTTGCCCTTCTTCATCCTTCTGAACCCTTTAACCATCATAGCCATCATCTGCACCAGTTCTTTGTCAGAATCATCATCTGATTCCTCATCAGTACTTTCGTCAGTATCAACATCAGTGTCTGATTTTATTACTACATGAGCTTTAGCCTTCATTTTTCCTTGGTGCACACGCCTTTCTTTTGATTCCACTTTCAAGGCCACAGATTTAGGCTTTGATCTTGTACCTTCCTTTTGCTTGATCTCCAGATCATATGTCTTCAGCATTCCATAGATTTCATCAAGTGTCATCTTGTTCATCTTATCAGTGTGCCTTATAAGATTCTGTTGAGTTATCCATTCCATGGGTAAGGATCTTAAGAATTTGACGTTTGAATCTTCAACGTCATACACCTTTCCCACCAATGATAATTCATTTAGCAAAGTAAGAAATCTATCATATATTTCCGTTATGTCTTCATTATGCTTTGCCTCAAATTGCTCATATTCTTGAATAAGAATGCCTCTCCTGTTTTTCTTGATTTTTTCAGTTCCTTGACATTGAACTTCCAAGGCATCCCATATTTCTTTAAGAGTCTTACAGGCAATAACTCTGTTAGATAAGACAGTATCTAAACTATTGTGTAAGATATTTCTAACCTTTGCATCTTTTATCATTTCAGCTTTATCTTCAGGCGTCCATTTACTCTTTTCTTTCGTTGCCAGCCCTGCAGGAGTTGTCTCAGTTGCTGCGACTAGTTTTGTTGGAATGAACGGTCCATTGTTTATCCTGTCTATGTAGTCAGGATCTGAAGCTTCAAGATACATAAGCATTCTTACCTTCCATGTTGAAAATTCTAATTTCTTCAACATCGGAATCTTCATGGTTTCATATATGTTTCCCGACATTTCGATCGTTTCTGATTTGATAGATTATCAGTCTGCTCTGATACCAATTGTTACCCAGTAGATGTCGATTATAGAAGGGGGGTTGAATGTAATCGTATGAAATAATCGAATAAACAAGTATAAAACAATCAATATCAGCTTTTATTAATCTTTATAAAAACTGATACAAACTCTCTCAAGAAACTATGAGTTCTTAAGAGCTGCTAGGTTTACAAAAATACTCGTGAAAAGCTATTACTCTCGTAAAACCTATCATGTGTTTATATACACACACAGCTACACATTCTGTTACATAAGATAATCTTCATTTAATTAGATTGATCTTCTTGTCGTTTATCTTCTGTAACAGCTTCGGTGAAGTATATCTTCTGTAAATTAATCCTTTCCTGAAATTGCGGAATAGTATCAATCAATATCTGCTGACTTGTCCTGCCACTGATGATGACATCATCAGACGTCAGCTCCTGATGCTCCAAGTACTGATGCTATCTGATCCTGACGCACTCATTAAATCACCATTTTCCAACAATCTATAACATGTCTGTAGGTCTTTGGGCTAACTGTCTCATCAATAACAACTATCTTTTTCAATTTCTTATCTTCTTTTGACTTGTACCCTAGACATTTTTTCCAATTCTTAGAAGTATTGATTTCATGAAATTTCCTTCCAGAATCTGTCCAGGTTCTGATTTTCTCATTAGCATATTCAAGTTCTTTTTCAAGAGCAGTACATTTAAATTGCATTTCAAGTTTCATGTGCTTAGCATTATCACACTATTTTTGTACTTCTTGCATAAAAGAAAATTCAGCTTCTAGATGCTCATTTATTTTCCTAAGTTCAGACATCTCAGATAAGATCCTAGCATTTTTAGCAGATTGACTTCTAAAGCTAATATGCAATGACTTTAGAAAACATCTTAACTCAGAGACATTATTTGTATCAAAATCAAAAATAGTACTGGATACCTTTTCATCAGGAACAGTAGTCTCATCAGTATTTGCCATCAGGGCATAGTTGACTACCTCAGTATCAGATTCTAAGGAGGAGTCCATCCAATCCTTGCTTGATGTAATGAGTGCTTTAGCTTTTTTGCACTCAGTTGCAAAGTGCCCCATTCCATTACACTTGTAGCACCTTATCTTTGACTTGTCGAACTTGTCACTCTTGCTGTCCTTTTTGTTGTATCTTTCGTTGTCAGGATTGAAGGTCTTTTTCTGGAAATTGCCTTGTCTTCTAGCCTTTTTGAACTTCATCTTCTTGAAGCCCTTGACTATCATAGCAACCATTTCCTGCATGTCAGAGTCAGTAGAATCATCATCAGTATTGGTATCAGGATTGCCATCAATATCTGATGATGAGTCATCAGGATCTGACTCTACCACTCTTGTCCTACTTCTAGAGACCTCCATAACTTTTGTTTCAGCATTTAAGGCTACAGACTTTGCCTTGCTGCTTCTTTTGTTCTTTCTTTGTTGAACCTCAAGATCATAGGTTCTAAGCATTCCATACACCTCATCAAGAGAAACAGTGTTAAGATCATACTGATGCCTAATGATAGATGTTTGTGTATCCCATTCTTCAGGTAAAGCTCTCAGAAACTTGGTGTTTGAGTCTTCAGTTACATACTCTTTGCCAACTAGAGATAGATTGTTCAGCAATGTCAGGAATCTATCATACATGGCAGTAAGACTCTCATCAGGTCTTGCATCGAATTGTTCATACTCTTGAATCAGTAGAGCCCTTCTGTTTTTCTTGACAGATGCATATCCTTGGCATTGAGTTTCCAAGGTGTCCCAAATTTCCTTTGCAGACTTGCATTCAATCACTCTGTTTAACATGACAGCATCAAGACTATTATGCAGAATATTCTTTACCTTAGCATCCCTGAGAACATGAGCCTTTTCTTCTAGAGTCCACTCACTTTTTACCTTGACCACGTAGTGTTCAGGTACAGTATCTGTTTGACCAACAATTCTCATAGGGATATATGGTCCATCACGAATCTTGTCCAGATAATCAGGATATGTGGCTTCCAGGTACATCAACATCTTTACCCTCCATGTAGGGTATTCAGTTTTCTTCAGGATGGGAATCTTCATACTTTTATACTTGGTTGTCGACATCTTAGATCCTTTCTGATTTAGATTTAAATCAGTTCGCTCTGATACCAATTGTTGCCCAGTAATTAACAATTGTAGAAGGGGTGTTGAATATAATTGTATAAGATTCTCGACTAATAAACACAAATATGAAATAATAACAGCTTTATTAACTCTGGTATAAAACTGTTACAAAACTCTCTCAAGAAATTCTGATGTTCTTGAAACCTTCTAGGTTACAATAATACTCGTGTATGCGATTGCAATATGCAAAACCTAAATTGTGTTTATATAGTACACACAGCTGCTCTATCGATTACAAGATAAGACCAAATCAATTACAAACTATATTGATACATATCCTAACTGACAGCTGCATTCGTATAAACTAGGAACCGACAAATCATCTTTCCTTATTTTTCTGGACTCGATAGTTATCTTGAAGTAATACTGATCAGCTTCCAGTCCTGATCTCAGTCCTGATAGCAATCCCGATACTGACGATATGCAATCCTAATGATGTCATCATCTCAATCCTGATCAGTAGTCCAGATCCTGATGATCATTGAATCCTGATCTAAAAAGAGGAAACTAAATATACAATTTTAATATTCTTGCCTTTAAAATGTTAACTAATGGAAGCAACTCAATATACAATTTTAATATTCTTGCATTTAACTTACCTTTAAAATCTTTATTAATTGAGAAAGCTAAATATACAATTTTAATATTCTCCTAAATGTTTTATTAGAAAATATCTCATTTTTAAACCTTTAGTAATAAAAATCTTAATTACCTTATATTTTCCTAAACTTTCTTGTTAAGTCAAATTACTATCTTAATGTTCTCCTAAAATTTATGTCCGAGTCAAATTAACATGTTGATATTCACTTAAACTTTCTATTGAACTCAAAGTTACCATCCTAATTTTACTTTCTAAATTATATAGAAGATAATGCTTTATAGAAAATGAAAGTTTTTATAAAATAAAATAATTTTTTTTAAATATTTGAATTAATAAATGTTAAAAATTACAATTACCTTCTAAATATTTGTTAATGTTGAAAATTAAAATTACCTTCTTAATATTCTATTAAACTTTCTCTTCAAGTCTTACTTTTTTCTAATCGATTTGTTAATATATAAATCCTTATATTAGTGAGCAAATTACAAAAACCAATGGCTCTTCAAATTGTCCCACATATCTTATCTTTTGTTTTGTTAATTTACGGTATACATTAATACATGATTTGTTCTTTAAATTGTGTATATTCAAAACTAATCATGTTTGTGTTATCATGCAGGATCTTCAATATGTAGAGTAACGACAAAAGTGGGCGATACTACACCTTGATAAGCAAATATTTACATGCGATCTATTTAAAAGAATTTAGGCAAAGAAAGGCGATTAAGGAGATCGTCGTATGATCAGACTTTTGGTGTAAGTCTTTTTTTCCCATGATGTCATAAACTTATACAATAATATTATTATTTTAGTGATTTTTGACTTATTTATTAGATTTTCTCATATTGCCCTTCTAATAAGTTTACCTGCGCATGAGCACATGAGATCAAGCTGATTGTAATTTCAATGTCCGGATGATATTTTGCGTAGAAGTCTGATAGCATGTCGTAATAGATAAATTTTGAACTAAATCAAATTGCTTAATAAATTAAAATAGATGGCAGGTCATTACGAAAAGGTGATTAAGTTTTATTTTATTTTATAGGGTGTAAATTGTAATAAGGGGTTTTGTACTCTTTAAATTTTTTATTATTTTCATGCATGAGTAAAATAAATGTCCAGGTTAAATCAGATCACACTCCCGTTATCAAAAGAACGGAGGATCATCATGACCATAAAAGAAAAAAGGAAATAGTTAAAGAAAACTTTAAATTTGAGACTAGCCAGTTATGTATCGTAAAATAAAAGTTGGACTCTAAATTAAAAAATAAAAATAAAAATGGTGATAAGTACTAAAATATTGAAGATAATATTAAAGTAATAAGAATATTAAATTATTATCATTTTCTAAATTTAATTAAAATTTCAGTGGATGACTTATTTTAGAAATATTGTTATTTATCTTTTTAAAAACAATATATTATAGAATATTTTAAAAATAATTAGAGATATATTATAAGGCAGCCGCGAAGCGCAACTTAGTAAACTAGTTATATATAATAATATAGATAGCACGAAAGTCTTTTTCGACTGTTAACGAATCCAAATTAAATTAACTCCTTATATATAATAAGCGTAAGGGAGATATTATCCAAAACTTTGGTCGGTCACTGTACTACAAAAAGTATATGATCCGTTGGATTATAAAACTATAAATATTCAAATAGATGAGGACCGTTAGATATAATATTAAAAATTGTATTTGATTAAAAATAGGATAGTATTTAAATACTAAAAGATATATTTTGATAATTTAAACCAATTATAAATGGGTTTTCTATATTGAATAGAAATCTTTATGTAAAAATTCGTAATTATCTTTTCTCTTTAGTTTATGGATAGTTTCAGTTAGATAAAAATTATTAAACCATTATTAAATTAAAGATAATTTTGTTAGCTTCGCATGGGCTAAAATCGTTAAAATCTGTTGTCTAAAACTCAAGATAGAGCCCAAACAGTAAAGTGATTATCTAAATTTTAATAAATATTTTTTTATTGTAGCACCAATTTAATTTTTTTCCTAATTCTTTTAAATTTATAAATTCTATTTTTATTTAAATAAAATATTAAAATCAATTTAAGAAAATATTAAAATCGATATGGTCCGTGTACGATCACTATACGACCAAATTAATAATTAAAGTTAGATCTTAAATAGATCGATGAGAATTGTTAGATCTAATATTAAAAAGTGTATCTGATTAATAATTGAATTATATTTAAATAATAAAAAGTGCATTTTGATAATTTAAAAGTTTTCTATGTAAAAATTCTTAAATATCTTTTATCTTGAATTTATGTATAGTTCCAATTAGATAATAATTATTAAATCAAATATCAAGATAACAATTCATATTGATTACAATATTAAAAATTATCAATATAATGCTGATTACTAACAATGATACACGTGAACCCCATAGACTTACGAGAACTCATGTACATAAATAAATTTAAACACTTTTTTTCTGAAGTAACATAACAATTTGATTAATCCAAATTATAATTATATTATTGTACATATAACAAACATAAAAGGATAATATCAAAATATTATTAAAATATTTAGGGTTTCATATTCATAAACGATAATTTTGAATATAATACTTATATTAAAATGTGTATTTGATTAAATGTAGGATTATATTAAATACTAAGAAGTGTGTTTTGATAATTTAAACCAATTATAAATTGGTTTTCTATATTAAATTGAATTTTTTATGTAAAAATTCTTAACCATCTTTTCTTTTCGGTTTATGGGTAGGTCAACAGGTTAAGTTAGATAATAATTATTAAACCATCATTAAATTAAAGATAATTTCGTTAGTTTCGCATGGGTTTTAAAATCGTCAAAATTCAATTTCTAAAACTCGGGATATAACCCAAATAGTAAAGTGAGTATAAATTTTAATAAATATTTTTTTTTTGTAGCACCAATTTATTTATTTTTCCACTAATTGTTTTAAATATAGAAATTTTATGTTTATTTCAATAAAGTATTAAAATTAATTAAGAACAAATTCAAATCGATAAAGAATATAATAATATGAGAATAAAATTTTATATAATCATAACATAATTTTTATTCTATTTAATAATTTTTAAGTAATAATGTATTTTAAAATTTTATATACACTGTAAATAAAACCGAAATATTAAAAGTAAGAGCAGTTAGTAAGATACTTATATCAGTCTATACTTGATATCCTTATTATATTAAATTCTTATATAAAATAAGCATAATAGGGATCTTATACAAAATTTTGATCGTACGGTCTTGGACAACCAAACTAATAAGGACCATTAGATCTTAACTAGATAAATGAAAATCGTTAGATCAAATATTAAAAAAGTGTATTTTATTATGATATGGTCAGAAAAGTAATTATAGAAATATAATTGACTGGTCAAACAAAAGGCCGATATTTAAGGTCCGACACCCTAATTATTCATTAATTTCGTAATTAATGAGTAGGGAAAATATACAGCTCATGAAAAGAGTCCAAATTATGGCAAATTGGTCAAAGAAGGATCCAGAATCCCAATTAAAGGCAATTAATGAGTCATAGCCTTTATCGACAAGGAAAAGACTTATCCTGCAAGCAATACAATGTTTATCCAATATCGAAAAGGAGACTTATTCGCTAAAACTCCTAAACATACCATAAATATTAGGCCCCAGACGCCTATATAAGGTCCCTGATCCTACAATCAGAACTACGTCCTTGGCTTGATTCTCAATAACGAATTGAGATACGTAGGCATCTTGTGAGGACCGATTTAGTCCGGATACACGAGTGCAGCCATTAAAGCTCGAAGCTCATTAAACCTTAGCATTAATTACGCAAGCACGTTTTTTAATCCACAACATTTGGCGCCGTCTGTGGGAAGACAACATCAACCATGGCAAACACACGAAGAACAGCTCGGGATACTCAAACTCCCGATGATCGCCCCCTCACCTCTGAGGCTAATCAACCACCGCCAACTACTGGCATTGAAGGGGCGAATATCCCCACTAACTGTTAGGCCGATTACACAATATATAATCAATTATGTATGAGAATAACAATTAAGAACACAGGTTTGTAAATCAACAAACTGAATTATATTAAATAATTCTCTCTTAGTGATGTTAATGAATCACAAAGAGCTTCTAGGTTACAAGAATAAAAATATTCAATGATCGCATCCCTTCTAGGGATAACCTATCTGTGTTTATATAGTACACAGTTACACAATCCTTATCTAATTGATATTCCTACAAATTAGCTATACAATTGTTATCAATTAAGGATTGCTTCTTATCTTCTATTCCGTTTCCTTAGCTGTATCAATATATTCTGCTTCTTTCCATCTTCAGAATATATTGCTTCTAGAATCTTCAATTCAGCACCGACAGCTAATTCAACTATCACCTTGTCAGACTTTAAATAAACTCTGACCGGCTTCCATTAAACTCTTCACCCTGTCAGAGTTTAATTAAACTCTGACCGGCTTCTGATAAACTCTGGTCAGTACCTGTTGCTTAAACACTGATAAACAAACGTCAGCAATTATATCTAACAATCTCCCCCAACTTGTTCATAATAAAATGTACAAGTTAAACATATAATTGATGATGTCAAAAACATTTAACAAATGCAGTGTTTAACATATAACAGAGTTTAATTTAAAACAGAGTTTAAATTTGACTTAGAATAGAAAATATATTAAAAACTTACAGTCAGACTTTACTTGATTTCTTGAATATCAGGAACAGTCCTGATATAATCTAACAGTAGTTTCTTCTCAGCTCTGTTCAATTCAGCAATCATAATCTTCTTCAGCTCCTTCATTTCTGGTTCATCTTCACCAATTTGATAAATGGCAGCCCTCAAAGAATATATGTTGTTTTTGTTCATTTCATTGCCAAGTCTGATATAAAAAGGTTTATCAGACTCTAGATTGAACTCAAGAACCTTTTTATTTAGTGCAGTTCTGAACCTCGCACTATTCCTTTTCATTTCTACCAACTTTCCATGTGCATCTCTGTATTTAGGAATGTATGCACTTGATACTCCAGCTCCACTCAAAACTTTGGATTTCATCATCCTTTCCTTCAAAACTCGAGCAGCATCATAAGTACTTCTATTCTTTACTTCAAGTAGATATAGAACATACTCTAGCTCTTCCCAAAGTTTTAACTGGATATCAAATTCACCAAATCTATACACTCTGCCATCAGCCATAAAATATAACAAGAATTCCTTTTTGATTCCTTTGTGAAAAATCATCTGTACAGATTCTAGTTTGTCAAGACTTTCTTGAGTAATTCCAACTCCAAATTCTGCCAATGAAAACTTGTCTTGAGATCTGTTATTAGTTCTTCTCTCTCTGTGTGAACCCAGTCCAGATTTGTCAAAGGCTTCTTTTCCCAATACTGTTCTGGTTTCTGAGAAATTCACAGCTTCAAGCTTTAAGTCTTCAAGAATTTTTGATTTGCTGAATCCTGGAAGTAGTGTAGATTTCTGTACAACTTGAGCAACGTCAGAGGTTGTCATATCTTCAATAGAAACATCAACTTGAGCAGCGTCAGAGGTTGATTTAGCTAATCTTGTTTCAACTTGAGCAATGTCAGAGGTTGAAATATCTTTCTTCTTTAGGTTAGGCTCTTCAATCATTATGCCTTTACCCTTATCAGAGTTTGTAATCACAGGTCTCCTTGTATTTTGTACACTCTGTTGAATATTCTCTTTGATAGAAATACCAACTTCTTTCTTTCTAGGAGCCTTGATTTCCTTTCTCTTGTAGATTCCAGCTTCAAGATTTTTCTTGTGTTCCTCAGCAAGCATTTGTTCTTCAGCCTGGATATCTTCAATAGTTACATTCTTTCCATGCTCTTTTATGAATATCTTAGCAGCAATCTCTTCATCAGTGGATGGATTAGTTGAAACAACTAAACTCTTGAGATTTGAAGTAGATTGACCACCAGAGTTTATCTTTTCAGAGTTTATTTGTCTACCAGAGTTTACTCTAGTCCTGCTTTGCCTTTGAGCAAAAATCTTTCTTTTATTTTCTTTGCTTCCCCCATCAGTAGAATCATCCTTCCGTCTCAGAGCTTGAATGTCTTTGCATTTGTCTTTAGGAACATTCTCCCCCTTTTTGACATCATCAGAAAGTAGTACTGATGTCAGCAATTCAATGGCAGTAGAAATGGAATTCAGTTGAGTAGACAGTGCATTCTGATTTTCCTCAACCTTCCCAAGCCTCTTCTTGATTTCCTCAGAATCCTTGGCTTGCTGCTTGAGCATAGTATAATAAAAAGTTCTGTCAGACTTGAAAGTAAGATCCTTCATACTGGCTTCATTCCTTAGATTGGTAAGCATTTGTTGATTCTCATCAAATCTATTATTAAGAGATTTGACTTGAACAACAGTTGCCTGTAGGCTTGTAAGTACATCAGTATTTGAGATCTTCTTGACAGAATCAGATAGAAAATCTGCAGCCCTTTGTGCTGGAAAGACACAATCTGCATCAGCCCAATTTTTGTAGTACATATTCTGAAAATGCTCATTGGTATGTCTATGGACTTCCCTTGCGTCAGCACTATTGACATCATCAGCCAATGAAACTTGAATACTAGGGTGTGAATGAGAACCCTCAGCATCATTTCCAGTTTCTTCATTATTGACTGCTTCATGTGCATTAAGAATATTGTCAGCAGTAAACTGTGCAGCTTCATCAATGTTCTCCTCTGCTACAGCTTCAGGAATATCAGAGGTGGCCTGAGCAAAAACCTCTGCTTCTCTTTGAACAATCTCTACAACAGATTTTTGCAAAGCTTCAAGAATAATGTTCTCAGAGTTTAGCTCATCAGTAGCCTCTTGTTCCTTTTCCATCATAGCTTCATCAATTTTCTCTGTGACTTTAATCAGCTGAGTAACCTCCTCACCTTTGTCAAGATCACAAGAAATAATTTCAGTGTGAGTGGCCAGAGATTCTTCTACCTGATCAGTGACTTGATCAGCTTCCACACCCTCTGTATAAAGATCAGAATAGATAGAGGTGTGTGCTTCAAAATCAAAAACTCTGCTATCAGAATGAGTAGCAGCTTCCTCAACTACATCATTAGCCTTTGATGTAGGAGTTACCAAATCCATAGTAGCATCAGTATTTAATCTGTCTAGATTGACAGCTTCAGCATTTGCAGCATCCTCCTGAACAAACACTTCAGGAGCTTCAGTGTTTACAAACACTCTGTCCTCATCAGCATTTATAATATCCTCCTCAACAACAATTTCAGGAGTAGCTTGAGAAACAGCTTCAGCCACAATCTCCTCATTCTCTGATGCAGGAGCTTCAGTGTCCTTAGAGACTCTGTCCATGGTTACATTTATAGCACCAAAAAGATGTGCAGCCACTAGTCTTCTTTTCCTCTGATGAAGAGTTTCTTCATCAGTTTCAATCTCTGAGGTTTCAACAACAGACTTTGCCCTATTGGCTCTTCTTTTCTTTAGCCTTGTCTTCTGAGGCAGCTCTTCAGGTGTTGATGCCCCAGCTTCAGTAGTTAATGGCTTCACTCTAGCAGATTTAACAGCCCTCAATTTAGATTTCTTTGACCTCTGGGATTGAGACACAGAAGGTCCAGCTTCAGAGTTTGCTAGCTGTTGTTGTTGTAAGTTATCCAGGAATTGTTGCACAGACTCAGGTAGCAACAAAACACCAACATCTCCTTTCTTGTTATCTTTATTGGTTAGATCAGAGAATATGCGTTTATGTAATTTAAAACAGGGAATCACATCATTCTCATCTATCTCTACGTCAGAAACACATTCAGAGAATATCAATTGACAAAATCTTGCAAAATAGACGACACCTCTGTTTTCATTCATTTTCTCACCTATATTATTTAGAACTAGCCTAGCAACATCAAAATTACCTCCATAAAGAAGAGAAAACCCGATTTGCAGACTATCCATGGGAATAGCATCCCAGTTCGTGCATTTCTTGCCGAACGCCCTTGTTATGCAGTCGAAAAAGAAACTCCATTCCTTTCGCAAGAGCGGTCGCTTCAACTGACCAAGCTTTGTCAGTGGTCCAGAGTATCCTATTTCCCTCATCATTCGTACTAACTCAGAATCTCCAACAGAGACTGTGAATGAATTGAAATCTTCAAGACCCAACGCATCACGAACAGTAGTAGGAGTAACAGTGAATTCATCTCCTTGAAACTCAAAAATGATAGATGGAGAACCTGTCTCTCCGCCATTATCATAAGTACCTGTCTGCCAAAAAGTCCTTATTTGAGTTGCAGACAGCTTCGATGGTGCTGTGAGAGCAGTTCCAACATCAGAGTTTGACAAGAAATCTTGAATCAAATGAAACGCCTCCGGTGCGTTCTCATTTGCCAAAGGAGCTGAATAGTTATTCGGGACAAAATCTAACCCAGAAGCATTAAACATTGTTGTAGCCATTAGAACAGTTTAGAAGATAACAAACAGAGAATAGATTGTATGCAGTGAAAGTGTTTGAGACAATGTGTGTAAGTAAAAGCTTATGAAAAGTTGAGGTGTGTAAAAGAGTGAACCGTTTATGTGTAGTATATTTAAATAATAACTGTGAAGATTTAAAACTCAAACGTTTTAATCATTACTACACACAGCAGGCGTCTTTGAAAAGTGTGTGAGTGGGACAGGTGTCAAACGTGCATACGCTGACAGCTGTATGTAATAACTTCCAATACACACGCGCAGTAAAATTAGCCATAATTACCGCATGTCACATTGTTCAAAATACTTAATCTCTCTCTCTTTGTTTAATACAAATATGAACCATTTGTTATCATACTCCTTTGAATTTTAAAACAAATGTCTAATCTCAAAATTATAAAATGTCTGAAACAAAGAAATTATTTTAACCATTAGAGATTAAAACAAAGTTACCTCGGCATATGTCACACAATACATCAGTGTTTACCATTTGTCCTTCTTTGTCAATAAACTCTTTTCTCAAACTGTACAGGTGTGAAAATATGTGTGTGTAATAGCAGAGTTTACCGTAATCAATATTTAGATCATCTCAAAGTGCATAAAATCCACAAACTAAAGTAGTAAAAACTGGTTGCCTAAACTCTCATGTATAACATAAAATCTGATTTTATATCTAAACTCTGTATACTGATATCCTTTCATTTGGATATGTCTTTTATTTTTCACCCCCTTTATATATTTATATATATATATATATATTTTTAATTTTTTTTTTCCAGTAATCAGTGGTTGGCACTAGTCACCAAAAATCAAAGATTTTAGCCCTTATTTCATACAATAAGTTCCTGGATCTTCCTAGGCACAACATGATCTCAAAGGAATTTGTGCTCTGTTTGGCATCTTTTGATTTGAGGGTGAATTCTTTTCAATTAAGAATCAGAGTTTAGACTTTTCATCAGTAAATATAATTAACTTATGAGAGAAAATGCAAACAGCTAATACAGACTCAGTGTATAGGATCAATAAACTAAGAGATGGTATAAATACAGAGACAGTATCATGCTGTGTTAACTTACTGCACATATTTGAGATCAGAATCTATATAACTCTTAAGGATTCACAATTACTTACTGAGAATTATGCTTCATACAAATTTCTTCATTGGTCCAAATGTTTCAGACAAAATTACAATTAGAGAATAGCATTAAACTGTAACTATCAGAGTATGACCAACAGAGTTTAGCATCAGAGTTTACTTTCAGAGTATGACTGACACTTCACAGAGGTTATCATCAGAGTTTAACATACTGGTTCACATAACAGTTAACACATGTAAGAAATCATGAACATAAAAAGTGAGTCTAACCCGTATCTCTAGTCAGAACCAGAGATCATTCCAAGTTCATTTACCAATCTTGTAAAAGTAGCTTCACTCAAAGGTTTGGTGAAGATATCTGCAAGTTGTTGGTCTGTAGACACAAAATGAAGCTCAATGTTTCCTTCTTCCACATGTTCTCTGATAAAATGATACCTTATGCTGATGTGCTTGGTCATGGAATGCTGTACTGGATTACCTGTCATAGCAATAGCACTTTGGTTATCACAGAAAATAGGTATTCTAGAGTAACTTAACCCATAATCCAGCAATTGATTCTTCATCCATAAAATCTGTGCACAACAGCTACCAGCTGCTATATACTCTGCTTCTGCAGTGGATGTAGAAATTGATTTCTGTTTCTTACTGTACCAAGAAACCAATCTGTCACCTAAAAATTGACAGCTTCCACTTGTACTTTTTATGTCTATCTTACAGCCTACAAAATCTGCATCAGAGTAACCAATTAACTTAAACTCTGATTCTCTAGGATACCACAAACCCAAGGTTATGGTTCCTTTAAGATATTTGAAGATCCTTTTTACAGCTGTTAGATGAGGCTCTCTGGGATCTGCTTGAAATCTTGCACAAAGACATGTTGCATACATGATATCAGGTCTACTTGCAGTAAGATACAGTAGAGACCCTATCATTCCTCTGTAGTTAGTCATATCTACTGAGGCTCCTTTGTCTTTGTCAAGCTTCGTTGCTGTAGCCATGGGAGTTGTAGCAGATGAACTATCAAGCATACCAAATTTCTTTAGAAGATTTCTGGTATAATTTGCTTGATTGATAAAAATCCCATCATCTGTTTGCTTGACCTGTAAGCCTAGAAAATAACTAAGCTCTCCCATCATGCTCATTTGGTACCTGGATTGCATAAGCTTTGCAAACTTCTTACAGAGTTTGTCATTAGTAGATCCAAAAATAATATCATCTACATAAATTTGAACTAAAAGCAAATCATCACCAGAATTGAAATAAAACAAGGTTTTATCAATTGTACCTCTTGTGAACCCACTTTCTAAAAGAAATTGAGCAAGAGTTTCATACCATGCTCTTGGTGCTTGCTTTAGTCCATATAATGCCTTGTCAAGCCTGTAGACATAATCTGGATGCTTGGGATCTACAAATCCTGGTGGTTGTTCAACAAACACTTCTTCTTCAAGCTTCCCATTGAGAAAAGCACTCTTTACATCCATCTGAAAGACTTTAAACTTCTTGTGTGCAGCATAGGCCAGAAAAATTCTTATGGCCTCCAATCTTGCAACTGGAGCAAAGGTTTCATCATAGTCAATTCCTTCCTGTTGTGAATAACCTTTAGCCACAAGTCTAGCCTTGTTTCTTGTAATCACACCTTCACTATCAGTCTTGTTTCTGAAAACCCACTTTGTACCTACAATTGATCGATTCTTTGGTCTAGGTACAAGTGTCCAGACTTCATTTCTTTCAAATTCATTTAACTCTTCTTGCATTGCTGTAATCCAATTAGCATCTTGAAGAGCTTCCTCCACTTTCTTAGGTTCTGTTTGAGACAAGAAAGCATGATACAGACACTCATTATTTGTTGCACTTCTAGTTCTCACACTAGCATCAGGATCTCCAATTATGAGATCAGGTGTGTGTGCCTGTGTCCACTTTCTTGCTGTTGGTAAGTGGTTTCTTGCATCATTATTGAATCCTCCCCCTTGATCCATGCTCTCCTGATTCATATGTTGACTTTCTGCAGCATCTGAGGCTCCCCCTGAATTGGATGGCTCAGAGTTTGAACTGTCAGAGTTTGAATCAGTTTCCTCAACTGACTCATTTGCTGTGTCTTGTTGAGCTTCTTCACGCTCCTCCTCAACTGGTTCTCTACTTTGTTCAATTTGAGAATTTCCAGTTTCTTCAGTATTTACCAGTAGAGGTTCAGAGTATGCTTCGTCAGAGTTTGTCAACTCTGCTTCATCAGAGTTTATATCATCAGAGAATAGATCTTCATTTTCAAAACGCAGTTGATCATATCCATCCTTGTCTTCAAGTCCAATTATTTTCTTGTCATCAAATGACACATGTATAGATTCCATGATCACCTTAGTTCTTAGATTATAAACTTTGAATGCTTTTGTTGACAATGGATAGCCAACAAAGATTCCTTCATCAGCTTTTAACTCGAACTTTGTCAACTGTTCAGGATGAGTCTTCAACACAAAGCATTTGCATCCAAATATATGAAAATATTTCAAATTTGGCTTCTTATTTTTCACCATCTCATATGGTGTTTTCCCATGCTTGTTGATCAATGTTGCATTTTGAGTAAAACAAGCAGTTTGAACAGCTTCTGCCCAGAAGTATGTTGGTAATTTTGCTTCATCGAGCATAGTTCTGGCTGCTTCAATTAAAGTTCTGTTCTTCCTTTCAACTACACCATTTTGCTGTGGAGTTCCAGGTGCAGAAAATTCTTGTTTCACTCCTCTTTCCTTGCAGAAAGCTTCTATGATTGAGTTTCTGAATTCAGTTCCATTATCACTCCTGATAATTTTGACTTTGTGCTGTGATCCTTTGTCCAGTAGATTTACATGATCCATCAGAGTTTGAGCAGTTTCATCCTTCTTTGACAAGAAATACACCCATGTATATCTAGTATATTCATCAACAATTACTAGAGCATATTTCTTTCTGCCCATAGACATCACATTCACTGGTCCAAAGAGATCAACATGAAGAAGATGATAAGGTTCCACTACTGAAAATTCAGATTTGCTCTTGAAAGATGACTTCCTTTGCTTGGCTTTTTGACAAGAATCACACAAGCCATCTAGACTGAGTATAGATTTTGGAAGTCCCCTTACAAGATCCTTTCTTATTAGCTCATTGATGTTGTTCAAATTGAGATGAGAGAGCTTCTTGTGCCAGTTCCAACTCTCTTCATTTGACATTCTGGCTGTCAGACACATTGTTTTTCCATCAGAGTTTGTTACCAAACTTGCTTCATAAATGTTGTTGCGCCTGTGTCCAACTAGAACAACTTTTCCAGTAGATTTACTGATAACTTCACAGTATTCACTATGAAAATCTACATGGTTTCCTCTGTCACAGATTTGACTCACAGATAGCAGATTATGCTTGAGTCCTGAGACTAGAGCTACATTTGTAATGATGACACTTCCAAGATTGATATTGCCATATCCCAGAGTGTGTCCTATGTTGCCATCTCCATAGGAAACCTTTGGGCCAGCCTTCTCCTTAAAGTCTGATAACAGGGCTTTATTTCCAGTCATATGTCCTGAGCATCCACTGTCCAAGATAAGTGTGCTCTCTATTATACCCTGCAATCACAAACAAACACTAAGTGTTAGTTTTAAGGATCCAGACTTGCTTGGATCCTTTGTCTTTCTTAACAGTGTTAGCTTTTGCAGCGGAATCTGTATTATCAGAGTTTAAACTAACATTGTCAGATTTTACACTAGCAGAGTTTGCTCTAACCCATTTCAAGTTGGGTTTTAGCTCATAATAGTTGTGATAAATAGCATGATAACTCTTGCAAGTATAAATGGAATGCCAAGTGCTCCCACAGTGTTTGCATAAAGTTTGTGGTTTAACTCTTACATAATCATTCTTTACTCCTGATGTAGAAGATAAAGAATTAATATGTTTGTTCGTAGTGCAAAATCTAGCAAGATGATTAGAACTACCACAATTGTAACATGTTTTCCTTGAAGCACCAGCATTAGGCAAATGATTATTTCTGTTATTTATGCCTACTTTTCCATTCCTATTCTTCTTGGACCCTTTTGGTTTCATGACAGACTTTATCTCTTTCAGCTTATGATTAAACTGTTTCCCTGTCATCAAACCAACATTAACCTGTTTTTCACAAGTTTTTACTGGTTTTCTAACAGCTTCTACTTCCATAAGTTTTTCTGTTATAATATTTTCTTATTTTTCACAAGCTTCATCTGATTCCATATCAGCTTCTCTTATTACAACAGATTTTAACTTATTGGCTTCTGGAACAAATTTCACAGGTTTAAGTTGTGGTTTAACCTTAACCTTGTCTTTAAACCTAAGTTCATCATTTTCACAATAACCTAAACCTACAGAATCAGTCTGAAACACTTGATGAGTGTCTCTTCCAGAGTCTGTCCAAGTCTTGATTATTTTTCTTTCTTTTTCTAAATCAGATTCTAGTTGCCTATATCTTTTCAGCAACTCCTGTTCTACATAAACAGCATCATCTCTTTCTTTTTGAATCTGCTTCATTCTTTCAAGTTCTCCTTCAAGAAACTTGTTTCTATCTTTAAGACTAAGATTCTCAGCTTTAATTCTCTCATTCTCTAAGGTCTGATCCCTATAGCTAACATGAACACTTTTCAGATATACTCTTAACTCAGATATATTATCAGTATCATAAGCATAAGTAGTTAGGGGTACCTTATTTTCAGATGATTCAGTCTCATCTCTGACAGTTGCCATAAGAGCATAGTTTTCTCCATCATCAGAGTCTGAAGTATCTGCCCAGTCTTTGCCTTTAGAGATGAGTGCTTTCTCAGATTTGCCTTTCTTGCACTCTGGAGCATAGTGACCCATCTCTTTGCACTTGTAGCACTGGATCTCAGATTTGTCCTTCTTTCCAGACTTGGTATCCCTTCCATCAGACTTTCTGAAATTCTTCTTCTCAGAATTTGAATCTTTCCTTGAGAATCTCTTTCCCTTCTTGAAGTTCTTGAATCCCATCTTCTTGAAGGTCTTCACCATCAATGCAGCCATTTGCATCATCTGTTCTTCATCATCATCAGAGTCAGAAGCTTCACCAGAGTTTGAATCATCGTCAGAGTTTGATGACTCACTCTCAGATTTAATGACTAAAGCCTTTCCCTTGGCTTTCTTCCTTGATGATTCCTTCTTAATGGGCTTCTCCTCGACTTTGAGAGCAACAAATTTTGTCTTCTTGCTGGATCTCCTGTTTCTTTGTTCTATCTCAAGTTCATGAGTCTTTAACAATCCATAGATCTCATCAAGATCTGTATCAGCAAGATCATAATTATCTCTGATTGTTGTTGCCTTTAAATCCCACTTTTCAGGTAGAGATAACAGAAACTTGAGATTAGATTCTTCAAGTTCATATTCTTTATCAACCAGAGACAGATCGTTCAACAGTTTGCAAAATCTGTCATAAGTCTCAGTCAAGGTTTCATTAGTTCTTGAATCAAAGTGCTCATACTCCTGTGTGAGTATTGTTTTTCTGTTCTTCTTAATAGCACCTGTTCCCTGGCATCTGACTTCTAAAGCATCCCATATCTCTTTGGCAGTTTTGCAGCCAATTACTCTGTTAGACATAACATTATCTAAAGCACTGTGGAGAAGATGTCTAACCTTTGCATCCTTTGCAATTGATGAGATATCCTCAGGAGTCATATCTTTCTTTTCCTTTGGAACAGTCTTTTGTTCTTGACCATCAACAACAGGGGACAATTTAGTTGGCATATGAGGACCATCATAGATTCTGTCAAGGTATTCTGGATCTGTAGCCTCCAGAAACATGGTCATCTTAACCTTCCAAATCGGGTACTCTACTGGCCTGAGAATTGGAACCCTGATTGTTTCATATCGACTCACAGAATTGGGCTTAACCTGTTCAGCCTTAGGAGCAGTTTGATTTTCTTCAGACATGATTAATACTGTGTTTGAATCGTAAAACTGTATATATTAAACAGCCTTGGCTCTGATACCAATTGTTAGGCCGATTACACAATATATAATCAAGTATGTATGAGAATAACAATTAAGAACACAGGTTTGTAAATCAACAAACTGAATTATATTAAATAATTCTCTCTTAGTGATGTTAATGAATCACAAAGAGCTTCTAGGTTACAAGAATAAAAATATTCAATGATCGCATCCCTTCTAGGGATAACCTATCTGTGTTTATATAGTACACAGTTACACAATCCTTATCTAATTGATATTCCTACAAATTAGCTATACAATTGTTATCAATTAAGGATTGCTTCTTATCTTCTATTCCGTTTCCTTAGCTGTATCAATATATTCTGCTTCTTTCCATCTTCAGAATATATTGCTTCTAGAATCTTCAATTCAGCACCGACAGCTAATTCAACTATCACCTTGTCAGACTTTAAATAAACTCTGACCGGCTTCCATTAAACTCTTCACCCTGTCAGAGTTTAATTAAACTCTGACCGGCTTCTGATAAACTCTGGTCAGTACCTGTTGCTTAAACACTGATAAACAAACGTCAGCAATTATATCTAACACTAACACTCAAGGACCGGAAATCCCGATTTTGGTTGAAGGGACGAATCCCCTGCAGATGGTCATTCATGGATCTAATCCACAAGAGACCGTTCACCAGCAACCGATCACGACCTCCCCGCTGCTCATGAATGCACCGAGGAGCCTTCAACTCCATACTACTGATCTCCCTCAATACGCGAATCAGACTTTGGGGATGCCAAGCTATGGGATGCCCCCTCGACCCATGGCGGGCGGTAGTGGAACTAATCCAATCTACCATGAGGCATATGTGCCCCCTTATATTCAAGGTCTGGGACCCCAAAATCAACAGACTCGTCAGACCCCTCTCATTCAAGATTACTCTGGCCCATACACTGAGGATGAGGGTTATACAACTGGGGAGGATGTCGCCCCAAGGAGGAGACGTTCTTCACAGACAAATCGGGAGCCACCCCAAACTACAAGGGAGAAACTTGCAGCCCATGAGGCAGAGACTGCAAGGCTCAAAAAACTCCTTGCTGAAGAAGAGGCCGCTCAATCTCGGGGCCGAACGACTGAAGGAATCCCGATAATCAACTTGGATCCACCAAGAAGGACCAAGAGGGCTGAAGCCCCAAGGGGTGATCCTAGTAATCTGTTGCCCCTAGGAGATCCTGATGATCCTACACCACCGTTTACTCAAGACATCATGAAAACAGCTATATCCAGAAAGTTCAAGATGCCTTCGATTAAAGCCTATGATGGAACGGGAGATCCCGCTAATCATGTGAGAACCTTCTCCAATGCACTGCTGTTGCAGCCCGCCAATGATGCAGTCAAGTGTAGGGCGTTTCCACAAACCTTGGCAGGCATGGCCCAACGTTGGTATAGCCGCCTACCTCCCAACTCTATTGGGTCCTTTAAGGAACTAAGTAAGGCTTTCATCAATCAGTTCATCAGTGGAAGGGTGCATGAGAAAAGTTCTGCATCACTCATGGCAATACGTCAAGGAAAGAATGAAGCCCTAAGGGACTACATCAATCGATTCACTCGAGAGTCTTTGAAAGTCCCGGACTTGGACGATAAAGTGGCTATGATAGCCCTGCAACAAGGAACCACTGATGATCACTTCAGGAGATCGTTGGCCAAACATCCACCAGAGAGCATGTTGAAGCTCCAAGATAGAGCCGGAAAGTACATCAAGGCTGAGGAAAGCATGAGAAAGTATGAACCCACCGCTGGCGACGGTGGAAACTCAAAGAAAAGAAAAGAAACTCAAGAGTACGACGTCAAGGAAAAGTTCCCCCGAACATCAAAGAATTCTGACTCTCCACCCAAGAGAAATAACTTTGGGCCTAAGTTCACGGAGTATGCAAGATTGAACACACCCAGGAGTCAAATTCTGATGGAGATAGCCAAGGAAGAAGATATCAAATGGCCAAAGCCAATGAGGGCTGATTTGTCCAAACGGAACCAAAATCAGTTTTGTCGGTTCCACAAAGAAGTTGGTCATGACACCGACGATTGTAGGCAACTGATAGATGAGATCGAGTTTCTAATACGAAGAGGAAAACTCAGCAAGTTCACTAAGGATGGAAGCCAAGGGAGCCAAAGGGGGAACTATGAAAGAAAGGATTATGATAGAAGGGACAACGATCAAGATCGTAATCCCAAGCCCCGAGGGCCAGTTATCAACATGATATTTGGAGGACCAACTGCTGCTGGGTCCTCCCGAAACTCAAGGAAAGCTTATGCCCGAGAGGTACTGACCGTCGTTGGAGAAGCACCGAAGCGTGCACGAACAGAAGTGTCAATAAGTTTTGATGATTCAGACTTGGAAGGGGTGAAGTTCCCCCACGATGATCCTCTTGTCATAGTACCTGTGATAGGCAACTCCGAAACAAAGAGAGTCCTAGTCGACAATGGAGCCTCAGTGGACATCTTGTTCCACGATGCCTTTATCAAGATGGGTTACACTGATTCTCAGTTAACACCCTCTAATATGCCCATATATGGGTTCAATGGAGTGGAATCAAAGGTGGAAGGCACTATCCAACTCCCAATGACCATGGGGCAAGGAACAAATACATCCACTCAGATGCTGAACTTCATAGTTATAAAGGCAACCTCAACCTACAATGCGATCCTTGGAAGGACGGGTCTTCATGCGTTTAAGGCTGTTGCCTCATCTTATCACCTGAAACTCAAATTCCCCACCAGGAATGGGATTGGTGAAGAACGGGGAGACCAAAAGATGGCTAGAAGTTGTTATGTAGCCGCGTTGAGGCCTGATGGAGTTGGGGGGCAGGTTCTCCCCATTGAAGATATGGACACTAGTGACAATGAGGACCGAAGAGGGAAACCAGCTGAGGATTTAATCCCAATTCCCTTAGTCCCGGATGAACCAGAGAAGGTGACTTATGTTGGGGCACTGCTGCCCGAACCATTGAAAGGCAAACTTGCATCTTTTCTTCAAGAGAATAATGACGTTTTTGCTTGGACAGCGGCTGACATGCCAGGGATTGATCCCCAACTAATATCTCACAAATTGAATGTGGATCCAGAAAGGAAGGCAGTGAAACAAAAGAAAAGAAATTTTGCTCCAGAGAGGCTTGAAGCCATTAAACAAGAAGTGAATAAGCTTTTGGAAGCTGGATTCATTGAGGAAATCCAATTCCCAGAATGGTTAGCTAACCCGGTGATGGTCAAAAAAGCTAACGGGAAGTGGAGAATGTGCGTCGACTTCACCGACTTGAATGATGCATGTCCTAAGGATTGTTTCCCCTTACCTAGGATTGATGCCTTGATAGATGCCACTGCTGGGCATGAGATGCTAAGTTTCATGGATGGCTTCAGCGGATATAATCAAATCAAGATGCACAAAGATGACATTGCCAAAGTGTCGTTCATCACTGACTTTGGTGTCTTCTGTTTCTTAGTCATGGCTTTTGGGCTTAAGAATGCTGGAGCAACCTATCAAAGGTTGGTGAACAAAATCTTTGAGCACCTGATTGGAAAAACCATGGAGGTCTACGTAGATGACATGTTAGTCAAGAGCCTTGATAAGGCCGATCACATTGAACACCTCCGAGAGGCTTTTGAAATGCTAAGACACCACAAGATGATGCTAAATCCAGCCAAGTGTGCCTTTGGTGTAGGCTCGGGAAAGTTTTTAGGCCTGATGGTTTCCAAGAGAGGAATCGAGGCTAATCCCGACAAAATCAAAGCGATTCTAGACATGGAACCACCAAAGACTGTCAAGGATGTCCAGAAACTGACGGGAAGAGTGGCTGCTTTGGGAAGATTCATCTCCAAGTCTGGAGAGAAGTGTTTACCCTTCTTCAAAGCACTCAAAAAAGTGAAGAATTTTGAATGGACAACTGAAAGTCAAGAGGCCTTTGAGGCCCTGAAGAAATATATGGTTGAAGCACCACTATTGGCAAAACCCAAGCCAGGAGAAATTCTCTATTTATACTTGGCGGTTTCTAACACAGCCCTTGGAGCTGTTTTGGTAAAGGAAGAAGTGAAGGTTCAGAAGCCCATCTACTATGTGAGCAAGATCCTACATGGGGCAGAAATAAACTACTCAATGGTTGAGAAGTTTGCCTTAGCCTTGATAATGGCCTCAAGAAAGCTACGCCCCTACTTCCAGGCACACAAGATAGAGGTCTTGACTGATCAACCTCTAAGAAACATCTTGCATAGCCCTCAAGTTAGTGGAAGATTGATCAAATGGGCCATTGAATTGGGAGAATTTGATATCAAGTATAAGCCTCGAACGGCCATAAAAGCTCAAGCACTTGCTGACTTCATGGTTGAATGCACCATTGACAACCAAGAAGTCGGGGGGCAGGAAGTGACTATGGAAGATAAGAAAGATGAGGAAATGAACTTCAAAGAATGTTGGGTGCTCTATTTTGATGGAGCATCAAAAACAAAATCAAGTGGAGCTGGTTTAGTGCTACAAAGTCCTGATGGATTCCTAATAGAGTGTGCACTAAAACTTGACTTCCCGACGACAAACAATGAGGCTGAGTATGAAGCTCTGATAGCTGGCTTAGGGCTGGCTGGAGCCTTGAGAGTCAAAACTCTGAAAGTATGTGGAGACTCGAGGCTAGTGGTTTCCCAAGTAAATGGGGAGTTTGAGGCCAGAGATGAAGTCGTGGCCAAGTACTTGAAACTTGTCAAGGCCATTATGACTCAGTTCGATGAATGCTATGTGGAGCACATTCCAAGGGAGGAAAATATGAAGGCTGATGCCTTGTCTAAATTTGCCTCTTCTGAAATTGAAAACTATGCCGGGAGTGTATACTTCCAAGTCTTGAAGACCCCAAGCATCAATGGAAAGTTGGTAGCCCCCATTGGTATCACCAGTTGTTGGATTGATCCCATCAAAGCTCATCTGGAAACTGGGTGGCTACCCAACGACACTTCAGAAGCACGAAAGCTATACGTCAGAGCACTAAGGTATGCCCTAATTGAGGGAATCCTATACAAGAAATCTTTTGTTATTCCGTACTTAAAGTGCTTGAGACCTCAAGAGGCAGAATTGGCCCTAAAGGAAGTGCATGAAGGGATTTGTGGGCAACACTTGGGGGGCAGAGCCCTGGCTCATAAAGTCACTCGTCTAGGTTTCTATTGGCCAAGCATACTTGCTGATGCTAAAAGCTACGTCAAGAAATGTGAACGGTGCCAGAAACATGCACCAGTGGTTAGACAACCACCAGAGATGATGACATCCATTAACTCACCTATCCCCTTTGCTATGTGGGGAATGGATATACTCGGACCATTTCCTATGGCAAGTGCTCAAAGAAAGTTCTTGATAGTAGCAATTGACAATTTCACCAAGTGGATTGAGGCTAAACCCTTAGCCAAGATAACCACCAAGCAAGTGATGCAATTCTTCTGGGAAAATGTAATATGCAGATATGGAATTCCACGAGTCCTGGTCACGGACAATGGAACTCAGTTTAACAACGATGAGTTTAAGAAGTATTGTGATGAGAACGATATTAAGTTGCGATTCACTTCTGTTGCCCATCCTCAAGCAAATGGGCAAGCTGAGGTTGCAAATCGAATTATCCTGGATGGACTAAAGAAAAGAGTTGAACGCTCCAGAAATACTTGGGTAGACGAATTACTCCCTATACTTTGGGCATATCGTACTACTTGCAAAGTCACCACCGGGGCAACTCCATTTCTATTGGCTTATGGAGCAGAGGCAGTGGTCCCGGTGGAGATTACTCACACCTCCCCAAGAGTTGAGGCTTATGAACCAGAAGAAAATGAAGAAGGCTTGAGGCTGGCTTTAGATCTAATTGACGAAGTTAGAGATGAGGCAAACGCCAAGATAGTTGAACATCAAAAGAAAGCATCCTTCTACTACAACCTAAGGGTTAAAGAAAGGTTCTTTCGTCAAGGAGACTTGGTTCTCAGAAAGATTGAAGCATCCGGAGTTGGACAAAAAGGGAAGTTAGCCCCAAATTGGGAAGGACCATATCGTGTCAAGAACGTATTTGGTCGAGGCTCATACAAGCTAGAAACCCTTGAAGGGCATGAGGTGCCAAGGACTTGGCATGCCTCCAATTTGAAAATTTATTATGTTTAAGGTGTCTCCCAAGTGGACTCACTACTATAAATAAGGTTCGATTAAACCAACCCAAGTTTTAAACTGGGATACTATGTAAGGGTTGATCCCATCTTCAAATTATAAATGAATTCAACATTTTCATGTTTTAAAGCTTATCTATTATGAGTCTTCATAAACATTCAAAAAGCAAGAAAAGCAACACAAGCCATGAATGGCCACCAGACATAAATAAAAACTTAAACAAGAGTTAAGTTAAGCCCATAGGCCAAAAGTACATAAACAAAAGTACAAGCCATGATGGCCAAAAGTGAAACTACACCTAATCTTCCTTGTATACGTCCTCCTCCTCTTCCTCTCTAGAGGAAAAGACAGCATCATCAGCTCCAGCAGTCTGACCAGGTGGGGAAGTGTGATCCAGGTCTAAGATCCTATCATCCTCCTCCATCTCGTCCTCTCCAGCCAAAGCCATCTCCAAAGAAGTAGGAAGGTGAGGGCTTGGAAAATCGGAAATAGTGAGGGATCCAGGCATCCTCTCCAAAACAGCAGCAAGAGCGTCATCCCATCCCTTAGTGTACTGAACAGGGAAGAGGAGCCCATCATGCTTATCAATCAAGTCCCCGTACTCCTCAGAGTCAAGGTACTCGTCAATAAAATCATCTTTGGCCTTCCTCAAAGATACCAGTTCAGCCTGGGAGTCCGCCAACTCCTTCTCCTTCCTAGCCAGGGTGGCCTTCACTGAAGCCATTTCCTCCTGGGACTTCTCAAACTTGCCTTGGTTGGCCTCAGAAGATGAGCGCCAAGACTTAGCTTGAAAGAGAGCCCCTTGGTAGTTGGCATTCATCTGCAAACAAGTTATAGGTTAAATACTTAAACTTGAAATAAATCAAAGACTACAAAGAAAAGAAGGAGAGAAATACTTACAGCAGCCATGGCCTGAGATCCAGCATGCTCCACCCCCTCGATGGTGGAGTTGGAAACAAAATCCTTGTAGTCACAAGGAGTCAGAGAGTGATAAGACCACTCCACAGCATGTTTGGACACTCCCACCACAGTGTCCTTCTTCCTAAGACCCCAGTTGGGGCGCCAAACTGCACTCTTGCCCGAGGGAGGGCCTTCAGCATCCTCAGTAAGGTCCACATGTGGCCTTATGAAAGCTGGAATACTAGAAGCACGAGGGTCTTTCCCTGCCAAACGTGCTCTCTTCATCCTGGCTGTTTCCCCTCTTCAGGCTCGTTGGTCTTATTGATAAAGACCGCAGCTGCAAAAGATATAAGGAAAGAAACAGTTGGTATAAGTTAATCTTAAATAAATAAATAAATAAAGATATGAGGTGAGAATTACCCTTATCAGAAAAGTTGGAAAGTCCCAAGGACCTAAGCTGAAACTCATCCAGGAGCACCCAAGCCATTGTGGCATAATTATCCTTTGTGAGCTCAGCATATGCATGGGCCTCTTCATCAGTTAGGATGATATCACTAGGGCTACCATCCGAAACCCTACTAAAGGAACTACGAAAAAGGGTGCCCCAATCCCCTCCTTCCCAAATCAAGTACATGAACTCTTCCTTCCATTTGAGGTTATTGTCTGGAATAGATTTAGGGTGAAATATGGGGGGAGTGGAAGGACGGTGGTTGATATAAACCCAACCCAAAGAAGTGGATGAACTATTCTTAAATTGAAAAATTCTCCTAAACAAAGCTACAGATAAAGGGAAATTGTTCTTCAAACAAAGAACAATAAAACACAGAATGATTCTCCAGGCGTTTGGAGGAAGTTGGCAAGGATTAATCCCAACATCAGCCAAAAGCCTGGGAATGAACTCATGAAAGGGAAACCTGAGTCCTGCGACAATGGCATCCTTGTAAATGCAGAGTGCATCAGGACGCCAATGGCAAGAACGGTCCCCTGGGCCAGCTGGGACTAATCTATAGGGAGACCTAATCCTATACATTTTATTATAGTCCCTAATTAAGTCGATTTCATGGAACTTATTACTACAGTCGAAAGAATCTAAGTGAGACACAGAGGGATACTCATCACTACGCTCTAAGATCATATCTTGAAGTGACATATGAGAAGAACGGATGATAATACCTCTCTTAGAAGCTTTGTTCATTCTTTGAAGGCGTTGAGCAGCTTTGTCAGACATCTTCAAACGTTCAAGAAAATTCCCAGAAAAATCTTCAAAGAAACTTCAAATCTTCAAAACTTCAAGGAAAATTCTCAGAAAATCTTCAAAAAACCCAGAAATCTTCAAGTGATGAAGATCGAAAACCCAGAAATCTTCAAGGGATGAAGATCAATCCCAGAAAAACAAGAACACCACCGTAAAAAGCTCGCCGGGAATCGCCTCTCCACGGAATAAAAGAGAGAAAAAACTATGATAACTAGGGAGAAATTTTGGAAAGTTGAAAGTGAGAAGTAAGAGTGAAATGAGAAATCTCACTCTTTTATAATCGAGATAACCGGGAACTCAACCGGCTAAGGAAGAGCAACCGTCTATAGCCAGTAAGGCCCATAAATCCATTTATGGATTACAAAGGCAAAGGCCCAAATAAACTAGAACTCACGCAATTTCGAAGCCCAAACAAATAAGGCCCATTAAGGCCCAAGGCTGGAAAGAATTAAGTCCCAAATTAAAATTGGACTATTTAAAAGCCCAAAAAGCCTGGGATAAAACCAAGGCAAAAAATCAAAAAACCAAGGTCGAAAAGACTCTAAATCGAGATCGCACGACCCTGGTCGAAAATATACGAGAAAACGAGGTCGTATCAAACGACCTCACTTCCAAATAAAACGAAACAATTAAAGGTTTTGAGGTCGAAAAGACCCTAAATCGAGGTCGTATGACCCTAGTCGAAAATACACACGAAACTGAGGTCGTGTCCATCGACTTCGCACCAAAAACAAGTCAAAAAGTTGGCAAAATGAGGTCGAAAAGACCTTGGGTCAAGATCGAACGAATGAGATCGAAAATATACTATTAATCGAGTTCGTATCACTCGACCTCATACTGAAACGAGGTCGAAAACAGGAAGAAGGAGGTCGAGAATGGCCCAGAAATTAATTCTATTTTAACCTTGGAATTCCTGGTCGAAAACACATGAGAATGAGGTCGAACATGTGAGATCGAAAATACATGGGGAATTGAGGTCGTATTGTTCGACTTCGCTCTAAAATAAAGCTAGAAAAAACATGGAATTCTAGTCGAAAATGACTTAAGGATTCCTGGTCGAACAAACATGAAAACGAGGTCGAAGGAAGGCTGGTTGAGGTCGAAAGATCCTGGTCGAAAAAGACTAGGAATTCGAGGTCGAGCCCATCGACCTGCGGACAGTCCTGGTCGAAATCCAGGTCGAATTTACACTGAAATCCTGGTCGAATTCCTGGTCGAAAATGACCTAAATTAAGGTCAAAAATGCCCTGAAAAATGGAAAATTTTAGGAAAAATACGCTGTAACTTCTACGAAAATCCTAAGGAGATTTTCCCAGAAGTTGGGGGGCAAATGATATGGTCAGAAAAGTAATTATAGAAATATAATTGACTGGTCAAACAAAAGGCCGATATTTAAGGTCCGACACCCTAATTATTCATTAATTTCGTAATTAATGAGTAGGGAAAATATACAGCTCATGAAAAGAGTCCAAATTATGGCAAATTGGTCAAAGAAGGATCCAGAATCCCAATTAAAGGCAATTAATGAGTCATAGCCTTTATCGACAAGGAAAAGACTTATCCTGCAAGCAATACAATGTTTATCCAATATCGAAAAGGAGACTTATTCGCTAAAACTCCTAAACATACCATAAATATTAGGCCCCAGACGCCTATATAAGGTCCCTGATCCTACAATCAGAACTACGTCCTTGGCTTGATTCTCAATAACGAATTGAGATACGTAGGCATCTTGTGAGGACCGATTTAGTCCGGATACACGAGTGCAGCCATTAAAGCTCGAAGCTCATTAAACCTTAGCATTAATTACGCAAGCACGTTTTTTAATCCACAACATATTAATAATAAGATTATATTTAAATTCTAAAAAGTGTATTTTGATAATTTAAACCAAATATACCAAATATAAATAAGTTTTTTATATTGAATAGAATTCTCCATGTAAAAAATTCGTGACTTTCTTTTCTCTTTCATGGACAAATCCAATTAGATAAAAATCGTTAAGCCATCTTTTAATTAAAGATAATTTAGTTATCTTCATGTGGGGTGTAAAATCGTCAAAATCTAATTTTTAAAACACAAGATAAAGCCCAAATTAGTAAAGTGGGTATTTAAATTATAATAATAATTATTACGTCATCATTATTTTAATGCCAATTTAATTACTTTTTTCTAACTATTTTAAATTTAGAAATCTATTTTCAAAAATTCAAATCAATCTAAGAAAAATTCAAATCAACAAAGAATATAATAATACGAGGATAAAATTTTATAAAATTGTGCATATTTTTTATCATATTTTTTTAAATTTTATATCATAACTAATTAAATATTATTTATTATTAAATAATAAATTATACGCAAATGGTGATTTTGTTTTATAAGAACTCACAGAGACCTAATTTCATTGTTACCGTATTTTGAAATTTTAGACTCAGAAGAGGCCTAACTTTTTTAACCTATATACATTGTAAATTATTAAATTCGACACTTTAAAAGTTTGTTAATCAATTAGTATAGTACTTTTTTGAAAAATCGTACTTTATAAAAAAATATTATCAAATAACCCATGTCTACAAGAAAAAAAATGAAAAAACAATCTTATTTTTCAAAAAAACCTGTAAATTTTAATATGTTGTTGGTAGATTCAAAACTTAGATCATTCTACGTGATAATTTTAGTGTTATATCTAACGTTTCTCAACAATTTAATTTGAAAGATCCAACGATTATGAATTGAGTGATCAAGCGAAGACTTATAAGAAAGCTTTCATTATTTAGTATTTAATATAATAACATAGATATTTACGGGATATACTATAAAAAAATGAATTTTATACAGAATTTTGATCGTCACGGTGTACTACTTTAAAAAAGAACTATTACAAAAAAATTATATTTTAATTGATAATTCATTTTCTCAAAAGTTCAAAGTTCCCGCATCATTAACATATTAAAAAAAAGAGTATATTATATTTTAGCAATAAATATTTAAAAAAAATATTAAAAAAATTAATGATGTTATCCTGGTAGTTTGGTACTAAATACTGCCAAAACATTCTCAACCGTTAGATCTTATACTTTTAAAAATAGACGATCAAGATTATATCATATAAAAAGAAGTTATTATCTAAAAATGATATAAGTTAAAAGATATTATATTAGGATTGTATTTTCCAAAAAGTTAAAACATAAAAATAGTTGTAATTAAATAAGAAAACCGTTTAATATCAAAATAATAAAAATCGTTTAATCTTAAATAGATAGGTGAAAACCGTTAGATTTAACATTAAAAACTGTATTTGGTTAATAAAGGGTATTCTAATAATCTAAACTACATATAAGTAGATTTCCTAAATCGAATAAAATTCTCAATATTAAATTTCGTCACTTTATTCTCTTTTTAGTTTTAGAATAGTTTTTATTAAACCACAACTAAATTAAAAATTATTTTGTGAATTTCATGTGGACCGTAAAATTGGCCAAATCTATCTTTTATAACTCAATATAAACAAATATTAAATTGAGCGTGTACAATATAATAAATATCAAATTTTTAACTATAAATATTTTTGGCTAAATCTTTTTTAACAATAATTTAATTATGTAAATTAATAACTTTTAAATATTAAAATATTCATAAATAAATATAATTATAAATATTAAAAAAATAATCGTGTGTTCTATGTGTAATTAAAATATAATTATAAATAAAATAATTATAAATAAAATTTAAGTAACCGTGCGATGAACGGACTATAACTATAAGCTAGTAATAAGAAATTTCTATAGCTTATTAAAACTATATCACCAGGGGTCTAAATTTAATTAAACCAATAACGAATCAAGATTAAATTGTTTAGTTTTCTAAATTTAGTTATAGCATGAGCGTCTCTTTCGACTGTTGACGAATCTAAATTAAACAATAAGAAAAGTCTATAGCTTGTTTCAACAAAATTAGTATTTATAATGCATATATAATGTCTTAAATTAGTATTTGTAAGTTTTATTAATTCTTGGTCATTAGTTCGTTTTACTCGAATGAATATGTGATTTTAAGTTCTATTAATACTACATTTTTCAAAATGAGTCTAAAATATGTTTGAAAATACAATTAATAAAAATGCCTCAGTATTTGAAAATTATCTTGAAAACTGTTAGGGAATTTTTAGTGTTTCTCTCGTGTTTATTCTGATTTAAACCTACCCCACAAACAAGTATCATTCACCGTAGGGCTGAGCAAAACCGAACCGAAACCGAAAAACCGATCCGAACCGAAATATTTCAGTTCGGTTTGGATTGAGTTTTTTCGAAGATTTCGGTTATTTCGGTTTTTCGGATTAAACCGAAATAAAATCGGTTCGGTTCGGTTTTTAGAATTATGTTTCGGTTAAAAACCGAAAAACCGAAATATTTTTATATGTTTTTTAAAATTTTATATATATTAGCTTAAAACCCGTGTGATGCACAAATTGTTAGTAATAATTGTTACTTTTATGTTTTAATAGGTATTAAAATAAATAAGTAAGGATTTGTCCGTGATATTTTTGAAAAAGAAAGTATTTTAGTACGGAAAAATAGAAAAAGTAACATGTTTTAGTTGAAAAAGTGTAATTCTCTGTATTTTTTTAGAAAAAGCGAGAATTTTGTTTGAAAAAACCATGTATTTTAGCTGAAAAGGTAATTGATTATAAATAATGTTACTATTTAATAATAATTAATAATTTTTAAAAAAAAATGTTTTTAAATTTCGGTTTTTTTATAAACCGAACCGAAAAACCGAATTATTTCGGTTCGGTTTCGGTTCGGTTTTAGTAAACTTTGGTTCGGTTCGGTTTCACAAAATCGATATTTCGAATTTTCGGTTTTTCTAATTCGGTTCGGTTTTTAACCGAATTAACCGAATGATCAGCCCTATTTACAACCCTAAAATCAGGACGCTGAAAAAAAATCATTTTTGATTAAAAAGTTGCATATGTTGTAGATTTTGGTTGCAGTTGCAGATATGGTTGAAAGTAGTTGCAGACCGTATTTTTGCAAATATTTTCAAAAAGTTGATATTTTTGCAAATATTTTGGTATTTTCGCAAAAAATTTAAAAAACACATAATATTTTTGCAAAAAAGTTTTTTGGGTTGGGTATTTATGAAAAAAGCCCTATAATTTTTTATAACATACAATTTAAATAAGATAATTAATAAAAAAATAAAAGTAATAGCATATGTTACAAGAAACTCGGTACATTACAGAGCACATGCATATTTTATTATTTGCACTTTAGTTACATTTAGATTTTTTAAGAGCAAATAAATACAGACCTTTAGATCTATTATTTTAAAAAAATTATATTTTAATATCTAAAATACTATTAAAGATTACGTCAACAATTTATTAAATTAAATTATTTATATTATTAGATATATAAATCCAATTTATTATATACACATATAAATATATATTAAAATTTCATAAAATAATGTTTAATTACAAAAATCTAAATAAAAAATAATAAAATATTAAAGAAAACCGTGCATCGCACGAATATAAGCTAATATAAATGCAACTCACGTAATACTCCCTCCGTCCCCCTCAATTCTTTACATTGAGGGGACGGCACGGAGGTTAAGAAAAAGTGTAAATTAATAGGGAAAAGTAAGAAAAATGAGTAAAGTGGTGGGACCGATCAATATTTAATGTATAAAGTGGGTATAAAGTTGTTATAGTGGAGGAAAGTAGTGAATGTGATTGGATTTTATATTATAAAATATTATTATTTTTGGTATGTAAAGAAATGAGAGAGCGTGTCAAAAAGAAAAGTGTAACGAAATGATAGGAAAGAGGGAGTAATTTGTTTTGAGTCTAAACCCAATAGAAATTAAATATCTGCAAAACTCCGCTTGTTTAGCCAAATTTTTACTACTGTTCACACATCCCACACCCAGAAATCTTGAGAACCTCGAAACCCCACAACTTGCACCCTACGTAGGAGATGGACTAACATTAAAAATTGCAGTGGGAGCCTATTCAACTATAATATGCATTCGGTACATATAATCCTGTCGTATAATTATTGTGAGGTATACCCTCTTGTACTGATTCCGTTTACTGACAATTATACTCTAATTACAATCCATGATATCTGTGATCTCGCTATGCTTTATGAATTTTTGCATGTCGCTCTCATTCAAACTCACCCATGCTTCAATTCCTCCCCCGGATTTCTCATCAACCAAGACTACTGTATTTTTCATGGGGATGTTGGCACAACTGACCCACAACGGTTTACCCGAGCCAAAATCAGCTTCGTAAAGTGGAAACTTGCACCAACTGCTTAATGTACTGGCAAAATAAATATCAGGACTTGAAAGACTTATAAGCATCTCGCACAATTCCCGACTTACCAATTCTTGTCCAGCTTCCTTCTCTAACGATAATACCACACCACAGTTTTCCGTAGCTCTCTTGACAGAGTTGGAAAAGCAATTAACGATACATGGAAGCTCTACTCCTTCATGACCTGCCACTGATTGAGCACTTGCTACTAGGTAGAGATTTCCAAATTGATTTTCGGGAAGAGGTGGAACTGTTCTCTCCCTCATATTCACTGATTGAATAACTGCAAAGCCCTTGGGATTTTCGGGGTTAGCTACATGTACATCAATAATAGCCTTCCCGATTATCCCGAATACAGACTGTTCCTTTGTAGGTAATATCTTGCTTGAATTGTCAAATTTGGCTCTTCCTCGAATGCTTGAAATCCTACCTTCACTGAAGTAAAATATCTTGTGACTATCTTATGAACTTCAATATTTTCTTTATCCCGTGAAAGTCCCGAAGGTACACAAGGCAACTTTTGTCCTGGAAACAGCGAAGCTGAGTCGAAGTTCCAGGAGTTTGGCAGGTAATTTTCGTCAACACACCTGAATTCTTGCATTGCAGAGATAGCCCATGCATTGACAAATGATATTGTTGTTGACAAGTCAGCAATTCTGTGTCAACTACACACTGCAATAGCAAATCCTCCACAACTAAAGACAATCACTTGTACTGCAAGTAATGGATCGGTGTATTCATCTACTGCACCTAATGGGCACGGAAGTAAATCATTGAGCAGCTCGATTTTCAAGTTCTTCCGTTGACTGAGAAGATCATCGAGCTGAACATCAACTTTGGCTTCCACAAATTCAGCACCTTGATCACTACAATCAATGGAGCGACTCACAAATGACCCACAACGGTTTTCCCGAGCCAAAATCAGCTTCGTAAAGTGGAAACTTGCACCAACTGCTTAATGTACCGGCAAATTCCTGACTAACCAAATTTTAATCATCTCGCACAATTCCTGACTAACCAACTTTTGTCCTTCCTTCTCTAACAATAATACCACGCCACAGTTTTCCGTAGCTCTCTTGACAGAGTTGGAAAGGCAATTAACGATACATGGAAGCCCCACTCCTTCATGACCTGCCACTGATTGAGCATAGGCTATTAGGTAGAGATTTCCAAATTGATTTTTGGGAAGAGGTGGAACTGTTCTCTCTCTCATATTCACCAATTGAATTACTGCAAAGCCCTTCGGGTTTTCCGTGTTAGCTACATGTATCTATAACCTTTATGCATCTTTTTTTGGTTCCACCCCTAAAGTCTTATTTTTCATAGAATTAAAGTTCTTCTTTACATAGAACTTAGAACTCAAGTCATATCTCACATAAAATTTAATATTATTTTTTAATTTCGGTACTTCGAATAAAATTCAGATTTCTACGTTAATTAATTATTTTGCACACATTTTTGTTTTATCTCACATATAATTTAATATTTTTTTTATCTAAAATATATTACAAGTCCTTTGATATTTCGAAGTACCAAATTTGGTTTCATTTTTTTTTTATTTAACCCTAAAAAATATTAATAAATTAAATAAATTAATAAAAAATATTATTTAATTTAATAAATTTAATAAATTATCTCGGACCCTACACTACTAGAAAAACGTCAATAGATATCAGTTAAAAACCGATGTCTGGGAACTTTTCAACCGATGTCTTTGTCGGTGTAGAGAAAAGTCATGTGTTTTTACATCGGTTAAAAACCGATGTCAAAGAGCATGTAAAACATCATTTTTTTGGTAAGTGACTGATGTCTTAGATGCTCCCAGACATCAGCTAATAACTGATTTGAAAGTTTCTTTACATCAGTTGCTAGCCGATGTCTGAGAAAGTAATTAACATAGCTTTTTTAAAAACTGATGTTAAAATTATCTTTAACATCGGTGGTTTTTCCTACCGATGTTAAAAGTGTGATGTCTATTCCATTAATTCTAGTAGTGCTATCATCCGATATTAATAAAGAGAATAGATTGTAGAAAGAAATATAGTATTTTATATAGTACTCAACTTGGTGGGAAACGTGAACAAAAGTTCTGAGCTCCTAGCTGAATAGGATATTTTTTTCTCAACTTTTTTTCTTCTGCAAACTGATGTATACTCTCTCTTTCCCTCTCATTTTTTTACACTTTCCTTTTTGGCACGCCCCTCTCATTTCTTTACATACCAAAAATAGTAATATTTTATAATATAAAATTCAATCACATTCACTACTTTCCTCCACTATAACAACTTTATACCCACTTTATACATTAAATATTGATTGGTCCCACCACTTTACTCATTTTTCTTACTTTTCACTATTAATTTACAGTTTTTCTTAACCTCCGTGTCGTCCCCTCGCCGTAAAGAATTGAGGACGGAGGGAGTACTAATTTGTTACTCCATATGTCCCTCTCATTTCTTTACACTTTCCTTTTTGGTACGTCCCTCTCATTTCTTTACATACCAAAAATAGTAACATTTTATAATATAAAATTCAATCACATTCACTACTTTCCTCCACTATACCTACTTTATACCCACTTTATACATTAAATATTGATCGGTCCCACCACTTTACTCATTTTTCTTACTTTTCCTTATTAATTTACATTTTTTCTTAACCTCTGTGTCGTCCCCTCAATGTAAAGAATTGAGGGGGACGAAGGGAGTATTTGTTTTGAATACGAATTATTTGTCTACTGGTATCTCCCTCGCTCTTCTTGCTGGATGTCGAGGGTTCGAATTTTGTCAAAAACAAAATGGGTGAAAGACATGTGTTAGCTAGTGGAAGACTGGTTCACACGTCTGTTAAGTGTAAATCAGGATATGTGTACAGTGTGTATTGTAGATTCCACATTTTTTATGCTAGTTGAATGAGTCTTATTATTCCTTTTCTTTAGATGTAGTCGCGCTTTGATTAATAGGAGTTAATGGGTCGGTTAGTTGGATGCTATGTTTTGTTAAAACTTGTATTCGACATTGATGAACACAGATGAAATAAGCAAAAATGAAGAAAGAAACACTAGACTGTAACTAACTCTCTCAAACTGTTTTGTATAACATTGCTAATTGAATTGACAAATGAAATGTAAAGATACAGAATGTATTTATACACACCAAGTAAGTTGTAACAAACTTTGTAACTAACTAAATGCTAGTTGTTGCTGAGCTGTTAGCTGCTGAGCTGGACTACTCTGGATTCTGCAGAATGGAATCATCATCTATATTCTCAACAGCCCCCCTCAAGGTAGGAAGTGAAGACATTCCTAACTTGGATAAAAGAGAATGAAAATGAGGAGAAGAAGAAACTTTGGTAAACACATCAGCTAACTGAGAACGAGTTGGTAAGTATGTGAGTTGTAACAAGCCTTCCAAAACTTTATCACGGGTAAAATGGCAATCAAGCTCGATATGCTTGGTACGCTCGTGAAACACCAGATTTCTGGAAATGTGAAGTGTTGACTGATTGTCATAATGTAATACTACTGGTTTTAAATCAGAAACACCCAATTCAGTGAGTAACCGCACAACCCAAGTCACCTCAGCCGCTGCAGATGCCATAGCACGGTATTCGGCTTCTGCAGAAGATTTAGAGACCGTACCTTGTTTCTTGGATTTCCAAGTAATGGGAGAATTGCCAAATAACAAGATATAACCAGTGACTGAGCGTCTGGTATCAAGACACGATGCCCAATCAGCATCAGAAAAATCTTGTAATTTGAGTTGATCAGAGGCTTGAAGTAATATGCCTTGTGTGACAGTGCCAGCCACATAGCGAATAGTGTGATGTAAAGCAAGCATGTGAGAAGTGCAAGGAGCATGCATATACTGACTTAAATTCTAAACTGTAAAGGAAAGATCTGGTCGAGTATTAGTGAGGTAATTTAGCTTACCAACAAGTGATCTATAAAGATCAGGATTAGGAACAAGAGCACCATCAGAATGGGAAAGCTTTAGGTGAACAGGTAATGGAGTGCAGGTTAGACGAGAAATATCCATACCACATTCGACAAGTAATTCTCGAGCAAATTTCTGTTGGCACAGAATTATACCAGAATCAGTATGTGTGACCTCGATTCCCAGAAAATAGTGAAGTAACCCCAGATCTTTGATTCCAAATGTTGTATTAAGATGAGCTTTAAGATCATGAATGGTTGTAGTATCATTTCCTGTTAAAATGACATCATCCACGTACACAGCAGCCACACAAATCAAAGGACCTGTAAACTTAATGAACAAACTATAGTCGTTCTTAGATTGAGTGAAACCTTGCAAAAGTAATTCTTCCACTAACTTTGTATGTCATTCCCGAGATGCTTGTTTAAGTCCATAAATCGACTTTCGAAGTAAACATACTAAATTATGAGGATTGGGAAGACCTTCTGGAACTTTCATATACACCTCCTCCTTTAAATTGCCGTGGAGAAAAGCGTTGTTGACGTCAAGTTGATACAAAGACCAGTGCCTACTAGCAGCTAATGACAAAATAATTCGAACTGTACTCATCTTAACAACGGGAGAAAACGTCTCTTGATAGTCGATTCCATACCTTTGATTATAACCCTTGGCGACAAGACGTGCCTTGCATCTTTCAAGACTACCATCTGATTTAAGTTTAACTTTGTAAACCCATTTAGATCCAATAGATTTCTTATGTGCTGGAAGAGGAACAAGATCCCAAGTGTGATTAGCATGTAAAGCCTTGAGTTCAGTATCCATTGCAGCTACCCATAAAGGATTAGAAATGGCTTCTCGGTAATTATTGGGTTCTGTTATATGACATTGTGGTAAAACAGTAGCAGGTGACACAACAAGATTTCACCAATGACTCGGCTTAGTAACTGTATGACACTGATAAGAATCTAAGTAGGATGGTGTTTTATGAATACGTGAAGACTTTCTGATAGAATGATCAATGACAGAAACACTTGTATCAATGACAGGAACTCTGGGAACATCAGAAACAGGTTGTTCAAGAACTGGTTGATCAACACTTAGGCTTAAATCATGAAGGCTAGAACTTGAATTATCATGAGAAGTATCAGGACTAGAAGTATCGACACGAGAAATATTGACTGGTGACACACAGTATCATATGAATCAGAAGAATCATACAAAGTCACAGTTGGTAGGTAAATACTGGATGGAAACAAAGTAGGTGGAGTATGAGATTGAAAAGGAAAATGTGTCTCGTGAAACACAACATCTCTATATATGAATAAACGATCCATAGAAAGATCCAAAACTTTGTACCCTTTTTGAGAACTAGAATATCCCATAAAAACACATGCAACAGCCCGTTGTTCAAACTTGCTCCTATTTGCACCAATAGTAGAAGCAAAACATAAAGTTCCAAAAACTTTTAGATGTGATAAGGAAGGAGGATTACCGGTCAACCTATAGTAAGGTGTATCATTTTGTATGCTTTGAAAAGGAATGCGATTGAGCAAGTACGTAGCACATAGAACACTCTCACTCCAATATTTATCAGGAATCTTAGACTGTAAAAACAAAGATCGAGCAGTTTCCAATAAATGTCGATGTTTACGCTCCACAACTCCATTTTGTTGTGGAGTGTAACTACAGGAAGTTTGGTGAAAAATACCCTTTTGTAAAAACAATTCCTTCAATCCACCATGACACAACTCAGGAGCATTGTCAGACCTGATTTTCACCACCTTAGCCTTGTATTGAACCTCAACATGAGTAAAAAAATCCACCAACACTTTATAACAATCAGTTCTATATTGTAGCATATGGACCCAAGTAAAACGACTATAGTCGTCAATAATAGTAAGAAACTGATCACACCCAGTATGGGACTTGACTTTATAAGGCCCCCAAACGTCAATGTGAATCAATTCAAAAGGTACAGTAGTGTGAATACTGCTACTTGGAAAAGGAACTCTACATTGCTTAGCCTGTGGACAGATTTGACAAATGACTTCTTTGTCAGAACACTGCAAACCTGAAAGAGAAGGTATAAGCTTCAAACGAGCAAATGGAACATGGCCAAGTCTCAAATGCCAAATAGTAAGATCCTCCTTGATAGTAAGAAAACTTTTTCCAGAAGCTCCAACATTAGGAATCCCTGAAGTACTGTATAGACCTCCTTGATGTTTACCAAGAAGAATTGGTTTCTCTTTCATCAAATGGTCCTGTAAGACACACTCATGACCATTAAAATTCACTGAACAATTCAAATCTTGACATATCCTTTGTACTGAAATCAAATTATAATGAAAACTAGGTATATGTAGAACATTGTGAAGAACCAGTTTCTCAGTGACATGCACAGAACCTGTATGCAAGACAGGAATCTGCCTCCCATCAGGAACGATAATAAACTCATTTGTACCAATGACTGGTTTGTAAGAATGAAATAGACTAAGGTTGCAAAAGATGTGATCTGTTGCACCACTGTCAATCAACCATCCTGTCTTAGAAACATTATCTGCTAATAAACACATCTTACCAGCCAGCATGGCATGATCAGTATGACTTGAAGAAGCCTGAAAAGTAGTTTGCTTATTCAGTAACTCTATAAGCTGCTGATATTGAGCAATTGAAAAAGAGGGTGTTTCAACCTTAGCATCCCCAGACTCAACCTCATTTGAATTTAGAGAAACTGATGCATTCACCTTTCTGTCCTTAAAGTTCTTAAAGTTTGGAGGATAACCATGAACCTTAAAACATCTGTCAACACTGTGACCAGAAATCTTGCAATGTGTACAAAAGTAATTCCCTCCTTTCTTATTGGAACTAGTATTCCCTTTGCTAGTAGCAAAACCTTGCTTCTGAGAATTCAAGTATCCTTGCTTGAAGTTTTTCTTATTGTCAGCTAAGAAAGCTAAGGATTCTGCTGGATTAGTGATTTGAGACAATTCTTGATGTCGTTCTTCTTGAGAAAAAATTCTGAATGCATTAGAAATGCTAGGTAATGGTTGCTGCATTAAAACATTGCCCCTTACAGTAGCAAACTTTTCATTAAGCTTCATCATAAAATGGAGAAGCCTGTGATTTTGTTGCATTTGCAACACCATTTGAGTAACATTACATGGAAGTGGACTGATGTCGCTCATTGCATCCCATAAAGTCTTGATTTCAGTGAAGAAATCTGAAACATTCCTTGAACCTTGAACCAAGTCAGATAATTGTTGTTCTAAAGAAAAAAATCTGAGTCATTGAAGCATAACCAAAACGATCCTCTAAATCTAGCCAAATTTCTCTTGCTGTCTTGAAAAACAACACACTTCGTGAAATAGAATCATCCAGATTGCATAGTAACCACGAACATACAAGATCGTTGCAACGCTCCCAAGCCTTATAATCCCCAGAAGTAACAGCCGGTTTGTTGATAGATCCATCAACAAACCCCAATTTATTTTTAGCCGACAAACTTAGCATTATAGATCGTTTCCAATTACTGAAACCAGTACCGTTAAACTTCACAGACACTAATTGTGTTGTATTTGCATCAGAAGGATGGATATAATACACACTTGAAACATCTTGATTACTTGAAATCAAAGGTCTATTCCAGGCATTAGTACCACTGGTACCACCAGTATTACTTCCTTCAACCATATCGACACAAAATGACTTGAAACAAAAGAAACAATTGCTCGAACAAAAACAAACAAACCAGACGAATCACAGAGATTATCACAAAGAGAAATTTCTCGAACAAAGAGAAATTTCACAAAGAGAACAAATTCACAGAGATTAGCAGAGATTAGAACTTCACAATTATCAGAAAAATTGTGAATTTATGATTCTCGAAACAGAACAAATTCACAGATTCAAATACAACAGAAATTGAATCAAAGACACCAGATACATCATAGAAAGAGAATACAACAGATACAAGTTCATAGAGATAGAGATTCACAAAGATTAGAACAAATACACATGTTAATG
Organism: Heracleum sosnowskyi; assembly: GCA_030848705.1. Classification (NCBI taxonomy): domain Eukaryota; kingdom Viridiplantae; phylum Streptophyta; class Magnoliopsida; order Apiales; family Apiaceae; genus Heracleum; species Heracleum sosnowskyi. The sequence continues at coordinate 13,157,479 of CM061242.1, forward strand.
GCGAGATTTACAGCGGAATGAACGATGGATCGCTATAGAAGCTCTGATACCATGTTAAAACTTGTATTCGACATTGATGAACACAGATGAAATAAGCAAAAATGAAGAAAGAAACACTAGACTGTAACTAACTCTCTCAAACTGTTTTGTATAACATTGCTAATTGAATTGACAAATGAAATGTAAAGATACAAAATGTATTTATACACACCAAGTAAGTTGTAACAAACTTTGTAACTAACTAAATGCTAGCTGTTGCTGAGCTGTTAGCTGCTGAGCTGGACTACTCTGGATTCTGCAGAATGGAATCATCATCTATATTCTTAACATGTTCCAAGTTCACCTGGATCAATTAAACTTCTCCTTCAATCCTTCATAGTAATCTAGCAAGTTTATCTCTTCACAGACAGATGATCCTCTGCAAATTAACATTATATAATTAATGCATGCAGGTTTTCGTGAAATCTTTATTTCGATTTAAGCTAGAAATTTGGCTCAGTGTATTAGTTGCCGAGAAGGCCAATGATCGTGTTTCGATTAATTATAGGTAAGATTGTAACAATATTAGTAAAGTACATTTTGTGTACATGCAGTTTGTGTGTCGGACAACTTGAGATACTGTATTTCAAAAACCATCACTTGCTATACTGAAATTTCAGTTTCGTAATATTATGTGTATTTCAGTTAAAATAATATTAAAATACAAGGGTAAAATAGTCTTTCTGTCATCATCTTCTTCATCAAACCCATTTTTACCATTGACGAAGCTTTGGAAAAATTAGAACTTGAATATTTGATTCATTTCTTAATGAAATCGAGTCATTTATGTTGCAACAGAATGATCTCTTTCTCCTCTACAAATTGATATCGATTTTGGCTATGAAATATTAACTTGAAAAAATTTTCATATTTAGATTCTAAATATAATAAAAATATATGAATTTCTTGAAATTATTCTTTAATAGTCAAAATCAATATCAATTTGTATAGAAGAAAGAGATCATTCTGTTGCAACTTAAATGACTCGATTTTATTAAGAAATGATTGAGATATCCAAGTTTTAATTTCTCAAAAACTTTATCAATAGTAAAAATGGGTTTGATGAAGAAGATGATGATAGAAAGACTATTTTACCCCTATATTTTAATATTATTTTAACTGAAATACACATAATGTTACGAAACTGGAATTTCAGTATAACAAATTGTAGTTTTTAAAATAGAGTATCTCAAGTGGTCTGACACACAAACTTCATATACACAAAGTGCACTTTACTCTATTACATAATACTAGGTTATAACCCGTGCCAAGTACGGGCCGAGTATGAGTTGACATTAAAATATTAGTATTAATAAATTATTAATAAATATTATTTAAAAATGTATTTCTCGAGAATTGAATGATAAAAATATATAATAAATAAATAACTATTTAATTATGTAATTCGAACTGTGCATAAAGTTAAAGAAATTAAAGTAAATAAATAAATCTTGTATGATTACGTAGCTGCAAAGAATCTAATGCTCGATGAAACTATTGAATTTAAAGTAAATAAATAAATCTTGTATAATTACGTAATTGTATGGAATCGAACCCTGGATGAAGCTAAAGAATTTAAAATAAATAAATCTTGTATAATTATGTAGTTGCGAGGAATCGAACCGGGTTAAGTGATAACCAAATTTGGTATAAATAAATCTTGTATAATTACATAGTTATAAAGAATCGAACCCTGGATGAAGCTAAAGAATTTAAAGTAAATAAATCTTTTATAATTAAGTAGTTGCGAGGAATTGAACCCGAATTAAGTTAAGTGATAACCAAATTTGATACTTTGGTACTTTGGTACCGCGCGTCATTTTCACATTGTTTTGTTTATTAATAAAGAATATAGATATCACAGCAACTTGTGCAGTAATACCCCCGTCACTGTGATTCCTTTTCCGTAGTCGGATGCTTCCAGTACTCTTTCATCTTTATCTGAGAATCTCAATCGAAACAGGTTAGGCATGAGATTCCAGTTAAGCCAATACCAGTACCGCACAATTGGTATCAATCTAAGCTCCACTTCTTTTTTAAAAAGAAAGAATATTTAAAATATAGCATCGTACTACCATAGATTATAAGGTTAAATGTAACAATGAATAAGTGGACAAATAGGACTCTCTAAGAGGCTAGCTATAAATACAGCTTCTGGAGAGAAGAGAAATGGCATCGACAGTACTCGAAAACAAGGCTCCATACGCGAGGACTTCTTGTCTGTACTAGCTAGGAAGATGGCTCAACTGAGTCCAGAACAAGCAATCATTTCATCATGCGCTCAAAATCTGGAGGGCCTGAAAGATAAGGGTGTAAGTTAATTTTGGGTATTTATATTTATACGTTAATTCATAAAATATTTAAATTATATTCAGAAACAATTTTGTGATGCACCATACGCACACTGACATGCATGCATGTGACTTGTTCTTGTCTAATTAGTGTAATGATTTTTTTACGTTTTAAGTGATATATCTCCGTTTTTGGTTAAATGGTCTAGACCTGCGTTGCGGCTCTGAGTGCAAAGGAACTGTCAATAGTTTGGGGTTTAGACTCTCGTTACTGGAAAACGGTTGAAGAGACCGATCCAGACAGGTACGTACATTTCATGATTGAAAAGCTTTTGATGATGTTTTTACTAAGAAACCAGGTTTTCTAGAATCTATAGTAATAAGGTCATGAAAACTTAAATAAAAGGCATCTATCAGCATACTCGGATTCATTACATCGATTTAATTTACTGCATGTCCACACAGCCACCAGAAATTGGATGTTTCTGAACTCATTGAAGTATGCTGGCTACAAATCGATGGGAAATATAATGCTAGCAAGCTAACTCAGGGGGTGAAATATGGAGTGTATTTTATTGTGAAGCTTAACACCAACGTTCGCATGAACGGTAAAGTGACCCTTAAGCTTACTCGTCCCGATGGAAGGACTGAAGTGACCAGGGAAGATTTGGATAAAAAGCCAAAGAATACATGGCTAGGGCTTAAGGTTGGTGAATTTAGCACTAATGCTCGCACTCGTCACAGAAATGTCAAGTTTTCGATGAATGGATGTGATGGTACTTCTTGGAAGACTGGACTTGTTGTCATTGGTGCTGTCATTTTGCCAGTTAGTTGATGAACTTGGATCTGATGATCTTAATATACTAAATAATTTCCGACTGCCAGCAATATTATCGATGTATTTATGTATTATCTTGTTAATTGGGTTAAGATGGAGTGTGTTTAATAATCACCAATATGTTGGTGTTTTGATGTATCGGAACTTAAAGAATTGTTCCTGCTATGATTTATTTATTATGTTTGCCTTGTAATTACTTTCTTTTTGTCTGAAAGCATAAACTTCTGTCCCACATTGGATGGAGTGACTGGTGGATCTAATCTACTGCCAGGTCCTTCGGGGCCTAAGGACCTGGCTTTAGTCGGAGCAGCAAGAGCAGGATGAGCCATTACATCGAAGAAGGTTCATCCGCTAACAACATATCATGTACAAACTGTGGAATATTATCCTCATTCATCCTTTTATTGCATCTTTGACACCAACCATCCAAACAAATTCTCCCACAATAAAAAGCAATACATTGGTAGGTAGAAATTTTTACCATAGTTCCCACATAAAATGTCTTATCTTTGTAAACAAATTCAAATTCCAAATGTTTCCACCAAGACTCTGAACTAAGTACCATATAAGAAGATTCAACATTATCTTTAAAAAATTAAGTAAAAACAAAGAACAAGGTAAGATGTAGAAATTTGTTAAATAATATATGATCTAGTTAGAGAATTTGTCTAACACTTAAAATTCGAGATGAGTTAATTAATTAACACAGTATCGAGTTGGGTAAAAAATATTATCTCGTAGTTAGTTCACACCGAGTTCGAATATTTATGCAGATCCTTTACTTTTTTCCAAATAATAATTACATTAAGTTTCCAAGAAAAATACATCAAACAATGAGAATGTGGACTGCCTACACAATCATCTGGGGACAAATCTCAGTTCCATCAGGAAATCAAACTTTGAATTCTAAAACATCCTTCATAACTGTGAACCTGCAGAACATGCCAACAATATTAATATAAAGATAGAACTGGGCCAGGAATTCTCTTAAGTTTTTTCCAAAAAATCTTGCTGGTAAATAGTTTGCTTCCAAGTGATAGAGGCTTTCGCTTACTTATTCATGAACAAGATCTATGTAAAGCACTTAAAATTTTTCTGGGTAGATTTACGTGACCTGGATCCGTTACTGATACACTGGTTTTGTATTTATTGCAGACACTTTTTGTGAGACTCCCAACTTGGTATGCGAGCTGCCTAGATATTACGTTTCTTGAGTCCTGTAAGTGCGTGAATACCATAAAACCTCCACCAAGTAACTTATGATATCATATATTGAGTCCACGTAAACCAGACCCATAACAACACAACCGCTAATGAGGCACGTGAGGTAATATGGAGGAAGGTATTCTTCGAGAATTAAGGCCTGAAGGAATGTGGTGATCGTAGAGCACGAGGAGAGGAAAAGAAAAGAAATGGCAATCGAGTACTTTAGGGGCAATGAGAAGTACAAATCGTCCATATTAAATCGCGATAGCTGAATAGACAGAAGGGTTGCCAATGCGAGTAAAGAAGCAAAGAAAGTAAGCCCAACATATCCCAAAAATAGACTCAGATCATTTTTATGATCAGTCTTGTCACCGTAGAAGAGGGGGCTGCCCTTTTCTTGATCAAAACCTCCTGGAATAGTAAAAACTGCTGCAAAACTCACAGTGGCAACCAATGCAGCCACAACCATTAGGCCCTGATTCATTTCTTTGACTGCGCTCTCAGCTGCTTCTCGTTTACTTTTATAATCTTTTAGAAGTAAATCTTCTGCTGTATTTCTTTCAGTATTCCGCATATGCAATAGATGTGGAGAACAATCACGCCTTATACGCTGTCATCATGAACATATAATTATATAGTACTTTTCCTATTCTGCAACCCTTGAAACATCATGAATAAATATATTAATTGAATACACAGAAATGTAAGTCAAGTGAGCAACAAGTTGTGTGCCTTTTGGCCCTCTTCCTTTCTCAATAGTTCTCCCTAGCTCGAAAATACTGGTTTTGTAAACGGTAACACATCTATAATTCTAGTAGAATTTGTAATAGGACTGTCTGTAGTAGCAGAGTACATACCTGAAACCAAAAGACATCCCAGGCCATCAGGTTTGCTACGCCAAGAGAAAACTTGGTAACAAACTTGGTTTTTGTTGCATGATGTAATATTGTGTTTTCGTGATTATCAACATCTAACAACATTCTGTCTTTGTTAATGGCAGATTCTTTCAGCTTCTCATAAATATCACCATTTCTATGCTCGGCTGCAATGTGAAATACATTCCTTTGATCTTTATCAAAAGAGTTAGCAGCATCAGGGAAGTACCGGAGGATTTCCTCGACTAACTCAGGTATGCCCGTCTCTATGGCTTGTATAAGTGGGTTTATTACTGCTCCTTTCTTTTTTTTTAGTGATGGTGAGTCATCATGGTAATTTTGTTTTAATTCCGTATAGCCACTCCAATCTGTCTCCTTCTCTAGCAACTGTTTAGCAAGTGCTACTGCAAGCTTGTTCTTCTGATTTGCATCATCTATTGGTTGAATCCAAGGCAATTCTGAGAAAGAAATACAGACATCGCTATAATTTCATTTTTAAAAATTGAAATGCCAACTCTAAGGGTGCGCCAGCTTCATCAGAGATGTGAGATGTCCAGACTGCACATGCAAATGCAATAATACATGTTGCCGTCTGTTGTACTAGTTGATTACTTTGATTAAACATTAAGCATAAACATCTCTCTCTCTCTATATATATATATATATGGATAAATATCACCGGAGGGAGATGGTCTATACTCAAAAGATTGTCGATGAACGGCAATCTCTTTTTATCTTCAATGGTGGTATTGACTTTTTTCTCTGGATCCGCATCATCTTCGCCAATCGTCTTTATATTATACTTGGATGGTAAACCTGCTTAGCACACATAATATTAAAAGCAGATCCGACATTCCACACATTATGCCACCATAGTCATATTTGTATCAGCATTTTCAGACGCTACAGGTTTAAACAAGATGAATGCTAAATAACATGTACTCTGGATCCATTCGCTCGCACAATTAAGTGATACAATTAATATTTTTTTGCAGGAAACGTGAGGACTAATAAAGTGTGTCATAATATACAATTATAAACAGAGTATCAGGAACTGTACACTTACACTTGTAGAATAAAACCCTTAAAATCTGGAGAGGTACAAAGGTTGTCTTGCCCATATTGGAAAATACATAGACAGATTGGCTTCGGAAGGTAGATGGTGAGGCGGCCAGCAGATTCAAAGCAGTCTCCCCTTTATCGTTACGTTTCTGAGCAAGTTCAGGAGATTTAAACAATATCTTTGTAGCCGTACCTGCATTTTGTAGCACGGTGATATCAGTGTTAATCCGCTTTAGAAAGTTGGCTTTGAGACTTAAGCGTTTACTACTCATTTTTAAAAGCTGGAAGTTTTGTTAAAGAAGAATTAAGATGAAGCAAAAGAAGACATACGATAATATTCGCCAGTGATAGCAGCATGAAGAACAGTACAGCCGTCCTTTCTCGTTGTGGTGCAATCGTTATTGTTGTATTGCAAAATTGTTTGAAAAAGTGACATTTGCCCAAATGCAGCTGCAAGGAAGAGTGCTGTTTCTCCCAACTCATTGCGGACGAAAACTAAACTCTCTTTCTGTGCAGATGATGCCATCATACAATCCTTACAATTACAATTGCTAACTGGACAGCTGAGCTTCGAAATCAACTCTTTTTCCTTGTCTAACAACATCATGGCAGCATTCTTATCGCCACACCTTGCGGCTTCATGTAGTGCAGTGTCACCTCTTATGTTTTTTTTCTTGAGGTTTTCATATCTTGTAACTACATCAATTAAACATTTCAAATTTTCCAGATTTCCACGGATAACTAATAAATGAAGGAGTGTGTTGCCTCGGCCATCTATGGGAGCTGCAGGTTCTTCAGTCCAGAAATCGCGAAAAACCTTGATTGACTCTGGTCTTTCACTTCCGACTGTTAGACATGAGTAAACCTTGCTTCGTCGCCGCCTAAGTACGGTGTTTGATGACCTTGTACCTTCTTCCATCTCTTGCATGGTACTGCAAACTTCTTAATTATTCGAGATACAGTACTTGATCTTAATGTCTGAAAGATCTGCTCTCCCTGAAATGGAAATATTCCTATATATAGACTACACGAAAAAAGAATAAAGGTCGTGAGGATGTTTGAAGTTAAGTATTTTCTTTTTCAGAGGGTCATAATAATTCATGATAAATTTGATTCTATCACAGTGTCTCATGGTCTAACTTATTTCAGAACAGTGTCTCATGGTCTCATGTTCAATTTTTCAGAACAGCCCTTGAAGTCTTGATCCTGAATAGGTTGATCATATATATTTGTGAGATATTTCATGCGTGCAGATGATCTAATTTTTCGACTTTGGTCTGGTTTTTAAGTCCATAATTACTGGACAGATTAACAGTTTAAAGACGTAAAACTGAAATGCATGTATTCCACATGAAACTTTGGTCCTTACAAACATACAGTATTATTAGTTTTAATCAAATGCCAGCGCCACAAAACAGAACTTCAAGTAAAGAACTTGCAAACAGAAGAAAGTTGCGGTATTGGTAATACAGAATACTATGTGTGGGAATAACCTCTGATTCAAGTAAAGAACTAACAGCCAGCTTAAACTTGTGTATAAAATCATGTCGAAAGCATCATAACATGCATATATCATCGTGATCTGACGATGCTAAAGTAAAGGTAAGAAATGAATGATTTGGTAAAGATGATGAATTGCTTTTGGCAACTTTAATTTCTGAAGAATGCTGTATGTGCAAGCAACATTTGGATACCATTTGTATCCAAGGTAATTTCATTTTCAGCTGTCAATCTTTGCTGGTTAACTAAAGAGAAGACCAAGTTAATAATGTCAACCTTCACTAGGGCATCAATTGAACAGCTACTCATCTTATTCCTCTGCAATCAAGCGAAATAACAATCAACCTTAGGACTCAGCTGATCAAGGATTATAACTACGTAACTGGTGCCGTTTTGCAATCTCTACGATCTGTCTATTTTCCAACAGTTCATTGTATGCAGTTTCTGAAAACTGTTTATTGATTAAAACGTAATAGTCTCCGGATTTGCTGACATGTGTAGTTTATTAAATATCCTGGTAATCTGCTTTTAAGAAATTTGAGTTGATGTTGATGTCTTGGATAATATTTTGACTCGGTTGATGTTAACAATTTTGAGTTGTTATTAACAGGGTTGTTAGACTGGAATCATACACGATTACATGATTAGAGAGAAGTAAAGGTCGAAGTACTGATTTCATATCAACACAAGTACAAGCAAACAAAAGTCGATATATCTAATAATAATTAAACAGCAATTAAAAAGCAATCAAACAGAATAGTAGAAGTAACACACCTTGTTTGTTTATAGGATTAGAGAAATACATTGCTAACAATTTGATGGCCCGGAGAGGACTTCATAACAGCCTTGGGCAAGGTAAGATCCTAAGATCTGTAAAAGAGAGGATGCTCTCTCTCCGGGAGAGATCAGGCACATTGATGCTATAAACTCTGATCTGTTACCCTCCCAACTAGGAAATATATATTGATGATACTGCCATCATTAATTTCAGATCAAGTTCTATCTAGCTCTTTATATCGTAAAGTACAACAAAATTCTGTCATTGTGCATCAAAAATTTAAAACCAACAGTGTAACCACCGATAACAAAATGCAGTGTATCATATAGATTTGAAACAATCTACAGTATCAAGATTGCAAAAAGTTCAAGAACAGTACTTATTATAAAATTAAAACGAAACTGAAATTAAGCCCTAAATATCACAAGCCAAATATAAAAGTCTAGACATCACTCATTTAAGAAAATGGCAGTAGGATTTCCAGGGGATGGTGGATTCTGCTTCAACAGAGAAGCATTTGGACCAATCTTTGCAATAGCGTCAGGATCTGTCGGGGATAAGACTTCAACTTTTTCAAGACCTAATTGTCGCTTAATCAATTCAAGATTCTCCACAAGGACCTGTATTTCACCAAATGGTAACTTAAGATCCAGGGCCTGAACACCAACAGCAGCTACCTCGTCCTTCTTGAACCGCATGAAAGGCATACATAGCTTTTGAGTCTGTTTGAAATTACCTTCCTTGCCAATGGAACTCTGCTGCAATGCCTTCAAGATTTCTTGATCTGGGGCGAAAGTACAGGTTTCGCTGTCAAACTTATCCCGCAGGATGTTCAAGCATTCTCTTTTCCATCCATCATATTGCTCGTTCACAAATATAAGGCCAACAGTGGGTTTGGTTTGACTTGATATGTTCACTTTACCTTTTTTCGAACCAGATGCTTGCTTCTGAAGAAGCTTTCTCATTGTGACAATAGAATCTTGCAAATATGTGTTGGCCCTTTTAAGAGTTGGATCAGGTAACCCAGCTTCTGGCCATCCCGCCTTAATAGCAAATCCATCCTTCCTCAACAGCTCCTTCCACACGTATTCACCATAATGCGGACAAATAGGAGTGATCAGCCTTGTTTGAACGTCCATAAACCACCACAACAAATCACGGTTCATTCCCGCTGACCCACAGGAAAGCCTATATTCATCTCTGGCAGCTTGAAGATCATAGAATCCAGTTTTTAAAGCTTCACGAAACATAAAATCTTTGTAGTTCTTCTCTGTCATATTAACAGCAATATTGATCTCATTGGAAAAGACATGGTCCGCATAGCAAGAAGGAGGACCAACTCGCAATGTGGATTCAGAAGCAATAACCTCTTCCATCCATGCAACCTCTTTAGTCAACCTCAAAATAGCAGCATTAGCTGTTTCAAAAACGAAATTTGCATCGTCCATACCATCCCCAGCATCAGCAAGAGAAAACCTAGTAGCATCAGCTGAGAACTCCTCGATTGCTTGTCGTAAAGTCCTAAAATTTCCAGTAGACTTTGACATTTTCTCTGAATTCAACATAAGGTGTCCATTGCATCTGAAACCTCGAGGCCAGTGATGTTTGGGCATGAGTGCTGTGTGGTTATAGATGCAAAAGGTAAGATGATTTTGGATAAGATCCTTGCCTGACACTCGCAGATCAAATGGATACCAATACTTAAACTCCTTCTTCATCTCTTCAAGAAGAGATGATGGTAAGCTTGAAGAACTGGGGTACGGCCCATCACATAACAAGAAATCCCAAACCTCATATGTCAGCTGCTCTGGTTTCACTGAAGATGTATCAGTACCATACATATCCCCTCTCTGTAACAAATGGCATACAGTGTAATATGCCATATAAAGTGTTGAATCGGACAAGGACTCCACAAGAAACTCCTCATCCCAAGGAATACGAGTCCCAAGACCAAAACTACGAGAGCAAGCCCACTGATTAAGCCAACCCAAAGTGTGCTCAAAACCATGACGGGTCTCCTCAGAATAGAGATTCATCCCTTCCAAGCATTTTTCTGAGACCTCCTTCCAATTTTCTTCTCCATAAGTAATATACCACTGATCAGTCAAAGCAACAACACATTCATCTCCTGATCTAGACATCACCTTTTTCTCTGGCTCGCTGTAAATAACAGCTTGGCCACCCTCTAAAAGCTGGTTTCGGATCAAACTCTTAGCTTCTTGGACTTTCAACCCAGCATGTTCCCCAAAAACCATAGTTCCTTCATAAAACCCTCCCTTGTAGATAATCTTTTTTGCAGCATCAAGCTTTTCTCTATCATTCTGACTCTGAATCTTCATATCTGTGCAGATTTTTTCAGCAGATTTATCTCCAAAATCTGGGTGGCTGATTATAGGAATGATTTCAAATGGCAAAACCCATTCATCTTTCACACCAAATTTGGCCCTAAAAGCTGGCTTTGATTTCAAGTCATGCAAGGCCATAAAATCATCGGGAGAATCACTAGGAACACTAGTAACAATTCCAGTACCCTTATCAGTGAGAACTGACATCATGGGAAGAGAGTATATGATGTCATTAAATGCCAACGGAGACTTCAAAGGAAGACCAATCAAATCATGACCAGTCAACTCTAGCATACAAGTTGGCTTCTGTGGAACCCGCGACAATCTCTGATATGCCAAATTACGGGCTGACTTTTCAGTTAGAATGAACACCTCTTCCTCGTTGATTTCAAATGCACCATACTTTCCATCTGGCAGCACCCAGGCATTTGTTTGCCCATACATTGTCTCCGGTCTTAGTGTCGCTGCTGCAAGATAAACTTTTTTACCTTCCAAAGCTCCTAATTTTGGGGGGAAGGGTGACACAACCTCCATTTTGATGAGAGTATACTCCTGAGGATTAACGCCTTCACCTGAGGCTCGGTCGTGATCAGCACAGGGCTGGCCATCAAATGGAGAGTAAATAGTGTATCTCAGGTCCTTCACGATTTTCCCCATGCCCTTCAATTTTAACATTTGCCACCTAACAAAGGAGTCAAAAAACGGGTTCATATCGGTCGTGATAAATGTACGCCTCCAATCACAGCCCAACCCAAAACTCTTAAGATCTTCCACAGCAAGAGGAGGGAAATATGTTAACCAATGATAAGGATCCTGAAACTTCAAAATCTCAGAATCAGAAAGCCCATAACTTCTCATTATTTCCCACTGATACTTATCACCGCCTGCTTTTGACACTGCTTTTGACTTCTTCCCCTTAAACTTATCAGGTGCACCCTCAACTTCCTCTGGTTTTAATGCCACTTCCTTCGGAGTCTCCTCTTCTGCAACAGGAAACACAGGTGGATTGCCAAACTTCTGAACCTCTCGAGAAAGTTTATCAGCCGAAGCCTTAATTGGCATTCCAGTACAGTGAAAACCAAACGGCAACAAGACATTAGCACCTCTAAGCCTATGAAAGGCAGCCGCAAACTCAAGTTTCGAGAGAGAAAAAGCATGACCCAAATGCAAGTTCCCATTCATATATGGAAAAGGAAAGTTACCAAAAAACTTTTCCCCCTCCTTGGGTGGTTCTGCTCCAGCTTCAGCCCGGAAAACATCATTCTCTTCCCATAACTTACGGACTTGAGATTCAATGCCCAAAAGTTTGTCTCTCCTAGCAAAGCTCTTTCCAGAATCCATATCTTTAAGCAAAGTCTCACTTGAAAGTTGACAAAACCTAACAGCAAGATAAACACATAATTAAAATCTAAAAGTTACAAAAATCTTGGTACTTTAAAATTGTATATACTCAAAAAACCTTTTGCATACATCACTAAAAACACCCAAACAAATTGAAAAACAGCAATCTGAGTTACAGATATAATAAGTATTATGGATTTTGTATCACAGTTGGTTTTTCATTCAAGAATTCAATGAGAGCATACAAGAAACTACCAGAAAAAGTAAAGCTACTACACTAAAAGAAGTTAACTAAAGCTATAAAGATTCAAACTCAAAAACCCATTTGCAATCACAAAACATTTGAACACATCAAAACTTGGCAAAATGCATAAAAGAGATAGGATCATTATTATAGGTTTGGTAAACAAACTGGTTCAAGAATTCGACAAGAACATACAAATAACTACAAAGAAAAGTAAAGGCAATACATTAGACTGAAAAAAAACAAGTAAAACCATAAAGATTCGTTTTCTAAAAACCTACTCCCATTCATCACTATTAAACATCAAATCACATTAAAAATCAGCAACATGAGTTAAATTCAATCATTCTGATAGATTTGTACAAAAACAAAGGTATTTTTTAATCAATAACTCAATAAGAACATAAAAGAAAAATATAATGACCTAGTAAAAGCTACAACATTAGAAGATTAAAACATAAAAAAGAACAAGTAAAACCAAAAATATTCACATTCTTAGAAACATTATACCTACGAGTACATCACTAACATCAAATAAACTAATCTTTATAATGGGTTTTCTATGAATTAAATCTCTATACAATTTAATGAGAAGAACCATATGCAAGTAAAACTATAAAAATTCATATTCTGAAAAACCCATTTGCATACATCACTAAAAACATCAAAACGCATCTAAAATCACCAAAATTAAGTAAAAAATATCCAATCTTTATCATGGGTTTAGCATAAAAATTAAATCTGTATTCAAGAATTCAACAAATAACATCAAAACACATCCAAAACCACCAAATTAAGTAAAAAAGATCCAATCTTTATCATGGGTTTAGCATAAAAATTAAATCTGTATTCAAGAATTCAACAAATAACATCAAAACACATCCAAAACCACCCAATTAAGTAAAAAAGATCCAATCTTTATCATGGGTTTAGCATAAAAATTAAATCTGTATTCAAGAATTCAACAAATAACATCAAAACACATCCAAAACCACCAAATTAAGTAAAAAAGATCCAATCTTTATCATGGGTTTAGCATAAAAATTAAATCTTTATTCAAGAATTCAACAAATAACATCAAAACACATCCAAAACCACCAAATAAAGCAAAAAAGATCCAGTCTTTAATATGGGTTTGCATAAAAATCAAATCTTTATCCAAGAATTGATCAAGAACTCATCAAGAACACACTATAAACACCAAGTAAAGCTACTACAATAAAGAACAAGTAAAAGGGTTGTAAGTATATACCTTCGATTGAATATAGATGTGTTACAAAAGCCCTTTGAAAAAGTGATGTGCCTTAAACACTGAGACGCCACAATGTGTAGAAAGATAGAGATGAGGCTATTGCTGCTGCAAATTCTAAAACTTCATAACCCTAGTATATAGTAAGAATAAGATGAGATTTATGATTTTACTGTTTTAAAATTTATCTCCTGTTTTCTTTATATAACCGTTTGGCTATGCGTGAATATTAAGTTTTCTTGGGCCTAAAATAATTGTCCAATATTTAAATTTTAGACAAATCATACTATATTAAAAAAATTCTTTATTTACTATTATAATCCTACTTTACTAATAATTTTAATCTAAATATATTATTTACTTGATTTAACATAATTTTAGACTAATCATATTCTTATTTACTATTCTACTCCTACTATACTAATTATTGTTAGTTTATATTATTTAGTTGATTTAACATCAGTATGTATTACACAATTTTAATATAAAATGCAGTAGTTACTTGAAATAACATATATATCCATATATTAAAAGTCTACCAAATGTGCGGTTAACCAATTATTTTAGGATCAATTAGAAAACATTCCTAAATTTCATATCAATCATATTATATTAAAAAAAATTCTTTATTTATTATTTTAATCCTACCATACTAATCATGATTAATAAATAATTCTAATCTAAATATATTATTTACTTGATTTAACATTGTATATATTACACAATTCTAATCTAAATACATCAGTTATTTAATATAACATATACATCCATATCCTTTATAATACACGAGTCTACCGTACCAAGCATGCGGTTAATCAATTTGAAAATAAAAATTATTTTAGGACTAATTAGATATTATTCCTAAATTTTAGAATAATTATATTATATCAAAAAAAGTCCTTATTTACTATTATAATCTTACTATACTAATAACTCTAGTGTAAATATGTTATTTTACTTGATTTAACATAATTTTAGATCAATCATATTATATTAATAAAAATTTCTTATTTACTATTCTAATCCTACTATAATAATTATGGTTAGTTAATAATTTTATTCTAAATATATTGCTAATTTAATTTTTCAATTTTAATTTTCATAAATTGAAAAATTAAATTAAGTAGTAAATCAAATATATTTTACTCTTAATTTTTATATATAGTAATTATTAGTCAAAATTGAGATAGTTTGACTTTAAAATTTTATAAACTGACACTTTTTGTGGAGCGTAGGGAGTAATATATTATGAATTAATTTTCATAAATGTAGATTATAGCAAGTAAAAAATTTGTAAAACCAATTATATCACTTAAATTAAAATAATAACTCGAATTAACATATCAATAAACAACATACTTTTTAAGTGATAAAATATTAATTAATAATTCACTTTAATTTAAAATAAATTGAAATTATAATATTATATATTTTAAGCTGATTTTCATAAATGTTTACTAATAAATCACCTTTTAATTTTTATAATACAATGACGTCTTTTATACTTTGTATACCTATATTTAAGTATTAATAAAAATATTAATATAATTCGTGAAAACAAGGAATATGTACATTTAATATTTTTAAATTTATATTATAATATTAGATGATTGATAAAATGAGACGCTTAACATCAAAGGTTAACAACCTCATCGTTCATAATCGAAATTAATGAAACAATAGATATAGAGTCCTCATAGCATGGTGAATATAACATTAAAATATATTTAGCCGAATTTAAAACCTCCATAGAGGGAAAAACGATCAATATCCTGAAAATTTGAAAGTCATCATAAAAAAAATCGAGCACGGGCCAATTTTGGATAGAAGAGATTAGGGGCGTTTCGTTCATGGTTAATGAGCCCAAATAACGAAAATCAAAATCTAAAATCTAAATGATAATGTTTTGATTAGCAATTTTGTTGTGTAAAATGAAAATCTCAATCCCTCTGTATGGATAAATGAAACCCATTTTACCCTCTAGATTTACATTTTTTTCCCACTAACCCCGTTCTCATTGCAGATTCCGATACGGATGTACATGAGTCAAGTTGACTGGATTAAAACATTTAAACGATCCAACCCATTTTAAATTGGATTGAAATTTTTTAAGCAAATTCATAAAAAATAAATTTATAACCCTGGTTTGGATCGATTTGAACGAATAATTTGAATATAAAAAATAAACAATCTCAATTTTAACAATAAACAATCTCACTGCTGCAATAATTTTGTGGATAAACAATCTCAATTTTAACAAAATAACAAATATAATAAGATGGATGGACATATAACTTATAAAACTAGAATGAATCAGCAAGAAGTCCTCAAATGCATTTTCCACTTGCAACAAGTCACAAGAGTAGAAGCCTAAAAGTAAATATTCAATTTTAAAAAAGCACCCAGTTTTCCAAGTTCCCTGGTACACTAATCATCTATACAAGTATTGGACTCGAGGATAAAAGGGAACACAGGAGGCCTTGGAAGATGGATTATTTTACTTAAAACCCTCCAAAAGGTACAAGTGATTTTTATATTTCCATGTACAACTCAATAATGATTACAACAATAAAATGAAGGCTTTAACTACATTGGTTACAGATATCAGAAAAGGATCTCAAGGTGGAGCATGAACTACATAACAACAATAGACCTCTGTATAGTGAACTAATTAGTTGCTCTGCTCCCTGTCGGGCATCACCAACTATCCGAAGAATGAGTACAGATGACACGATTTAGCCATCTTCCCCATCTGATTTGAGGATTGAAGAACAATTACAAAGATAAACCCTCTTAACCAGAAGTATTAAAATCTTGCCGCATATAAAACTTTATCAAATCTTTGAGGAATGTGGTATCAAAAAGGAAACGCAGGAGCATCATAACGTGGTATAGATCCCAGTCTGGTTTGAGCACAGACATGAGCAATCTGGTTCATTCAGTTCCCTCTTTACAAGCCGCTTGTCACGATTGATCATCAGTTTAATAAGAGGGAGTTTCGAGGACACTTGGCGCCAGATCTCGTTGACTGTTCCATCTGGATCCTCGTACTCATAGTAATGTTTCACCTAATTTACAAATTAAAATGTCATCAAATTTATCAGAATATGTTTGTCCTAAGGTGGCTTCTAGGAAAAGATTATTTTAATTACTATGTTCCAGTGCAACAAAACCAAATACAGTAAATGATCAGGCATCAACAGTTTAGGAAAAACTGTGCACTTTCCCTAAATATCAACAGTGTAAAACATTAAACAAGTATAATACCAATCATATATGCTTATTCCCTGAACAGATGTAGTACAAACTAAAGTTCATGTAAATCTACTTTTAATGGTTCCAAGACCAAAAAAAAACATATATACGAGAGATAACAAAGAATTTATTTCTTTGCAAATCAAAACTACATGTACCAGATGATCCCGATGGAAATTTCTATACCAAGTATGCAGTGGTCTACATAATTGCAAACTAAACATCAATAACTATAATGGTGTATCTTGTACTGTTTCTTCTAAAGCCTTGTGTTCATCACTTTAAGGAATTCAGAAATATAAAGGAAAAATACTTCTTTGGCCTCTTTACAAAATGCACTGTCACATTGTTTTTACGTGCAATTACAATCAAGTACATTTAACAGGCAAAAGATTTATAAAAAAGTGATACACAAAAATCCACATGCAGGACGTACCTTTTTCATTTCTTCTTGATATTCCAAAATCCGCTCTGGCTTAATACTCCGGAGCAACTCCACCAAGTACCCTGGCTTTACGGCAGATTTTGAATCCACAAAAAGTGCAATCTTCCTATAGTCTATGACTTCTTCAAAAGGTAGCTCAATATAGTCGCTAATTATAACTGGAACACACAAGCTCACAATAGCATCGAAGAGTCGACAAGCAGATGGAGTATCACCAGCTGGATGTAAACAGAATTTTGAAGTATGCATTCCTTGTGTAGCCATACGCCGACTCTCTCTCGATTGTGCACCATGTTTTATAACAATATCTTTCTCATTTTCCAGTAATTTAAAAAGCATGTCTCGAATTTTTCCTCCCTAAAATGTCAATAGCATTAGTATGAAATTATGGTCGCCACAAGAAAACCTCATACAAAAAGGTTAGATGACATGCACAAAGCATCGGGTCCAGCAATCAAATAACAATGAGCAACTGAGTATACAAAGAGAAAAGCAATGACTATTACTCTACGGGGAACAGGACTACCAAAAAAAAGAATTCAGAAAGGATTAGATACAATTAGGCTACTTATCGATGCAGTACAATTAACTATTGAAACCAAATTTCTCGTCTAAAATTTCAAAAGATCTAAACAAATATTAATATCATTCAGTATCATAGATCACATGGCATTGTAGTTCTCTTAGATCACAAGGCATCATAGTTCTCCCACATAATCATCAGTGTGATACCTATTCAGATATGTAAATCTCGCACACAAATATGTCTTTTGTATCCAAAATGTCATAATAGGCAGGTGCAAAGTTTGACAGACACATGAATTAGAAGTTCTTTTATTCAACATTAGCAAATAGGAACCACTTTACCTCTTCAAGAAAAGGTAGTAAATGACTAAATGTTACGGAAGTGTTTATATTGACATAGGAAAGATTACTTCAGTAACTACTCCTAGGGATCAACTTCGACCTGCTAAAATCTATCATATTCATGGACTTGGACTCAAAACCCACAACAGAGTGCAACCATAACCAAATTTAACCCTTTACTTGTACAATTAAATCTTGCTCAGCTACTCTATCAGCACCATTATTGTCGCAGTACTCTATCAAAACTAGATATGCATAAGCAAAACACAAATATTAAATCTGATAAACTCAACTGCCTTAATTTTGCCTAATTACCATATTTTTACCATGTTAATTTCCTATGTGTGCAATACAATCCCGTTCTTTGATATAGAAGGTAAGCGTTTCCTATTTAAATTAAAGTCCACTGCTGCCCATGCACATCACTAGCAGATACAACCAAAATGAGCACATGCTTCCTCCATTCACGACATTGCCTTCAAAACTATCTGATACTCGACCATCTTGCAGATTTCTATCAATTATTTTACTAGGTTATAGTAGGATCGACCTAAATCTCTTGGCAGCACATAAAGGTTCATTCTTTTTACTGATCATAAAATTAAACCAGCCAAATTTAACAGTTCAAAACAAAAGTATAGAAACACAAAGCACATAACAATTCTTACTAACAACAATTACCTCTTTCCGATAACGATTGCCCATAAAGAACAACAAAGATTTCCGATTCTCAACACCAACATCACCCTTAAACGTATTAATCCGATGCGAATAAGGCAAAATCACATCCTTAACCAATGAAGCCTGATCACGTCCCAACCTCCCGAAATCCGAAACCAACAACACTCCATTCTTCACTCTATCAACCACCTTATACAAAGCATTAGGATCCTGACAAATAAACACATGATCCCACCCATTATTCCTCTTCCAATACACCTGATCCTCCAACCACTCAACCAACCTTTCTTGCATCACCTCATCATTATACTCCACAGTGGGCCCCACTGACCCACCTGGCCTAATAGGATTCACCACCAAACTCAAAGATGAGAAAAAGGGCACATAGAACAAATCAGCCTTATCCGGATCTTTAACCCGGATCACAGGTGACCCGACCCGTTCTGATCCGGGTCGGTTCAAATCATCAAAAAGATACCATTCAGCAGGATGCTGATTACCAGGATACTTAAGCTTCAAAACATCACCATCCCTAGCTTTTGCATAGCTCTCAATAACCCCATATGTAAACTTCCTAGGCAAATCATACATATAAACCCTAACCTTTTTTACCCCCAAATCACCATCAAAATTCAATCTTTTTTCTTGAATATCAAAACGGGTCGGGTCAGGGTCAGAATCATACTTAAAAGGACTAATACTCAAAAACGCAAAAAGGGCTAGAAGAATTAAGAGAGAAAACAAAAGGGTTGGCTTCAAAAAAGCTTTTCGACCCATTTTCTTGAATAAAGTTAGGGTTTTTACATAAGGGGGTGAAGGAGTGAGTAATGAAGAGTTGGGTGATTTTGATTTGGGTCTTTGATTCATAGCTAATTTATGATTTTATGATTTTATGATTTGCGCGTGTTGTGAACGTGCACGTAGCGGAGAAGGGGGAGATATTGTGTGTAAAGTAGACTTCTATACTTGCATGTTTGAAAGGGATGTTTTTGACTATTTTTGGTTGTTTTAGGACAGGGTTTTTGTACTAGTTATTTTTTATTGGTTATTGAATTAAGGAATTCTTATTTATCTAAAATAAAATTTGTCAAGATTTGTACACTTTAGGTTATAGAAAAGAAGTTATCTATCTATTTATATTATGTTATTTATACTATTATAAAGACGAAACATTTTGTAGTCAGAATTTTTGTAGTTTGGTCAGAATTTTAAAGATAATAATATTAGAATTATATATTTAATTTCCTCTATTAAAAAAATTTAACAATGCAATTGAGATATTTTTTAATAAAAGAATTAGTATTATATTTAAATTTTAAGTTTTTTTTTCTAATGTTTACTTTCCTTCATTAGTAAAGATTTTAAAAGTAAAAATATTAAAATTGTATATTTAGTTTACTCATTTAAATGGTAAATGAGACTTTTTATAATGTTTGATTTTGTTAATTCAAAATTTTGATTCTAAAAATAACACGCGTACATTATTGATTTTATATTTTCTAACTTAAAGGACTCATCTTCTAAAAATAATACGGACAACATATATATGGAAACATGATGTAATTTTATATAATTATTAATAAAAAAAACCAATTTCCTTTTTCAGTACATTACCAGTTTTGTATTTTCTAACTAAAATAACTCATCTTCTAAAAATAACACAAGTATATTACCGATTTTATATTTTCTAACTTAAACAACTCATCTTCTAAATATTTTATATTATAATTACTAATAACTATCTAATTACCTTTTTTAGCTAAAATATATTACATGTTTTATATTTTCTAAATAAAACAACTCATATTACCTATTTTATATTTTTTAACTTAAACAACTCATTTTCTAAATATTTTATATTATAATTACTAATAACTATCTAATTACCTTTTTCAGCTAAAACATATTACGTGTTTTATATTTTCTAAATAAGACGACTCATTTTCTAGAAATTATAACACGAACAAAATACATATTTTATATTTTCTAACTTAAACAACTTATCTTCTAAAAATAATACAGGCAATCTATACTATATTATTAAAGCTGAAACATTGAAAGTTTTGGTTTTCGGTTAACGGTCGGTTTTTGGTTTTCGGTACTTTTTCTAATTAATAAATTAATAATATAATCAAAATTCGGGAAAGTTTTATTCTACATTAATATTTCACTGTATTTTACTACATAAAAATCAAATAATATTGAAATCTAATAAAAAAAATGGAAATGTGGGATCTAATTTGTTTAAATTTAGGATACACCGCTACAAATATACTTCTTTCTTTTTAGGATAACGAAAGCTACTACAAATCAAATCTTTAATGGAATTGTATTATTGTCAAGTTACCAAAATAGTAACTAGATGATTGACTTTTATAATTAAAATATTTTTTTTCTAACAAAATCTACTCCTTTTCCAAAAATATCATTACAATTATCTTTAAATTAAAACATATTACATATTTGTTATTACTAAAATCTATGTTTTCCAAAAAAATGAGGTGCAATCTTTACTTATTTATTTTAAAACCTATTTTAATACTCTATTTAATAAATAATAAAATAATATAAAAATAGTAACTAACTGATTGCCTTTTATAATTAAAAAAAATCTAACAAAATGTACTCATATTCCAAAAATATCACAACAATTACCTTTAAATTAAAACATAATATCTTTTATATTTGTTATCACTAAAATCTCTATTTTCCAAAAATATGAGGTGCAATCCTTACTTATTTATTTTAAAATCGATTTTAATACTTTATTTAACAAATAAAAAAATAATATAAAAATATTAACTAGCTGATTGTCTTTTATAATTAAAATATTTTTTTTCTAACAAAATCTACTTTTTTTTCAAAAATATCACGGACAATTACCTTTAAATTAAAATATATTACATTTTATATTTGTTATCACTAAAATCTATATTTTCCAAAAATATCAAGTGCGGCTCTTACTTATATATGTTAAAACTTATTTTAATAAATTATTTAAAAAAACTTACCTATTTTAACAAGTGAACATATTTTTTTTAACAAATACAATTAATATAATTAAAACACATCATCACTAAAATCCCTATTTTCCAAAAATATGAGGTGCAATCCTTACTTATTTATTTTAAAACCTATTTTAATACTCTATTTAATAAATAATAAAATAATATAAAAATAGTAACTAGCTGATTGCCTTTTATAGTTAAAACATTTTTTTCTAACAAAATCTACTTCTTTTCCAAAAATATCACGGGCAATTACCTTTAAATTAAAATATATTACCTTTTATATTTGTTATCATTATAATATCTCTTTTCCAAAAATATCAGGTGCAACTTATATATTTTAAAACCTATTTTAATTATTTAAAAAACTTACCTATTTTAACAATTGAACGTATTTTTTTAACACATAAAATTAATATAATTAAAACACATCTAAAAATATTACGTGCAGTTATTTTTTTTAATTAAAACATGTTAACTTTTCTATTTGTCCTTATTAAAAAAACTTACTTATTTTAACATGTCAACATATTTTTTTAATAAATACAATTAATATAATTAAAACACTTCTAAAAATATCACGGTCAATTACTTTTTTTAATTAAAACATGTTAGATTTTCTATCTGTCCTTATTATTAATATTATTTTATTATAAAATAATATTAATAATACCTCATTTATCTTCCTCGGCCTCATTTGTATTTTTTTTTATATTTTTTTATGTTCCAATGAATATTTAAGTTTCTCATTTTATAATTTATCATATTAATTTTTACTTTTATTTTAATATTTTTCGTTCACATTAAATTTTTTAGTTTATTATATTTAAGACAAAGGCACGGGTTATAGGATAGTATATATATAAAGACGTAAAATAATTTTGTATAATTATTAATAAATAATCCACTGTCTTTTTCAGCACATTATGTGTTTCTTATTTTCTAACTAAAACAATTCATCTTCTAAAAATAACACGAGCATATTACCTATTTTATATTTTCTAACTTAAACAACTTATCTTCTAAAAAAACATCGACAACACACATATCAACAAACTGTATCTCAAATCTAACTGCAGTAATTATTTTACTGAAACGTTGGGGTAAAAAATGAAAAATAATGTATGCCGCAACTTTTCTTGATTTAGCCATTTTTCTATTTTTAAAGAATTGATCCTAGTTACGTTAATGAATAATTTATAATTTAATATTTATAACAAAAGAACAAATGTAATTACAATTACATTGATATATAGCCATTAAGTGGTATGTTTTGCTTTGCAATTACAAATTTCCGTAATTGGTAATTTTATTTCATAGATAATATAGAACTACTAATCAACCACTGCACCACAACAAATTACTGGATTTAGAGGGTTGCCGAGATAAGTGTATGAATGTGTTTGATAACTCCAAATCCCGATCTAGTCCTTCCCGGCCGATCCCACGCCTGGAAGCGGTGTCGCTGCGGTTGGGACTCTGCAAAACAACACCGGAGGGGGGTTTGGACCCTGGCGGCGCCTCCGGCGTGAGAATAAGTAACGGCTTTGGAAAGGGAGATAGGAATATAGAGAAATCTAAATATGGAGGGTGTGTGTATAGGTTAGGTGTGTAAAAGAGAATGTAACCCCTGCACCTTTCCTCCTTGGTCTATATATAGGTCCAGGATTAGGGTTTAGGGGTTATACCTGCAATCATGAGCGTTGAATCCTAGGTAGGTAGGACACCTGGGTGATGTTGATGGATTGCACGTGTCCAGGTGACGGATTGTGGCAGCGTGTGCCGGGCTCCTGCTGGCGTGTGGTTTAAATAGGAAATAATTATCCCAATCATTAGGAATCTTTACGTGTCGTCACCAGGTGTGGCCATCGGTCATGGCCTAACCACGTCACGTACCAATGTGTAGTCTTCATGTGCGTTATTGCCTTTGTCGCCAGGGATGGATTAAACTCTGAACTTAAGCCCAACCTGTGAGCTCGAGTTTTGTAGGTGAGTCCGGATTCCGATACGAGTTCGGACTAGTAGATGAGTCAGGACTCCGATACGGGCTAGGACTTGAAGGTGAGTCATGACAGAACAGGAATCCAGACTAGTTGGTGGACCCTGATTGAGATATGAGTCCGGGGTCCAGGACGGGTCCGGGCTATACATAGCCTATCAATGACCTAGACATGTCACGTAACGAGGTGTAGATTTTCTCACACAGGATGTTGCCTTTGTCGCCAGGAGGTAGTTAAACTTAAAGCTTGAGCCATAGCCTGGCAATGCGTCCGGACTGGTACCTAGGTCATGACTCCCAGATGAGTCTGGACTAGGAGACGAGCCATGACTGTAATGGTAATCCGGGCTATACATAGCCTATCATTTGCCCCCCACTCCCTTATTCAGATTTTCTGGATGGGGGAGTAGAAATTCCTTATTAGGTAACTTTGAAAAAATTCCTGGCTTGATTGTTGCCCCCAACCCGGATTGTTGTCAAGGATGGCAATCCGGAGTTAAGAGTAAGTCATGGTTCTTTCTCAAGTCCAAAGCTGTAGGCCTTGGGTAACTTAGAAACAATTCGTGGCTTGATTGTTGTCCCCGAATCCGGACTGCTATCAAGGATGGCAATCCGGTGTTAAGAGGAAGTCCTGGTTCTTTCTTAAGTCCAAAGCCGAAGGCTCTGAGTAACTTAGAAAAAATTCCTGGCTTGATTGTTGCCCCCAACCCGGATTGTTATCAAGGATGGCAATCCGGTGTTAGGGGTAAGTCATGGTTCTTTCTTAAGTTCAAAGCCGAAGGCTCTGAGTAACTTAGAAAAAATTCCTGGCTTGATTGTTGCCCCCAACCCGGATTGTTATCAAGAATGGCAATCCGGTGTTAAGAGTAAGTCATGGTTCTTTCTCAAGTCCAAAGCTTTGGGGCTTCGGGTGACTTAGAAAAAATTTCTGGCTTGATTGTTGCCCCCCAACCCGGATTGTTATCAAAGATGGCAACCCGGGGTTGAGAGTGAGTCATGATTCTTTCTCAAGTCCAAAGCTGTAGGCCTTGGGTAACTTAGAAAAAATTTCTTGGCTTGATTGTTGCCCCCCAACCCGGATTGTTATCAAAGATGGCAACCCGGGGTTGAGAGTGAGTCATGATTCTTTCTCAAGTCCAAAGCTGTAGGCCTTGGGTAACTTAGAAAAAATTTCTTGGCTTGATTGTTGCCCCCAACCCGGACTGCCTGGCTCGTTTTTCGTTCTGGAATGCGAAACGATTCCAGTTTTCCCCCCTTTTCTTTTGAAAAAGTACTTCCTCTTTTTACCTCGGGAATCGGTTTTACTGCTGTCGCATTAATTACTCCTGTCTGTTCGCTGTTGTCCTATTTTATTTTCTTTTCTGTAATTTACTTTCTTGCCAACCAATATGATATTGCCACCTGTCGTCTAGGGGGTTATTTTTACCCCTTTATAAAAACCCCCCTTTCATTTCCAATTGTACTTTTCACTTTTTCAACCGAATTTCTCTTCCAGGCGCTCCGTTTTCCGGCGACCGTTGCGTTTCTCTTGTGAAGCTTTTCTACTCTCCCGCCTTCCTGTAAGCCTTTCGACTCCATCTTTTACCGCCTATTTGCTGTTATGTGTTGTTGTTTTATCCGTAATTTTGATTTCACCGAAACTGTTCATCTTGGAGTTTTGAGGGTTTTGGAAAAGGTTTTGGTTTTCTGTGATGTAGTCGCTTAAGTGTTTGTATACTGGCTTATGTGTGTATTGCTGGTCTTGATTTTGGTTGCATGTCGTATATGTATTTCGATTCGGTTGTTCTTAAATTTCTGGGTTTCTTTGTGTCGTTTTGTGTTCTTGGTTTGGGGATAAGGATAGCTGTATATGTGTACAGTTTGATCTTGTGTTTAAGATATGTTTTTGGGCTGAAGTGTTTCTGACAGTTCATGTTTCTGAGGCTCTGTATCTAATCCGGACTTGATTTAATCCGAATAACTTTAACTGGTTTACTATTTGGCTGATTATTGATCCGGTTATTTTAGAATATAGGGACTGGATTACTGCTAGGTAAAATGTTTCTTATTGAAAATACGCAATCCGTACTGAGATAACAAAACTTACCTCAAATTGATCTTTCTAGGTTTATGTTTCGGACTAAGTCTCGAGCCCGTCGCGTTCTTATTCCCCTTTCCGACCCTCCTAATTGTAGCGAGCCGTCACCTTCTAACCATCAAGAAGTAATAGATTTATACTGGTGTAGAATGGCTAAGAAGAAGAAACAGTCCGGACCTTTAGTAACCCGACTTTTTGTCCATGAACCTTCTCGAGGTGGTGTGCTTAGTACTCCGGACGGCTTTTGGTCGGACACGAGCTACTTTTTTGTGAAGAAGGATCCGGATATAGAGCAATCTTTTTATTATAGGGATCTTAGTTCATGTTATAGGAATCATCAGGAGTTTGGCCGTCCCGGACCATATGATGAATCCGAATTCGATTTCGCTTTTTCCCAGATGGGTATTAGCGATGCCCCATATCTTTTGAAAGAAAAGTTCTCCAGCCTTCCAGATGCTCAGATGGACAAGTTGGTCCGGGCTTCGTTTCACCTCGGACCTGAGATAAGCTGGAGATGGCCTCATTCCGGGGAGAGGATTTACCACCGGCCGAAAGACGGTTATGTTGGAGTATGGCTGGAGACTCTGAGGTCCGGATGGAATCCTAGATGTCATCAATTTGTAAAACACCTTTGTAAATATGTTTATAAGATTTCCATAATGCAAATTACTCCCAATGGTGTGAAGTGGATAACTTGGTTCTTGGCTTGTTGTAATAAGATGGGGTATCAGCCCACACTGCGACTTTTCCATCAGTTGTTTAAACTAGTTCAGTCCAATAAAGAACCTCTGTATGAGATCCGGTTTCGTGCGGAAGAGTGTGGCTATCCGTCGGGCTCCGCCAAACCGGTTATTCAACAGTCAACTCTAAAGTTCTGGAATGGTGAAGTTATTTTCTTGAAGGGCCTGGATTTGGAGTTTTTGCCCCATATTGTTTCTAATGTGGAGGCTGAGGTGTTTGATGTATTCACACTCGAGGGGGAAGCCTTGGTTCAAATTCACCAGTTCTGTGAATGCCTTGGTTTCCAAATGACCCGGGATAGCTTTATGAAACATGATTTGTTGTTTGAGCTTGGATGTAAGTTGTATTGTTTTTCTTCTTTTTGTAATCCGGACTAATTCTGTTATTTTGCTGACGTGGGTTTTCTTTTTTCAGGCTTGCCTTATTTCAAGCCGGAACTATACGCAATCATGTCTTCTAACGCTCTTGCTGCCTCTTTCAAGAAGCTCGGTGGTGTCCATAACACTAAGAGTCCGGGAGAGATTGGGGGGTCCGGTTCTAGTGCGTTGAAGGAAGGTGGTGCGGAGTCTGTTGCCCCGGCTCCCCCTCAACCCGGACCTGTGGCTGATGCTGTTGACGTTGAAATTGCAGAAGGCCTGGAGCAGCGATCTGGGAAGAAAAGGAAAATTCACGTTGGAAAGAAAACACCTGCGAAGGCGAATGCCACCGTCAATAAAATTGTTGCCGATGGTGATGGGAAGGGTCCGGATAGGGAGCCTATCCGAATTGGAAATTTCACTCTGGAGCAACTTGCTGGAATGTGCGCCGATATCCCTACTGATTCGGACTTCGAGGAGATGGAAGATGCTGGGAGTAATGCTTGCCTGAAACGCCTTGTTGGCCACTGGGCCCATGTAAGTAGTTTCCTGTTGAAAACTGTCTTTATTCTTTGTAATTCTGTCTTTTCCTTTGTTGATTTTTGATTTTTATTTTGCAGACCGGTAGCTTAATCAGCGCCCTTGCCAGTGTTATCATTACTGAGCGGAAAACTGCACAGGAGTTTGCTAATGAAAAGGATGCCCGGCTTCGAGACCTTGAACTTGAAGTTGCTTCGTTGAAAAAACAAAGTGCTGAGAAAGAGACCGAACATCAAGCTGAAATTGTTTCGGTTGAGAAAAGGGCTAATGACCTGGATGAGGTCAACAGGCAGCTGCTTGTGGAAAATTCTAAGACTCGCGATGCTATTATATCCGAGTTCAAAGGTGGTCCGGAGTATGACCAGGATGTTGCTGATGCTGCTGCTCCCGAGATTCAACGAGCTTGGATTGTTGCCGAACGCCACGTGAAGACTGATCCCAATGCCAACTGGGATTCTTTTGTTGGTGAGTTTTTGGCTGCAAAGCTCGCCATCGAAGAAGGCAAAGGGGAGCCTCAGCCTTTCAATGGTCCGGTTCCGAGCTTCTTCCCGGCTTCGTCCAACCTGGATGATTATGGTCTCTAGTTCTTTTTTTTGTACCTTCTTAAGATTTGATATTTGATCTGTAACCGTAAACTGGGTTTTGTTTCTGCTCACTTTGGGATGTTTCCGGGTTGTACGGCCACCCCGGGTCCCTGTTTCTTTAATCGTTTGCAATCCACCTCTTTACATTGTTATCACTGCTCATTCTTTTGTTCTGCGAAACTTATATTTCTCATGAGCCCGGTTTCCTAGCTTAGTTGTGACCCGGATGTTTTGTATTATGCGTAGAATAGAATCTAATATTTTCATTTGATGCATATTGCTCGTGAGTCCGGTCTCATGGCTTGGTTCTGAGCCGGACTGTTGATTTAGTACTTAGAATAGAAACGAAGATTTCTATTTGATGCATATTGCTCGTGAGTCCGGTCTCATGGCTTGGTTCTGAGCCGGACTCTAGATTTAGTACTTAGAATAGAAACTAAGATTTCTATTTGATGCATATTGCTCGTGAGTCCGGTCTCATGGCTTGGTTCTGAGCCGGACTCTAGATTTAGTACTTAGAATAGAAACTAAGATTTCTATTTGATGCATATTGCTCGTGAGTCCGGTCTCATGGCTTGGTTCTGAGCCGGACTCTAGATTTAGTACTTAGAATAGGATCTAAGATTTTTATTTGATGCATATTGCTCGTGCGTCCGGTCTCATGGCTTGGTTCTGAGCCGGACTGTTGATTTAGTACTTAGAATAGAATCTAAGATTTTTATTTGATGCATATTGCTCGTGAGTCCGGTCTCATGGCTTTGTTCTGAGCCGGACTCTTGATTTAGTACTTAGAATAGAATCTAAGATTTCTATTTGATGCATATTGCTCGTGAGTCCGGTCTCATGGTTTGGTTATGAACCGGACTATAGACTTAGTACTTAGAATAGAATCTAAGATTTTCATTTGATGCATATTGCTCGTGCGTCCGGTCTCATGGCCTTGTTCTGAGCCGGACTGTTGATTTAGTACTTAGAATAGAATCTAAGATTTTTATTTGATGCATATTGCTCGTGAGTCCGGTCTCATGGCTTTATTCTGAGCCGGACTGTTGATTTAGTACTTAGAATAGAATCTAAGATTTTTATTTGATGCATATTGCTCGTGAGTCCGGTCTCATGGCTTGGTTCTGAGCCGGACTATAGACTTAGTACTTAGAATAGAATCTAAGATTTTCATTTGATGCATATTGCTCGTGCGTCCGGTCTCATGGCTTGGTTCTGAGCCGGACTATAGACTTAGTACTTAGAATAGAATCTAAGATTTTCATTTGATGCATATTGCTCGTGCGTCCGGTCTCATGGCCTTGTTCTGAGCCGGACTCTTTATTTGTTTTGGTGCGTATTGCTGGGGACCCTGGCTGCAATATTTGCCTATGGCTCCGAGCCAGGGTTATTACAAAAAATTGAATTTTACTGGAAATTAAAAAAGACATGATAATATGAAAGGAAAACAAAACAATGAGACCGGATTTATTTATAGAAAAATCAGGAATACAAAGCTCTTATTCTAATCTGGGCTTTTGGGAGCTCCTTATTCTTTATCCGGTCGCTGCAATCCTCTTACTGGTAGAATTTTCGGAGTCTAAGGCCATGCCAAGTATTGGGGACCTCAGATCCATCCATATGAACCAACTTGTATGTTCCGGGCCGGATTACCTCCATTATCTTGTAGGGTCCTTCCCATCTTGGCATGAGTTTTCCGGTATTGGTAGGATCAGACGCCTCCGTATCACGAAGGACCAGGTCTCCAACTTGAAAGTTTTTAACCCGGGCCTTCTTCCCAAAATACTCTCTAGTTTTTTCCTTGTATTTTTCCATCCTCTCAATAGCTTGATCCCGGACTTCGTCAATCAAAATTAAGTTAGTCTGCAACCCTTCTTCATTAGCTATTTCTTCAAAATTTATGGCCCGGTGGGAAGGATTTCCCACTTCAATTGGTAGTAAAGCTTCAGTGCCGTAGGCAAGTTTGAATGGGGTTTCACCAGTGCTAGTCCGGGGACTAGTCCTGTATGCCCATAACACGTTTGGCAGCTCCTCGGGCCACTTATTCTTGCTTTCCTGTAGTCTCTTCTCGATTCCTCTAAGCAAAATCCGGTTTGTAACTTCAACTTGGCCGTTTCCTCTTGGGTATGCAACTGATGACTTTTTGTGCTTAATTCCCCTTTCTTTCAGGTAGCCTTCGAACTCGGATCCCACAAATTGTGGCCCATTATCAGAAATTAGGACCATTGGTAGCCCGAACCTCATTAGGATGTTGTCCATAAACCGGATGCAATCCTGCTGGTTGATTGTTCTCATTGCCTTAGCTTCAGCCCACTTGGTCATATAATCAATTGCCACTAGCAAATATCTCAGATCACCTTTAGCCCGGGGGAAGGGACCCATGATGTCAATTCCCCAGACTGCGAATGGTATTGGAGACAGGACTGAAGAAGGCATGACCGGGCTCTGTCTTGGTACATTACTGAACAGTTGGCACTTCTTACACTTTTTCACGAAATCTACAGCATCATTGTGTATTGTTGGCCAGTAGTAACCTTGTCTGATAATCTTGTGTGCCAGGGCTTTGGCAGCCATATGGTCACCACATATGCCTTCATGAACTTCTTCCAAACAATATGTAGCTTCCACCGGTCCAACACACTTCAAAATTGGTGCAGAGTAAGTCCGGCGATAGAGCATTCCATCCTCCAGAAAAAACTTAGCGGCCTTGGCCTTCAACCTTTGAGCTTGGTTCTTGTCAGACGGGAGTTCTCCTTTGTCCAGATATACGACTATTGGAGTCATCCAACTAGGCTGGTCGTCTATCTCCATTATTTCTTCTTTCTCCACCGTTGGTTTTTCCAAATCTTCAAAGTAGACCGAACTATCCAATTCTGCTGAATTTTGGACTAGTTTGGATAGAATATCGGCCTCAGTGTTATCTTCTCTACTGACTTGGATTATTTCAAATTGTGGTATTACGGCTAGGTGACCTTGAACCAGGGCTTGGTACCTTCCCAAAATTGGGTCTTTGGCGACATAATCTCCAGTTGTTTGCTTGACCACTATTTGGGAATCGCTGAAAATCTTTAGCTTTTTCACTCTCAGGTTTCGAGCTAGGCGGAGTCCGGCTAAAATAGCCTCATACTCCGCTTGATTGTTTGTTGCTTGGAATTGAAATCCGATTGCTTGCTTTATCTTAAAACCGTCCGGGCTCTTGAGTACAAGTCCGGCTCCCGATCTCTCGCTTGTTGATGAGCCATCGACATGCAACATCCATGTTTCATGATCAGGTGTGGGCTCTTCCCCGGGTTCTGTCTCCACTAAAGTGTGAACAGGTTCGGGAAAAGAACATTCCACAATAAAGTCGGCTAGAACTTGGGCCTTGATTGATGTTCTTGGGACAAAGGTGAGGGAGAATTGGCTTAACTCAACAGCCCAGTTAACCAATCTTCCCGAGATATCAGGTTTGTGAATGATTTTCCTGAGTGGTTGATCAGTTATTACCCTAATCTCTCTCCCTTGGAAATAATGTCTCAATTTACGAGATGCAGTTACCAAAGCAAAAGCAAATTTTTCAAGGTTCGGATAACGTATCTCAGCATCCTTGAGCACTTGGCTCACATAGTAGACTGGTTTCTGCTGGCCTTCATGATCCCGGATTAGAGCTGCCCCCACAGCCAGGCTTCCTGCAGAGAGATAGAGGCTGAGTGGCTCTCCGGGTTCTGGTTTGGTCAAAACCGGTGGTTCGGCTAGGTATTCTTTAATTGATTCAAAAGAGCTCTGGCACTCCGGACTCCAAATAATCTCCTTTTTCTTCTGAGCTCCCTTAAGCAGTGTAAAAAAAGGTAAGCAGCGTTCAGCAAGTTTAGGGATGAACCTTCTTAAAGCCGCCAGGGACCCGGCTAGCTTCTGTATGTCCTTCTGAGTCCGGGGCTCCTTCATTTCTCTTATGGCCTTGATCTTTTCCGGGTTAGCTTCAATTCCTCTTTGACTAATCATGAATCCCAAAAATTTTCCAGCCTCCACCCCGAAAGTGCATTTCTCTGGGTTCAGCTTCATTTCTTGCTTCCTTAGGTTGTCAAAACATTCCTTCAAGTCAGCAATGTGGTTCTGAACTTTGGTGGACTTGGCTATCATGTCATCAACGTAGGATTCCAGGTTTCTTCCTAGCTGACTCTTGAATATTTCCACCATGGCTCGCTGGTATGTGGACCCAGCGTTCCTTAGTCCAAATGGCATGAGTTTGTAGGCATAAACAGCCCGGTGTGTGATGAATGCAGTCTTGGCTATATCAGCCGGGTTCATTTTGATTTGATTATAGCCGGAGAAGGCATCCATGAAGCTCAGCATAACATGCCCGGCTGTTGCGTCTATGAGCTGGTCAATACTTGGAAGTGGGTAAGGGTCTTTTGGACAGGCGGCATTTAGATCAGTGTAGTCCACACACATTCGCCACTTTCCATTTGGTTTCTTGACTAAGACTACGTTCGCAAGCCATTCCGGATATTTGATTTCACAAATTATATCTGCTTTGAGAAGTTTTTCAACCTCTTCATCGATTGCCTTTTGTCTTTCTGGGGCAAAGTTTCTCCTCTTCTGCTTTACCGGCTTCTTTCTAGGGTCAACATCTAAGCTGTGCATAGCAACTGACTCCTGGAGTCCGGGCATGTCGTCCGGGCTCCAAGCAAAAACGTCTGCATACTCCCGGAGTAACTCAGTTAACTCCTTCTTGAATACGGTGTCCAGCCCGGTTCCAATTTTAACCTTCCTCTCCGGGTTCCCTTCTTCTAACTCGATGGTTTCGAGTTCGACAGCAGCTTCCACCTTTCCCATTTCTGATTTTGAAACATATTGTTGAACCCGGGCTTGCACCACCTGGTCAAGGTAAGTCTGGGCTGATGTATTTTCTATGTTTTGGACTTCCTTTCCGGATTCGTTTTTCTGGTTGTACCTGTGCTTCTTTCTGCTGATGTTCTTCTGGTAAGAGTTCGCCTTCCTTTTGTTCTCCGGGTCAGTCTCAGCCATGACCAAGGCCTGGCCATAGCATCTGCTAGCCATCTCGAAATCTCCCCGGACTTCGCCAATTCCTCCGGGTGTTGGAAACTTAAACTTTAGATGTGGGGTTGATGTTATAGCTTGGAGCTTTGTCAAGGCTGGCCTTCCCAAAATGACATTATACGAGGAGGGAGTGTTTATGATATAGAATTTGACCAGGTTGCTAACCTGCTTCGGGAAAGTGCCAAACAGTACTGGTAGATAAAGGGTTCCTTGGATGGGGACCAAGTTGTTCCCGAATCCATAGAGGGGATCCTCCCTGCAATCATTCATTCTTATGCTGCCCAGCTGCATCCGGTCCATTGTATGTTTGAAAAGAATGTTGACAGAAGATCCATTATCAACGAGGACTCTTCTGACCTCATTGTCTGCTATGTCAAGACTCACAACCAGGGCTTCGTTGTGGTTCGGGTTGATGCCTTCAAAGTCATCTTTGCTGAAGGTTATTACTTGTTCCGGACAGGCCTGCACCATCATTACTTCGTCTCCGGAGTCCGGGCTTCTCGGAGGTGAATTTGATCCTCCCATGACCACATTCACAACATTCTTGTCTTTTCCGGACCCCTCTCCTCGATCCGCAACCCTCCGGGCTACATACTGCCCCATGTTGCCTTTTTTGATTTGGTCTTCAACAAAGAATTTCAGAGAGAGACAATTTTCGGTTGTATGCCCGTGGGTTTCGTGGTAGTCACAATGTTTGTGAACTGATCGGTTTTCTGGGGCTGTGAGCATTGGTTTGGGAGGGTAATAGAATGGTTTGTCCCGTACCTCTTTAAGAATGTCCGCGCGAGCCCGGTTGAGAGGAGTCCAATTAGGCTCGGGTCTGGGCTCACGCTTGGGTTTGGTCTGTCCGGACTCATTCTTTTGACTAGAGTCCGGGAGAAGAGCTGGTACTGTAAGCTGGGAGCTTTGGATGTAGTTGCTTTGTCTGTTGGGCTTAAACTTTTTATCTTGGTGGAAATTGTTTTTTGGACGGTCATCAGTCCGGGTTGGAGAGAGTCCCCGTCTGGTCATCCTCATAGCTTGAAGGACATCTGTTTCTTTGATGAACCGGGCTGCCATGGAATAGGCCGCCGCCAGGCTCTGTGGCTCCTTGTGGATGAGGTCAAGGACATATCTTTCATTGTTGTCCGGGTCCAGATTCCTTCTGAAAATTGTGAGTGCTTCACGCTCATCCAGGTTGCTCACATTGTTGATTGCTTCCTGGAAGCGTTTCATATAAGCCGCCAACGCCTCTCCCCGAGCTTGCCGGACTGTTTCTAGGTGGCACATGTGCATTTCATGGGTCTTATTGGCTCGGAAGCGTCTCAAGAAGGATTCCCGAAACTGCTTCCAATTGTGGATGCTTCGAGAAGGGATTCGGCTGAACCATCTCTGTGCCCCGGATTTGAGGGTTGAGGCGAAAAACCTGCATTTAGTTAGATCATTGTAATAATATATCATTGCAATTTGTTCAAAGTAATTAACATGCTCTTCGGGGTCACCCAAGCCATTGAAGGAATCAAAGTTGTAGTGTTTGAGATTTTTCTGCCTGGGTGTGGCCTCTAGAGAGTAGCTGAATGGTGTCAAGGTATCCCCTATATCAATTCCCGAATCCTGACCAACTTTTTTCTGAAGTTCATGGATCATGTCCATCAAGTCTTCCTGTGGTTCCTCATCATCTGAGAATATGTCGAGGCTAGGGGCCCGGGTTCTCCTTTTTTCATGAGTTCTGCCCATAATCCGGGCCTCCTCCTCTTGAATTCTTCTTTGGATTTTGAGATCGAGTTTAGCTTGTTCTTCGTTCCGGATTTTCTCCCTCAAGTCAGCCAGCTTTTTGAGCTTCAAAGCTTCGGTATCTCGGTTTTGACTGTTGGTTCTGTGGTGGGTTTGCTTTCTGGGTTCTTTGTCTTTGCCCGCAATCCTGTCGAAGACTGAGGGACGGGATCGATGGGAGTCTACGGAGTTTTGCGAGTTCTCAACTTGATCCACTTCATTTAGCCGAGCCTCCTTGTACATCCGGATTGCATCAGCAAGCTGGTCCCCGGTTAAGTTTTCCATGAGTCCGGGTTCCATGTTGACGTCCGTGTACTTAAACTTGTTAACCTCAATTTCAATCCGGGCATCTCCCGGCCGAATTACTTGGGATGCCAGGGTCAAGAGTGGTGGTGGTTCAATAACGGGGTTTGTGGGTGGTTCTTGTCTTGGGGTACTGGTTGCGGGCCTCATTGTAGATTTGCTTCCTCGAGCCATGGTTCAAGAACAACAATTTTGCAACAAAATTTTTGACACAATTTGTAACAATTTCCGATGGAAAAGAAAATCTCAACTAGATCTGGGTTTATTCAGTGAAGGTAAATCAACGTATGCATGCACTTTCTGGGTTTAATGTTTCTCTAAGCAAGAAAACAGGTTTTCAAGGCAGAACCACAAGAGAACGGTGTAGATCTAAGCAATAACTGGAGCAAGACAGCTAAATACGGCTAAACAGGGCTAAAAACAAACAGATCTGGGCCAAGTAAGGTTAAGGAACATGCATACGTTAAAGAGATTGGCTAAAGAATTCATTTTTATGGTTATAAAAGGTGGGTTTGTTTAGATCTTACTGGACTGAATCAGGACTCCTTCAAAGATGAAGGAGCTTGTTGATGACGGTGAGTCTAGTGGCACCGAGACCAAAAGACAAGGTTCCCCTCCTTCTAGCGCCAAATGATAACTCCAAATCCCGATCTAGTCCTTCCCGGCCGATCCCACGCCTGGAAGCGGTGTCGCTGCGGTTGGGACTCTGCAAAACAACACCGGAGGGGGGTTTGGACCCTGGCGGCGCCTCCGGCGTGAGAATAAGTAACGGCTTTGGAAAGGGAGATAGGAATATAGAGAAATCTAAATATGGAGGGTGTGTGTATAGGTTAGGTGTGTAAAAGAGAATGTAACCCCTGCACCTTTCCTCCTTGGTCTATATATAGGTCCAGGATTAGGGTTTAGGGGTTATACCTGCAATCATGAGCGTTGAATCCTAGGTAGGTAGGACACCTGGGTGATGTTGATGGATTGCACGTGTCCAGGTGACGGATTGTGGCAGCGTGTGCCGGGCTCCTGCTGGCGTGTGGTTTAAATAGGAAATAATTATCCCAATCATTAGGAATCTTTACGTGTCGTCACCAGGTGTGGCCATCGGTCATGGCCTAACCACGTCACGTACCAATGTGTAGTCTTCATGTGCGTTATTGCCTTTGTCGCCAGGGATGGATTAAACTCTGAACTTAAGCCCAACCTGTGAGCTCGAGTTTTGTAGGTGAGTCCGGATTCCGATACGAGTTCGGACTAGTAGATGAGTCAGGACTCCGATACGGGCTAGGACTTGAAGGTGAGTCATGACAGAACAGGAATCCAGACTAGTTGGTGGACCCTGATTGAGATATGAGTCCGGGGTCCAGGACGGGTCCGGGCTATACATAGCCTATCAATGACCTAGACATGTCACGTAACGAGGTGTAGATTTTCTCACACAGGATGTTGCCTTTGTCGCCAGGAGGTAGTTAAACTTAAAGCTTGAGCCATAGCCTGGCAATGCGTCCGGACTGGTACCTAGGTCATGACTCCCAGATGAGTCTGGACTAGGAGACGAGCCATGACTGTAATGGTAATCCGGGCTATACATAGCCTATCAGTGTTTAACTAGTTAAAAATGAAAAATAAAAGGAGCTAAGAACCGTGCCTAATTTTCTATAAATGCTAGCCAACAGCAATTACTAAAGTAGCCAGAGTTTTCTAGCAGATGTAAAGGTTGATTTATTTCCATATGTCAAAATTAATGTTTGTCAACAAACATAGGACCCTGAAATATTAATACATTGAAATGTCAGAACTTCACTAAGTTAATGTTAGCACAAGTTCGGGTTCGGGGAAGGCCAAACAAGTTGCTCAAAAACTTTATTGCAAGCTAACAAACCAAGATCATGTAAAGTAATCGGCTCATCTAAAATCTTATATTGTGTTTGGTGGGTGTTTGAAGAAGATTCCAAACGAAGATATTTGCTAAGCTACATTAAATGAAAGGGGATGTGAATCGAGGTTTTTTGTAACTTCACCTACAGGTTTCTCCGGCGATATACAAGAGCCGTGTCCGTACTCAATTGCTCAAATGGATCTGGGGGTTATGATGGCATTGGCTAAAACTATCTTCAGGGCTCTGTCATAAGCATTACTACCATAAGTAAAGGATTGGTAACAATTGTCTGTTTATATGAACATGACAACAAGAATATGATATAACACTTGGCTGCAGATTTGTTTCCCTGTGGAGATACTATAGTATTATGAATTGTCATAAAGCCAAGAACCAAGACTGTTGATTTCATTCGACTCAGGATCATACAACAAACTGTGATTTGTCTCTTCATCGAACACAACCATTCCACCATATTTAAAACTCGTTGTAATCAATAATTTCTTACCAATAATCCCGATATTAGTCGTGTACATTCTACTCCAACGTTCACCTCTCTCATTGAAAGAATACACATCCATAGTATCTGCTCCAACGTGATCGTACTCAACAATCATTCAGATTAACGAGACTGCAACATTTGCATAAACAAGGATTTCTCAAGTCTATAAACCGATCATCTTTACCACTAAACTTGATATTTAAATATTGATGTAGTTATTAATAATGCAGTAAGTACGGTTGCCTGTAGTGCTGTTTATTCGAGATTATAATGGACGTGTCTATATTTGTTTCCGGAAGCAAGTATTTCGACGTGACTATGAATTCTCCGGTTGCTGAATTAAAGTTGACTAAAATTCATTTATACTTAACTTGTCCGTTTTTTCAAATTCTAAACGAGTTATGGATATGCTTATCAATCCAAATTCTGCACAAGACGATTGGGAAATTTTTGTTGCGGAGATTCTTGATGCATCAGGAGCGGACCCAAGATCAGGAGACTAAATTTTTAAATTTATCTTAGCTTAGCTTAAAAATATAAGTCAAGATAAATCACTGTTTATCTTGGCTTTCACTCTAGATTTTTGTGCGCAATTTATTACTGACTTATCTTAAAGTTATAAGTCAAAATAAACTACATTAAAGGCGTCCCCATTAAAGGTTCCAAGGACTATGACTCTGATGAAGAAGAAGAAGAGACGGAGGGTGAAGAAAATACTCATGAGGACGCGTCCTCGAAACCTGGTAGCATTAATTTTTGCAATCTTGGAACTTCCTTTATCTGAATTGCCATTTGTTTTATTCTTGTAGATGTCAATATTATAAAAATTGTTATAACTGAGGCGCGCCTTAACATGGAATTTTCTTTTAAAAAAAAAATTAAAATTTTTTTTAGGTATGGATGATCTTCCTGCAGGTTGGGGTTTAGAGATGGGTATTGCTCCTTCCGTCAAATCTGGAAAAACTCCCAAGGCGCGTGCTCATAAGAAAGACGCAAGGAAAAAGCAAATTGAGACCAAAAAATCCC
Source organism: Heracleum sosnowskyi (assembly GCA_030848705.1). Taxonomy (NCBI): domain Eukaryota; kingdom Viridiplantae; phylum Streptophyta; class Magnoliopsida; order Apiales; family Apiaceae; genus Heracleum; species Heracleum sosnowskyi. The sequence continues at coordinate 13,196,296 of CM061242.1, forward strand.
AAGTAATAATTGACTTGGAGAAAAATAAAGAAAAGAAGAGAAAAGATATTACTGATGTTGTTACAACTCCTGAGGCCGCGCCTTCAAAGAAAACCAAGTCTTCATTTTCTTTGGTTTCAACTGCTCTGAGTCCTTTTGTCATTCCTTATGTTACTGATGATGACATAGTGACATGGAGAAACAGGGACCCAATTAAAGAAAATGAAGCTATCATAAAAGCCTCCTCTGAAATTCTCATTTCTGCACTTCATAGGCAGTCAACTCTACAAAATGATGAGACGCGCCTTGAAGCCCTGGAAAAGGATAGGGGAAGGCTGTCTAAGAAGGTTGAAGACCGTGACAGGGTGATTAATAAGCTGCAAAATGACCTTGCTCAGCAGAAAAGTTTTTATGAGAACCACCTTAAAATGCAAGAGGAGATTTCTAATGATCTTAACATTACTATCACTACTGTGAAAAGTGAAAATAAAGATTTGTTGGAGAAAATTGCTGAGTTAACCGATGATCAACAAAATGGCTGGGCCAAGGAAAAGAAAAGGATAGAGGGCGCGGCCTTCAAAAAGGGATTCAGAAACTATGCCTCGGGTTTTCTAGCCCAAGACCCTGACTACGATTTCTCAACATTTGGTGATGAGACTGTGCAATGGATCTCCAAATTTAAGATTGACGAGGCATCTGAAATTAAAGCAAAAAGGGTATTCCTTGGTCTTGACAAGGCGTCGCCCGTGTTAGATGAAGAAGACAAGGACGCGTCCTCTGACGGTGTTTCTCCTGAAAAGGGACAAGAGAAAATACCTCAAAATCAAGAGGATGATAACCCAAAGGTTGACCATGCTGTAGAAAACCCCCATTCTCCTATTCCTGATCAAGCTCAAAACGCGTCTTGAAGCCTATGTAATCTTTTTGTTAAACATTATGAGGTGCAAGCCCTCTTTTTCTGCTTTGCAAATTGTAATCTAACTTGGGTCCTCTTTTGTCAACAACAATGGTTTGTTCCCAACTTTTATTATTCGTATGCTTGTTTTTCTTAACTGCCTTGCTTGTTTATATAACTGTTAATTTGCTGAAGATACATCGTGTTTTTTGAAGGAATCATTTAGGACGCGTCCCTTCAGCATGTGTCAAAATATTCAGCATGTGTTCTTTAAATTTATCAACCATCATAGGACGCGTCTAAACATTATATATCCCAGGGCGCGTCTTTCATTAAGCAATCAAAATATTACTCAGGACAAACATAATAAACTTAAAATTCTGATTTTTTTTTTTTGATAAGATCTTCATAAATAATGCGCTCCGGTGTGAAAGCCACACTGGTCCCAAAGCTAATGCCCTTTGGGGAAATAAAAACTTGAAAATGTCAACTATTCAAGGTAGGATGTACATGCACTACCCCCCTAGACTAGGAGGAAATTTATTTCTTCTAGTTTATTTAGATAGATAACATAGGGGGTACAAAACCACTCCCTATTGGTAGTATTTCTTCAAATGTTCCACGTTCCAAGCTTTTGGTATAGGATTACCACCCAAATCTTCTAAGTGAAAAGTTCCTTCCCAAAGCACAGACTTGATCCTATAAGGTCCTTCCCAATTGGCACCAAAGACCCCATGACCGGCAATTCTGGTATGAGGCATCACCCTTCGTAGCACCAAATCACCAACCTTGAGACGACATACCCTTACTCTTCGATCATAAAACCTTGCCACTCTTTTCTGATATGCAGCTAATCTTAGTGATGATATTGCACGTGTTTCTTCCAAGAAATCAAGATGAAGCTGTTGGTTGACCTCATTAGATTCATTGTCATAGTGATCCCTCCTGAATGATCCAGATCCAACTTCCATAGGAACCATTGCTTCAAAGCCATAAGACAACATGAATGGAGACTCTCCAGTAGTAGATCTTGGTGTGGTATTGTAGGACCATAGTACCATAGGTAGCTCCTCAGGCCAGTTACTTTTACTTTCTTCCAACTTGGTCTTCAATGTGTGCTTGATTATCTTGTTGATAGCTTCAGTCTGCCCATTGCTCTGAGGATGATAGACTGCTGCAAAATCTTTCTTGATTTTCAAATCTTCACACAACTTCTTTAATTCCTTGCTGTCAAATTGCTTTCCATTGTCAGATATGAGCTTGTAAGGAATCCCAAACCTGCACACAAGGGAATTAAAAATGAAATCTTTGATTTTCTTGGCCGTTATCTTTGCCAAGGGCATAGCCTCTGCCCACTTGGTAAAATAATCCACAGCCACAACAGCATACTTGACACCCCCCTTGGCCATAGGGAGCTCTCCAATAAGATCAATTCCCCACATAGCGAAAGGCCAAGGACTCACCATTGAGGTCAATGTTGTAGCAGGAATAGATGAATAATTTGCAAAGCGTTGACACTGGTCACATGCCCTTGTAAACTTCATAGCATCGTCTCTCAATGTCGGCTAGTAATATCCTTGTCGTAACACCTTCATAGCAAGAGAACTACCCCCCGAGTGATTGCCACATATTCCTTCATGAACCTCTCTCAAGACATAGTTGCACTCGTCTCCATCAACACACCTTAGTAAGGGTTGATTAAAACCCCTTCGGTACAAAACCGCATCATATTCCACATACCTTGCTGCTTGGTATTTTAAACGTCTGGCCCCCCCCTTATCATCGGGTAGAATTCCTTTTTGTATATACTCTTGGATAGGAGTCATCCAAGTCTTCATTGGTACTTCATCTACAACCATTAGCTCCATCTCGGGGATACTAGGAATTTCTTGAATTTCCAATGGAATGTCTCCCATCAACACCGTGTCTCTTTGGGAACCCAACCTGGCCAGAGTATCGGCCTTGGAATTTTCTTCACGAGGAATTCCTTCAAGTCTGACTGTGTTGAACTGTTGAATCAAGCGACGTACACTCATCATGTATGCCTCTGTCATTGGTCCTCTAGTCTGGAACCCTCCTTCAACCTGCTGAACAACCAATTTCGAATCACTGAACACCACCAAATTCTTCACATTCATTTCCAAATCCAACTTCAAGCCATTAATCAATGCCTCGTACTCAGCTTCATTATTAGTTACCGCAAATTTGAAATTGATAGCACTCATAAGAAGGTGACCTTCAGGAGAAGTGTTAGGTCCCGAAGTATCGTAGAAGGGGGGGTTGAATACGATACTCACAAATAATTCAATTTCGTTCGCGGATAATTCATTCAGTTCTATAACGAAATCAAACACACCAAACCAAACCAAGAGTCGGGGAATATATCGTTTTATAAATATAAACCTCGAGGGGTGCTACAATTTCTAATCCGTAGATTAGCTTCAATGAGTTCTAGGTTATTCATAATCAATACAATGAAAGAATTCTGAGCACTATAAATTTCTATGATCTTCTCCGGCTCAAAACTCTCTCTCAGTAGTTGCTACTATGAACTAACCTCGACTGAAGAAGACACACTCTTCTCTCTGTTAATTATAGACTTCTGTTTTTGAAAACTATCGAACCTTAATTGTTAAAACAATCTTGGCCGTCCAATTCTCATCAACCTGTCAGACAAACAAACTTTTCACCCACTTTCTAATTTGAAAAGTATCGAATGAATAAAGTAATTATTCAATTCGATAGTTTTTAAATAAAAACTATCGAATGTAATACTTACTTTATTAAAGTATTCATTTACTTTATACTTTTCCATTCGATGGTTTTCTAATTAAGAAAACTATCGAATGTTTTCTTTTGATTTTCTTTATGTCACCTTCGATGGTTTTCTTAAAAGAAAAACCATCGAACTCTTTTCCTTGTCCTTGACCTTTTAGAAAATCCATTCAGCTTCAGGGTGTTTCAGTTTTAGACTGTATCAATTTCTTCTGAGACGATAAAACAACTTGATCTTTTAGTGCCGTCACCTAGTGCAACTGGTCTGGTTCACAGATGAATAACACTTGATCAATTCTTCTTTTATGTCTTCAATTCAATGCTGCTGATAAGTCCTTTGTCGTCCTGGTTGCTTCATCACTGGAATCCTGTGGTACTGACTCTAAATCATTCACATACTTCTGTCGTCTTGAAAGTCTTGTTTCTTTTACTGTCACTGAGGCTTGAACATTTTCATGAACTTCTTTCCGTGACCTATTTACGGACTTCAAGAATACATAACGTATTTTGATTTTTTGAGTTTACCTTATCTTCATTGATCCTGGATTCCTGTGCTTCTGTTAATATTATTGTATGTCTTGTCCTTGGTTGAGTTGTAGTTATCTCTTTTACATCTTATGTTACATTATGCTTTACAATCCCCCCCTATTTGATTGGATAGAGTTCGACAAGCAAATACTTCGAGGATAACTCAACTAACTAAGGAAACATTAAACTACTTAAAGTAAGACATCGTAATAATATCAATGCATTCTGGATCAGATATATATACATTTCCAGATTTCATAACTCAAAGAACAATAAAACTTTTCACTTTGAAGTTGCTCCTCTTGTTTGAGCTGACAGTTCTCTTGTTCTTTGCTTCAGTTCTTCAGTCCATTCCAATCTCACCTTCTTCACTCATTGGATCGGAGTTAGCAGCTTGATAATCAATCACGGATAGATAGTGCAGTGGTTCTCCAGGTTTAAGGATTACTCCTAGGATGTGTCTTCCAATATATCCAACCTCTTGACCCACTTCAGCCCATAACCATGCAATGTTAACATCTTTCTTGTTTAGCTTTGGCATGTTTGGCAATCTGGTATGCACTTCCAATCCTTTCTCCACTCTCTTCCTATAGTAGGGAACATTCTCCATAAGATATTTTCTAAGAGTGTCTGCTGCTTTGTCCTTCTCCGTTGATGAGAATCCAGTGGATCTAAGATACTTCTCAACTGAGATTAGATAGTTGCTTGGGTAGTCACTCAGTTTGTCCTCAGCCAAATAGCAGATTCTGAACAAGTCATTCGTCATGAATCTAACCATTGGAGGATCGTCAGTAATCTCTGGACTGACTTTCATCAAGATCTCCTTAATATGCTCTTGGAGCAGTTCATTTAGCCTTGTAGTCCTTTGTATCTTGATGAGAATCACCTGCAGTTTTGAGCTGCTTGGTGTCTTTCTTCCAGTGATAGAGAATTTGCTTCTTTGGCTCATGCTCCTCCTGATTCGGTTGCTCTTGCATGAATTCAAATCCCTCTTCACTTTCTTCTTCTAGTACTATGTCCTCAATCCAGTACTGTCTAACTTGAATAGCTTCATTGGTTTCCCAAACTCCCCATCCAGTTGTTTGCCAACCTTCATTAGTCACTTCATTTGTTTCCCCTTCTCCAACTTTCTCCCCCTTAGTTGAGGAATCCTCGACGAAGTTATCCTCATTCCAAAAGGTAGTAGAAGGATCAGGTTGTTTTTGTGAAGGTCCGGGTTGTTGGTTCCTCAACATATTCCATAATCTTCTTGAGGGTGGATTGAACATGTACCTCCAGGTAATAGCAAATCTTCAATATTTGAAAGGGTTAGGGTGTCACTCCTCACGTTTGGCTCTGGGTGTACACTCAACGTTTCTGTCGGTGTTTCACTCATTTTTCCTTTCCCACTCAGGCCAGGTGTAAGTGTTTTTGTTTCACTCAAATCCTTTGTGCTGATTGTACCTGCAGAAGAAAACACCGTAGCCGTCCTTAAGGAGGTCACCGGTGGTGCAATGGGGCTTCGCAAGTCCCCGTCCTTGGTTAAACCAAGTTGCTGATCATCCGTAGATGATGTATCCTTTAAAGGATCTAGAGTTTGAATCTCTAGGGGGTTAGAAACAGGCTCTTTTAACAGCAGAGATCCCGAATCTTCCCCGTGAGTCTGTAAAGACTTCACCTCAGTTGACTTGTCAATAGTAATTGATTCATCGTCACCGAGTTGCCGATCTGCACCTACGTCAGACCCTTTACCCGCAGGATCCAGATATGTTCCATCTGGGGAGGTAGACAATGACCTTTTAGATTGTGCATTTAGGTCAAAGCCTTCTCTCGACGTCTGTGAAGACTCTTGGTTCAGTAAAGAACCTTCAATCAGTGAACCTAACCGTAATATGGTCGGAACACCAGTTGCTTCCGTCAATTCTTCCTTACTTGATTGAGCTATTGGTTCAGATATTGCTTTCGTTAGCTTAGCCCAATCAGCATCAGAAAAATCAATAAAGGGCGCTTTGGATGATTGAAATGAAGTTTCAACAGTTGCCTCGTTTTCTGTTCTTCTCCTTTTAGAGTAAGGCAGAGTTGTTGTTGAATGACGTATCTCCTTATGTGGTGCTGCTTTGGCACTATCTCCCTCTACACTCATGGATGTCTGAATATTGGGTATAGGAGGGTAAGGAGGTTCGTTTGTGGTTTCATTTGGCTCTTCCAAAGGCTCTTCGACCATGGTTAGAGATTGTGGGTTGCAATCTCATGGTCTGGATGGCCACTGAGGGCTCTGGATCAACATCCATTGTTGTGGTTTAGGAGCTAGTTCAGGTTGAGGAATGTTACCTTCATTTACCTGTTCCCCTGGGGGTAGAAGTGGTAGGGGCACCGTTCTTAGATATTCAAGTTTGAACAGTGGGTACCCCTGGAAGATATTATTTCTTATCAGAGCGGTTATTGCATTGCTCTTCATCTTCATGCACTTCATGGTCTCCTCGTCGGCGAATGTCTCACGGTCATCATCTGTTAAGATATCATTGAGAATTAGCTGTAGGAACCTAGGATAGAAACAAAGCACATCATCTATGCATGTTCTTTCATCCAGTGGTCCCATGTCAGGTAATGCTTAAGGAACTCTCCCACAAAGAAGTTAGGAAGTTGACTTCTTATGAGAGTGAAGAAAGCATGTATCTCCTCAGTTGTGGGATCCGGAACATGGTTTTCCGTAGGAAAATGTAGTATTCTGTTAAAGTCATGTTTCGTCACCCTTATTGTTTTGCCCCCTGGCACAACAAAACTGAAGGATCTTACGTTATTCTCACTTGTATCCGTGGCGGTTGTGTACAACGCAGTTAATTGATCGATGCAAAGGACTACGGGAGTACTCAAGGCATATGCCACTAATGAACGTGTGTTCAGAAACTCTGCCCATGCACGAAACTGTAAATTCGTAATGGCTTGCAAGTTTTGAAACGAGACATGATTAGTCTTGGTTACTTTTAAACCAAAACTAAAACCAATTAAATTTAATTAATTATTGCTAATTAATCAAACTTGACACAAAATACCCTTAAAACAAAAATTACCCCTTTTTCTTAATAAACACAACTTCGAATCACTATTATCAAGAACCCTACTTTTGGTAACACAAATAATCAGAATTATCTGAAGAAATCAATTGAAAACAATTAACTTCTAAAGAACAATAGTGAAAATAGTTTTCTTAGAAACAAGTTCTTGAGGCAGTGATATTCTTGGTTATATGTATTCTAGTAAGTATAAACAAAAGCCCTTAGATCTGATAATAAGAAAAAAAACGTAAGGGGTTGTTAAATACTTATTGAATTGACATGGGCAATATTGTCTTTACAGTGTTCGATGTTTTTTAATAGTAAGTTCGATGGTTTTCAGTTGGGGATAAAACTGTCAACTTTACTTCGATAAATTTTGACAAATAACGAAGAGTTTGAAAATCAGAATTTAAAAAGTTTTTCTGAAAAACTACCGAACTTGTTTCCTTTTAAAGCTTGAAAAACTATCGAGGGATCCTTTGTGGAAAAACTATCGAGAATTAAAATAAAGGAAAAATTAATTCTCTCAGATAGATTTTCATTTTAATTCAAAAACCATCGAGAATTTAGATAAAGAATAATGAAATTCAATTCGATGCTTTTTCAAATTTTCCTCAAAAAGTATCGAGAAATGTTTTCAATAGTTTTTCTTTTTCCTTTTCAAAAACTATCGAAAAGTTATTTCGATAGATTTATCTATGTACTTGAAAAACTATCGAATTTCCTAAATTCGATATTTTTTGCTTCTGTCTTCATTTTAAAACCTGTTCTTGTTTTAAAATTTAGACTGTTTTATTTCCTGTCAAGTTTTAATTCTAATAAATCTTTTCAAATTTACCAAAATCAATTGTCAACAGAAAATTCACAATTTTCTCAGAATAAAATCGACTAAATATCATTGAATGATATTAACCAATTAAAATCCAATAAATTATGCTGCATATTTATTTTATGTATTTTAAATTATGGAGCAAATAAGATATTGAACTGCTTCAATTTCCATAATTCAAATTTCATTAAATAAATAATAATAAATTAGTACTAAATATCTATGAGTTAGATATTAGCACTAAATTATTAAGATGAGGACTGGATGTTAAATAAATTCACAAGTCCTTAAAATATGAACAATTTTATACTTGTGAACTTATTTAAGAGTTTCTTGCAGATGAGATTTTCAAATCAGGTGTGTGTCTGCAAGTTACTCTATGAATTGAAGACATGCTCTCGAAAGAAATGATACCTGTTGTCAAGGTGCATTGTCGTGGATTGTTCCACAGAGTTGTTGGAGATGAAGTTATTTCCTGAAATAATAACAAGAAATCAATCTTCCTCCACGAAGTTGACAGCTTCTAGAGATGCTCCTCCTGTCATTCAGAGATGCTTCTCCTGTCTTTCTTACAACCTGCGTATTTTATATCTAAATAGCTAAACATGTTAACAAGTATCTTTAGGGTACCATATACTGAGATTTGGTATTCCCTTAAGATATTTCAAAATCATGTTGATAACTATAAGACTAGATTTTTGAAATCCACTTGGAACCTTGCACATTGGCAACTTGAGAATAAAATATGTGTTGTCAATTTGCAGCTAATAACTTAATGAGACGCATACCTCTCTAGCTTGTCATTTCTGTCTTTTACCTGATTTGTCCTGATCAAGCTTTAGTGGCTGCTGGTGGTAGGGAGTCTTGGCATGTCTAGAATCTTCTCAATTGCGCACATTCAAAAGATTCTTGACTTACTTTTATTGCCATCACTCTTTTGGCTTACTTGTGCTCCTAAAAGAATTAATCTTCTGGCTTGCTCAAAGTAAATCCAAAAAGAATTGCAACTTTCCCAACATACTCATCTTGTACATTCTCTGCAATGACTTGGCAAATTTCTTGCACAAGTTTTCGTTAGTAGACCAACATATAATATAATCATGATATCACTGCACATATATGACATTATGTTTGTGCCTTATGACAACTCTAATAAATTCATATTCTGTAAAAGTTCAGTTAGAGTGTCATACCATGTCTTTGACGATTGCTTGAGTATTGATACCGGTTCCTACCATACAGATATATCCTGATATCCTCAAGTCTCGTCACTGGTGCTTCTTGTTAGATACTGCTTCCTAATAGTAACCTAGCATCCAGTTTGGCCTTGTCCCTCATAACAATGCCAATTTCATCCAGTATTCTGGATACCCATCTTGTTCCAATAACAGATTTTCCCTTAGGCCTGGGTACCAGCTTCCAAACTTTCTGCCTTTCAGATTGATTGAGTTCATTTTGCTTTGCAATCACCCAATCTGGATCCATCAGAGCTTCTTTACCTTTCTTTGTTTCTTCTTCAGAAAGAAAACCAAGAAAATAATCATTCATACTCTATAGCTCCAGTCTTTACTCCACCACTAGGATCACTAAGAACTAAACATCAGGAATGATATTGAATCTAAACCCTTTGTCTTGACAGATACGTTCTTGAAGTGTCCTCTATATATTCATTGTGGTGTTGATCTGACTAATTGATCCTTCTTTTGCTCCCCCTAAGCTGTTGCTGGGATTTCCTGAGAATCCTCATCCTCGCTGAGTGGTTCTGTTGAATTACTGAGCTGTGTAGTTAAACTACCATTACCACTGCTTGGATTTGAATCATCATTACCATTAATTTCACACATAACAGCTGAGAGCTTGGAGTTGTTGAACATCATATTCAGACTTTCAATCACCTCTTGTTGATTAATCAAATTTACCTCGTAGGCTTTAGATTCCACTGATTAGCCGAGGAAAATATCCTTAAGAGCCTTAGCTGCCAATCTTGCCAAGATGCTTACTTGTAAAACATTTTCCTCCAAACCCCTGAAAGAAATTCAGAGTTTGCTTCTATTGGCCAATACAGGGTCTTCCTGTATTTGTTACTGATCATGGAAATGTGATTAATCTCATCTGTGATGTCCTGTCCTTCAGATTGAATAAACAACACCAGTTTGTATTAAGAGTAGTCATCAACCATCACTGAAGTATATCTTTACTTTGTTTTAGATAAGACATTAACTAGTCCGTAGAGTTCCATACGTATCATCTGAAGCGGCTCAGTAATGCTTATCACATTATAGCTTTTCTGTGATGTTTCTTTGACTTCCCTTAATGACATGCCTCATATATTTCATCTAGCTTGAATCCCAGATGAGGCAGTCCTCTCACCAATACCATCTTTAGAAAAGAGTTCCTTGTATTGTCATGCAAGGGTGAGAGCTTCTCAACCTTCCTGCTTGAGATAAAACACTGCTCCTTCATTGAATAAAAAGATTTGTGCTTTGAATCTTCAACAAGAGAGTTGCTTCTAATTGTTATCCTTGACTCCAATTATTAGTTGTTATCAATGATACCAATTATTGTAAACATGATGACATTCCATGTCCAACGTAGCCATGTCCCGTGATGAAAACCTTTGCTGTCATCTCCAAAGATTATTGACGGAACAGCTTTCTCAATCACATTTGATGGCAAGTTCTTTCTTCGATCATATGTCTTCAGTAGTAAAGACCAAGAAAGCATATAAATCGATTAACCTGATTTGCCTGCACTCACAAATGGATTGACAGTTCTTGGTACCCAACTTATTTGCTTGGGTCCAGATGGATTAGAGATTTTGCTTTTAAAAGTGGTAACAACAGCTTCAACCTATACATGCTTATTCTTATCTCTGACTGACCTTGCAGTCGTTGCTCTAATGTAATTCTTAAACATGCTTTTTCTATGATTAATGCAAGTTCTAAGACATGCATTCATAATATTTAAATAAGCAAACATGTTAATAAGAATAAATGGCATACATTGAGCATTTTGACATTGCAGATAAGAGATGTGCAAATTAGGCATGTTTTGCATTTTAGAAAATTCAGTACTTTCTACTTTAACCAATATACACAAGTGTAATAGGTAGCAAGTAGATTTACAGATATTCAATAATTTTCTAAGCACACATGGAATAAAAGAATTAACAATTAAATCACTAATTCTATCTAATCCATTCTGTTGTTGTATGGCATCTAACTTTCTCTATTACCTAAGTCAGTTTTAGATACAGCTTGGTGTTCTACAAATTCTACTGACTCTAAAGGTAATTCCTCCATCCTTCAAACTGATTATCCCTTAACAAACAATTCAGAATAAATGAGCAAATCTTGTTCTACTAGGGATACTGAAACTTAGCTTTACTAAGGTCTTATGTGCCAGAAACTTAACCCCTAAAACTAAGAGTTGTTTCTTAAGAAAGCTTCTATCTCACTTGCAAATCTTATTCTACAAATATTCATACACACATACCTAAGATCTTCTATGTACATGCTTTGAATATTGAGAATTAAATACTGCATTGGTTCAAGGAAAAGATACCTAAGATATGTGAGGTGAATCATCTTCAGAGATTGCTATGAAAGCAAGATATCCATGATCTTCTCGTCATCTGATCCATCCCAACTCTTTCCTTAGGCAACATAAGTTTTGTGCTGATGCTTCTTCAACAAAGCATTCCACTTCTGTTTCAGCTCATTAACTGAGTCCCTATTCTTCTTTGTTTGTTAGGCTTCTTCATTGTGTAGCACACCCTGATAGTTTCTCGTTACATAGTTCTTATCATAGTTGAAACTATCACTCTTGTTTTTGTTACCATCTCAGTCTGTAACTACCTCTTGAACTGAATCTTGAAGAGTCTTTGCTTCGGAATAAATAGGCCTGATCCATGGATGTGGCTTTTGTACTCCTTCTGAATCTGATGTGACTAAACTTCCTTGACAAGTGAAACACTGATCTTTAGTCTAGTCTCTCGAGGTTTTCTACCTGAGCTTCTTCTGATTCAGCTACTAGTAATTCTTCTATTCTGTTCTGAGGTTCCAACATTAATAAACGTTACTGAGATATTTGTTTGTCCGTTCAATTCTCTAACACCCTTTATTCCTCGCTTCATAATCTCTTTTGATTTGATTAAATCTCCTTAGAAAAAAAATATATCCGTAGAAACTTCTTCCTAAAATCAGCTTCATGGTCATCTTTTTCTTCGAAAGATAAAAATCAGTTTAACACCCGGAGGAATCTTCTTCTACAAGCCCTTGAGCACCCTCAATTTAATACTTAAGAAAAATTTAAATATTCAGAATTTTTAATTTTCCTTAAAAATAAATTAATCAAAAATAAATATTTACAAAACATTTAATTTTCATGAATTTCGAATTCTTAAAAATTAAATCATGTAAATTAATATTTAAGAAAAATTAGAATTTAAGAAATTTTTTAACAAAAATTCGAAATAAATAAATAACTCAGAAATATATTAATTCGGGGTGTTTTTGTAAAGCTGGCCAATTCAAGAAAAAGCTGGCCATTTTTGAATAAATTAAGAGCATTACTACTTCGATGGTTTTTTAAAAAAAACTATCGAAGTCATACTACTCAGACCAAAAAAAAAACTGGCCACCTAAATTGACTACAATTCACAAATTCTAAGGGGTCTCTTTAGCACACTACAAATTGCTCTGTGCCGCACCTCTAAAATAAATTCATAACATAAATTAAATTTACTTAAGTTTAAAATATAAATTTATTTAACTTGAATTTATAAAATAAATTTATTTAAATTAAGTTAATCAAATAAACTTATTCAAGTTTAAATAATGAACTTATTTAAATTAAATTTATAAGATAAATTCATTTTAACTTAAATTTATAAAATAAACTTATTAAAATATAAATTCATAAAATAAATTTATTTAGAAGTTGGCCTCCTCAGAATTCTGGTCTGACTGGTCTGAAAAACCCGGATCTAATCTGTATGTCGATTAACAAGCTCTGATACCAATTGTTAGGTCCCGAAGTATCGTAGAAGGGGGGGTTGAATACGATACTCACAAATAATTCAATTTCGTTCGCGGATAATTCATTCAGTTCTATAACGAAATCAAACACACCAAACCAAACCAAGAGTCGGGGAATATATCGTTTTATAAATATAAACCTCGAGGGGTGCTACAATTTCTAATCCGTAGATTAGCTTCAATGAGTTCTAGGTTATTCATAATCAATACAATGAAAGAATTCTGAGCACTATAAATTTCTATGATCTTCTCCGGCTCAAAACTCTCTCTCAGTAGTTGCTACTATGAACTAACCTCGACTGAAGAAGACACACTCTTCTCTCTGTTAATTGTAGACTTCTGTTTTTGAAAACTATCGAACCTTAATTGTTAAAACAATCTTGGCCGTCCAATTCTCATCAACCTGTCAGACAAACAAACTTTTCACCCACTTTCTAATTTGAAAAGTATCGAATGAATAAAGTAATTATTCAATTCGATAGTTTTTAAATAAAAACTATCGAATGTAATACTTACTTTATTAAAGTATTCATTTACTTTATACTTTTCCATTCGATGGTTTTCTAATTAAGAAAACTATCGAATGTTTTCTTTTGATTTTCTTTATGTCACCTTCGATGGTTTTCTTAAAAGAAAAACCATCGAACTCTTTTCCTTGTCCTTGACCTTTTAGAAAATCCATTCAGCTTCAGGGTGTTTCAGTTTTAGACTGTATCAATTTCTTCTGAGACGATAAAACAACTTGATCTTTTAGTGCCGTCACCTAGTGCAACTGGTCTGGTTCACAGATGAATAACACTTGATCAATTCTTCTTTTATGTCTTCAATTCAATGCTGCTGATAAGTCCTTTGTCGTCCTGGTTGCTTCATCACTGGAATCCTGTGGTACTGACTCTAAATCATTCACATACTTCTGTCGTCTTGAAAGTCTTGTTTCTTTTACTGTCACTGAGGCTTGAACATTTTCATGAACTTCTTTCCGTGACCTGTTTACGGACTTCAAGAATACATAACGTATTTTGATTTTTTGAGTTTACCTTATCTTCATTGATCCTGGATTCCTGTGCTTCTGTTAATATTATTGTCTGTCTTGTCCTTGTTTGAGTTGTAGTTATCTCTTTTACATCTTATGTTACATTATGCTTTACAAGAAGTCAAGACAACTCCAGCACCTGCCCCATCATTGTTGACTGCTCCATCCACATACATGGTCCACCAAGGAAAAAGGATACTCCTCTCTCAAAGGGCTTGCCTCCCGAGCAAGAGGGCTAGGGTTTACCAGAATGATTTCTCGTCCCACACCCTCATCTTCAAATTCCAGGATAAAGTTAGCTAAGGCTTGTCCCTTAATTGCCGTCCGAGAAACATATTCCAAATCATACTGTCCCAACTCAATTGCCCACTTCAACATCCTTCCTGAAGCTTCCGGCTTGTGTAGAATGTGTCTCATGGGATAAGAAGTTCGCACTTCGATTTTATGAGCTTGAAAGTAGGGACGTAGCTTTCGTGCAACTAGCACTAAGGCATATACCAACTTCTCCATGCTAGAATATCGGGTTTCTGCATCCAACAATCTCTTACTTACATAGTAAACTGGTGACTGCAAACTATCCTCTTCTCGAACTAACACAGCACTAATGGAGTAAATAGAGATGGCCAAGTAAAGAATCAATACTTCACCATCCACAGGCTTAGCCAAGAGTGGGGGCTTACCTAACTGCTCCTTGATTTTCTGAAAAGCATCTTCACAAACAGGAGTCCACACAAAATCCTTATCAACCCCCCTAATGGCTTTGAAAAATTCTTTGCAACGGTCAGAAGACTTTGAGACAAAACGATTTAAAGCCGCAATCCGTCCACAAAGGCTCTGAACCTGCTTCACACTAGTAGGGGACTTCATTTCAAGGAGTGCTTTAATCTTTTCCAGGTTAGCCTCAATCCCTCTATGATTCACAATAAAACCTAAAAACTTTCCCGACTCAACCCCAAAGACACACTTTTGAGGATTTAACTTCATCATGTACTTGTGTAGAATTCCAAACATTTCTTCCAAGTGCCTCACGTGGTCTACTGCTTCCTTGGACTTGACAAGCAATCGTCTACATATACCTCCATGGTTTTGCCAATCTGCTCTTTGAACATCATATTCACCAATCTTTGATATGTTGCCCCTGCATTGATAAGACCAAAGGGCATTCCAATATAGCAATACAAACCTCTGTCAGTGATAAAGGATGTATGTTCTTGATCGGGTCCATACATGGGAATTTGATTATACCCTGAGTAAGCATCCATGAAACTCAAGAGAGCATGTCCGGCCGTAGCATCCACCAACTGATCAGTCCGGGGAAGTGGGAAACTATCCTTTGGGCAAGCTTTGTTCAAATCTGTGAAGTCCACACAAGTTCTCCATTTCCCATTAGGCTTTTTCACCAACACCGGGTTTGCCAACCACCCGGGATAGAAGGATTCTTTGATCAAACCCACATCCAAGAGTCTGTCGACCTCTTCCTTTAAAGCAACTGCCCTTTCTCCACTGATTGCACGCCGCTTCTGACGCATTCCCTTCTTATTAGGATATATGTTTAGGTGATGGCACATGATATTAGGATCAATCCCTATCATATCGGCATGACTCCAAGCGAACACATCCAGGTTGGTCATAAGAAAATTAGTCAAGCCTGTTCTCAACTCATTACTCAGCTATGACCCAATCTTGAGAACCTTACTGAGATCTGTTGCGTCTGCCGGGATCGAGATCGTGTCTTCCGCCGGACCTGTCTTCTCATGTGGGATGGGGATTCTCGGATCAAGATCAAGGTCAAAAAGGCGAGGATCTTCAACAGGCATCTCATTCCTTGAGGGCGCGTCCTCCACAAACTCTTCCTCTCTTGAGGGCGCGTCCTCCACATACCTTTCTTCCCTTCGGAAGATGTCAGTAAATTCCTCCCTCCTCGAGGGTGCATCTTCAACAAGCTCTTCCTTCTTTGAGGGCGCGCCCTGTAGGATATAGGTGTTCTCAAAAAGCTGCTGCCGCTTTCCTTGTATAGAAATTGACTCTTCTTCATCCTCTGTGGACATCTCCTCAACAATTCCTTCTTGATGTTTAACAATTAGAGGGGGCGCCTCCAATAGTAACATCTTAGGGCGCGCCCTAAGCTGAGAAACATCATCTTCTGGCTCTTGAACTGTGTAATGAACATGAATCTGTCCCTTAGAATTTTTGAGTAATCCCTGAGCATCTTCTTGGGGAAGGGCGCGTCCTCCTAGTCCATTACGACGAAAACCCTTGACAGTTCTATGGTAGCATTCCCTCGAATCATATTGTGACCATCAAACTGAACCAACCCCATTTGGAGTAGGGAATTTCATTATCAAATGATAAATGGAAGTAACTACCTTCATTTCTTTCAGCAAAGGTCTTCCTACCAAGGCATTGTGGGCAGATTCTTGATCCAATACCATAAATTCTATCATTTGAGTCACAGATAGAGGACCTTCACCAAGTGTAACCGGAAGCTTAATTGCACTCATGACTCTGACAGCTTCTCCCGTGAAACCATAAATCCAAGCATCCTCTCTGACAATGTCTTTATCAGGCAAACCCAACTTCTTGTAAGTGCTGTAGTAAAGAATATTCACCGAACTTCCATTGTCTACAAACAGTCGGTGTACATTCATAGGACCAATTTGTATGGCAACAACTAGGGCGTCACTGTGAGGGTGATGTACCCATCTTGCTTCTTCCTCAGTGAATGTAATGTCAACTGATTCCCCCCTGAACAACTTGGGGGGTTTAAGTTCCAAGCTGTTCACATTAGTTAAGGGCTTATGACGTGCTTCCCTGGCATACCTTTCCAGTGCGTTGTTACTGTCACCACCAAAATGGCGTCCTCCAAAGATAGTATGAATGCTTCCAGCCCGGGCAAACTGAACGTCCTTAGATCTGTCATCATCCCTTTCAGGAGCATGTTCTCTTTCCATCCTCCTGTCAGTTTCGTCTTTATGCTTCTTCACTTCTCTGACAATCCAGTCAGTTAGGTATCCGGCCTTGATCAATTCTTCAATTTCTTCTTTTAGCTGCCGACACTCGTGGGTGTTATGTCCAGTAGATTCATGATATGAGCAATACCTCTTTTTGTCCTTGCTCTGCCATGAGGATAACGGTGCTGGCTTCTTGAATAAACCCTTGTACTTATTTACTTCAAAGATATGCTCAACGGAAGTAGCTAGTGTATAACTCCCTGTTTGATATCTATTCAATCTGTCATAGTCTGGTGGAGTCCATCCTCTCCTTGCATTAGTGACATTCACCCTGTTCGGACTATACCCTCTCCTCCGGTAGTCAGGGCTTGGAGACCTATCCTTCCTCTTAGAACCTTTCCCCTTCCCTTGAGAGTCGGACTTTTTATTGTCAGCAAGAGATTGCTCAACGATCTTGAAGTATTCAGCTTGGGCAAAGAGGTCTGCTAAGGTTGCTGGGTCCTTCCCCTGCAAGTGCTTCCAGAAGTCAGTTCCGACTTGGAGTCCCGCAATCAAGAAACTTTTTAGTTACTCATCGGTTGCCCCTCTGACCATGGTAGACTCAGCATTGAACCTTTTGAAGTAAGACTGCAAGCTTTCTCCTTCCTTTTGTTTGATATTGGCCAAAGTAGTCACTGGGGGGGCATACTTCACAGTAGCTTGGAATTTTGTCAGGAACAAAGTTTTCATAACTTCCCATGAAGTAATCACACCTGGTCCAAGCTTTTGAAACCACTGTTGCGCACTCTCTCTAAAAGTTGCTGCCAGAAGACGACATCTAGCCAAGTCAGGCACTTGATATACATCCATTTCTATATTGAATCTTCCCAAGAACTCAACAGGGTCGGCATTCCCATGGAAGCGTAAGTCGTTGGTTGTATTCCTGTATCCTGTTGGAAGTTGTGCCTCCCTTACTGCTGCAGAGAATGGAGAAGGAGCTTGAGCCGTTGAAGTGACTCTTCCTCCCTCGAGATGTGTGAGGAGTTTTTTCAGGTCATCCACATTGAAGCTTCCCACACCTGGGATAGTTTGGACATTAGTCTGAGCATTACCAGTAGGCGGAGGTTGAGGTGGTGGTTGAGGAGGCTGGGTCTCTCCTTGGGTTGCAGGAGTCTCTTGCATCCTTGGATTGGGACTTGGAGGGCGCGTCCTTCCCTCATGACTATTAGGGCGCGTCCTCTCCTCCTGACTGTGAAGGTGAGTCCTTGGCTCTCCCTGCCTTCCTCCTGATCTACTTTGGGACGAGACAGATGTTATGTGCGGATCCCTTCCTCCAGAGGGTCCTCCACGATAAGGAGCATCATACCTATTCCTTCGATCGTTATCCCTACTCCTATAATCCAGCTCCATATCCCTTCTCCTTCCTGACCCTTCTGATCGGGGGGCTCGCTCATGATCGCGGGGCCTCAACCTGAGATCAGGGGGCGCTCGCTGTGAATCACGGGGCCTCGCATCTCGATCATTACGTGGGTCATCTCGTGAAGGTGCTCGCTCATGTCCATGGGGCCTCGACCTGTTTACAGGGGGCTCTCGTTGTGGATTATGAGGTTGCACTTCTAAGTTACGTCTTGAATTATTGCGAGGTTGAGTATGATCTTGTCCATGGGGCCTCGACCTGTCAACATGGGGCTCACGCTGTGGATCAAGAGGTTGTTCCCCTCGTACTTCTCTGTCCCTTTGCCATTCGACCAACAACAACCGGAGATCATCGTTGTTAAGCCTTATACCAAGACGATCCTTCAACCTGTTCAATCGTCGTTTTTGATCTCGGTGGAGTTCATCAGCCCTTCGAATCTCACTCTCAGATCGCCCTGACCTATGAGGGTGCGGGGATGGACGTCGGTCTCCCCTAGGTCGATCCTGACTATCTGTCACATCATCAGGAAGTTCAACAATAGGTACTCCATCTTCTTGATACTCTAACCTTCTTGGGGTAACATTCTGAAACCTCCCCTGACCTGTGGTGCCTCTACCTGTACGATGGTGATTATGGGGTTGTCGCCTGACCCTTCCCCTTCCTTCGCTTCTCTCGACCGTATCCAGCCTTGCCTCGAAGCCATTCAAGGCATCACCCATTCGATAGAGTTGTTCCATCAAGTCTGAATTGCTTATGAGTACCGGTGGTTGTCCCCCTACGATAGGCGTTCCATAAGATGGATTTGGGACACTTCGAGGAACATACTCCTCATGCCCTTCACTGTCGTCTGAAACGACCTCATCCCTAGGACGTTCGTTGTGGTGGTGTGACATCTTTTCCTCCAAAGACTTAGATCCTAATTAGCGCCCCTCCTTCTAGCGCCAATTTGTTAACGGAGGAATTTGGTATTAACAAAGTTCGAGGTTTGTCGCCGGAATTAAGATCTACAACGGTGGTCCTTAGGTGGTAAATTCGTCGGAGTTTGGTGGTTGTGTTTAATTGGTGGCTGAGATTGCTTAGGGTTTATGTTGGCTGCCTCAGAGTTCTCAACATTCGACCCCTTACAATTTTCCTACGTATCCCTTTTATAGGGAATCAAACCAACGTAGTTCTTGGGGAGGAAGTTTCCTCCATGGGCTTGGTCTTTGATCTTCGGAGCCCATCCGAAGTCTTCTACTGCCTTTCCATGCTTAGACGTAAGACTTTTCCACCGCCTTCCATGTATAGGATTCTTTTCATACTTAAACATATGTCTTCCTTATCTTTCCTTACTTGAACGTAGGTAGGGCTGCAAACAAACCGAACTCAGACGAATTTTTAACGAACACGAACAAAATTTTAACGAACCGAACATTGTTCGTTAACCTTATCGAACGCTTTTCTTTGTTCGAACTCGAGTTCGGTTATAATCGAACCGAACACGAAACTGTTCACGAGCTTATCGAACCGAGCCGAGTTCGAACGAAATCGAACAGTTCGTTAAAAATAGGGGCAAACAAATGGACTAAAATGGTGAAATGGGGCAACGGTAATGAAATTTTGGGCTCTTTTAAGTAGGCCCAATGTAAACTACAAAAACTAATTGGTCCAAAGTCCAACAGTCCAAACTAATTGTAAGACCCCAGATTTTGGGTAGAATTAAAACTTTTATTATATGTTGATGTAAATATGGATAGTGGCAATGACTTTGAGAATCAAGTTATGAAATGAATATGAATTTCGGTTTTCAAACATTTTGAGAATAGTAAGAATGGACTGAACATATAAATAAGAACAATCAATCTGGAAGATAAGAATACAATACTCCAGGGAAGAAAAGTATTTTTATGTCATCCAAATCAATATCTGGAATACATCCGACAACTCCGTAAACAAGATAGCGTACGCCCGAGAAATCACTAGAACATTTTCTAAGTGCAAAGAGTAAAGAGAAAATAGATCAGGAATATTGGAACGGATTTTGATCCAAAGGATTATAGAAAAACCACTGATGAATAGTAACCCTTCATTTAAAAGTTTTTCAGACCACCCTATATGCGGGACGATATAATAAACTTTCAAAGTCGCATTAGTGATCTACGATGGAAATAAAAGAATGCAGAAGCTGTCAGAATCAGAAAAATAGCATTTTTCGTTTTCTCCGAAATTTCACCAAAAACGGACTAAATAATTATTATTTGAGGATATTTAAGGATTTAAATTATTAATTCTATGGATATGGATTTGATAAATGAATTAGAAGTATCGAGAACGATTTCGGTAAAATACCTCGATAGAACCCTCGAGAAACCTTGCGAGCGTTCTACGAAATTAAACGAACTAGTAAAGCTACTTTAACCAAACGCGTGCATGCGCGACACGTGTCCCGGTGACTCACCAAAGGTGATGACTCACCACTTTTTAAACATAAATATCAGCCTTTTCATTATTATCAAGACAAAAAGAAAAGAAAAGAAAGAAGAAAATTCGGGAGAGAAAGAAGAAAGAAAAATGGGAGAGAAAGAAATGATCATAACTCGAGATTCTGTGGTCCGTTTTTGGCGTTCTACCACTCAAAACGAAGCTCTCGAGAAGCCCGACGTAACCATGGTAAGCAATCACCTCAACTCCGTGATTTACCCCTTCGATTCAGTGATTAACAGTTGGAGAAGATGATGAATAGTAACTTGTATCTTGTTTTGTTTTGTTTTGATAATGAGTTTGTAGCTTCCAAAGGTTGTATTAAGCAAGGATCTAAGGTTACATAAGGGATATAGCAGCAAGCAAGCTTGGAGAAGGTATAAAACCTCTGCCCCTTTGACTTATATGAGTTTTAATATGGTTTTGATGTTTATATAAAGTTAAGAGCATGATTAAGTGATTATATGAATTGTTGGTTGAGTTTGGAGGATGGGTTATGAATTTGTTTTGATTATTCATGGAGGATTTGACTGAGTGGAGGGTGTATAAGGTGGATGGTGAGTTTGAGATTGTTTGGTGTTGATTTGGGTATGTTTTGAAAATGGAAAACGTTACGATTATAGCCGTCGTAATGCCCGATTCCCGTTAACTCTAAAAACTGCCTAGAGTCCGGAAACTTAACTGCCTCTTTTGGTTCAGTGATGAGCATGAGTGTGTAGAGCTTTGTTTCTAGTTTACGTGAGTGCAAGAATCATGTCATTACGATTTACGGTTTATAAGATATGACCATTTTAGTGAAAATGGTTCAAGGAATGAGATTGCAGAAATGTACCAACTTTGTGGCTATGTTTGAGACCCTTAAGAGTTGTTCTAAAATATGAAATTTTGAGGTAACATGCTAAGGTCAGTTATCAAGATGTGTGCGAAGGCTTCGAGTCCAAAAGATTATTTTTCGATTTTATAAAAATGTTTTAGTCAAGGTCGCGCAAGTGAAAACCACTGAAAACGAGACTTAGAAATCAAGGTTCCAAATGGTTAAGTATAACTTGGATTTGAGAATGGATTTCAAACCAAACTTGTGATGTAAGTATTTGACGAATAACATGGACTTAGTATGAGCCTATAACGAGTTAGTAATTCCTTGGTTGTGTTTCGCTTACGTGTTTAAGCATTGAGTTATAAGTGGTTTATCGAGGGGATTAACCGTGTGCTTTCGTTTGACTTTGTCTAGATTGTTCGACATGGTCAGGAGCCTATCACCTCTCGAGCATCAGGCAAGTTTACTAAACCTTACTCTATTATTAGAGTGGGCATATTTTCGAATGTTTAATACTTGTTGATTCAAAAATATATCTATATATATATTCTTTGTTCCAAGTATCGTGCAAGTTTCTAAAACCATATTTTGAAGTATGCATACACTAGATGCAGTTTGCTTATTCCATGCTATGTTTTCCATTAATTATACTAATGATGCATACGATATGATATTATGCATGTTTTCAAACCTTACATCGTATATAGATGTAATGGTACTAAAAATGTTGAGACGTAATATATGCATATGATAGATGCATACAAGTTTTCAAACCTATGCTTCTATAAACTATTATTGTTGTGATAATAAAAGATATTGAGTTATATGTTATGTGTTCATGATTTCGAAACGATACGTATGATGCTAAGTAAAAGTTATTGATCTGAGTTGAGCTTATAAGCTATGGTTATAGCAGTATTTTTGAGCTGAGATGTTAAGAAAACCCTCAGTAGGGGAGATATCTACTCTATATTTAATCTACGGACCGGGAATGGTATCAGTTGTTATCTAGAGATATATTATATATTCTCTATACTTATTTACATACTAAGAATGGTATCAGTTGCTATCTAGGGTTATTTTATTGTGTTATTACAATTAATCCATTAAGGGTATATATTTTAAATATATGATGAATAGTATTATCTACCCTTTTGTTAAGAAAGTATTTCGACATTATTTTTAAATAAATATTCTTTATTAAATATAGTTTGCATTAATTATTTAAAGCCCTACTTCTTAAGGAAGTATTTTGTGAAAACTATTTTAAACCCTAGATAGCTAATAAAGTATATTTCAGTCAATTTTTATTATAAATAGAGAAGGTTCCCAAAATCTATTTCCCGTTTAAGTCTGTATTCAGAAAGACTTAAATGTTCGCTCAAAATACAAATGCATGGGACCTTTCTCGAGATTTTATGGTTGTTTCAAGTGGACTGCCCGGTCCTAAACCTTTTTGAAACTACTCCTTTACCAGCTTTGTGTCCAACTATCAAAATGATTTTGATTACTCTTTCAAGATTCGAGGAGTAAAAGCAGTGAAGTCAGTTGTATCCATGAACAAGCATCAGCTTGGGAAATATGGGTGAATTTTCCTTTCCAACCAGATATGACTACTTTGTGGAGTCGTATACTTGGGAAAAAGGGAAAGGAACTTTATGTTTCAAAGTTATGGATTTTCTCGAACTCGGAGAATATGTAAGGGACTGAGTGGCGACCTGTCCCCTAAGGGAATTACGAGGAGACTGACAGTCTATGAACTGGTCTGTACTTCCCTTAGATTATCAGATAGTGCCCGACCGTAGGATGAGAGAAGAGCATCGGAGGCCCCTAAGGAATGGGTACCCCTAAGGAATGGGTATGCTCTTCCCCCTACAACCGATTGGCGGGGAGGTACTGGTCAGTCAGCGTCTACCCTATTTTCCCTTCTACGTAGAAAAACAGCAGTGGGGATTGCCTTACGACTGATCATCGTAGAGGTATCCCTGTCGCCCGGAATCTCCGTCTACAGTTCATCATCCGTGAAAGAAAATGTTTTATGCAAGTGATCAAAGAAGGATCATGTTTTAAGCAAATTTCCAGAAAAGAAAAGTTTATTCAAGCTCTTCAAGTTTATTCAAGTTTAGAAAGTGGATTGGAAATATTTTGCTTTGTCTTTATTTCCAGAATGTGATATGAGATAAATGTTGATATGAAAGATGATCTTTGGAAATTCCTACAACTTCATCTTTTATTTTATGAGCTATGACTCTGATTAAACCTGATTAAGGATATATATATGCATAAGTGGATTTTGGGTTATGGAAACCTTATATTGGATTTTCCTTATAACTTCATCTTTCAAGTATATGTTGATAGTCTGCTTATATTTTATATAGCAGATATTTTACAGAAAGGATATACTGAGTATCTTGTTATTTCATCTTTTATACTATACTAGAACTTTGTTCATAGTATAAACATTGAAAGTTGCAGAGTATTATGAAATGATATTTGAAATACCACAATGGTACTATTTTTGGAATACATTCCGATAAGAAAATGATTTCAGTATCAAGATATTTTGACAAATTATTGTCGCATACCCGCTTTATTCTGGGTTGAATAAAAAGGGCAGAATTATGCCATACTTTCATTACCTTGCTGAGCTATCGCTCACTCTTGCAATTATTTTATATATATTATATAGCAGCGAAGCAGGATGCCTATGGGACGGCACGTACCTCGCAAGGCGTTTCCATAAACAGTTTCAGCAGTGATCCCGGGAGTAGTACGAACCAATCGAATCAGGCTACGGCTTTGGTATTCAACTTATGTATAGACATGAATGGTATTAGAGGATTGTGAGCATCAGAAGGCTAAGCTGGTAATGTAACAGTACTTAGAAATTGTATCAGTAACAGATTCAAAAGACATGTGGGTATTGTAATAAAAGTTATTTATTCCGCAGTTGTTGTATTGTGTCGTTTCTGAGACTCTAACCTGTGTGTGTGTGTGTGCGAGACATATGTTGTGGGGTCATGAGCAGGTGAATTATGAATGGTGTGAGTAATGCAGGTAAGGCAAGGAGTACATGGATTGTGACAACCCTAGATCCCCGACCCCGGATTTGGGGCTGTTACACTAATTTACTATTTTTATAAATTTTTTAATTTTTATAATAATTAACAATTTATGAATTTAACAATTACATTACATACAATACAATACAATGATACAAATACTGAAATACAATTATACACGGAGAGACTACGACTACGACTCTACGAGAGAGAGGGAAGACTGGCGAGTGGCGACTGCGATTCTGCGAATCTGCGAAGACTGGAGAGGTCGAATCAAGAGTCAAGAGTCAAGACACTAAAACAATCTTCAAATCGAGTTCGGTAAGGAAATTTAAGAATTTTAGGGTTTTAAATTTGTTCTTCTTTTGGGGGTTTTTAATTTCTTTGAACACTAAAACACTAAAACTCTAAGAGTTCTTCTTTACTTCTTTTCAATTATTGACAATTAATATTTGGAATTGGAATTATTGACAATTATCGACTACTTTAATTTTTTTTTAATTTTCTGCGTGTAAATTGGGAATTTTTTTGTGTGTAAATTGGCTTCTCGTTATCATTAATCTTAACTTTTAAGTATGCCCTTAGGGATTTAGTTATTTAGGGATTTAGCTATTTAGGGATTTAGCTATTTAGGGATTATGTTAATTTTAGTGTTCTAGTTCTAGTGCAGTGGAGTCATTATATTCATTTTTTGAGTACATGACCAGTCGACCAAGAAGTACATGTTAAGGTGTTGTGAGTTGTGACCTTCATACTTCTGCATTTGACTTGGAGTGACTATCTGTTGCAAAAAAAGCCAAGATGGCTGCAGGCTGCAGCTTTTGGTATTGTTGGCTAATCAGGTATTCAGGTGTGCAACTATAATGTTGACATTTATACTTGCAGAGTTCCGAGGCTGCATTTTGGAAACTATAGAGTTCGATACCAACAAGAAGGAAACACATTATACTTATTTGTTAGTAATATTTAGTTGTCACCACGTACTCACATATTTTAGAGTTCGTTAATTGACAGTTCAAATACTAACACAAATTTTTTTACAAATAATTAACATAGTAATTGATCTCTGCTTGACAAGATAGTATTTGATAAGCAACCTACAGAATTTTAAAATGACAAGATGAAACTCACTAAGCTTTCTAATGATCTGGATGATGACCATCAGGTTGGCTGTCAGTTTGGGTGTGTCCTGTAATTTCCTGTTTGACAGATGAGTCATGAGTGTTATGGCCTTATGGATGCATATGTTTGTGTAACAGACATTACACATTAGAATTTAAACATTCTTCATTTTGTTGTTTGGCTTGAAACCTTGAATTGATAATGCACTAGTCTGGTAAATTATCTATCTATTTGAGAACATGTGGTTTCATTGAGTACAACTTGACCATCTTACTGTATTTTGTCGCAGTGCTGGTGCAGTAACGTTTAAAAATGTCATCTGGTCCTACTGGAAAGGGGAAAAAAGGAAAGAAACTGAGTCGTGTAGAAATCATTCCAGAAAATGCTGAATATGAAGAGCATCTACGAAGTCTTGGAGATGAAACTCCTTCGGATGACACTGGTGAACAAGAAGAGATATCCACCCGAAAAAGAAAAAGAGATGATACAATCCGAATTCCAGATGCATCGTCCAAGGACAAGTCCGAGCAAACTGAAGTCACAGCTAATCCATATGCTAAAAAACAAAGAAAGAAGAAATCTAGGTCCTGGCAGTACTTGGATGAATTTGAAGTGAATGGTGAAAAATGGGTACGGTGTAAGCTTTGTCAAACGGAGATAAAAAGAGACAAGACTTGTTCAACTACGCAACTAAACAGACATGTGGACAAGTGTAAGGTGACCCATGGAGTTACAAGACAGACTCAACTTCAATTTCAAAAGAGCGGGAATGCATCTGAGGTAACTCTTGAAACCTTCAAATACGATCATGCCGAAATGAGAAAAACAGTAGCTCATTACATATTGATAAACGAGTTACCTTTCATGCATGAAGAGAGTTTTATGTTTAATGAAGTTATGAGGAAAGCTACTCCTTTATGGCAAAAAATAAGTAGGACAACTATTAAAGCAGATTGTGTGACTACCTATGAGATTGAGAAGAAAAAATTGAAAGAGGTTTTTAAATCTGTTAAAAAACTTAATATAACAACAGATATGTGGACCTCGTCGAACCAAAAATTAGGTTATATGGTTGTCACTTCACATTGGATCGATTCTGAGTGGAAATTAAATATGAGGGTTCTTAATTTTTGTAATGTCCCCCCTCCTCATTCTGGTTATATTATTGCTGAGGCTTTAAGTAGGTGTTTTAGTGAGTGGGAGATTGATGAAAAAATTGGAACAATTGTTGTTGACAACGCCAAAGCAAACGATGTGGCTTTACGAATTTAGAAAGACAATTTTAGTATTAGAAACACATTGCCTGTTGGGGGGAAATTGTTCCACGCTCGATGTTGTGCACATGTTTTAAATTTGTGTGTACAAGATGGATTAAAACCAATTGATTCAATTGTTGATAGAATTCGAGATGGGGTAAAGTATGTGGCTGCTTCAGAAGGTCGTAGAAATAAATTTGCTGAAATTTCTACCCAATTGCATTTGAAATGCAAAAAATTAATATTAGATGTTTCAACTCGTTGGAATTCCACATATAATATGTTACAATCTGCCATTGAGTTTAAGAAAGTCTTTCCACGGTATGGTGCATCTGATTCAAGGTTTTTGAGTTATGTTCCGGAAGAAGAGGATTGGGAAAAGGTCGAGTGGGTTTGTTCTATTTTGGGAGCATTCAATGAGGTCACCAAAATTGTTTCTGGGACTCGATACCCAACTTCGAATTTGTTTCTGTCAGAATTAAAAATGGTTAAACATATATTGGATAAAAGGGCTATTGACCATAACTTAGATATTAGGATGATGACTGAAGCAATGAAAGATAAATTTGATAAATATCGGGGAGAAAGTAATTTGATTATGTCGATTGGTGCTGTGTTGGATCCAAGGTTTAAACTAATACTTCCTACTTTTTGTTTTCCGACTCTTTATCCAAAAGAGGATGATTCTGATAAAAATCTGAAATACTTATCGAATATCTTGAATGAGCTCTACCAAGAATATGTTACTGCAGATAGAGCTAAGAAGAAGACAGACGTTGGTGAATCAAGTCAGGTATCATCTTCTAATTTTGATTTCACTAAGGATTCAAGTGAGACTCCACAAGGTTTAAATGATTATGAAAGTTTTATTCGTGATAGTGGTGCCATTCAGGAGCCTTTGAAGTCAGAATTAGATGATTATTTAGGTGAGAAAATTGTTAGTTCAAAGAATTTTGATGTGTTGTCGTGGTGGAAGGGAAATAGTTTGAAATATCCTATTTTATCAAACATGGCACGTGATGTTTTGAGTATTCCAATGAGCACGGTGGCATCTGAATCAACTTTTAGTGCTGGTGGTAGAGTTATAGAGCCACACCGCTCTTGTTTGAAACCTCAAACTGTTGAAATATTGTTGTGTGGAGCCGATTGGGCGCGCGAGCTTTATGGTCTAAAAAAGATAAATCAACCAAATCAGGTTTGTTTAGTACTTACTAATTTTTTAATTTGTATTTTTAAAACACTCTGATTTTGCTTTGATTCTGCTATATATAACTAATTACATTATTTTTCTAGGAGGCTCTCAAGGATATTGAGATTGATTTGTTTCCTTCAACTTCAAGTGTTACTTCATAACAAGTTCGCAGAATCACATATTCACATTGATAGGTATCAATTTCCCTTACATTTTGATTTTAATATGCCTCTAACTCATAACAACTTTCTGTTCTGCAAATAATATTGGATTAAACTTATAGTGAAGAAATTTCCTTCTAACTCATGGTTTATTGTGGAAAAGATGGGACAATAAAGTTATAAATATACTTGCATTTGGAATGCTTTATTAAAAAGCGATCATCTGCAGGCAAAATATACTATTGAATAGGAAGATGTAACCAATTTTTTAACCAATTTCTTATACAGATTATGACTTGAGATTAGGTTTTCTTGTGTACTAGGATTTAACAGAAACTCTTCATCATCTCTCAAGATCCAGATTCGTTGAAATATTTGAGAGAAAATATGGCCTTTCCCTCATTGTAAGGAGTTTAGCTATTACTATTTTAGTAGTTATTCTTTTTTGTTAATTATTTATATGTACATGTTGTAATCGGTACAATGGTAATAGTACCACTTGCTGGCAGCATGGCAATTATGTTTTATGCGAGCTTGCTAGCATCTAATTGGTTTGAATCAAGATGGTCGTTGACCCGTTGTAGTCTCTGCTCAAAAATATTGCAAGGAAAAATCAAAAATGATTAAATGAATGTCATCTCAGTAATTTAAAGGCTAAAGCTATACTTTAAATTTTGATTAAACTTTTATTTGTGCAGGTTGTCAAGGTCTCAACTCTCAAAGATGTGCTCACGTGCCTATTTTGTTTCCTGGTCCCTGGATTGGAAATTTGGAATGTTCAAGATCAAGACTTCAAGTCTTCAATGTTCAAAATATAGCAATATCTAGCAATTTAGACTTCAATGTTCAAGATTTTTACTTTCCATGTGGAGTTTTAATTTTGTAATGACTATATTTATGCAGTATGCTGGTATTTATGAATTATGATCAATAGAGTTCTCAGACACCAGACAGGCATGCATCTTAATTATTAATTTTCATAAATACTTAGTTTGTTGTCGAACGAACTCGAGCTTAACGAACTCGAACCGAACTCGAGTCGAACTCGAACGAACCCGAGTCGAACACGTAAAAAGTTCGGTTCGGTTCGTTAAGGTTATCGGACAAGAAATATGGTTCGAACTCGAGTTCGATAATACTTCGAACCGAGCTTATCGGACACGAACTCGAGCGAACACGAGCGAGCTTAACGAGCGTCCTTCCCTCATGACTATTAGGGTGCGTCCTCTCCTCCTGACTGTGAAGGTGAGTCCTTGGCTCTCCCTGCCTTCCTCCTGATCTACTTTGGGACGAGACAGATGTTATGTGCGGATCCCTTCCTCCAGAGGGTCCTCCACGATAAGGAGCATCATACCTATTCCTTCGATCGTTATCCCTACTCCTATAATCCAGCTCCATATCCCTTCTCCTTCCTGACCCTTCTGATCGGGGGGCTCTCTCATGATCACGGGGCCTCAACCTGAGATCAGGGGGCGCTCGCTGTGAATCACGGGGCCTCGCATCTCGATCATTACGTGGGTCATCTCGTGAAGGTGCTCGCTCATGTCCATGGGGCCTCGACCTGTTTATAAGGGGCTCTCGCTGTGGATTATGAGGTTGCACTTCTAAGTTACGTCTTGAATTATTGCGAGGTTGAGTATGATTTTGTCCATGGGGCCTCGACCTGTCAACAGGGGGCTCACGCTGTGGATCAAGAGGTTGTTCCCCTCGTACTTCTCTGTCCCTTTGCCATTCGACCAACAACAACCGGAGATCATCGTTGTTAAGCCTTATACCAAGACGATCCTTCAACCTGTTCAATCGTCGTTCTTGATCTCGGTGGAGTTCATCAGCCCTTCGAATCTCACTCTCAGATCGCCCTGACCTATGAGGGTGCGGGGATGGACGTCGGTCTCCCCTAGGTCGATCCTGACTATCTGTCACATCATCAGGAAGTTCAACAATAGGTACTCCATCTTCTTGATACTCTAACCTTCTTGGGGTAACATTCTGAAACCTCCCCTGACCTGTGGTGCCTCTACCTGTACGATGGTGATTATGGGGTTGTCGCCTGACCCTTCCCCTTCCTTCGCTTCTCTCGACCGTATCCAGCCTTGCCTCGAAGCCATTCAAGGCATCACCCATGTGATAGAGTTGTTCCATCAAGTCTGAATTGCTTATGAGTACCGGTGGTTGTCCCCCTACGATAGGCGTTCCATAAGATGGATTTGGGACACTTCGAGGAACATACTCCTCATGCCCTTCACTGTCGTCTAAAACGACCTCATCCCTAGGACGTTCGTTGTGGTGGTGTGACATCTTTTCCTCCAAAGACTTAGATCCTAATTAGCGCCCCTCCTTCTAGCGCCAATTTGTTAACGGAGGAATTTGGTATTAACAAAGTTCGAGGTTTGTCGCCGGAATTAAGATCTACAACGGTGGTCCTTAGGTGGTAAATTCGTCGGAGTTTGGTGGTTGTGTTTAATTGGTGGCTGAGATTGCTTAGGGTTTATGTTGGCTGCCTCAGAGTTTTCAACATTCGACCCCTTACAATTTGCCTACGTATCCCTTTTATAGGGAATCAAGCCAACGCAGTTCTTGGGGAGGAAGTTTCCTCCATGGGCTTGGTCTTTGATCTTCGGAGCCCATCCGAAGTCTTCTACTGCCTTTCCATGCTTAGACGTAAGACTTTTCCACCGCCTTCCATGTATAGGATTCTTTTCATACTTAAACATATGTCTTCCTTATCTTTCCTTACTTGAACGTAGGACTTCCATCTGTTTCCTTACTTAGAGGTTTAGCTCACTTTAGGAATGTCTAACGATAAGGCCTAGTCACAAAGGCCCAAGGCTCGTCTATGACGTCAGGACTTCATGGATAAGGAAACTTCCCCCGTCGAGGACTAGTCCTATCCATTACCAGCTATTTCCTTAATTCATAGACGCAGGTATAGCCATGACTTACCTTAAATGCTAGACGCATCCTTGTCCCCCGAATGAGAAGCACCCACCAGATAGCAGGACAAGTGATCCCAAGTGTTTGGGTGCAAAGTGAAGGATTACTCCCAAGTTCCCCAATAAGGATGCGCCCATTGAGTACAGGAACAGAGCTCCCAAAGCACACACCAAGATTAACCCCACATCCCCAATGAGGGCGCGCCCATTGAATACAGGAGGAGGCCTTCAGCCATGGACATCCCCCTCCTAGGCCACATCCTAGGAGGGAATTCTTCAATACTTGGCCAATACCAAGCCAAGGGAACCATCCTTCATTATCAAGTTGCAACTTCAAACCAAGAGGACGCGTCCTCAAAGAGGACGGCCTAAAGGGCGCGCCTTCGTGCCCATGAAGACAAGCCCTAGATCTCCCTTGTGTCAGTCTCAAGTAAATGAAGTCATCAAGTCTTCCATCCATGCAGTGTTGTCAGTTCACCCCGAGAGGACGCGTCCTTAGGAGTTGAATGACAAAAGGGGGCACACCTTTTCCCTTAAAAGGACAAGTCCTGAATCTCTTATGTCATGCCGTATCAATATAGTTGTCATCCCCTGTTAAACCATCCATCAAGCTGTCTTTACCATGAGGACGCGCCCTCAAAGGGTGGATGGCCTAAAAGTGCACGCCCTTCCCCTTATGAGGGCAAGTCTCAACTATTTCTTACTTTAGACTTAACCCTAATTACAAATCTAAATAACTTAATTGAATCCATATTTGACCCGATCCTAACCTAAAAACCCGTTACCGAATTTTGGCTATAACACATCAGGAGCGGACCCAAGATCAGGAGACTAAATTTTTAAATTTATCTTAGCTTAATTTAAAAATATAAGTCAAGATAAATCACTGTTTATCTTGGCTTTCACTCTAGATTTTTGTGCGCAATTTATTACTGACTTATCTTAAAGTTATAAGTCAAAATAAACTACTCATTTTAGAATGAAGTACTTTCTCCGCCCCTCAATTCTTTAGGACGTGGGCTCGGCACGCATTTTATGAGAATCAACACCTAGAGGGGAGGGGTGAATAGGTGTTATGACTAACAATGACCGATTTTAATTATTACCAAGTTATGTGACTGTAAAAGCAAAAACAGTCTGATTTTGCTGTCTGGCAGCTTACTGAGTTCACAGAATGTAAAGTGGCAGCTAGCTACGTTGTTCAATGCAGTATAGAAAATGTGCAGAAAATAAAGAACACACAGCAATTTTAGCCAGGTTCGACCCCTATCTCATATAGGTCTACGTCCTGGTCCTCTACCAACACGGCAAAGGAATATATTATTGATCAAAGTGAATTACAACTACATAATACAATAATATATCTCCCTGATCTCCCAGTTACTGTTTGCAGCTTGCTGAAACACCTTGTTCCTTGAACGCAGCTCTCTAAGTACTATATTAAACCAAGTATAAACTCCTCTAGCTATCAAGTTCCTTGAACCCTTGTTTCCCAAGCTCACAAAACCAGCAACTACCAACTTACAAGTTGAACAATACAAAGATATAATGAATTACCACCGAAACAATGAACTCTAATCAAGAATATATATAGTATAATATTTAAGAGCTCAAGTATGTAAAAGATATTACAAATCAGCTTTTGTAGTACTTGTGTTTCTTTAAAACGTCGTCCAACAACTGAAGATGAAAAACACACAAGTATTTATATAATGAACACATGATTTTGAATTAATCTAACAACCAACGGTCTTGACTACCAAGTCTCACGTTTTTGTTCCTTGATTAATTCAAGCCCAACGTTCATTAACATAACGTTTAGAAACCAGAAGAATAGAGAGAATAAGAACGTTTAGAAGACACGTTCAACTGATTTGAAAAACCTAATAAAATAGAAGTCGTTAAAAGATAAAACATTTATAAACAACTTCCTATAATATAGGAATTATATATATATGAAAATAAACTCGAAATTATTTGAGCCCATATATATATATATACCTTATATAACTGATAGAGTCCTTACAAAACATTTCCTAGAAGATTTCCTATAAAATAGGACTGAAACTCTATCTGCTGGAAGTGTTGCCAGCTTGCTGCCTGCGTACAAAATTACTCTGCCAGCTTTCTGCCTGCAAAGAAAATAAGTCTGCGAGCTAGCTGCTACAACATGTTTTGTTAGAAAATACACAGTATTTATCTCCTGCAAAACCATGTTAGTACAACACACTTAACCCAGCTTGCTGCTATAGTGTTATCATCAAAACACCAGGGTTTCAATCTCCCCCTTTTTTATGATTACACAACAATATTCAGGAGCAAAATACTCCCCCTAAAATTATGTTTCTCCTGCAAAAAAATTAGCATTCTATCCAAACAGCTAAGCATATTTTCATGGCATCACATTAAAATTTAGCATTAGCATAAATTCATATTAAAAACATGTGACCCAAAGAGTAACTAAAAACTCTAACTAAAAACTCCCCCTAAATCACACATGCAATGATCCTGAATTTTCTCCCCCTTATTCATCAAAAAGGTTATTCACATGTTATCAATAATATAAAATTCAAATCAGCATGGATTATCATGTTAAGTGAGCTAATATTACCAGACAATTGTAGGCAGCTTGATGTCTAGACATTGCACATGCCAATTTCCCTACGAAGAACAGAAAATCTTTCTTCGGCTAATGGCTTAGTGAAGATGTCAGCTAGCTGGTATTCTGTAGAAACAAATAGTAGCTCAATTTTTCCTTTTGCAATATTGTCTCTCAAGAAGTGATGTCGAACGTCAATATGCTTCGTTCTTGAGTGATTCACCGGATTCTTCGAAATGTTAATTGTGCTTGTATTGTCACAATAAATCGGAATCTTGTCACATTTGATGCCATAGTCCCTGAGGGTTTGTATCATCCAAAGAATTCGGGCACAACAGCTTCCCGCAGCTAAATACTCACCTTCTGCAGTGGATAATGCAACAGAAGCTTGCTTCTTGCTTTGTCAGGACACCAAACTCTGTCCTAAAAATGCACAAACACCACTTGTACTCTTGCGATCAGTTTGACAACCTGCATAATCTGCATCACTAAACCCAACAAGATCAAAAGCATTTGTGATTGGATAAAATAAACCAAGAGTAATTGTGCCACTCAAATATTTGAATATTCGTTTAACCGCACTCAAGTGAGACTCTTTTGGTTTAGATTGAAACCTCGCACATACACAAACACTATACATTATATCAGGTCTAGAGGCGGTAAGATATAATAAACTACCAATCATACCTCTATACTTGCGAATATCAACATCTATACCTTGTTCATCTACTGTCAGCTTGCTGGCAGGAGTCATTGGTGTTGATTTCGGCTTGATATTTTCAAATCCAAATCTTTTGAGTAGATTCTTGATATACTTGGATTGATGCACATAAATACCCTCTGGAGTTTGCTTAATTTGAAGACCCAAAAAGTAATTAAGCTCTCCCATCATGCTCATGTCAAACTCACTATGCATACACTTAGAAAACCACTTGCACATATCATCATTAGTAGATCCAAAAATAATATCATCCACATATATTTGTACAACTAAAATATCAGTACCATTATGTTTAGTAAATAATGTGGGATCAATTTTACCTCGAATGAATCCATTTTTGATCAAAAACTTACTTAACCTTTCGTACCATGATCTAGGAGCTTGCCGCAATCCATATAATGCCTTCTTCAACTTGAAAACATGATTTGGAAATTGCTCATTCTCAAAACCAGGGGGTTGCTTGACATAGACTTCTTCCTTTAAGAATCCATTAAGAAATGCACTTTTCACGTCCATTTGATGTAGCTTGATCTTCTTGAAGCATGCAAATGAAAGTAGCATCCTTATTGATTCGAGCCTTGCAACCGGGGCATAAGTTTCCTCAAAATCTATTCCTTCTTGTTGATTATATCCTTGTGCAACAAGTCTCGCTTTGTTTCGAGTAACCGTACCAAATTCATCAACTTTGTTCTTGAAGACCCATTTAGTACCAATGATTGAAGCATCTTTAGGTGGCTCCACAAGTTCCCAAACATCACATCTTTCAAATTGATTGAGTTCTTCTTGCATTGCCATGATCCAATTCTCATCTTGAAGTGCTTCTTTAACATTCTTTGGTTCCTCTTGAGCTAGAAAGGCTGCAAATGCACAAAAGTTGGCTTGACCTTTCCTTGTCTTGATTCCTTCTGATTTATCACCAATGATCAACTCTGGAGGATGGTTCTTCACTGTTCTTGTTGACTTTGGCAATGAATGTTGAGCTATGACTTCCTCATGTACTCGAATTCGCTTGGATGGAGGAGAAACTTCACCACCTTCATAGATAGGCATCTTTTCCTGTGATCTCTGACCTCTTGGACCTTCCAAGGTGAGTTTTGACAACTTATCAATAGTTTCATCTACTGGAGAAGAGGTTTCAATTGGCTTTTCAGCTTCTGTAGTTGTCTCAGACTGGTTGGCAGCTTGCTGCGATACAGTTTTTGTCACTGGCAGCTGGCTGTCATCACCTGCACCTGCAATATCTTCCTCATCTCTTGACAGATCAACATTAGTTTCTTGAAATGAAACATCTATAGACTCTTCAACAATACGTTTAGATGTATTATA
The DNA here is from genome assembly GCA_030848705.1 of Heracleum sosnowskyi. NCBI lineage: Eukaryota > Viridiplantae > Streptophyta > Magnoliopsida > Apiales > Apiaceae > Heracleum > Heracleum sosnowskyi. The sequence goes on from CM061242.1 coordinate 13,232,405, forward strand.
CACTCTATAAGCACGACTTGTTAAAGAATAACCCAAAAATATTGCTTCATAAGATTTAGCATCGAATTTACCATCTCTATCAATAGTTTTGAGTACAAAGCACCTGGAGCCAAAAACTTTGAAATATCCAATGTTTGGCTTCTTATTCTTCAGCAATTCATAAGGAGTTTTGTTGAGAATAGGTCTGATAAGCACTCTGTTCAGAACGTAGCTTGCTGTGTTGACTGCTTCTGCCCAGAAACTCCTTGGCAGCTTGCTCTCTTGCAGCAAAGTCCTTGCAGTTTCTTGCAAAGATCTGTTCTTTCTCTCCACAACTTCGTTTTGTTGTGGGGTTCTTGGAGCAGAGAATTCATGTGAAATACCTCTTTCTTCACAATAATCAATGAAGCCTTTTGAGATGAATTCACCTCCTCTATCACTTCTTATGCCTACAAGTCTTGTATTCAACTTGTTCTCAAGTAAAGTGATTAGCTTTTCAAATTCACTAAAAGCACAATCTTTAGTTCGAAGAAACAATACCCATGTATATCTAGAATAATCATCAACGATAACAAATGCATATTGTTTACCTCCAATACTTTTATATGCTTCCGGACCAAATAAATCCAAATGGAGAAGCTCTAAAGGTTTAGAAGATGATACCATTGTCTTTGACTTATGTGGAGTCCTGATTTGTTTGCCTAATTGACAAGCCGTACAGGTTTCCGTCTTAACATACTTCAATTTGGGTAATCCTCTAACTAGCTTCTTTGTAGACAGCTTGCTGAGTAAGTCCATATGAGCATGTCCTAGCCTTCTATGCCAAAGATCTGGGTTTGTATCAACAGTAGCTAAACAGCAGCCTACTTCCTGCATCTCAAAGTCCAACATATATATATATATATTTCCTTCCCTTCTAGCAACTAGGGGGACTTTGTTAGTGCCAACATTAATAGTACATTTCTCTTTATCAAAAACAACAGTATGTCCATCATCATATAACTGACTTATACTAAGCAAATTATATTTAAGACCTTGAACATATTGTACTTTATCAATAGAAATGTTACTATTACCAATTGTTCCTTTTCCAAGAATGCGGAGTGTTTTGCTATCACCAATTGTAACACTACCACCCTTTTTCATCTTGAGGCTAAGGAACTGAGATTTGTCACCACACATATGTCTTGTGCATCCACTATCCAATATCCATTGATTTGCATTAACTTTGACCACCAAAAATACCTACAAAACAAAGAACAAACAACTCAACGTTTTGGTACCCAAATTTTGTTGGGTCCAGCATGGTTAGTTGATAAAACATAAAGAACATTCAATTCAGACTTCTTGATCCACATTTGGACCACTTTAGATGCTCGATTTCCTGTTTTCCTTGTTCTGACAGCTTGCTGCCCAGAAGCAGTCTGTCTGTTCCAGCTTGCTGTCTTAGCATTCTGACTTGGGCAATGATGTGACAAATGACCTTTCTTTCCACATTTGTAACATATTTTCCAAGGCATAGCATAATTATATGGAATACCCTGTTTTCCTTCATATTTAAAAGCATTGGTTTTTGATGTAGAAGCCATTCCAATTCCTTCTTTATCCATAGGAACCTTTGTTTGTTTCATAATAGTCTTTAATACTTCCTCTCCTTGAACAAATTTTCCCATGCCTTTCTCAAGCTTTGCAACTTCAGCTTCTAATTCTTTTATCTTCTCAGCTTGTTGAGTAGCTTCAATTGAGATGGATTCTCTGATTTTGAATGTCTCAAGACATACATCTCTAGCTTCAATTTCTGCACGTAGCTCGCCGAGTTCCTTCATCAATGTATCATTTCTTTTGAGAAGTAGTTTGTTAAACCCCTCAAGTTGTGTTAACTTTCCTTTGAGATCAGAAATAAGATCTTCATGATTGTTTGATGGAGTCTTTTCAACCAATAGCTCAGAAATCATCTTTCGAAGTGAAGCATTCTTGTTTTCAAGTTCATTGTTCTCATTCTTTAATTCCATGAACTCCACAATAGATATAGTACTATGTCTCTGCAAGGTTAGTTCATCTAATGAACGATTACTAGAATTTGAATCAGAATTTATAGAGTTTGCCTCACTACTATTGTCATCCAAATCTGAAGCATCACTCTCTACAAGGCCATCTTCTGTGATTCCTCGCATAGTGTCTTCATCATCCAGACCAACAAGAGCTAGGTTCACCATCTCATCACCTGATTCATCATCAAAAGCTGAGTCCTCATCATCACTCCATGTCAAAATAGCTTTAGATTTCATTTTGTCCTTTGAGGCAGCTTGCTGCCTAGGCTTGTTCTTCAGCTTGTAGCAGTCCCTTTTGAAGTGTCCCTTCTTGCCACATTCAAAACATGCATCATCCTTTGAATCTCTTGACTCTCATCTTGCTCCAAAAGCTTGTCCTTTTTCCTTCTTTAGCTTGTTCCTCTTTTCAATCATCTTCTTGATTTTTCTGGACATAAGAGCCAATTCCTCATCAGATTCTGATTCTGCATCTAAGACCAGCTTGCTGCTACTGGAGTGTAAGGCCAGATTCTTCATCTTTTTGACTGGAGCTCTAATAGATTCCACCTTGCTTTCAAGTATCTTGGTTTCAAATTGTTCTAGCTCAGCAAAGATAACTAGATGATCCATAGTTTCAAGATTTGAAGAAGACTCCAAGGAAGTAACTTTGGGTTCATAAATAAATGGCACCGCACTTAGAACTTTCATATTGATTTCATCTTGAGGAATCGTTTTGCCAAGTCTCTTAAGTGCATTGATGTTCACTTGAAATCTAGCTTGACTTTCTTTGATAGATTCACCTTCTTTGAGTTTAAAATTTCCAAACTCATTCATTAACTTGCTGAGTTTGACCTTCTTCAAAGATGCTGAGCCTTCATGATAAGTTTCCAATGCATCTCACATCTCCTTTGCTGATTTAAGGGAAGATACTTTGTCATGCTCAGCTTGATTAAGCCCATTCATAAGAGAATTCCTTGCCTTTCCATTATAGCCAAATTTGATCAATTCATCGGTAGTAAGATCATCAACATCCTTATCTTTGCCATCTTTATCAAGGAATACATATGGACCCTTTTGAACAACCCTTAGAACAAGTGGATCTCTGGATAAATATGTTTCCATACGCCCTTTCCACCAGATGTAATTGTCCGTTCCAGTGAGGAGAGGAGCTCGGTAGTCAGACTTTCCTTCGGGATAATTGTCAGCCATTTGATCGATACTTTTCCTGTTACAGAAAGATTAGTATACCAAAGCTTTGATACCAATTGAGAATCAACACCTAGAGGGGAGGGGTGAATAGGTGTTATGACTAACAATGACCGATTTTAATTATTACCAAGTTATGTGACTGTAAAAGCAAAAACAGTCTGATTTTGCTGTCTGGCAGCTTACTGAGTTCACAGAATGTAAAGTGGCAGCTAGCTACGTTGTTCAATGCAGTATAGAAAATGTGCAGAAAATAAAGAACACACAGCAATTTTAGCCAGGTTCGACCCCTATCTCCTATAGGTCTACGTCCTGGTCCTCTACCAACACGACAAAGGAATATATTATTGATCAAAATGAATTACAACTATATAATACAATAATATATCTCCCTGATCTCCCAGTTACTGTTTGCAGCTTGCTGAAACACCTTGTTCCTTGAACGCAGCTCTCTAAGTACTATACTAAACCAAGTATAGACTCCTCTAGCTATCAAGTTCCTTGAACCCTTGTTTCCCAAGCTCACAAAACCAGCAACTACCAACTTACAAGTTGAACAATACAAAGATATAATGAATTACCACCGAAACAATGAACTCTAATCAAGAATATATATAGTATAATATTTAAGAGCTCAAGTATGTAAAAGATATTGCAAATCAGCTTTTGTAGTACTTGTGTTTCTTTAAAACGTCGTCCAACAACTGAAGATGAAAAACACACAAGTATTTATATAATGAACACATGATTTTGAATTAATCTAACAACCAACGGTCTTGACTACCAAGTCTCACGTTTTTGTTCCTTGATTAATTCAAGCCCAACGTTCATTAACATAACGTTTAGAAACCAGAAGAATAGAGAGAATAAGAACGTTTAGAAGACACGTTCAACTGATTTGAAAAACCTAATAAAATAGAAGTCGTTAAAAGATAAAACGTTTATAAACAACTTCCTATAATATAGGAATTATATATATATGAAAATAAACTCGAAATTATTTGAGCCCATATATATATATACCTTATATAACTGATAGAGTCCTTACAAAACATTTCCTAGAAGATTTCCTATAAAATAGGACTGAAACTCTATCTGCTGGAAGTGTTGCCAGCTTGCTCCCTGCGTACAAAATTACTCTGCCAGCTTTCTGCCTGCAAAGAAAATAAGTCTGCGAGCTAGCTGCTACAACATGTTTTGTTAGAAAATACACAGTATTTATCTCCTGCAAAACCATGTTAGTACAACACACTTAACCCAGCTTGCTGCTATAGTGTTATCATCAAAACACCAGGGTTTCATTTTAATACTCCTATAAAATATATTTCGATAAATTATTTTAAATTTTTTCTTCTTCTGAATAAAAATATAATGTTTAAATTTTTGTTTAGAAAAAGAAATTTTTAAAAATAAGTTGTAGAGATATACTTTATAGGAGCCTTAAAATACGTGTCAAGCAGTGTGTAAAGAAATGAGAGAGGCGGAGGGAGTATCATTTATAGATATTTTAAAACTTATTTTAATACTTTTAATTATTTAAAAAAATTGAACACCCGTACTTTTTTAGCAAATGCAATTAATAAATGTTAAAACATAAATAATAAAAATAACAATATTAAAACATAAATAATTATTATAACTATATTAAAATGACTTTTTATAATATTTGTTTTGAAAATGTATATAAATCATAATTACATCAATCAAACATTTTTGTTTTTGTTTTAAAATTTTAAAACTAAATTATTGAAAAGTAACACCTAATTTGCAAACCAGTACAATACTATTTTTGCAAACCAATTACACACATATACTATTTTTGCAATAAAAATACCGAGAAAAATATTGTATAAATGCTCACAACTTCAAAAGTTATAATAAAAAATAAATTTTCAATAAAACACAATTTAATATAAATTGACAATGAAGATGGAATACACATACAATTTTTTCAATTTGATGAGCACCTTGACAGAATGTTTGGTCTGACAGTTTAATCTAATCTGCTATCTATGAGTAGTAGCTGACTTAATTTGATTTATACTCTGACCAAATATTTCTAGGCTGGACTGGGCTCTCGGAGGTGTATTTTAACTGAACTGTGATTTGTTTTGTACACGGACTGAATTAAATAATGCTGATAAAAATTGACCCAGCCCCCGGTCTCTAGATTCACAAACTACGAGGGATTACAGTCATATATGCTCTTTCTTACTATAAGTTATCGGCTCTTTGGAGTGGGGGTGCTCCCTTTATTGTAAAAGTTGATGTAATAGCAAATTTACCTATTTTATATTGTAAATATTTCTCCTTATATATATATATTGTACTTATTTCCAAAAAAAAAGAGAGAAGAGAATGAATCAGAGTAAATTAGAAAAACCTGTTCAATCTTTATATTTCTTACAAATTTTATTTCTGGTTAAATCTTATATTATTAAATATCTCCAATTTTTAAAAATTAATACAACATATTAATGGAGTGCCATTCGATCAGAGCTGGTCTAAAACTCTACTGTGGTCTACTGCACCATCACTTTCATACAAACAAGGGTCCTACAAATTATTTTACTATATACCCTATTTTCCTCTCATTTTTTTACGTTTTCCCTTATGATGTCTCTCTCAATTCTTTATATTCCAATTTTTTTTAAAAATAATAAAATTTTATAATATAAAAATTAACTACATCCACTACTTTCACATATTATCACCGTTTTATACATTAAATATTAATTGATTTCACCATTTTACTCAATTTTCTTATTTTTGTTAGCTAAATTACACACAGAGAATTGAGGGGACGGAAGGAGTATTATATACGTAGATAAAGAAAAGTTAGCATTATTTGAACCCTGTTTCAGTATTATTCTCATCCTCTCTTTCCTTCAGACCCTGTTTCAACATCTAAGGTATTGCTTCAGCTACTAGTACTACTTTAATCTTGGTGGGTTTTTTATTTTTGATGTTATGATTCTTGCTTTGATCTGTTTCTAGGGTCTATACATGTGTGTGTGAGAGAGGGAGGGGGAGGGAGAGGGAGAGGGAGAGAGGGAGAGAGGGAGAGAGAGAGATTCTTATGTAGTTATCCAGTCAAGACTTGATCATGATTCTTTTAGATCCTGATACTTGATCTAGCACTTCAACTCATTTGTAAACATGTAACATCTGCTTTTGCTTTTCATCAAAATTGGAATTAGGGAATTTATAGTATGTTATGCGAGTGCCAAGTAGGTTTCTTGATGTGGGATTGGATTAAATTTAAGTAGTATTGAGTAGTGTGTATCACTGCCTGATTGATTTACAAGATGTCTTTAGTAAGGTCTAGATTATAAGAAACGAGGCTTTCTTGACTAAATGTGTGAAAGGTTAAATCTTTTTTCGCTTTTCGTGGTTCCTGACTGCAAATTTGTCTATACTTGTGTTCTTGGATAGAATCTATCGACAAACAAGTCCCTAAAATGGAAATCCAAAATTTTGATAAGAAATTATGCAAATGCTTTTTATAGTTGATCCACTACTTGTACAGACAACAATGAGTCTCATGTTATGCTCTTATATTCTGGATGCTATCATATCCGTGTATTTGATTTGTAACTTATGATTTGGAAGTGCGCTGAAATATCTTCTTCCAGGTAGCTTAATAATTATATAATGGGTGGGAGTTCAATTGATGATGATTGGGAGTTAGCTTCTCCGTTCGGTGGGCCTCGAACTCTGGTTTTAGTTGGATGTACAGGTAATGGCAAAAGTGCGACAGGCAATAGTATTTTGCAAAAGAAGGTGTTTGTATCTGATGCGAACTCAGCTGGTGTTACTCGTACTTGTGAGATGCAAAGGACTGTATTAAAAGACGGCCAGATTCTTAATGTTATTGACACTCCTGGTACAGTTTCTCTCTAGCTGTCTAGTGTGACCCTGCTATTCTCTCTGCTAAGCTTACAGAATTATTATGTGATATTCTTCATTAACAGAATTATAATTTCATATTCTTCATTTTCAAGGGAAGAAACTGTACTTTGAGCTGATTTTGAATGAAAGAAACTTTGAAGTGGCCTGGAAATTATTAAATCTTATACAATGTTTATGGCAGGATTATTTGATTTTTCTGCTGAAACCGAATTCATTGGCAAAGAAATTGTTAAATGCATCAACATGGCCAAGGATGGTATCCATGCAGTTCTTGTTGTTCTTTCAGTCAGGACTCGTTTTTCGAAAGAGGAAGCAGCAGCTGTCAATAGCCTGAGGACATTGTTTGGGAACAAAATAACTGATTACATGATTATTGTTTTCACTGGCGGGGATGAACTGGAATTTAATGAGAAAACTTTGGAAGATTACCTCGGTCGTGACTGTCCTGAACCATTAAAGGTATTTTCTGCTGCCAATTAATGTTTCTGTTTGTCTAGCAGATTACCACCTATTCATCATACATTGAAGATTTGTATTATAAGTTCTGTCTTAACTGTCGTGGCACTCCTTTGTTCTGTGCTCTCTCTCATTCTGTCCATTTTTTAATCCGAAAATAACGTGTAAAAAGTCTAATTATCTGATTCTAATCCTAGGACTAGTTCTCAGTAGTCGAATGGTCTACAATGTGACAAAGCTCAACCTTTTTTTTGATAGAGTTCTTTTTAAAGAGACAAAGCTCGACCTTGACTTCAAATATTAGAATACTTGCTTTTTCTTTTTCACTTTTTTTCCCCTGTAAATTTCCTTTGAGCCTTTGGCTGTAGTTATGCTTTTTCTTGTTGGATTTGAGTATCTAAGATAGGTAGATAGGAAATGCTTGGAAGATAACTACCCAATTAAAATTTTGTTATTTCTTCTTGATCTTCATATTAAGTAACGTCTTTGTTTGGTCCTTTTAGGTTCTAAATTGCTGTCAATTTGGAGGCCAGAAATTTTAAATTTATGTGGATGCAGCAACTCTTCTCGGATCCAGAGCTTAGCTTAATATACAATATTTAACTTTAAGGTTATGCTTAAATTGAACCTGAATCATATCTTACCAAAACCAGATGGATCTCCTGATTCCAGGACAATTAATTTTGATATTGCATTAGTGTTAATAATGTATCGTGAAGTAGCAAATAAATTAACATAATAATGTAATCCATTATTTGTTACATCTGAAAACACAATAGTAGTGAGTTGTGCATGGTTTCTAGTTGGAAGAGTAATGCACTTTTTCTCCCCTTCACGCATATCAACTCATGCCTACTCATTCCTGCCTCTTAACAATATCATAGACTTAAATTTGGTTTTCAAGGTAGATATTTAATTGAAAATATGCTTGATAATATTTAGGTTAAGTGAAATTGTTGATACTAATAGGTGTAGTGATATTTATTTATTCCACCAACTACAGGAACTTCTTGATCAATGTGAAAATCGGCGGGTCCTCTTCAACAACAGAACAACTGACCGGACAAAGAAAGATGAACAAATTCAAGAGCTGATCTATCTTGTGAACCTTGTTGTAGCAAAGAGTGGTGGAAAGCCATATACTGATGAGTTATTTGTGGAATTGAAGGTAATTTTTTCATGCCAGTACTGTATGTTATTGCTATGTAAAAGGTGATTACAGTTCTGACTGTTCTTGCAGAAAGGGGCTAGGATGCTTGATGATCAGACAGAAGTCACTAAGCAGGAGAATGAGGAGAAACTTATCAAGCGATTGACTGAAATGGTATCTCTAATTTCTAACTACACCTTTTTCCCACCATTGTTTCTTGCTTATATCATTTCATATGGTGCTCACTGCTCTCAATAACTGTTATACTTCATAGTGTAATATTTGCCAGTTGTTTTTGAGTATTAGAGGGAACGAGTTGATAATCAGGAATTACAACTGACAGATAAAAATTGAACTGTCTGGGAAATATTATGTGTCGCAAGCTATTAAACTGCGAAGTGTCAATTGTTTCGGTGTTGTGTATTGATGGACTTTGCACATAATTGTCTTCACAGGCATAAGTAGGTAATAATAAAGTTTTACTTCTGTTCTAGATATCTTACTCGAAACAAATTGAAAATAGATGAAATTTTTTGAATATGTAAGATGAGAATTCAATAATAAATACCATGTTTTAGAAGAATAAAAGCTTGATCACAAGGCTGTCATTCGGCAGGTTGAGTTGAAGGTCAGAGAGACCACTGCTAGGCTTGAGCAGCAGCTGGCAGAAGAGAAGGCTGCGAGATTGTTTGCACAAAAAATGGCGCAGACTGCTCAAATGAAATCAAGTGATGAAATTCTTAAACTGAGGGAGAGCTTAGAGAGAGCAGAGCGTGAACTCCGAGAACAAGCTGGGAAGGGCAAGTGTGCTATTTTGTAACCAATTATAGATACTTAGTGAATCCCTGTATATATATTCTAAGTGTGCCCACAGTTTGATACTTGTATTGATGTTGGATAATATACATTATCATGGCCAATGATCAAAAAATTGTTTCATATATATTCTAAGCGGAGAACAAACTAATATTACGAAAAATATTTTTTTCAGTAATGAAATTTGATTTTACAAATTTGTGCTACAATTTCATATTAAATATACGAAATATCACTATCAGTATTAGAATTTTAATTTTACAGGTTCAAATCACTTGCAATGTAATGAGATCACTTCTAAGGAATTAATACCCGACTTTAATGTTATAAGAAAATGATACTATAAATAAATAACTAATAATATATTAATTTTGTATACTTTCCTGTAACCAAAACTAAAGTTTCCATGTGCAAATTATCAGGTCAACTACAATATTTTTTACCTAATTCAAAATTTGGAATATTACATTCATACTTTATTTGTTTCACACATTTGCATAACATAATCCTCAAGTAGATAAAGAGTGTGGAATTGATTCAAAGTAAATCCTCTAAAATAGAGACAGAGTCATCCAAAGATAAAACATTTGCCCAGAAAAGATGAAATACAACTCTCATGAAATCAAATCAAGAAAAGCAATCTTCAACTTCCGTTCAAGCTTTGCTGTGGAGCACAAATGTGAGAACTCCCTTAACCGTGTAGTGTGGATCCCTAGTGCTTTGCATCTTCTTCATCACAGAACTTTGAGTAACTGTCTGAATCCATCAGAGATTTTAATTCATCATTGTTGCTCAATTCCACCTTCATGATCCATCCTTTTTCATATGGACTGCCGTTCACCTGAATCAGAGAAGCCATTTTTCAATCTCTTTTAAATTTAAGTATGGTAAACACTATGAGAAGTCAACACAGACTATATGCACCAAGACTTTTAGCTTACACATCTAGACATCGCAAATTAAAATTAGAACTAATTAAGAGTCTATCTAGATTTGGCCATTCAACGCAAAAACTAGACACTGTATTGTATTTGGATACACACATCGGTGTGAGAAATACCAATATGAGATGATGCTGAATATAAAGCTTAGCCTGAGATGCTGACTGGTGTTACAGAGCCACACATTTACTTCTGTTTCTTACCATGGCTTGCTTGGTGCATTTGACTATTATCAATAAACTGCAACACTGTAGCCACTTCAATGTATAATGAGTAAATACCAAACTCATTCTGCAATTTTATGTCATCATTGCTAAGGAGGAGCACAAGCCCAAAGCTCTGGTTATATAGCATTAAGTCAATTTAATTCTAAGTGTCACTAATAGTTACTCAATAAAAGATGTTGAAGCTGCCATAGCTCTACAAGTTTGAGTACGTCTAAACTTAACTAGAAAATATGCCCAAGACAAAGGCAAAAAGTTAATCTAAAGCGAAGCTCACATCTAAAGCAAAGCTCACAGATTATCTAAGCATTCACATGCCTGTTCAAGACTTGAACATATATAATATCGATTTTGTACTTTTAGTTAAGCAGGTCAAATTCAGGAAAAAAAGTACCAGAGTGTTAGCTACAAACGACTCACCAAACCAGGAGACTCATCGAGCTCTTTGTTAACCTCAACCACCTTTCCAGAAACAGGAGAATTGATGTCGCTAGTGGCTTTTACACTTTCAACTGCACCAAAGCTGGTTCCCTGGGTAACAGCAGTTCCTAGTTCAGGTAGTTCAACGTACACCACATCCCCTAAATGATCTTGGGCATGGTCAGTGATGCCTACAGTAGCAGAACTACCCTCAACCTTTACCCATTCGTGTGAGTCAGCATACTTCAGATCTTTTAAGACTGCAAAATTAAAAGGGTAAAACATGTACCGGAAATCCGATTAGCAGGATCTAGGAAAATACTTGAAAATATACCACCATCAGTTAAAATCCGACCAAATAATAGCAATAAAAGAGAATAAATTCTTAAGGTTGGATATATATGGCATTCTAGTCGAATCCATTAGACCAAAATGATAGGGAACAACAACATAACATAAAGAATAAACGAAAAAATTGATGTAATTATCTACAAACACAAATCATATAAGCAGAACAGAGCTCAGACATCTAGCAGTAAAACAGTTCACTATTGTATCTCTGAGACAATACAAAAAATGTGAATGTCCAGATTTAGGAACACTTCTCATGTCTAGTGGCTACTGGCTACTCATACGCAGTTAGAAACTACTAAACCCTATAATAAGAACTTCTGTATGATCTCATTAAAACTCTATTAATAAATATCATTAACCCTTCACTGACATGCTCTCGAAATGGTTTTCATCTCAGGCAACACACAATATCACATCCACACACACACAAACACCGGATGTTATATCGTCAAATTAAATCAGAAAATATAGAAATAAACGACATCATAAATGCCTAAGCCTTTTTGCACGTCTGACAGTAACATATGTTACATTTTCAAACTCTAGACAGCTACTATTAGAAAATTAGATCAAAGAAGATAACAATTAAATAGACAAGTGTTGCTGAAGAAGATTAACAATATCATATCATTACAACAAAAAACTTAGTGAAGCTAGTGTAGCCTTTATACTGCTTTGTCGGCAAAAGATTCAAATAGTATAAATCAAAACTTTGCAGAAAAAATTAAAACTTGAACACAGACAATATTCCGAGAAGGCGAGAACTATAGACTCGGGCCTCTCTCTCTCTCTCTCTCTCTCTCTCCCTCTCTCTCTCTCTCCCTCCCTCTCTCTCTCCCTCTTTCCCTATCTCTCTCCATCTCTCTCTCTCACACACATAAAAGAAAGAGCACTCCGCCACCCTACATCGATCCAAACATACAAAGAACCCAAACAACTCATCAATACATCAACCAACACACACAAAAAAGCACAACCCAGATGATAAAAATCAGATCTTTACATTCAAGAATCACAGATCAAGCCTTTTTAATCACCAAAACACACGCATACAAAAAAAACAAACGTAAATGCAATCAAAGGGGTTGATATATACCAGTAGCAAAACCTCTGTTGAAGACTGAAATCTTGAGATATGAAGCAGACTTTGATGCCCACACCCTCATAGCCATTTTTTAATCGCCCACCAAACAACACCCTCTACTGCCTTTTTCTTTTTTTGTCACAGCAGTAGTGTGTGTATATTGTATGTATAGGTTTATATGACTGCTGTTTGGCTTAATGGGTTGCTTGTCATACATCATAGTTGGTACATAGAGATCTACATGAATTTATATAGCTTATTTTATTTGACTAGTGTACACTCGATTTTATCACAAATAATCATTTTTTTAATTATTAAAAATTCTATTTTCTTCTCGTAAAAATATAAAGAAAATAAAATTTTTTATTCAAGAAAATGCGGTTTTCAATAGGAAGTTTTGTTTCGATATTCTACAACATTTTATACGTTAACTTAATATGTTTTTTGTTCTACTATTTTTCGAGAAATTATTTGATTTTTTTTCTGTATGATTGAAAAATCATTTATTTTTATTTATTAAAAAACTCAATTTTTTATATGCAGACGTTAGTAAAAATGAAGCAATAGTGCTGTGAGAAAACCTAAAAAATGATAAAAGGAACAAAGGAGTTGGTGGATGCTACGTGTCAACCTACCAATTAAAAGTGAAGTTGTTGGAACCAGCCGAGCCGAGTTTTGACGTAAACGAGCCGAATTTTACGTTTTTTTTGACGAATCGAGCCGAGCTTTCTTATCGCACAAAATTCGTGTTCGAGCTCGAGCTCGTTAACTAACGAGCCGAACACAAACTTTTATCGAACAAAAACGAGCCGAGCCGAGCTCATTAAAACTTACAATTTTTATAGATAAAAAAGCCCATTTTTTCTTGGTCTAACGAACTAAAACATTTTTTGTCCAAGTTCAACCCAATTCTCCAATCAATTTTCATTAAACCTAAAATACACGTACTATAAATTGCAATTTTAATTTAAAATGTTAGAAAATACAACAAATATTATAAAAATATACCGAATATATTTCATTTTTTCGAGCTTTATCGAGCTGATCTCGAGCCGAAAGAGCTAGAGTCGAGTTCGAGTCGAGCTCACTAATAGCTCGGCTCGAGCTCGTTTTCTTAACGAACATGTTTTTGTATTTGAGTTCGAGTTTTAAGCGAACCGAGCCGAGTGAAGCGCTTAACGAACCGAGGTCGAGCTCGAGCTTGTTCACGAACCTATCCTATGTAATGTACAACCTACTTTGCTGATCGTTTGACTTTTATGCTAAGATACTCGTAAATAATTTATTTTCAATTTTTTTGATTTGTACAAAAATATAAAGTCAATATTTTATACAAAACAAGAAAATTAGAAAAATAATATTTATAAATAAATTAACCGAGCTCATTGAAATACGTGCAAAAAGAAGTGACTCATTCATTTTGGGAAGAATGAAGTAAAAATTTTATAATTACTAAATTTAATTTAATACGGTTATTGCAAGTTGTTTTTGAAAAAGGTTGGTAAGTTAAATTTGTTACTGTATTTTTTTAATCTTAGTTCATTATTCTGTGCTTGAACATGTTTTTGGTGTACTAGAAAATTGCAAGTGCAGAGAACCTGGTAGTCTTGTACTTCAGCAAATTCTTCTTATTCCAATGTGTTTGAAGAAATTAGAAATGTAGAGATGTTAGTCAGTACATGATAAAATTGTGTTCATCTGGGAAGTTTTCGAAAAAAGTAACAAAGCAAAAAAAGTTCAAGCAACAACTCTGTAAGCCACACACTGATCAAATGGAAGATGATGAAAAGGTTGAGTAGGAGTACCTAACATTTGTGATTTACATTCTAGACTCGAAAGTTTCTGGACGATGTAATTAACAATGGTGTTGGTGAAGCTGAGCTAGCGAGGCGATGGCTTTAAAATCCTTGTTAATCAGTGCATTGTTTTAATGGTAGCTGAATTTTGCAATCTGCTCTTCACTTGAACAAGTTGAAAGAAGTACTTTAGGCTTTAGTTGTTCTTCCTAGAGTAAGGCTTTAAGGCGAAAAGTCCAGGAATGTTTATCGCAGGAAACAACAACTGGACAATCTCCTGCAGGAATGTTCTCCAAAAACTCGCTCTATCAGATTTGTTGATCAACATGTTGTACGTGCTTATATATCAGTTACATGCATATGGTTCATTTTTCATGATGTTTAATTATACTTTAAATTTTTTGAACTGGCGTACAGGCCATACTGCCATAGAGGTTTAGCACACTATTATGATATAGAAGTATCTGGCTCCAGACCAGATTTATGCATCTGATCCACAAATTCTTTGCATTTAGGTATACAACCAATTTTGGAGTAGCCTAATGAAAGAAGCATGTGGGGATTCATTGGTCCTGTCGTTCCTTCAAACACAGATTTTGCATCTAAAAACGCGGAGAAAACATGATTAAGGATGATGGTTGTGCTTATGGTCTAAATTAGTCTTGAAGAAAATTTGGGACACTAGTTTAAATTAAGATTAACCAAAGAAATGATCACTAATCCTGAACCACAAACTAATCACTCAAAGTAGCATCTCTTATTCATTTTCCAAATTTAGGAAACAGGTAGATTGACCAAAAGAAATAAGAAAAAAGGTTAACCCAACTCACACATTGTGTTCTGAACACCAATTTTAGATGCAATCTATCTCTCTGTAACCGTTGTAATCCTGCACCTGCTTGTCATCCTCAAACCACAGCCATCGACAAGCTAGCATCACTGCAGATTAGCCTAGCACCATGTCGACGCTGGAACGTGCAATGACAAATCCGGCTTCCATGACACCTCCATCAACGCCATCAGTGAAGAAATCTCCTTACAAAATTCTAGAAGTCAAGGTCATTTCTGCCCATGACTTGCCACCTATTTCAAACCGGTTGCACACATATGTAATGGCATGGGCACACCCTGAAAACAAAGAAATTACGCCTGTGGATCACAAGGGAAACACCAATCCCACATGGAACCACACCATGGTATTTAGTGTCGATGACAAGTTCTTGTCATCGAATTCATCAGCTGTTATGATGGAAATATATAATGTTTCAAGGTTAAGCAATAAACCCATTGGAACCACATGGCTTCCTATTGAAATTTTGCTGAAAAATCCTCATTCGGAAATTATGAAAAAGCCATTGACGCTTCAGATTTGTCGTCCGTCAGGTGACATTAAAGGTTTTCTGGTAGTTTCTGTTAATCTTATTAATACTACAATTAGAAATCGGAATGAAGAAGATGACAATTCACGAAGAAACAAGATGAGGGAAATAGGGCACCGTCTGAGTCATTCAGCGAGCAGCAAACGAATGACATTTCTCGAAGATTATGATGATGTTAACACGTTGAGCGATCCTGAACGTGGATCGTTTGATTCAGACATGAAACCTTTACCATCTGATGTGGCCGTTGGACTCAGTAATGGAGGGCGGTATTCAGCAAGCAGAGGCAATGCAGGTGTTGGGACATCAGTATTCGACGAATGGATAGAATCTGGCGGTGACTACAGATTCGACCAACAGGACAAGAAGCTGTCATTCTTTCCAGCTAAGAATGCTGTCAAACGGGAATCAAAAGGGAGGCCACGCCATAGGAGGCATTCTGATGGAGGGCTCCTTTCGTATTTTACAATTGCATTCATGTGCGGGTCCAGTAGTACAAGTAACAAAAATACAAACAAGATGTTAAAGAAGAACAGCAAGAGTATGAAAAAGAGCAACAGTCGTGTTTTTGATTAGCCTTCTTCTCATCAGCAAAATCCGCAATCGCCACATAAATAAATTACAATCATCACCAAGTATTTGATCAAGACTCAAATACTATTAAGTTGCTGTCGCATTTCGGTAGCATGTCTGTGATGTACATGTATCTGTTAATATCGAATGTGCCTGATCTTTGCTTTAGATTTGTGCTCCTTCTCCTTTACCATCTATTCCTACTTTTTTGTTGTAATAAGAAATATCACATTTTCTTTTTTCTTTTTTATTGGAATTTTAAACATTTGTTTTGAATAGTTGCAGGCCATGCACCAGTTTCTTATTAGTCAATAATTACATTCCTGTGTGTGCCTCTTGCTAAACTAATACCATGTTTTTAAAGGTGTCTATTAGCAACCATTTTTCAGGATACAAATTTGGAAAGAAACTTTGTTTCCATACAGAAGATCCTTCCTGATATCAAATCGCACTTCACGATGGAGTTGTAAGTAGTTTCGATAATTCCTACAGCTTTCATCCCGATCAAAGATGGCTGGAACAGAACCTCTGGGCAATTGTGATAACTTATCCATCAGCCAATTCATAATTGTTTTCCACAGAAGAGCTACACTTTGAAGTTTCAAGCTCTTGTTCGTAGTTGAGGGGGCATTGAATAGCATGGGGAAGGGCGCATCCTTCATAAATTGGTGCGGTATGGCTCACACCATCACCAGAGTCGAACACAATTCCAGTAGTACGTCCACTTGCATATAGAGAAAGAATGGCCTGGATTGCAACATAGTAGCAGGAATATTAAACGTCTCAAACATGATTTAAGTTATCTTCTCCCTGTTGATCTTGAGTCATCGTCTCAAACATTATTTGAACAAAATTCAGAAGCATGTTCATATTACTGTTGTTTTATGGTTTCATATATCAGAATACAGAGAATTTAGACCTGATTTGATTAATGACCTTAAAGCTTCCATGAGGGCATTACAATTTGTAACCACATATGCCAGGTTCATATCCAGAGCACTATATGTGCAATTGTGCAGATATCAGGTGCACACACTTATAACTTTTCATCTCATTAATAACCTTCAAGGTGTATTTCATTTTCCTGAAATTAAAATATTCAAAAATAGTTGAATCTTTAGAGAGCGATAGACATGTGGCTGCAAATATATAGGCGGCCTTGAGGATTTTGTAAATCGAAATAATAAGCCACCAGACCAGTTGAGTTGGTCCAAGACAGGGCACGGACAGGGAACTTACAGAATCTAGATTTAAGTGAATCTAGAATCTAGTTTATCACTTTATCATCTATGGATGTACTAAGCTGAGTTCTCATAATTCTAGATTTAATTCTCTCAGACTTTCACTGGTAACGTAATTCTTTGATGCAGACAATATATTAGCTGAAGCTTTGAGAACAAATACTTTTACAAGACAATCTGAGTCAGCATAGATATACTTATACTGGATGATTGGTTATATTGGCTGATAGTATGTTACATGAATTTCTGCTGTTTAACTAAATGTAGGTGTTGCTCCTTCCTCTATCACCATGCATATGCAATTGCTTCTCTAGCTATGATCTGCTATGACAATCAAGCGCAATCTTTTCATTGTATCACTGGCTCCATCACTGACTCGTTTTTTTTCTTCTAAATGATACTTTCTTGCATTTTTCCAACTGCGTTTTTGTGATTGACAGGCAAAAGTAGTAGTAACTCATAAATTCAGTGAAACAGTAGACTCCTCTGCCCATTAAAATTTTCATGTTGTCACTGTTTGTGGAGAGCTTGGGCTCGCACTTTAATCTCAGTCATATTGTTACTGCTTGTTACTTCTTCATTTTGTGTTGTTCTAGCACAACGGATACTGCTTTTATAGTTCCCTTGAAGCCGTACATTTCTATTCATTCGATAACTTCCATCATCATTGATTCATCATGTCCACTGCCCCCACGACAGGCGCACCACATGTTGGCTTTGCTCAGCATTTTGTACAGATGCTTTAGTGTTTTTAAGAAAGCTGAACTAGTTAATTCAATTGTTGCTACTCCGACTGTCCGAGTGAAGTTGAGTTAGATCAAGTCACACAATATAGCACCAACTTGGGGTTCTATTAGGCCAGGTTGCAAATGGTAGACCGAAACCAGATGTGAAGTTTGAAGGTAGTAAAGGAGCTTTGTTCTCTGTTGCTGCAAGCTGTTCATTTTCGTTCATATCTACTTTAATAGTGAATAATTAATTAACTACAATAATTTTCTAGTTCCTTACCTCATCAAGATTTTTATCCAGAATAGTTGTACGTTTTAGATAATTAATAAATTATTTTTTTTAACTAAACACTCATTGTTAGTTGGTGGTTAGTTATCCGCAAAATCTTGTATCATTAGGACTGAGCAAAATCGAACCAAAATCGAAAAACCGATCCGATAAAATCGAAATATTTCGGTTCGGTTTGGATTGAGTTTTTTTCCAATATTTCGGTTTTTCGGATTAAACCAAAATAAAATCGGTTCGGTTCGGTTTTCAGAATATTGGTTCGGTTAAAAATCGAAAAACCGAAAAATCAAAATATTTTTATATGTTTTTTTAAAATTATATATCTATATTAGCTTAAAACCTGTGCGATGCACGTATTGTTTGTAATTGTTACTTTTATGTTTTAATAGGTATTAAAATAAATAAGTAAGGATTTGTCCGTGATATTTTTGAAAAATAAAGTATTTAGTAAGGAAAAATAGAAAAAGTAACATGTTTTAGTTGAAAAAAGGTAATTTTCTGTGATTTTTTTAGAAAAAGCGGGAATTTTGTTAGAAAAAACCATGTATTTTAGCTGAAAAGGTAATTGATTATAAATAATGTTACTATTTAATAATAATTAATAATTTTTTTTAAAATTATTTTGAAATTTCGGTTTTTTAAAAATCGAACCGAAAAACCGAATTATTTCAGTTCGGTTTTCGGTTCGGTTTTAGTAAAACTTCGGTTCGGTTTCACAAAATTAACATTTCGGATTTTCGGTTTTTCTAATTCGGTTCGGTTTTTAACCGAATTAACTGAATGATCAACCCTATGTATCACTGACAAAAAACTAAAACACACAAATTTACATATACTAGCTTATAACCCGTGCCAAGCAAGACCCGAACATGAGTCGACATTAAAATATTAATCTATGTATATTATAAATCCTGAATACTTTTTGCCTCATTCTTCCAGTTTTACCCTCTATATCTAACTTAAACTAACTTCCCTTCTAATTCATTTATATTGGACATAAGTGTAACTTTACATAGAAAATTATGAGGAAAAAAAAGCCACGCAAGATGATCTAACCGATATTCCATTGTTACAGGCTAATACTGGTTTTTCCTTATTTGAAACTTGAACCTCCTTTACCCTATCAATCAACAATGACAAAGATATGAAAATAAAAATGGATGAACAATCGGAGAAATCACAAACTTTTGATAATGTTACGAACTCTGGCGTTAATCATACGAACTCTGGCAATATTGATTTCATTCCAAGGAAAAGAGGTAGACCTAGAAAAGTGGTTCAATCTATCGGTGGTATTGAACATGACAGATCTATTTGTACTTTTTTAATCAAGAAACGTGGACGAAAGATTGATGATATTATTAAAGCCGACATCCAGGGCCCATCGGTTGTTCAACCACCTCTAACGGAGTTAGGAACTGGCCATAGTACTGTGTTCCAAACGCCAGATGTTCTGCAAAAACGAACGACACTCTTGTCTGGCACTATGCATAGTACAAATCTTGGTCATGCATCTACCGATTCAACAACAAGAACACTACAAATCAATGAGTTTTTTCTGCAAGAATTCTCCATCCGGTATGTTTTTTTATCTTTCGTCAATGTAACCATATAAGATTAGTCTTTTTTGTTGATTTTCTCTTTAGATAAATATAAATATATTTTCTTGATTTCTTTTAATCTGCAGACATTGCATATTCTCCTATGCAAAATGATCGTATACAGACAGAAAAACACTGTTCTCCTCATGTTATGGTTACCAAATTATCCCAATTCACCGAGAAAAAAGAGAATGTGAACCCAATGTCCACAAGTACATACCAGAGTTAAGTGATGTTTTACTCTTAGCTACTCATTTGATATATGCAAGTATATTTTAATTTAAGTTTTAGAATTCAGATTTTTTAATAAGAACATTGATGTATAATGTAGTAACTTAATCATATTTGTGATTGTTTTTCTAGATTCTGGAGGTCAATACACTGGATCAAAAAATATGTTTCCTCATGAGGATAAAAAAAATATGGATAAGTCATCTGCGAAAAAACGAGGAAGGCCTAAGAAACTTAATTCATCGGCTCCTATTATGATAAATCCAGATGTCCAAATTTTGAAAAAACGAGGAAGGCCAAGGAAGCAGAACATATCGCAAAATTGCAACATTGTGAATGTTCAGCTAAATTGTCAACCAGAATTTATCGCAGGTTATTCTGAAATTCTGAATTCTACATCATTGCACCCATTGATGTGGCTAGCTGTTGGATGGATCCCATCAAATCTCATTTGGAAACTGGTTGGTTACCTAACGATACTTCAGAAGCACGAAAGTTATATGTGAGAGCACTAAGGTATACCTTGATTGAGGGAATCTTATACAAAAAGTCTTTCATTGTTCCCTACTTGAAATGTTTGAGACCCCAGGAGGCGTAGTTGGCCCTAAGGGAAGTACATGAGGGAATTTGTGGGCAGCACTTGGAGGGCAGGGCCCTTGCTCATAAAATTACTCGTCTAGGTTTATATTGGCCAAGCATACTTGCAGATGCTAAAAGTTATGTGAAGAAGTGTGAACGGTGCCAAAAGCATGCACCAGTGGTTAGAAAACCACCTGAGATGTTGACGTCTATAAACTCACCTATTCCATTTGCCACGTGGGGAATAGATATACTTGGACCATTTCCTATGGCAAGTGCACAGAGAAATTTTTTGATAGTGGCAATCGACTACTTCACCAAGTGGATTGAGGCTAAACCTTTAGCCAAGATAACCACAAAGCAAGTAATGCATTTCTTCTAGGAGAATGTAATATGCAGATACGGAATTCCACGAATTTTGGTCACAGATAATGGAACTCAGTTTAACAACGAAGATTTCAAGAAGTATTGTGAGGAAAATGATATTGAGTTACGCTTCACTTCTGTTGCTCATCCTCAAGCAAATGGACAAGCTGAAGTGGCAAATCGAATTATCCTGGATGGACTGAAGAAAAGAGTTGAACGCTCTAGGAACACTTGGGTGGACAAATTGCTCCCCATACTGTGGGCATATCGTGCTACTTGTAAAGTCACCACTGGAGCAACCCCATTTCTGTTAGCATATGGAGCAGAAGCAGTAGTTCCAATGAAGATTACTTACACATCTCCAAGAGTTGAAGCTTATGAGCCAGAGGCAAATGAAGAAGGCTTGAGGTTGGCTTTAGATCTAATTGATGAAGTTAGAGATTAAGCAAATGCTAAGACAGTTGAACATCATAAACGAGCATCTTTCTATAACAACCTAAGGGTTAAAGAGAGGTTCTTTCGTCAAGGAGATTTGGTTCTCCGAAAGATTGAGGCATCCGAAGTTGGACAGAAAAGGAAATTGGCTCAAATTGGGAAGGACCGTATCGGGTCAAGAACGTGTTTGGACGAGGCTCATACAAATTGGAAACCCTCGAAGGAATTGAAGTGCCAAGAACTTGGCATGCTGCAAACTTCAAAGTCTATTATGTTTAGTAATTCCTAACTAGACTCACTATTAGGACAAGTAGAAATAAGGTCGATGAAACCAATCCGAGTTTTTAACTCGAGGTAGAAAATAGAGTATTATGTAAGGGTTGAACCCATTTTCAAAGTTATGATTTTATTCAACATTCTCATATTTTTATGATACTTTATGTGCATCACATATTGATAGACATGCAAAAATTCAAAAATGCAAGGAAATCAAAAGATGATAAATAAAACTTACGAAAGTTAAGTTATGCCCGAAGGCAGAGATTACATAAATAAATAAAAGCCACATATATGAAAGAAAAACAACAAAAACTAAGCTTCTCCTCCTTTGTCACTAGTATCAGCCTCCTCTTCTTCTGAGCTAGAGCCAGAACCAGAATGAGTGGCCGCAGAATCAATACCAGCTATCCAAAATCCTGTCATCCTCATCCATGTCATCCTCACCAGCTAAGGCCCACTCCAAAGGAGTAGGAGTGTGAGGACTCACGAAGTCAAAAAGGCTAAGTGAGCCAGGAATCTTCTCCAAAACAGTTGTCAAAGCACCATCCCATCCCTTGGTAAACTGAACTGGGAAAAGAAGCTCGTCATGTTTACCAATTAAGTCTTTGTACTCCTGGGAGTCAAGGTACTCTTCGATAAAATAATCATTGCTCTTCCTAAGCGTAACCAGTTCAGCTTGAGCATCAGCCAACTCCTTCTCCTCCCTTGCCAAGACAGCCTTAAGAGAGCCAACTGCTTCCTGAGACTTCTCAAACTTGGCTTGGTTGGCTTCAGAAGATGAGCGCCAAGCCTTGGCTTAAAAGAGAGCCCCTTAAAAATTAGCATTAGTTTACAAATAAGGAATAAGTCAAGGAGAGATTTATAACATATTAAGCAAGACACTAAAAGAAAAAAGAAGAAAAAGGTTACCGCGGCCATGGCCTGAGAACCTGCATGCTCAACTCCCTCGATAGTAAAGTTGGTGACAAAGTCCTTATAATCACAAGGAGTGAGTGAGTGATAGGACCACTCAACAGCATGTTTGGACACCCCAACAACAGTGTCCTTTTTCCTAATACCCCAGTTAGGGCGCCAAACAGAGACCTTGGATGAGAGATGAGCCTCAACCTCCTCCACAGAATCCACATGAGGCCTTAGAAAGGCTGGGCCATCAAAAGCTGCCCGAGGATCTTTTCCTCCCAAACGAGCCCTCTTCATCCTGGCAGTTTCTCCTTCTACAGGCTCGTTGGTCTTATTTATAAAGGTTGCAGCTGCAAAAACAAATAAAAAAGAAACAATGGGTATAAGAAAATCTTAAATAAGTAAAAGAAATTAAGGAATGAGAATTACCCTTGTCTGATACGCTCGATAGGCCCAGAGACTTTAGGAGAAACTCGTCCAGGAGCTCCCAAGCCAAGGTGGTATAGTTGTCCTTAGTTAGCTCATCATAGGCGTGAGCCTCCTCATCAGTCAGGACTATGTCATTGGGACTACCGTCCGAGACCCTACTAAACGACCTACGGAACAAGGTACCCCAATCCCCTCCTTCCCAAACGAAATACATGAACTCATTTTTCCACTTTGGGTTGTTATCGGGAATGGATTTTGGGTTGAAAATTGGAGGTGTAGAAGCACGATGGTTAAGATAAACCCAACCAGGAGAGATTGCAGAACTATTCTTAAATTGAAATATTTTCCTAAATAAAGAAACAAAAAGGGGAAAGTTGTTTTTTAAGCAAAGGACAATGAAGCACATTATTATTCTCCAAGCATTAGGATGAAGTTGACAAGGATTAATTCGAACATCTGCTAAAAGTTTGGGAATAAACTCGTGAAAAGGAAACCTAAGTCCTGCAACAATGACATCATTGTAAATGCACAAGGCATCAGGACGCCAATGGCAGGAACGATCCCCTAGGCCGGCTGGGACAAGTCTTAGAGGAGATTTAATTCTATACATTTTGTTATAATCCCTAATTTTATCGACTTCATGAAACTTATTACTACAATCGAAAGAATCTAAATGAGACACAGAAGGGTATTCATCACCACGTTCGCTAATCATATCTTGTAAAGACATATATGAAGAGTGAATAGTGATGGTACTTCTCTAGGAAGCTTGATTCATTTTCTGAAGACGTTGAGTTGCACGATCAGCCATTGATATTCAAAACTTCAAATAAAATCCCAGAAATCTTCAAAACTTCAAGATGAATCCCAGAAATCTTCAAACCTTCAAGAAGAAATCCCAGAAATCTTCAAAACTTCAAGGATGAATCCCAGAAATCTTCAAATCTTCAAAGGAATTCCAGAAAATCTCCAAACGTTGAAGAAAAAGCCCAGAAAAATGATGAATGTGATCAAAGAAAACTCACCGGAAATCGCCTCACCACGGAGAAACTAGAGAGAAAAATGAGGGAAACTAGAGAAAATTTTGAGAAATTAGAAATGAGAAGTGAAGAGTGAAAGAGAAATCTCACTCTTTTATAACCAAAATAGCCGATCACCCAACCAGTAAAAGGGAAGGGCAGCCGTCTACAGCTAGTTAAGGCCCATAATTGCTCATTGGGCTCCAAAAAAGAGGCCCAAAGGAAATGAGGCCCAAAGAAAATGAGGCCCAAAAGAAAATGAGGTCCAAAGAAGACTAAAATAATTAAAGGCAAAATGAAGCCCATCTTCGAACTCAAACGAGGTCGAAGAGCCACGACCTCAAACTGAGGTCGAATTGTTCGATGTGACACCAAAATGAGCTCTTTCTTCGACCTCATTTTCAAATGAGGTCGAAAGGCTACAACCTCAAACCCAAGTCATTTTGTTCAACCTAGGACCAAAATGAGGTCGAAAACTGAGGTCGAAAAGACACCTCGAAAATGAGGTCGAATGTTCACGACCTCAAACCCAGGTCGTTTTGTTCGACCTGAGACCAAAATGAGGTCGAAAGCTGAGGTCGACAATATCTCAAAAAATGAGGTCGAAAGCTGAGGTCGACAATATCTCAAAAAATGAGGTCGAAAAGACACCTCGAAAATGAGGTCGAATGTTCACGACCTCAAACCCAGGTCGTTTTGTTCGACCTGGGACCAAAATAAGGTCGAAAGCTGAGGTCGACAATATCTCAAAAAATGAGGTCAAAAGTTGAGGTCGACAATTCTAAAAAATTGAGGTCGAAAAGACACCTCGAAAATGAGGTCGAAAAAGCCTCAGGAATGAGGTCTAATGTTCACGACCTCAAACCCTGGTCGTTTTGTTCGACCTAGGACCAAAATGAGGTCGAAAAACTGAGGTCGAATATTAACGACTTCAAACCAAAACGACCTGGGACCAAATTGAGGTCGAAAATACCTCAAAAAATGAGGTCGAAAATACCCTTTAAAAATGATAATAAATAAATAAATACATTTATTTATTTTGACATGCAAAAATTCCTAAAAGAAAAAGTCGAGGAAAAATACACAGATTCAGAAATCCCGAATCAAGATCAACAATAACATCTATGAAAAACTCGAAAAGATTTTCTCAGAAGTTGGGGGGCAAATGATATGGGCTGAAAAATAACCCTAGAAGTGTAATTAATGATGTATTAATTAGACCTAGATTGGTCCAAGAATACGGCTCGATAAACAAGGCCTGAAATAGGGGTGTACACGGGTTGTTAAAACCGACCAACCCGATCCAAACCGATCTCATTTCGTCCGATCCAAACCGAATATTTTTAAACCGAAACATATTTGGTTTGAAAAGATATAAACCCGATTTAAATGGATTGGGTATGGGTTTCGATTTTTTTAAGCCGAACCAACCCAACCCGATTAAAAATAATAGATTTAATTAAAATATATGAAACACATTTAGTTAAAATAGTTAACAGTTTTGGAGTGTACACTTTTAATTATTGAAACACATTCTTTGAACTCTTGTGTTCTAGACCAAAGACCATGTGTGGTCCTGGAAGAAAACTTCATTGCTTGCATTGCCTAGGGTTATCCATACATGATATTATCTATGTTTATTAATATTGTATTAGTACTTTAAGACCAGTTTACATTAAGAAGCATCAGTTTTACATTAAGTTGTTCGTTATCAAGGACATAGCAGCAGAAATGTGTACATCAATATTCTACAAAAACTTCTACAAAACGGTGTGTTGAGATCACTTGAGACAAATGTTCTTACTGTCTTTGTCCATTCCCGGTTGTAATGCAAATTTAGCACACTGACTATGCTAATAACACAAATTTGACGTTTAAACTGAAAGACTATGTTTAGTACTTTATCAGTCTTTTGGTGTGTTTTAACTTAAATATTTGAGATTTATTTGAGATGGATATGTAATATTTTGCTGACTTTCAATTTTGATTTATTAATTTAGTACTTACTACTCGATAAAATATATTTTATATATTTATTAACCCGACCACTCCGACCCGAACCGATCCAAACCGAAGTATATTAAATGGGTTGGATTACGAATTTATTTTTTGTGGGTTGGGTTGAAAATTTGCAAACCCGATTTAATTGGGTTGGGTTGTTAAAATCCCGTAACCCGCCCAACCCGAACCGTGTACACCCCTAGCCTGAAACCCTAATTACTTATTAATTTCGTAATTAATAAATAGGGAAAATATACAGCTCATAAAAAGAGTCCAAAGTGTGATAAATTCTTTAAAAAGTCTGCCTCCTACAAAGAAGGATCTAGAATCTCAATCAAAGAAAATAACTAGTCACAATCTTTATCCACCGTCAAAAAGGAGACTTATTCGCTAAGTCTCCCAAACATACCCTAAATACAAGGCTCCTGACGCCTATATAAGGACCCTGATCCTTCACATCAGAAATACGTTTTTGGCTTGATTCTCAGCATTGATTGAGATACGTAGGCATCTTGTGAGAGCAGATTTAACCACGAAACACGAGAACAGCCATTAAAGCTCGAAGCTCTCTAACCCTAACGGTAAATTTACAAGTACGTTTTTTATTCCACA
Source organism: Heracleum sosnowskyi (assembly GCA_030848705.1). Lineage (NCBI taxonomy): Eukaryota > Viridiplantae > Streptophyta > Magnoliopsida > Apiales > Apiaceae > Heracleum > Heracleum sosnowskyi. The sequence goes on from CM061242.1 coordinate 13,259,435, forward strand.
ACATAAACATGCATACTTATTTATTTAGCAAATACAATTAATTAAATATTATGATGTAAATAATCAAACAACAAATATTTATAAATAAATAAATAATTATAAATTAATATTTATATTAGATATTTTAACATTTTTATTAGATATTTAACATTTATTTATATGATTGTACATAAATTTATAATATTATTTTTAAATATATATTTTAAATACATATTTGTAAAAAAAAATTACCTAAATTTTAATGTTTCAATACATTTACTTATTTATTTTTATTCTTATTATTAATTAAAATTACACGAAAACACGACACGAAAAGTACACGAAATGAAAGTACACGAACACGAAATTACACGAACCCTAAACGCGTTGTTTTGGATTTATCATTTAGATAGACGAAACACAAAAATACACGACACGAACGAATTGTCAGGTCTAAATTTAAATTATAGCTAAAGAATTTAGGATTTTAACTTTTGATGTTTTTTTTTTGGTACCACAAATGGCTTGCCCTAAAAAAAAAAAATCTTTGGTAGAATTTTAACATCCCATAAGCATCTCTATTAAGATCCTCCTTCCTACATCTTCGATGATTCAGCATTGTCATCCATATCTATAGCAATTTTGTATCCACTTTTCACACTGTATTCACCATTTTTAGTAAAATGCCAAATAATTGTGTCTTGGATATCTACATCCGATCATGGAAGTTTCAAAACAATATTAACATCTTCTTCATTAAAAACATTTCTTATTAAAGCTTCGTTCCATTTTTCATCTATTAATTTCAAATTCGTAACCCTTAAATCAGGTGTAAGTAAAGGCCTATCAATCATTTTAAAAGTTCAAGGTCTTGGAATCCAAGGATCCTTCAACACACTCATATATTTCCCATTACCGATTCTCCATATAAATCCGCGTAAAATAATTTGTTTCCCCCAAATTAGGATCCTCTAGACAAATAAAGCTTTTAAGTCTGCCTTAGCTTCAAAAATGATACCATTAGGATAATAACATTCTTTAATGACTTAACTACAAAGGCCATCTGGATTCCTTTTCATTCTCCAAATTTGTTTAACAAAAAAAGCTTGATTAAAATTTTCAAGATCTCTAAATTCCAGACCACCATTCTCTTTAGAAAGACAAAACATTTTCCATTTGCACCAATGTATTTTTCTTTTTTTCTTCGAACCTCCCCACCAAAATCTAGCAGCCATTCCATGCAGGCTTCTAATGAGATTCTTAGGAAACCTAAAACAGTTCATAACATAAGTAGGAATAGCCTGAATAATAGACTTTACTAAAACCTCCTTCCCTGCAGCCGAAAAAAGAGGTGAAACTTTGTTCTGCCTAATTTTCATGATTTAATAAGTTTATAAATATGGTCGGCCTAATTTTATGATTTGCTCCGGCAGTCCGGCGACTTCAGGACCAATCAAAGAAAGTGACTGATCTGATAGATGTACATGCATTTGGGCCAATCTGCTACAAAAGAAAAGTATTTTAATTATAATTTTTACTACTCGAGTTCATATTCAATTATATTCATGCACATTTTATCCGTTTATACCAGAATTTATACTGTTATATTATCTCTTTAAATAAATATTAATCGGACAAAAAGATTCCAAGAAATCACCTGAAAAGAAACAAAATTCCAACTTTTATACACTTTCGTCCTATTTATAGTCTGAATGGTCGATTCGGAAAATAAGTGGACCCGCTAAAAGAATTTAGTTCAAGTCAACAACATATACGTCATATACGTACATTCACAGATACATTACATACACAACAACAACAACAACACACTAGTTTAGTTTCGGTCTTCCACATCTCTCTCCACAAACACGTGGGTATACGTGTTATATGAATTAAGTTTTAATTTTTTGGTATACGTGTTATATGAATTAAGTTTTAATTTTTTGTGCCAATGTGGGTGAAATTAGAATAATGTGCACCGATATACTTTCATGTATTTGGTTCTTGTGTTGCTTAAAGGAAGAAATTTAGAGTTGTACAACATGCTATGTTCTTTTTTTGGTGAGAACGCAAATGATGTGAATATGCTTGAAGCTTACAACAATCCTTCATATTATGCATTTCTCCAATTAAAGATTGTCGTAGCTTGCTGTTTCGTTTGTTCCATGATTTCATCGACATTTGATCTCTAAAGTTCAACGATAGACTGATGTTAATTTTGTGGTATTTTACAACTTAGTTTTTTGATGATTTGAAATTTGAATTACATACTCATGTCAAACACACTAGGGTGGCATGGTTTTCATTCATATTTTTGCAAATATTCTATGTGTACATTTTTAAGGTTTAGTAAAGAACTTTAGTGCAACTTATAAAATGACTACCTTAAATAATTAAGTCCAAAAGTTTTCTAAAATTCCATATTTGGTGATGTAAGGTCCTTTTCATTGCTCAAGATAAAGACAATTTTAATTATCTGAATAGAATAGAGTAACACAATATTCATGTTTGTTATGCATATATCTACGTGACTGAACCATCATTTCAACTGATATCATTCATTGGATAAGCTAAACACATGGAACACCCACATTCATTCAAATAACTTTCACTTATTTCGGAAGAGAAGGGGATAATTATGTAATTGTTTCTACTTTTACCTCAGTAAAAAATAAAGGAAAATAGTAAAATAAGTAATAGGAGTAGAATAAGAAGAGATCAACGGTGGAGATTTGGTACTGAAGAAGCTACTGGAGCTGTATGTTCTTCATCCAGACTTCTTTTTCATTGCGTTCCAAGTTTCTTATTGCATTCTCATTAGTATGTGTGTTTCCAGATTGCTGCGATGAATGGAAAAATGATTAAAAACAAAAGGCTTCGTGTTTATCTTGTTGGAGATCAAAGTGCAAGTTCAGGGGTACACTTTGAAAACGTAGTTCTACAGTTTGCGACATTTCATTTGTCATTTATGTTCTGTATTCTTTTGAGTTTTGTCTTGTTACGTTTTAAGTGTATGAAATATAGCCTGATGGTTTGTGAGTACAAAAAATATACCTATAGTAAGTTTTTTTAGTAATAGTGGAATTACTTAGTATAAGAGACAGAAGAACTAGGACAAGTACAGCATTGCAGGTGCATAGTAATTTTATTCCTCTACTAAAAAGTAGTTAGTCTGGACTATGTATCTTTGGTTTATACTATTATCATTTCAAAGATGAAATTATGGTGGGTGGTAGTGATATTGCTCATGTTGTCACGACGTAATTCGTTGGTGACTCGTGTTGTTAAGGTTTAGGTTGAGGATATAATGACCCTTTTTTTAGGATTGGTGTCTTTCTTTTTTCTTCTATTTTTTATTGGACTACTTAAGTAGTGTCCCTGGTTTTAGGTTCACCGTGAATATAATGGTGTCAACACAAGAATTGGAGTGGTCGCATTGTCAACTCTGACTGAAGCTCTATGTTCTTCGTCCAGATGTCTTTTTCATTGCGTTCCAAGTTTCTTATTAGATTTTCATTAGTATGTGTGTTTCCAGATTGCTGCGATGAATGGAAAAATGATTATAAACAGAAGGCTTCTTGTTTATCTTGTTGGAGACAAAGTGCAATTTCAGGGGTAAGCTTTGAAAACGTATTTCTACAGTTTGCCACATTTCTTTTGTCATTTTGTGTTTTGTATTCTTTTGTCTTGTTACGTTTTGTGTATAAAATATAGTTGATGGTCTGTGAGTACAAAAATTAATACCTATAGTAAGTTTTTTAGTAATAGTGTAATTACTTAGTGTAAGAGCACAAGAATTGGGACTAGTACAGCATTGCAGGTGCATTAATGAACTAGTAATTTATAATGCTGAGGATATAATGTTGTTTGAACTCTCTTCAATGGTTGTTATACACAGGTTATTCATCATTTTATGTTTTGTTAAAATGTTTTGGTAAACAAAAGAAAAGTACCGTCAGCTTTGTGAAAATTCTAGGAGTTGTATAACTCAACTTTTCTTTTTATACAATCTTTAAACTATAGCTCTTTATCTTAATGGTAGGTGAAACGGCTAAACATTGATGTTCATCAAGCAGCTAATAAGGCAAAGGAAGCTGAGCACATTAGTATGGATGTTGACAAGTGATGTTGGGAATGTGGATGTTAATAAGGCAAAGGAAGCTGAGCACATTAGTATGGATGTTGACAAGTGATGTTGGGAATGTGGATGTTGAGCACGATCTGACCGCCTAATCGCACTATTCAGACTTAATATTAACAATTTAATTCAGGATGATGTTTTGCATTGAAAATATTTCGGAAAGCTAGGATTTGAATTATTAAATGTAATGTTCATCAAATTCCTGAAGTAATATGTAAATATGATTCAGTCACTACCTATGCATTTCCTATTAAGTTTATTTTGTTTCATGTAGAAAAGTATGCTCATTATTGATAAAAGGTCCAAGTATTCTTCTGCATGAACACTAATAGAATGTGATTATGAACACTAATAGAATGTGATTAGAATGTGATGCATATAAAACACACTGTCCTTCATACTTCATAGAGGGTATAGTCTTGGTATTATCTACATGTTGGACACAATGTAATGCATGCAAGATACTACCGATATGGTAATCCACAACTGCACATCTTGTATAGTGTATCCCAAGGGTTAGAGCTATTTTTTTCTAAGAGAAAGGTCTTTTGCAAAACGAATCTCAAATGATATGTGTTGACAAAAAATATGAATCCCGCGTGCATCAATAAAATTTTTATGTATAATGAAAACAATTTTGTGATAAATTTTGGTACTCCTAACAATTCTCTTACAATTATGTGGTGCAATTTAGTACTCAATTATCACTAATTAATATCTCATTTATTATGCATTACAAGTTGTTTTTTTTATAACACTTGTTTAAGATCCGGTTATACTTTATATATAAGATTTTATGTTTAAGAAGTCTTAAACTTTAAGCTTACTAACAGCATTTCACGTGAACTTTATATAATTGGACATAATTTTAAATTTAATAATTTTTACGTGTATTTGTCATGTTAATTTAGACCTGGCAATTCGTTCGTGTCGTGTACTTTCGTGTCGTGTACTTTCGTGTTTCGTGTACCTAAATGCTAAACCCAAAACCACCCGTTTAGGGTTCGTATAATTTCGTGTTCGTGTACTTTCGTTTCGTATACTTTTCGTGTCGTGTTTTCGTGTAATTTAAATTAATAATAGAAATAAAAATAAATAAGTAAATATATTAAAATATTAAAATTTAGGTAATATTTTTACAAATGTGTATAAAAAATATATATTTACATAATATTTACAAATAATATTATAAATTTTTGTATAATCGCATAAATAAATGTTAAATATCTAATAAAAATGTTAAAAATATCTAATATAAATATTAATTTATAAATATTAATTTATTTATTTCGTGTATTTCGTGTCGTGTCGTGTACTTGAAGAGTAAACACAAAACCGACACTAAATCTCGATCGTGTACTTTCGTGTTCGTGTACTAAAAATGCAAACTCAAACACTAAATTTTCGTGTCGTGTCAAAAATTATCGGGTCTAAAAGTGATTCATGTATTACATTACATAAGGCGGTCAAAAGCTCCTTTAATAAAAATAAAAGTCGTCATTAAAGTTTTTAGATAATAATATTTTGCATTTCTTGATTTGCTATTAGTAGTCATTACATATTGGGTGGGGAAGAAGATAAAGACGGTGGTTGCAGGAAAAGTTGAAAAGGGAGAGATTGAAATGATGATGGTTACGCAGCGGGAACAACACATGATGCTGGAAGCTGGTGTTCCAGACAGTAGGGAAGATAACATTAAGTCACATTTGTTCTGAAATTAAAGAATTAATAACCATATGTAAAATCTTAAAGTGGGTTAACACATGATGCTGGAAGCTGGTGTTCCAGACAGTAGGGAAGATAACATTAAGTCACATTTGTTCTGAAATTAAAGAATTAATAACCATATGTAAAATCTTAAAGTGGGTTAAGAAAACGGTGGTATAAAAACTAAGTAGAAGATTGGGTTTGACAAAGACCACATGGTGAAGGAAATTATAGTGTACAATCTAGAAAAAGATAATGACTATTGAGAAAAAAAAAGGAAAACGCAATGCATGGTATCTTAGATTCTTAGTAACCAAATGGCAAACAAATGAAAAAAGTTTAAACAAATGTAAAATTGACAAAAAAGATAGATTGCAGGAGGTCGGGTTTCCAAAACAAAAATATTCTTCTTTGGCTCACCTTTTCCAAATTTTCCCAGATGCAAACTAGTTTATCATTTACTAACCAACATCTCTACATTTCTTCAAACACATTGGAATAACAAGAATTTGCTAAAGTACAAGGCTACAAAAAATCATGTCTAAGCAAAGATACTGAACTAAAACGAAATATACTAAAACAAATTTTATAGTTAAGATCAAAAAGTTCAGAACAACCAGTTGAAGGAGATTTCTCCAATATCTCCTTCGCAAAGGAATTCATGTGAGCTCACAATAGAGATTAATATTCTGGCATTGACAAAGCTTTTAGTATCAGACAAGGCATATTAACAATAACTATATTAACCAGTGATGAACAGGCTTGCAACAAGAGAACAAAGCTCCTTCACAAGAGCAGTTGGAAAGATGCAAGAAAGTGTCATTTTAAAAAAAACGAGAGAGTAATGGAGCTAAATTGGCATAGCAAACTATAGCTAGAACTAAATAGCCCTTGTAGATAGATAAAGACCGCTATCGATCCAAATTCAACACATAGTAGTCATTGTAATTAAACATGCCAGTAGAAGTAATTGAAAACATCATAAACATAGTTGCATCCTAATTCTCAAAGTAACAGAGTACTGGTTTTACTTAAACACCTATCAATACCTAAAGTTAACAAACAAAAAGGGAGGAGAAATAAACAAGTGAGTTTAAAGCTCTGTAACCAAAAGATAACATAGTTAAGATAACTCATATTCAAGGTCATGTAACTTGTCTACACACGCTTTCCAATTAGAACATCCCTTGAGATTAAGAAAAACCTTCAAGGTGACCAGTGCATCAATGCCAATAGTGTGATAATGGCCAACTGAGATCTCAAACTGCTTAGCAATTTTTTCTAATTTTCCACTACGAAAACAGAAAGTGCACATAAAATTCACATCATAGGTTTCAGTCCCAAAATGGTTTCGAATCAATTTCCTAAATTCAATCAAGCTTGGCGGAATGGGTCAACCTAAATATAACAAAATACACAAATATTAAAGCCAAGTAGATAAATATCATTTTTTTGCCAAATAATAAGTATTCAAAAAAATAAAAAACGAATTACTAGTAGAAAAACGAAGGACATGGGATAAATCGTAACCGCCATGAGATGTGAGTAGTTTAATCTTGTCCGGAGTAAAAAAAACCAATGTCTCAGAGCTTATCGGCAAGGAGTAAAGGCCCAAATATCACAATTCTAAGCTAAATGGACCCAAATATCATAATCTGGAAAAATGGCCCTAAATATCACTATAAAACACCACTTCGTCAGGTGTTTTCTTTTTTGCCCAAAACACCATTTCGTCGGGTGTTTTGCAACTGAAAAATGTCTTTTAACTAGCATTTTGATGTTGCAAACAAAAGACTAAAGTGATGTTAAACACCAGTTCATCTGGTGTTTTGCTGCAAACACTAGTTCATTCGGTGTTTTGCTTCAAACACCTGATTAAGTAGCGTCTTGAGCTTAAATTTAAAAAAAAAACTGCTCTTTACAAAACACAAGTTTATCTGGTGTTTTGCTGCAAATACCATATAAACTTGTGTTTTCAACATCAAATATCTAATTAAGTAGTGTTTTGAGCTTAAATTTAAATTAGTCGTTCCCTTGGGGGTTCAACAATTAACTTTTGGGGTTCTATATTTTCATTTTGGGAACAACCCTAAACCCTAGACTCTAAACCCTAACCTATCCTGATTTTAGGGTCAGGACGCCGGACTTTGTAAGAAAACACAAGTCCAAATGGTGTTTTGGACCAAAACACCACATGAAATGTTGTTTCCTTTCTTCAAACACCTGATTAAACAGTGTTTTGACACAAACACAAGTTTAAGTTTTATTTTGAGTTGTCTGCAAACAAAAGATAATCTAGCGTTTTGATCCAAACACATGATCATCTGGTGGTTTGCTCATTAAACAAAAGATTAATTAGCGTTTTCAAAAATTTAACACAAGTTAGTGTAGTGTTTTGAGCTTGAATTTAAAAGAAAAATGAATACCAATTTAAAACACATGATAAAACTGTGTTTTACGATTTAACACCAGATGGATTAGTGTTTTGATGAAAACACCAATTTATATAGTGTTTTGATGAAAACACTAGTTTATATAGTGTTTTCAGCTTCAACTTATTTTACTACTTAAAACACCATCTGAACCGGTGTTTTGCTTCTGCAAACACAAGATTAAGTAGTGTTTTCAGCTTAAATTAAAAAAAAAATCGTCGAACGCTAGGCGATCTAGCGTTCAGATTTTAACCATGCAAACAACCTTTTATCCGGTGTTTTAGAGTGACATTTGGGGCCTTTATTTTGAGTTATGATATTTGGGGTATTTTGTCTCAATTTTGTGATAGAGAGGGACATCACCCCTCAAATCGGCATTGTTCTGTCCAAAGAAAATGGCGACCTTCCTGTGTTCAATGGTTCACCAGTGTTTTCCGAGTTTAGTTTGAAGTTCAACCACAAAACAGATCCTCAAGTGAAGCATGCCATGGATATGCATGATAAAGCAAACATTGATTTTGAAGTTCTTGAGAAGAAAGGGATTGATGGTTACCAGCTTGCCGATAAGCTCCGAGACATTAGTTTCTTTACTCCGGGCAAGATTAAACTACTCACATTTCATGACGGTTACGATTTTCTACTGGTAATTCATTTTTTGTTTTTTTGAATACTTATTATTTGGCAAAAAAATAATATTTATCTACTTCGCTTTAATATTTGTGTATTTTGTTATATTTAAGTCGACCCATTCCGCCAAGCTTGACTGAATTTAGGCAATTGATTCGAAACCAATTTGGGACTGAAACCTATGATGTGAAGTTTATGTGCGCTTTTTGTTTTCGCGGTGGAAAATTGTAAAAGATTACTAAGCAGTTTGGGATCTCAGTTGGCCATTATCATACTGCTGGCATGGATGCACTGGTCACCTTGAAGGTTTTTCTTAATCTCAAGGGATGTTCTAATTGGAAAGCGTGTGTAGACAAGTTACATGACCTTGAGTAGGAGTTATTTTAACTATGTTATCTTTTGGTTACAGAGCTTTAAACTCACTTGTTTATTTCCCTTCCCCTCTTGTTTGTTAACTTTAGGAATTGGCAAGTGTTTAAGTGAAACCAGTACTCTGTTCCTTTTAGAATTAGGATACAACTATGTTTATGATGTTTTCAGTTACTTCTAGTGGCCTGTTTAATTACAATGACTACTATGTGTTGAATTTGGATCGATAGTTGTCTTTATCTATCTACAAGGGTTATTTAGTTCTAGTTATAATTTGTTATGCCAATTTAGCTGCATTACTCTCTCGTTTTTTTTAAGTGACACTTTCTTGCATCATTCAAACTGTTGTTATGATTGTCGGATGTTGCAATTTGAGGCATAAGTAGAACCCGTTGTGTTGTGAACCCGCATGCCTCGTAATTGTTATTATCTCTTTTTTTTGCTGTTATTTTCTTTAAGGTTCCTTGAAGCCAAACACTCCTATGCATTCGATGACTTCCATCATCATTAGATTATGTCCACTGTCCCCCTCGACAAGCGCACCATGTGTGGCTTAACTCAGCATTTCGTATAGATACTTTAGAGTTTTTAAGAAAGTTAAACTACCTACTTCAATTGTAGCTTCTCCTAGTGAAGTTGAGTTAGATTGAGTCACACTACATAACACCAACTTGGGGATTTATTAGGTCAGGTTGCAAATGGTAGGCTAAAACCAGATGTGAAGTTTGAAGGTAGTGAAGGAGCTTTGTTCTTTATTGTTGCAAGCATGTTCATCACTAGTTAATACAATTATTGTTAATATGCTTTGTCTGATACTAAAAGCTTTGTCAATGCCGGAATATTAATCTCTATTGTGAACTCACATGAATCCCTTTGCGAAGGAGATATTGGAGACATCTTCTTTGCTAGTGCCTAGTCAACTAGTTGTTCTGAACTTTTTGATCTTAACTATAAAATTTGTTTTAGTATATTTCGTTTTAGTTCAGTATCTTTGCATAGACATGATTTTTTGTATATTATGAAATTGCATGTGCAGAGCAGCCTTGTGCTTTAGCAAATTCTTTTTATTCCAATGTGTTTGAATAAATGTAGAGATGTTGGTTAGTAAATGATAAACTAGTTTGCATCTCGAAAAATTTGAAAAAGGTGAGCCAAAGAAGAATATTTTTGTTTTGGAAACTCGACATCCTGTAATCTATCTTTTCTGTCAATTTTACATTTGTGTAAACTTTTTTTCATTTGTTTGTCATTTGGTTACTAAGAATCTAAGATACCATGCATTGCATTTTCCCCTTTTTTTCTCAATAGTCATTATCTTTTTCTAGAATGTACACTACAATTTCCTTCACCCTGTGATCCTTGTCAAACCCAATATTCTACTTAGTTTTTATACCACCATTTTCTTAATCCACTTTAAAATTTTACATATGGTTATTGATTATTTAATTTCAGAACAAAAGTGAATTAATGTTATCTTCCCTGCCGAACACCACCTTCCAACATCATGTGTTGTTCCCGCTGCGTAACCATCATTACTTCAATCTCCCCTTTTTCAACTTTTCCTACAGCCACCGTCTTTATCATCTTTCCCACCCAATATGTAATGACTACTAATAACAAATCAAGAAATACAAAATATTATTATCTAAAAACTTTATTGACTACTTTTATTTTTATTAAGGGAACTTTTGACCACCTTATGTAATGTAATACATGAATAACATGACAAATACACTTAAAAACTATTGAATTTAAAATTATGTCCAATTATATAAAATTCACGTGAAATATTGTTAGTAAGCTTAAAGTTTAAGACTAAATTATAGTGTTTATATTTATTCTAAATATAAATAAACTAAATTTGCCAACTTTCGATTTATAGTAAAAATTAATAATTTAAAGTGTAGATACATGTTTCCATGATAACGTAATTTTATATTTAATATCTAAATTCCAAGAGTAATCAGTTACTATTACTTACAAATTTATTTAGATATGAACTAAAAATATTATTTGAGAACAATGCATAATATTTACACATATTTAGAAAATTATAGGTAAAATCTTAAAGATAAAATCTTATAGGTAAAGTATAACCGGATCTTAAACAAGTGTTATAAAAAGAACAACTTATAATGCATAATAAATGAGAAATTAATTCGTGATAATTGAGTACTAAATTGCACCACATAATTGTAAGAGAATTGTTAGGAGTACCAAAATTTATCGCAAAATTAATTCCAAATTATACATAAAAATTTTATTGATGCACGCAGGATTCATATTTTTGTCATAACACGTATCATTTGAGATCCGTTTTGCAAAAGACTTTTCTCTTAGAAAAAAATAGCTTTAACCCTTGGGATACACTATGTGCAGTTGTGGATTACCATATCGGTAGCATCTTGCATGCATTACATTGTGTCCAACATGTAGGCAATACCAAGACTATACCCTCAATCAAGGACTACATTGTGTTTTATATGCATCACATTCTATTAGTGTTTATTAGTGTTCACGTAGAAGAATACTTGGACCTTTTATAAAAAATGAGCATACTTTTCTACATGAAACAAAATAAACTTAATAGGAAATGCATAGGTAGTGACTCAATCATATTTACATATTACTTCGGGAATTTGCTGAACATTAAATTTAACAATTCAAATCCTAGCGTTCAAACAACATTATATCCTCAACTCACACCTTAACGGCAGTAGTCACCAACAAATTAAGTCGTGACCAATATCACTGCCACCCACCATAATTTGATCTTTGAAATGATAATAACAAAACAAAGCTACATATTCCAAACTATACTACTTTTCCAAACTATACTACTTTTCAACACAGGAATAAATTATTAGTTCATTAATGCACCTGCAATGCTATTGCAGTACTAGTCCCAATTCTTCTGTCTGTTACACTAAGTAATTACACTATTACTAAAAAACTTACTATAGGTATAATTTTTTGTACTCACAGACTATCAGCTATATTTTATAAACAAAACGTAACAAGACAAAAGAATACAGAACACAAAATGACAAGAAATGTTGTGTGAACTGTAAAAATACGTTTTCAAAGCTTACCCCTGAAATTGCACTTTTGTCTCCAACACGATAAACAAGAAGCCTTCTATTTATAATCATTTTTTCATTCATCGCAGCAATCTGGAAACACACATAATAATGAGAATCTAATAAGAAACTTGGAACGCAATGAAAAAGACGTCTGGACGAAGAACATACACCTTCAGTTCTTCCAGAGTCGAGAATGCAACCACTCCAATTTCTGTGCTGACGCCATTATATTCACGGTGAACCTAAAACCAGGGACACTACTTAAGTAGTCCAATAAAAAAAAGAAGAAAAAAGAAACAAAAGAAAGACACCAATCCTAAAAAAAGGGACATTATATCCTCAACCCAAACCTTAACGGCACGAGTCACCAACGAATTATGTCGTGACAACATGAGCAATATCACTACACCCACCATAATTTCATCTTTGAAATGATAATAGTATAAACCAGAGATACATAGTCCAGACTAACTACTTTTTAGTAGAGGAATAAAATTACTATGCACCATCAATTCTGTACTTGTCCCAGTTCTTCTTGTCTCTTAGCTTATACTCCCTCCGTCCCAGCAGGAAGTTAACATTTGGAAGAGAAGGCTTGGCACGCATTTTAAGGCTCCTTTAAAGTATAGTTCTATTAATTGTTTTAAATTTTTTTTTCTTCTGAATAAAAATTAAATGTTTGGATTTTTATTCAAAAAAGAAAAAATTTAAAAATAAATAATGGAACTATATTTTATAGAAGGCTTAAAATGCGTGCCGACCCCTCCATTTCAAATGTAAACATGGGACGGAGGGAGTACTAAGTAATTCCACTATTACTAAAAAAACTTACTATAGGTATATTTTTTGTACTCACAAACCATCAGGCTATATTTCATACACTCAAAACGTAACAAGACAAAACTCAAAAAAATACAGAACATAATTGACAAAAGAAATGCCGCAAACTGTAGAACTACGTTTTCAAAGCGTACCCCTGAACTTGCACTTTGATCTCCAGCAAGATAAACACGAAGCCTTTTGTTTTTAATCATTTTTCCATTCATCGCAGCAATCTGGAAACACACATACTAATGAGGATGTAATAAGACACTTGGAACGCAATGAAAAAGAAGTCTGGATGAAGAACATACAGCTTCAGTAGCTTCTTCCAGAGTCGAGAATGCAACAACTCCGGATCCTGTGCTGACACCATTACCATAGCGGTGAACCTAAAACCAGGGACATTACGTAAGTAGTCCAATAAAAAAAAAAGAAACGAAGAAACAAAAAAAAAACCGCCACATAATTAGGAATAAAATGAATAATAACCTTGCATGGATAAACAACCCCATAACCAGAGAAAATTGCTTTAAGATTAACATCACTAACAGAGTCATCTAAGTTGTCAATGTGCAATTCATTAAACCGGTCATATGATTTCTCAACACTTCCACCACATTTTGACATGTCCAACTCTCTGGCAGTAAAGATAAAATGATGACCATGCGACTTCTCATCCACAGCAGAAAAAGCTGCGGCAGCCTCTCGAAAGGTGACAATGCCAAACACATCTTTGAGACGAGGAACTATTCTCACAGAGATGATTTCACCAAACTTACCAAACACGTCCAACAAATCAGATTCATCTGTGTCATCTGAAACAATTTTCATACAGATGCGATTAAAAACAGCATGAGGGTCTTCCAGGCTCTTCTTTCGGTATGCAGCAACTTCAAGTTCCCTACCTATGAAGTGGTGGCCATTTAGGTTACCTATGGCAGACCGAGCAGAATCTGCACAGTCATACTGCACAGAAGCAGAGAGCCATCACACTGGCCAGATTCATCAGCATAGATTGTGGTCGAAAGGACCGTCCCATGCTTTGAAAACAGGTCTTGCAAGGACTTCTTGTCAGTTGATTTGTCCAAGTTCTGAAGCAATGTAAGATGCCAAGAATTAAAAGGTAGTAAATTCAATAAACTCAGTAAAAGAAAAAGGTAAAATCCTAAGCACATTGATAAGCAAAAAAGTTTGCAGGCACTACCTTGACACTAACACAACCTTTGCTCATATCCTGTTCCAATGGAAACATAATGATTTGGAAAGTATGGCCCTTAACCTTACTGGGAATCAAGCGTTCAAGCGCAGCCACCGCTGAAAACAAAATTTCACAAAGAACGTGAATAAGAAAAAGTTTGAAAATTACTGGTGGAGCGGTGTACAAGGTGCAATGGATGATTGCTGCAAGTAAAGTTTAACATGCAATACACAAGTGTAAGACAAGAAGGCAGATGGTAAATGTTTGCAGCAGGGTGTAGTGGAATAAAAGGATTATTACATGACCCAGCAGAAAAAGAAAAAAAAAATTAAACGTATCAATAGAGTCCAAAAGACAGCAAGGATTATTTCATTAATTTAGCTGAGCTATGATAAACCCACATAGTAGTCGAGTTAATTCTCTGCGGTTACTGTCACTGAGGTCTTTTGTCTTTGCGGAAAAAGTAGTCAAGTTACATGGTTTTCCTAGTACTATAGTTTCTGATCCTATGACAAGGCACTCTGGAACATTCGTTCCCGTAAGATGACAAGGTGGCTCTTTACAGGGAGGATATTGCAAGGAATACAAGCCCCAGCCTAAGTCCTGGCCCAGGGTCCAGGCACCCCGGTAATTACTTGCACCAAAAGAGGGAAAAGGGGGTAAATAAAAAAAAAGGGGGGGGGGAATCATTTCTAGTTATTTACAAGGGGACATCTTACTGCGAGTGTATGCTCTAGTATTTTGTTTCAGCTACACATTATTGTCAATTTCAGTGTGTTTCTGAGTTTGTGTGTTAAATCTCTAGCACTCGGATTAGCACCTTAACACCAAATATGATTATGATCAACACAAAAAAAAAAAAAAACCATACAAAATTGACAATAACCTCAAACAAACAAAATACCTGGAATTATACTAAATTAACACAATTCAACAGAAAAGAACATGCAAACCCAAATTATAACTAGCAATCTTTGACAAATTTTAAAACAAGAAAAGCAAAATTAACTCACCATCTTGGTGAGTACGATAATGGAGATAACCATAGGTGTTAACACCTTCACTAGCAATAAACTCAGAAGTAACAACCTCAACACCACCGACGTCGTTGGCATGTCGGAGAAACTCCAATTCTGTTACACTTGGGTCCAAGCAAGCAAAAAAATAACACCTTGGTATCGAACTTGTTATATTTGTATAAATCGTAGGGTTTGATATCTTCCATTTTCAGACAATCTAGATCTATCTGCACCTTCGTATCGAATATTTGTGTCAATTGTAAAGGGATGCGGCTAACCCTATCTCTTTTATTGTCAACGTAACAAATCTCCACCGTCGACCTCTTCTTATTCTACTGCTATTTTCCTTTTATTATTTACAAACAAAAGTAGAAACAATATTACCCCGTTTTCTTCCCAAAATAACTGAAAGATATTTATTTCTTTCGCAATCAAACGGATTTTGATACGTGTAATAATTAATTGAGTTATTTATGTAAAAAAATCAGACTTTCATACTTTTTTCACTATCACCCGGGTTAACTATGCCAACCTGTCACCCACTTGGGTTACTTTTAACAAGAAATGGACAATACAGCATATCTGAACTCTGAAGTCTACTTATGATACTAAATGTACAACTTCACTGGCGGATTCCATTACTCACTACAAAATTTTTCTTTTTCTAACAAAACAGGCTTAGAGTCATACGCAAGCCTTAACAGTAGCTTCCACTTGGGTTTAGTGGCCTAAAAAAGAGAAATTCTTTACATTTTACCAGGTGGCTTCTATGCTATTTGCCTCCGGAGAAGAATGTTTGTTTATTCATTATAAAGCCAGTCAACTTTAGTCCCTTCCTAAGAAAAAGAGCATGGTCGTCCACTTATTAGGTCTTTTAGAATGAACACAGGTAAAAGCTAAGGCTACTCATATAGGAACATGGAATTCTGTATCAGGCTTGTAAATTAATTGCCTTATCTCCAATTAAAAGGATAAAAACTTAATAAATCAGAAGTGAACACATCCAACATATAAAATGTTCATAGTTATAAGTTACCTGTAACCAACGGCTCAAGTCCAAGTGATCAGAAGGAGGCTTCCCACTTCTATTTGGGGCCTGTCGCAATAAAGGGCATAAACAGTTTTATCATTACTTGTCAAATATAAATTTATATATAGAGAAAAGTTCTATGGAGACCACTATTTAGTTGGAGACTTAGAGACCATATATGTTCTACAAGTAAAATACGTTCATATCAGTTTATATACTATACCGAAAATTATTGTTGACAAATGAAAATAGTCTGATATAAGCAATAGTGAAAAGGGAAAAAAAAACATTGTTCGATATTTGGACTTTTTTTTAAAGCTTTACACTATGCCATATCAATTCGGATTTCCTCCAAATCAATTCTCGGAAGGGAAAAACAAGAATTATTCATCTACTGATAACTACTTTTCTAGCATAAATAAACAAACGAGAACAACGACAAGAAGTTCCAACATCTCAAAGCTGAAAGCTAGTTGTGGGCACATAGCTTTAGCCACCTTCTTTTAAGTTGGTTGGCTTCGAAGAGTAAATTTCTTATCAAAAACAATATTGTGTCCTTACAACTCCTTGATATCTAAAGACAAACTTGTGCCCAATAAAGTGTTTAAGTAATACAAATGGAAAATGGCAATAAGCTGGAAGCATAATTATTACCAATCCCCAAGAGAAAAATTACTGAGAATACCAGTCACGTTAATCTATTTTTACTGATAGTGTTATTAAATGACGAACACACCTGAGGAAACAAAGAAATAATGTCCTTTGCGGCAACACCCAGTTCAGCCAAGGCTGTGATAGCCTCAATAGTACAAGGGTAGTGCCAATAAAAAGAACAATAAGTATCACAACTCTGCTATAAAATAACCAACACTTGTTCAATAATAACACCACAGTATAAAATATTGACACACGTTACTGCTCGTAAAGGTTTGATAAAATTACAAGTCAGTAAGATCAGAAAACTGGATATAATCAAACAAGGAACTACGTGTTGGGAAGGAAATGCTTTAGATATACATGTTATACTGTGAAATAGTGAATATAAACTATAATAAAATACACATCATATACCTTAAACACTCTCTGTAACAGGAAATAGAAGGACGAGTTTGTCTTGAATGTCGATAAAGTTTTCCCATTAATAGATTCATCTGCAAATTCCTTGCTTTACTAGGAATTCCCTCCATCTGTCGTTAGAGAATAACTATCAGTAATTAACAGGTTACAACTCTTATAATCATGGTGATCCAAAGACAGAAGAGTAAAATATAAGTTACAAATCTTTTCAAAATATATATATATATATATATATATATATATATATAAGTTACAAAATAACATGAAAAAAAAATCATTTAAACATGTTATCTAGTACAGAATCCAAGACATACTCAGCCTGTCGGATCATCAATGCAAATTGATGAGATACAACTACCGAGGTTAGCGAAATAATCAATCATCATTCTGCCTACATTCTAACGATTAGTAAGACAAAGATTCTGTATCGGATAAAAATAGAACACCTTAATGACCAATAATTTTTATAAGCAAGTGTTTCCTACTTTCTAACGATCAGTAAGACAAAGATTCTGTATCGGATAAAATACCCTAATGACCAATAAGTTTTATATCAGCAAAGTGCTAAAATTTGTAACTCAAGAAAAAATGGTTCAATTTCGAACCTCCGCAAGTGCAGCTCGGTTCTCACTCAGTTCAGCATAACAAGATGCAACTTTAAACTTCACCTGAAATTGATATTGATATTGCAAATTTGATTACTATTTTCTTTTTCCCAATTTGTCTAAAGCTTGACATTATGGTTGCAGCTTGTATCTAAGCAAAGTCATGAAAATAAAAACTACCTCATTTTCGTTTATTGGTGAATTGGTATATGAATTTGGGGATGAGGACCTGTTTACTGCAGATAATGAAGTCCTAGTAGCAATTTGTTTGGGAATATTCTTGTAGTATTGCAATGATTGCTTGTACATGTGCTGCAAAACATAAAATCAGAAACGTATATAATCCAGTACTTAATGCCAAATTTCTACTTAAAAAGGAACTTGGACAAACAAATACAAAATCAAGTGAATTTTATTAAAAATGTGAATATCCACGTACACAGTGAAAGCAACATATACGAGAGACTAAAAAAACATAAGTTGAACAATATAGGTGGTTATGCAATCACTAGTTGCTTAGTATTATATATAAGACTAACATTCTGCTGTCAGAATTTTCAAAACAGGCTCGGTCGCCAAACTTTAACATTTCAATGCATTTCAAAAAAAAATAAAGCAACGGAATTTTATTAGAAATGTGTATATCCATGTACAAAGTGGGAAAAGAATCAAAAGATGCGACAGGCTAAAAATACATAAATCAGGCGGTTATGCAATCATTAATTGTTCAGTATTATTTGTAACATTCTGCTCTCGGTTAATACTCTGTCGGAATTGAAGCAACCGTGTAAAATTATTCATTGGTCAAGCTTTAACATTTCATCGCTTTCAATGCATTTTAAGAGTAAAATAAGATAAATTCTATCATAACGCCTCTAACCAACATTTAATAAACTCAAAAAGACGAATACACAAAGAAAGCGAAAAACTCACAATAGCTCTCTTATACTCCTTTTGTCGAAACAAAGCGTCACCAAGCAGCGTCTGCATCAAAACTCAAACACTTATAGAAACACACCAATCTTTAACATAAACAAAAAACATAATTCACATTAATAAACACAATCACAAACATAAACTACTCCAAAATCAAGAAAAGCTCACCAAGTTTTCAGCTTTAAGATGAGGGCTAGTTTCGGCATTTACGGAAGACGAAGAAACAAGGAAACAACCCTGAAAATCAATAATTAACAGTATCAAATTACATAATCAGCTGAAATTCAAGAACCCTAGAAGAATTACAATAAAATTAAACATTAAAATCAAAGGGGGAGAGAGAGAGAGAGAGAGAGAGAGAGAGAGAGAGAGAGAGAGCATACAAGCATTTCAGCAGAGTTGTAAAGGCCCAAATCGAGAAGAGTAGACATTTGATCCTTTGGCACATCCATCTTTTGATAGCAGCTGAGTATTTGAGAGCTGAGTTGTGAAATTTGAACACAGCAACGCCGCTGCTGCTGTGTGTATTATTTGTTTGGTATTTTGTGTTTTTTACGTAAGGCAGTTTGTTATTTGAGCATTCCAAATTCGAAAGAATGACAGAAATAACTTCTTTTTTTTTTTTTGGTTACTTGATAAGAATTATTTAAAAAAATCGCGTTTTGCGGCAGTGTAATAATTTTTTAAAAAAACTCTATCAAATAAATTATGAAAATTATTCGGTTCTGCCTAATAAGCCGTCTTCCCATGAAACACGCTTTCTTTTTTAATATCAAAATCTCAAATTTAATATATTGAATATATACTTGTCTTATATATTAATTTTTATGTTATCATACTTTTTTCTAATAAGACACTCTTTCGTTGAAAAAACACCTATTTAGTTTTACATATTCTACTTCAAATGAAACAGAACTTTTAGTTATGTATTACAAATGCTTATTCTACTTTCAATAGAACTTTTAATTGCAAGTACTTCTTTTATATCCGAATTATTCTCTTCTATAAATGGAAACACCTATTCTACTTTAAATAGAACTTTGCAAGTACTTCTTTTATATCCGAACTCTTTTCCTTTATAAATCGAAACACCTATTTTACTTCAAATAGAACTTTGCAAGTACTTCTTTTATATTTGAACTTTTCCCCTCTACAAATTCAAACACCTATTCTACTTTAAATAGAACTTTTAATTATATGCCTTCGCTATAAATTCGAACTCTTCTTCTCAGAAAATTCGAACATTTATTCTATTTCTAATATGTTAAAGGATATTTTTTTATTTATCAGTATTTAAAATTCTAAAATTCTAGAAAATTAGAAAAATAGAATGAGACGATATTAGGGCGTCATCTAACCTTCCGCGTATCTTCTTTTATATATATATATTGATTTCTGACATATTGATAGGTCATGTTTCGATACCACCAATTTCTTTTCTTTACTTTAAAATATTATTTACCATATGTTTTTGGTGTACATTCCAAGTACATATATATTTGATTTTATATTTAATATTAAATTTAATATTAATAAATTCTATTAAAATATTTCTTCAGAAATTTAATAAATAAAATATTATCTACATGCATATGTCTGTACTTAACTAAGTATGCATATACTCGTCATTGCTTTGATTTTGATAATCAGCTTGTAAGTTTGTGCCGAATAATTCGAGTTCAGTCTTATATTATGATGAATATTAAAGGGTTAAGGAGTAAAAAACTCTTTATGTAGGAGCAAATATATTTTTGTGATTTGAAATGGAGCAAATAAATCCCCAATCTTATGATTTATGGTTCAATTAGACCTTTCTAGTTAGATGTTTCTTAACCATAGTTAAATAAAGTTAAAATTAAAACAAGTATTAGATATAAATTATAAATTTATTATAATATATTATAAAACATCCAATTTCACATAAATTAAAAAAAATCTATTAAAGTTTGTGTATATTAAGCCGTTATATTAATAGTTTTAATTTCTATTAGTGATTTTACAATGATTAGTTGTAAATATATTTTTTTCTTACATTCAAATTTGATTTTCTAATAATAAAATAATTTTATGAAAATATTAAATGAATTAATAATTGAATGTACCAATAAGACTATATTAATGGTGTCTTTTGATTATATTTCTTGATTTTGGCTATTAATTTACAACTATTTTTATTCACAAATTAATTTGAGGTTTTTTGAAAAAAGTGATTTTTTTTATTTGTAAAAATACGTTTTTTAAATAATTATTTTGCAAAAATATGTGTATTTTTTATTTTTCAAATATACGACTTTACAACCAAATGAAACTATATTCAACCATATGCAACCAAAAATAACTTCAATTATTTTTCAGAAAAACATAAATAAAAGTTGCATTTGGACGCAAAATGTATATTTCTAAATATTTTCAAAATATAGTAAATTTGAAAATAACTTTTTAAAAAAGTAGTATTTTTGGTAATTTTCTATTAATTTATGTTTTATTTTTAATATAGTAGTTAATTGACATTTAAATTTTTAACCGACTAATTAATAAAAATATATATTTTTAAAAATGAATTTTATGTTAGTGTTAAACCATATATAATTTTTTGTTTAGCACTAATCAAAATATAAATTTATTTTTAACTATAGTTAAGAAAAAAGTAACTAAGAGTATTTTTGAGCTATTAACTTAAATATTAAAGGTGTATCTGCTTCATTTTAAATCATAGAGGTATATCTGCTCTGCATGTAAATTGCAAGGGTTTTTTTGCTTCTTAACCCATTATTGCAAGAGATTTTGATACATATAATAATTAATTGAGTTATTTATGTAAAAAAATCAGACTTTCATACTTTTTTCACTATAACCATCATAACTATTTTTTTGGCAATTTAACTAAACTAACTTTCACTAATCATGTAAATTATCTTAACCCGGTTAACTATGCTAAAGTGTCGCCCACTTGGGTTACTTTTGATTTCTGACATATTGATAGGTCTCATGGTCCCATACCACCAATTTCTTTTCTTTACTTTAAAATATTATTTACCATATGTTTTTGGTGTACATTCCAAGTACATATAAATTTGATTTTATATTTAATATCAAATTTAATAATAATAAATTCTATTAAAATATTTTTCAGAAATTTAATAAATAAAATATTATCTACATGCATATGTCTGCACTTATAAATAACTATTTATGCATATACATCATCATTGCTTTGATTTTGATAATCGGCTCGTAAGATTGTGCCGAATAATTCGAATTCAGTCTTATATTATGATAAACTAGTGTTTTACCCGTGCTATGCACCGAAACCACTATGTCAAAAGTTGTAAATCCATTATTATTATAACTCGATAATATTTTTAAATCAAACTCGTTTCAAATATTTTTTTCCTACGTATTTTTACGAATTATGCTAACACATGTACATGTATCAGTAAATATGATATATGCTTAATGAATATAGTATTATTAGAAAATAAATATTTGTAATCGAAATTTATATATGCAAAGATTACAACCGATGCCTAAATTAATTAAAATAACAAACTGACACAAAAATAAGAAGTTCAAAACTGTTTCGAACGTAACATCAATGCCAAATAGATGAAAATATTGAACTCCGTAAACTATTTTAGATTTATTCTTATTTTTAGCTCCATTATCATTTATGCGGATGCGTTTATTTGTTCATGGTTTTAACTCCAAAGTACCGTCAATATACTATCATTGTTAGCAAAATCAGTCACATATTTCAAAATAAATAATTGATTATAAGGTGTGTGAAAGATGATCCTATACATATTTCACAACTAACTGTTTTAATTGAAATTTGTACATTCACCACGACCGAATGAACGTTATGTGAGTTGATTTCAGATTTTCGTGAGGGTGTGAAACCTCCGAGGTTTGAATTTTCTGAAACACGTCTGTAGCAAAGTAGACAGTATTGTCATGCACCATGTATTTTTTTTCATTCAAATATAGAGTAAGTGCCAGATTTTTTTCTATGATGACTTTCAATTTTTCAGGATACTGGTCGCTTGTCCCTTTTTGCAATGCAGGCTTTAAATTCGTCTGAATAAATTTTAAAGTTATATTCAACATGCTATCTTCTAAAGACTCTATATTTATTGCATCATGACATTTCGATTCTGACATATGATGTTGTTAACATTTGTTGATGTTAAGCGTCTCACTTTATCTATTTTTACATAATATTATAATGTAAAATTAAAAAAATAAGTACATATCCCTTATTTACACGAACTGTATTACTCCCTCCGTCCCCCTCAATTCTTTACATTGAGGGGACGACACGGAGGTTAAGAAAAAGTGTAAATTAATAGGGAAAAGTAAGAAAAATGAGTAAAGTGGTGGGACCAATCAATATTTAATGTATAAAGTGGGTATAAAGTAGGTATATTGGAGAAAAGTAGTGAATGTGATTGGATTTTATATTATAAAATGTTACTATTTTTGGTATGTAAAGAAATGAGAGGGACGTACCAAAAAGGAAAGTGTAAAGAAATGAGAGGGACAACGGGAGTAATATATTCATTAATGTCTAAATATAGGCATACAAATTATAAAAGACATCATTGTATTCTAAAAAGTATATAAGTTTATGTTCATTAGTTAAATTAGTAATTAATCATTTTTTAAATAAATTTTGTAATAGTGGTCTATTTTATATATAGACATTCATGATTAAAATTTAAACTCCCACCCCCCCCCCCCCCCCGAGTTTTTTGAATCTATTTATTATGTATCGATTTTATCGACTATTCACCAACACATGTTTCTATGACACATTATTTATTTCTTCCAGTTCGTCTACTCGGTCTTTTTTCTCATTTTCAAACGTATGACTTGGTAATTTTTATCGAGTTTTGTTATTTTTATGGTGATATTGGTTTGTATTTGGTTTCCAATCGAATAATGATGACCTGTAGATATTGGTAGTAGTTGTGGTGATTGTGGTGGTGGAAAGGTCGGTGATAAGTGATGACAATATGATTATTGTGGTTATTTCAATATGTAGATGAAGATTTGTAGGTGGTTGTCGGAGGTGGTGGTTTGAGGTTGAGACAAAAGTTGGTGGCTGGATGTAGTGGTTGTTGGTGGTCGGAGATTGTGGTTGAATTAAAAAGGAGATTGTGGGAGTGGATGTAGATGTAGATAACATTACTGGGTGGTAGAAGATGAAGATGGAGCATATATTGGTTGAATAAGATTAGATCTCATATATTGAAATGGGTGGCTAGAATTAAATTTCATAATTCATTTAGGAGGGGTTTTCATCAAAATATTACTCTATCTCTATATATACATTCTTAAGAATTCAAATGATTAATATCTTTAGTTTTTATTTTGAAAGTCGACTAAATATATAAAGTAACGATGAAAAAAAGTTCCCAAATTAAGAATAATAAGAAACTAATGGTAAGGGGAAAAATATTATCAATTCATTTTTCATATTACTCTTAAAAGATGCATATATGGTTCTATTCTCGGATAGTAAAATGTTGAAGATTTTGTCTCTTTATTCTTTGTAACATATCTGTTTTTGGTTGATTATATGTGTTGATTCCATGTTTTTCTCGTTCATACGACGATGATGATCAATTATTAAGACTTCTGAATGGTGATCGATTTGTAGGATTTGTGTGACAATGCTAAAATTAGATCATAGTAGGTCGAATGTGTATCGACTTGATTATTATGATTGATCGTCATTGCCTTAACTATTAAGTTATTACAAAGAAACACTTTTAAGTAAATTATTGCAATATTATTGGTTTATGATTGATTTGGATATTTTTACTTCAGTTGAGTATTACTTTTTACATTTTACAGATGTTATTATTTCATTTTTAAACTTATATAAATTAAAACTTGAACCAGTGTTATAAAATCGCCGATTATGGCGATTAATTGGTCGACATATCGAAAATCGATCGATTTCTGATCTCATCTGCCAGAATCGGTATACTAATTGTTTTTCTTCATATCTGGTCAAAAATCGATTAATATTAGAGTTGTGAAAAAAAATTCTGAAAGAAATTTTGTTTTCTGACGAAAGTTGAACGCCTTAATTGGAGTTATGTCGTTTCTTCCATTCCAACTTCGACTTTTTTAACATTTTGATATATATGTGTTGTTAGGTCCAAAGTATCGTAGAAGGGGGGGTTGAATACGATACTCACAAATAATTTAATTTCGTTCACGGATTAATCTTTCAGTTCTATAACGAAATGAAACACACCAAACCAAATCAAGTTTCGGGGAATATATCTTTTTATAAATATAAACCTCGAGGGGTGCTACAATTTCTAATCCGTAGATTAGCGTCAATGAGTTTAAGGTAACACAAATACACAACAATAATCAAGTTCTGAGCACTATTAATTTCTCTGATAATTTTCTCCGGCTCTTCTCTCTCTCAGTTATGTGTCTATGTTGAATGGCCTTAACTGAAGAAGACACCTTCTTCACTCTGTATTAACTGTAGGCTTTGTTTAGAAAAACCATCGAATTAGAATTGTAGAAATAATCCTGGCCGTTGGATCTTCTTCAACCTGTCAGACAAGTAATTCTTTTCACCTGCTCCATGAATTAAAAACCATCGAATGGATTTAAAAACCATCGAATTAATTAAGTTAATTCACCATTCGATAGTTTTTTAATTAAAACTATCGAATACCAAATTAACTTATTTTGGTTTTCAATTAATCACTTTACCTACCATTCGATAGTTTTCTAATGAGAAAAACTATCGAATTGCTTTTCTTGTCTTTTGTTCATTAATGATTCCACTGAGCTCCTGGGTGATTAAGAAATAAACTGTATCAATTTCTTCGGAGACGATAAAACAACTTGATCTTTTCAATGCCGTCACCTAGTGCAACTGGTCTGGTTCACATATGAATAACACTTGATCAATTCTTATTTTATGCCTTCAATACATTGCTGTTGATACGTCCCTTGTCGTTCTGGTTGCTTCATCACTGGAATCCCGTGGTACTGAACCCTAAATCATTCACATACTTCTGTCGTCTTCAAAGTCTTGTTTCTATTGTTGTCACTGAGGCTTGAACATTTTCATGAACTTTTTTCCGTGACCTGTTTACGGACTTCAAGAATACATAACGTATTTTGATTATTTGAGTTTACCTTTTCTTCTCTGATTCTGGATTCCTGTGCTTCTATTAATACTATTGTCTGTCTTGTCCTTTGTTGAGTTGTAGTTATCTCTTTTACATCTTATGTTACATTATGCTTTACAATCTCCCCCTATTTGATTGGATAGAGTTCGACAAGCAAATACTTCGAGGATAACTCAACTAACTAAGGAAGCATTAAACTACTTAAAGTAAGACAACTTAATAATATCAATGCATTCTGGATCAGATATATATACATTTCCAGATTTCATAATTCAAAAAACAATTAAACTTTATACAATGAAGTTGCTCCTCTAGTCTGAGCTGATAGTTCTCTTGTTCTTTGCTTCATCATTCAGTCCATTCCAATCTCACCTTCTTCAATCATTGGATCGGAGTTAGCAGCTTGATAATCAATCACTGATAGATAGTGCAGTGGTTCTCCAGGTTTAAGGATTGCTCCTTGGATGTGTCTTCCAATATATTCAACCTCTTGACCCACTCCAGCCCATAACCATGCAATGTTAACATCTTTCTTGTTCAGCTTTGGCATGTTTGGCAGTCTGGTATGCACTTCTAATCCTCTTTCCACTCTTTTCCTATAGTAAGGAACATTCTCCATTAGAAATCTTCTAAGAGTGTCTGCTGCTTTGTCCTTCTCCGTTGATGAGAATCCAGTGGATCTAAGATACTTCTCAACTGAGATTAGATAGTTGCTTGGGTAGTCCCTCAGTTTGTCCTCAGCCAAATAGCAGATTCTGAACAAGTCATTCGTCATGAATCTAACCATTGGAGGATCTTCAGTAATCTCTGGACTGACTTTCATCACGATCTCCTTAACATGCTCACGGAGCAGTTCATTTAGCCTTGTGGTTCTTTGGATCTTGATGAGTATAGCCTGCAATTCTGTATATGTCCTCTGTTCTAAAAACTTAGTAGAAATCACAAATGTACCTTTCTCCAGAAAACTGATTAATAAGCTCCAGGCACCATTTGCTTTAACCCCAGCATTCAGACAGATTATAGAGCTTCTCAGTGCTTTAAAGTAAGTCTGATCTTCAAGATTAGCACTTCTGATGTCCTGAATAATGACTTCCACCTCCGCATTGTCGTTGACTTGTAATCCGTCTTCAACTCCACAAAAGGTTTTATAAGCCATTTCCCATTCAGTACCATCTTTCTTTGCCAGATCTATCATCTTCTTCTTCCTCACTTCATTATACACCTTTATTCTCTTTAGCTTTTCACTTCTCAGAATTGCTTGTTGTTTCTCCTTCTCAGCTTGCCTGGCATCTATTGCAGCTCTCTGAGCTCTTATTGCTTCCAAGGCAGCTTCTTCTTCAGGTGATAGAGAATTTGCTTCTTCCATATCATCATCCAAGATAGGATGTTCTATTGGCTCCGGATAATATGGCTCATGCTCCTCTTGAATAGGTTGCTCATGCATGACCTCAAATTCCTCTTCACTTTTCTTATCTTCCTCTACAAGCTCCTCAATCCAGTACTGTCTGATTGGAATAGCCTCAACAGTCTCCCAAACTCCCCATTTATCCTTCACCCCCTCTCCAACTTTCTCCCCCTTAGTTGAGGAATCCTCGATAAAAGCATCCTCAGCATAAAAGAAATTAGAAGGATCAGGTTGCTGATATGAAGAACCAGGTTGTCCAGATTGTTGGTTCTTTAGCATACTCCATATAGACTGTACTCCGTCACCTTGATTCTCCAAGAAATCCATAAGCTGCTTATTAAACTCATTTATTGAAGCTAGCGACAGGTCAATGTTCTCCAATCTTGAGTTGGTAGTCTTTTCCATGTGATCCAGCCTCTTGTTTAGCTTAGACTCCACTCGTGAAAGGGAATCCATTGCATCTTTTACCCGCGCTTGACCATCCCGGATAACCAGAATGTCTTCTTTCAAAGCTTCATGTCCTTGAGACAGTGCAGTTACTTCATTCATGAATCCATCTTTAAGCTCCCTGACGTCCATCATCAGCTCGACTAGTTCTTCCATAGTTTCCTTCTTTAAGGAGTCCACTGCCTGCTTCGTACCTGTTATAGTGCCAGATGCACTGCCAATGACCCTGAATGTTCTTCTGGAATCAGCTGAAGCCAAGTCAACTTTCTCTTGAATAGACTTTAAAGAAACATTGTCTTGACTGGAGGAGATCCCTTGGTCAAAGGAAGGTCGCAGTGGAACCTTGAAAAGTGGATTTCCTTCTTTGTCTCGAACTGTCATCTCCTTGAGGGAAGATTGAACTTGTAGCTCTCTTTCTGTTGGTAACAGCAGATCATCAATATTAGGTAGGGTTAGGGTGTCACTCCTCACATTTGGCTCTGGGTGTACACTCAACGTTTCTGTCGGTGTTTGAATCATTTTTCCTTTCCCACTCAGGCCAGGTGTAAGTGTTTTTGTTTCACTCAAATCCTTTGTGCTGATTGTACCTGCAGAAGAGATCACCGTAGCCATCCTTAAGGAGGTCACCGGTGGTGCAATGGGGCTTCGCAAGTCCCCGTCCTTGGATAAACCAAGTTGCTGATCATCCTTAGATGATATATCCTTTGAAGGATCTAGAGTTTGAATCTCTAGGGGGTTAGAAACAGGCTCTTTTAACAGCAGAGATCCCGAATCTTCCCCATGAGTCTGTAAAGACTTCACCTCAGTTGACTCCTCAATAGTAATTGATTCATTGTCAACGAGTTGCCGATCTGCACCTACGTCAGACCCTTTACCCGCAGGATCCAGATATGTTCCATCTGGGGAGGTAGACAATGACCTTTTAGATTGTGCATTTAGGTCAAAGCCTTCTCTCGACGTCTGTGAAGACCCTTGGTTCTGAGAACCTTCAACCAGTGAACCTGACCGTAATATGGTCGGAACACCAGTTGCTTCCGTCAATTCTTCCTTACTTGATTGAGCTATTGGTTCAGATATTGCTTTCGTTAGCGTAGCCCAATCAGCATCAGAAAAATCAGTAAAGGACTCTTTGAATGAGAGAAATGAAGTATCAGCAGTTGCCTCAGTTTCTGTTCTTCTCCTTTTAGAGGAAGGCAGAGCTGCTGTTGAAGGGTGTATCTCCTTATGTGGTGCTGCTTTGGCACTATCTCCCTCTACACTCATGGATGGTTCTTTAATGGGTATAGTAGGGGAAGGAGGATCGTTTATGTTTTCATTTGGCTCTTCCAAAGGTTCTTCGACCGTGGTTAGAGGTTGTGGGTTTGCAACCTCCTGGTCAGGAATGGCCACTGAGGGCTCTGGATCAACATCCATTGGTACAGGTGCCATTACAGGTTCAGGTTGTGGAATATTACCTTGATTTACCTGTTCCCCTGGGGGTAGAAGTGGTAGGGGCACCGTTCTTAGATATTCAGTGAGAACAGTGGGTACCCCTGGAAGATAGTTGTCATTCCTAATGAGAGCGGTTATAGCATTGCTCTTCATTCTCATGCACTCCTGGTTGGCTTCACCTTCAAAGATCTCCCGTTCATCATCTGTTAAGATATCATTGAGAATTAGCTGTAGGAACCTAGGATAGAAGCAGAGCACATCTTCATCTATGCCTGTTCTTTCATCCAGTGGTCCCATGCACATAACTACTTGATCAATCACTATCCGTCCTATGTTAATATGCCTGTTGTTCGCAATGGCAAACCCTATCTTTTGAAGGAATAAGGGAATGCCATGCAGATTTGTTAGCTTGGCAGTAAAAACATGTATCAGGGTATGAAAGAAAAAGTTCCATGGCTTTGGCAGGTAATGCTTTAGGAACTCTCCCACCAAGAAGTTAGGTTGTTGACTTCTGATAAGAGTGAAGAAAGCATGTATTTCCTCAGTTGAGGGATCCGGAACAAGGTTTTCTGTTGGAAAATGAAGAATTCGATTAAAATCTGTTAGAAATGAATACCACTAGAAACAGGGGGGGTGAATGGATAGTTTGATATATTTTTCGATTCTTGAAAACTAAGTAAACAACTGTATGTGATTATGATATGTAATATGCAGAAAGTAAATAACACACACAATCACTTTAATCTACTTTGTATAAGCAAATTAAATACTACAGCTTTCCAGGAAATTCACAATCGAATTTCTGGCTTCTAAACAAGAACAGTTTGAACTTGCTTGCTTACAGAGAAAAGAGCTTAGCTAAATAACTATGTGTATCTCTCTTTTTTGGCTTTCTGTTGTGTGTGCACGATATATATTCACCTATACAAACTAGGCACACACAATATTACACAGCTACCCCTTCTGAAAGTCCAACTTGTCCTGCCATAAGAAGTTCACTGTGTCAGGAAGGACCACCTGCTTTTCGGAGTCTTTCCCGTTTCTGTAGCTGTCTGTCTCTTATCTTTCTCTCCAAGTTTAGCTGTAGATTTGCCATCTGTTCTTTGGACCACCTTGCCAGAACAAATGCTTCAGTATTTGTCTCCTTTGATTCTTGGTTCTGTACCTTGATTTGTCTTGTTATAAACGGCTAAGTGTTGATATCGTGAACTCCACTTTATCCCTGACTTCGCGATCTCCCTTGTGAGGACTACGCGATATAGCCTTTGAAGACTTTGCGACATAGGTCATTTGATGACTATGCGACATAGGTCATTTGATGACTATGCGACATAGGTCATTTGATGACTATGCGACATAGGTCATTTGATGACTATGCGACATAGGTCATTTGATGACTTCACGATCTAGGCTCTTTTGACTTTGCTGACTTCAACACTTCACGACATGTGTCTTGAGGACTTCTCGACATAGTACAAAGTGGACTATGCGATATAGTACTTCACGACATGGATATTGGTGACTTCACGACATAGCTTTCTTTTGACTTTGCTATATAATGCCTTAGACAAATTCCTGCAACTTATTTCTTCATAGCCTTATTCAACTCTATCCTGCTGCATGAACACTTCTGAACTTCTACCAGGATAATTATTCAATGGCCTATATACAATCTAGATGCAAGAAACTTTACTAAGCTCATTATAAATTTGAGCATACATGATCAAGCTAATGTTCATGAGAACAAGACAAGTACATTTAGAGACCTATACTATATCCCAGTGATAGAAATCACTAGGTCATGTAATGTGACATAGTCACATAGTGTAGGCTTGTTAATAGTGGTATTCAGACATGTCTTGAGCCTAACAATCTCCCCCAAATTGTGAGTAAGACCCTTAGGCACAATTTCATGTCTGATAACAAGCCTAACTAACATAAAAAGAACAGATATAAGGAAGATACAGTTAAGCACAGAATTTGATAACAACTTGGAAATTTAAGCTTACAGAATTCTTCCTTGAGCTACATAGCTTCTGTTTCCAATTGTTTCTCTAAGAAGTCATCATAGATCTTCTTCTTCCTCATTTCTTCATTCTTCTTTATCTCAGAGATTGCCATTAGAATATCATCTCTAGCAGTCATTTCTTCAACGAGAGGAGAGTCCTTTAGATCTTCAGCTGCTGTTCTGAGGGCACTCTCCACATATGAGTGTATAAACTCCATCCTTATCTTGCTTTTTCCTCCATAATGATTTTTGTACTCCACAGTATAAGGATTTTGTTTTACCCTGCACAGCCCTTTCTTTCTTAGCTCCCTTGCTCTTTCTTCTATCTCGGCCAACTCCTTCTCTTTCTTACATCTCCTTTCTTCATTCTCTCTCCTCAGGTCTTCTTCATGATCAGCATGCATTTTCAAGAACCTGGCAATATCTATCTTCCATGTCCTTTCTTCCTTTTCTTCAAAGTTCAGCAAGGCATTTATCCTTTCAAGCTCATATATATAGAAATGTTGCCAGCCTCCTTGCTTCATTATCTTCTCTCTTCCATCAGTGTACTTAATCTCTAGATGATCTAGCTTCAGTTTGACTTCAAAGATCCTTTGAGCTCTCAAAAATGCTAGGGCATCTTCATCATAGTCTTCATCAAGTGGAAACACATGGATGCCAACAACATTTGTGAGTTTTCCAGTTTTCTTTGTTATCCTTATTCTTTTGGGTACACTCTTGATCTTCATATGCCTCACAAGAGGTACCTTTCTGGAACAAGGTGACTTTGTCTTTACTGCCACATCATTTGGAAGTAGCTTCATTCCTTTGCCCTTAATCCACTGCAACACTCCACTGGCTGTGACCTTGTGGAGGTGTTTTCTTGATTTTTCTTTTGTGGCTTCACCCTTCTTCTGTGGCAACTCAGGTTCAGAAGTCTTAGATACTGATTTTGGAGGATCATTACTAACAGTACTCACCCTAGACTCAGAGTCTTGTGTTTTGGTTAAAGTACTGCCAGCAATGTCCTTGACTTGCTGAGTTCCACTCCTAGTTCTCTTCACTGTCTCCTTTGCCCCCTTTGTATCATGAGATCTCCTCCTGTGGGTTTTCTCCTCATCATCATCCTCCCCATCCTTCTTCTTGTTCTTTTCTTTGATAGATTCTGGCAAAACACCATGAATCAGAAAAGATTGTAGAATGTTAATCATCTCTACTTCCTCTGCTGTCTTGACTCCTTTCTTTGCTCTCAGCATTTGCAGCACCTGATTGATCTTTGTATTATTCTTCATTTGCAGATCTTTGGGAATGACTAGTTGGTCAATACTTCTGACTTTGGATAGACTTTGAAAAATTACTGTCCTTGGCTTGGGTATGACCTCAGGCAGTCTTTGATTTTGGTCCATCTCCAAGTCATTATAAAGACTTTCATTGTTAGCCCCACTCTTTTCAATCAACTCCAGAATTATTGACACTTCAGTAAACCTCAGTTTCTCTAGAGTTTGAAATGCTAAGTGCCACAAGCAGTTGTCCTTGCACACCATGATTATTTCTCTCAGATAAACATCCCTGATTTTCTTTACTGCAACTGTGAAGTACTTGATACTTTCCCTGAGCTTCTTTCTGTACACTTGTGCATCTCCTTGAGCATTCTTGTAGGTGGCTTTCAGAAACTCCAGGAATGCCTCATCATGATAGATGTTAGAGTTGGCAACTTCCTGTAGCTTGGCCTCAGTGATAAGTGTAGCTTGGGTAGGTTTAGCAATTGGAGTAGGTATAGCAGGTTGAGGGGTTGAGATGTCTTTAGGCATTGTGGATGGATAGAATGTTGTGGTGACTGTGCTTTTCTGACCTTGTGCATTGATGACCTCTACAGGGGGAAGATTGATTGGCTTTATTGTCTCTTCAATGAGCTTGCCCTTAAGTTTTGACTGCTTGGCAGGTGCTCCCCCTTTCTTTTGCACATTGACCTCCTTTCCTTTCTCCCCCTTAGGCTTGGGATCAGACAAAATGTCTTGAGCTTCCCCAGGAATAGGCAGGTTCATGGATCTCATCATTGAAGTCATCATCTGTTGTTGCACCAGCAGGATGTTTGTTGTGTTGTGGCCTTGAGCATCGAGCTTGTCATTTAGTTGGCTGAGAGATGTAGATAGCATTCTGTTTTCATCCTTGAGAGAGGCCACTTCCTTTTCCAAGCCATCCACCTTGGAGAATAATTGGTGAGACTTGAAGGAGTTTAGAGATTGATCTTTGACCCTGGCAAAGTCATATTTGGAGATGTCTGACAGAGGGACTTCATCCACCAGCTTATCACCATACTGATTTTTCCACATGACATTCAACATAGCATTGGTGGTGATGGTAGTTTTTGCTTGATTTTCCAGTGTAGAAGCCAGTTTCTTGATGTTGTCTGTGACCATGGCAAGAGTCACATCCATCATGGACACATTTGTGGAGGTTTTCTGGACTTCTTTGAGGATACCATCCACCTTGGGAAAATCAGAGAGATAAGAGTTTCTGAGCTTGGTGAGGGATCTGTCTGTCTCCTCCTGAATTGAAGAAATCTCTGATTGTAGCCCTTTCCCAAGATAATGCAGAGCCTTCAACTGGTTCTTGTACACATCATTTACAGCCTCATAGATGGCAACAGGAGAAAGATCCTTAGCATTGGAGCCCAGAGAAGTGAGGTATTCTTCTCTCACAAAAGCTAGGGCATCCTTGAGATTTACAGTCCTCTTAGAATCCAACCAGGCATCCACATTTCCCTCTGGTTCAGCTTCATTCACAATCTTCTCCTGTTGAGCTTCAACGTCCTCCTTATGGCAGAGCAGGATAGCTTCATAATCAGCATTTGGAAGGTTGGAGGTGAGGAGATGTTGAGCTATCTTTGAGAACTCATCAATCTGTGCCACATTAAGATTTTGAATGGCTTCCTCTGTCAAGTGTGAGGGCACAGATGATGATCCTGAAGGCCTGTCATGGTGCACAGGCTTCAGCCATTCTGACATGGTGGCCTGAGCCAAGTGAGAGCTAGTGCTAGGCACTTCATGAGATGTGTGAGTTTGAGTCTCCTCCAGCCTTGGAATGGCTGTAGGGTCTGATGTTGTCTCCATTGAAATGGGATGTGTTACAACATCAGCCCTATATGTCTGTGAAGACATTTCCACATCCCTAAGGATGGGAGAATTTGGCACAGAGTCTCCAGTGAAAACTGGTGAATCCTCCATGTTTGTGTTGGTGTCATTAGGATATGCCTCAGCATGCATTCCCTGACCAAATGAATGTGGGTCCTGAGTGGTGAGCACAGTGTCAAGCACCATGTCACTTGAAGTTGGCTCAATCACAGGGCTGGATTGTGATTGATCAAGGGCAAGATTGTCATGAGAATGACTCTCTTGTTCAGAAGAAATTTTAGTGGAAGAATCTGAGAGAGAAGTGGGGTTCAGATTAGATTTTGGCAACTCCCCCTGAGAAATAGGAGGAGTTTCAACATTGATGTGCTCTCCACTTAGTGTTTGATCACCCTTATCACTCCGAGGGTCAAGAGTGAGGTCTTGACCCTGTGCAGACTCGTTACAACTTGCAGTGGGGAGGCTGCTCTTTTCAATGCCCATGACCTGTTGAGAGGCCATAGACAGTAGCAGGTGTACCCCTTTTTCCACATCTGAATCCTGTTGGGAGGATCCAGTGGTAGGTATAGATTTTGATTTCTTCTTTGGTCTGGTGAGAGGTGACTCAGGAATCTCACTTGCTAGCTCTACAGATTCATGGATAATAGCTAGGGTTCTCTTCTTCTTCTTTTTAGTAACATCAACCTTTTGAGAGATTGATGCACTTGGCTGACTAGCCTCTACAGTGGTGTTTACAGTGGGGTTGCTGGATGGGATAGGGAGGCTTGGGTTAGACTGTGATGCTCCTTCAGTCTCAGCCTCCCCTGTCCAGGAAAGAGCATGGTATATGGGCTTATCAAGTGGATAAGATGCGAATGTGTCCTGCATATGCGGGGTCACATTCAAGATCACATCCACTTGATTCCTTGTGTCCAATGAACCAAACAGAATCTTGGACATGGACTTGGAATAAGCCATCTTTGATTTATCAATACCCTCCAAGTCATGGACATTAGCATCAAGATAATTTAAAATAACTTGAAGAAAGCGAGGGTAAAAGATGTCATTACCTCTTCCACGGACTGTCCTCCCTAGCCTTTGAGCCAATTCCTTGAGGATTATTGCTCCAACATTGATTTCCTGATTGTAGGCTAGGGAATAGGCCAGCTTCACAGCAATGTGACTGATATGGTCCCATCCTGTCTTTCTGCAAAGGAACACCTTCTGGAGTGCATCAAATAGAAATGACCACTCCCTCCTTACAAACTTCTTATTCAGCTTTCCAGTATCTATCTCATCAGCATACTGAATGAAGGTCATGAAGTCTACTATTTGAGCATCAGTAGCTTCTTGGTCATGACCCTCCACCTTGAACCCTAATGCTTCATTTATCTCCTTCTCCCCAAACTGGAAGTGTTTGCCTCCAATTGAACAAGCTATCTCCTGGAACGAAGTTCCATCTTCCCTGGCCATTGTAGAAACCAACGCCGTTCGCCAAAATCCTTCCAATACATCAACATACAACGTGGGGTTCAAGGTTAGGGCTTGGCTGAGGTAGGAATCGTTCAGGAACCGTACAAAACACTTGTACCTGGGTTTAGCCTCAGCCTCAGAGGGAATGGTGAGAAGATTTGTTTCTTTGGGGATGGTTAAAGGAATAGAGGATGATGCTGTTTGAGATTTGGGTGCCATTTCAAGAGAGAGAGAGTAAGAAAGAGAGTAGAGAATTTGTGCTTAGGTTAGAAAGTTTGAGAGCAATAGACAAGATGAAAAGTTGCAAACGGTTAGAAAATGGTATTTATATGATAGAGACACTGCGATATGGAGTTATGAATGTGTACAGTCTATCTGTATGTCGCGAAGTCAAAAGTGGCCTGTACCGCAAAGTCTTGCAAAGTATATCGCATAGTCTCAACAATGAACTATGTCGCAAAGTCTTCAAAAAGAAAGGATCGGGGAGACTTTGCGATATAGTAGAAATACCCTGTCTAAAGCTCTCTTTTAGGAATTTTAAGCAATTTGTCAGACTTTTATCAAATTTTGAAATAAAATTAATTCAAATCAAAATTCTGTCAATTATGGAGACTTTTCGATATAGTTATTCTAAGTCGCGAAGTCATAAAATTAACTATGTCGCAAACTCATGAAATGAACTATGTCGCGAAGTCTCTCAATCTCAACAGTTTGCGATATAAGTCTGTTTAATTTGAACTATGTCGTGAACTCTGAAAATCATCTATATCGAGATGTCTCAAAAGCTCCCAACTTCACTAACAAATATGATTTTGAAAAATATGCAGTAAAATACTGAAATATTTATAAATCATATCTCAGCTAATTTTCACTCCAAACAAATAGATCATTTAAATACAGTGAAAATTTACTGCTGCAACTATTAACCAGCATATTTACTTAGAACAACTGAATGAAGGATTGAGCATTCCAATTTCACTCACAAGTCTGTTGAAGACTGCTTCATTCAGAGGTTTAGTAAATATGTCAGCTAATTGTTTCTCAGTTGGAACATAAGAGACTTCTATGGTACCATTTGCAGCATGTTCCCTAATGAAATGGTACCTGATCTCAATGTGCTTTGTAGTAGAATGATTGACAGGATTAGCTACAATGGATATTGCACTAGTATTATCACACATCAGAGGAATGTGTTCTAACACTAGTCCATAATCCATGAGTTGATTTCTAATCCAAAGCAATTGAGCACAGCAACTTCCAGCAGCAATATATTCAGCCTCAGCTGTGGATGTTGCTGTGGACTGTTGTTTCTTACTAAACCAGGACACTAACCTTTGACCTAGGAATTGACAGCTTCCAGAGGTGCTCTTCCTGTCAATCCTGCATCCAGCATAATCAGAATCTGTGTAACCAACCAGGTTGAACCCAGTGCCCTTTGGATACCATAGCCCAAGATTAGGAGTCCCCTTCAGATATTTGAAAATTCTTTTGATGGCCATCATGTGAGATTCCTTGGGATCAGACTGGAACCTTGCACAAAGGCATGTGGCAAACATGATGTCTGGCCTGCTAGCTGTGAGATAGAGTAGGGATCCAACCATTCCTCTATAGACCTTGATATCAACCCTCTTGCCTTTCTTGTCTTCATCCAGCTTGATTGCAGTAGACATAGGAGTTTTAGCTGGGGATGACTCTTCTAAACCATATTTCTTTAAAAGATCCTTGACATACTTGGATTGGTTTATAAAGATGCCATCCTCCCTTTGATGTACTTGCAGGCCTAGGAAGTAGGTTAACTCTCCCATCATACTCATCTCATATTTACTTTGCATCAACTTAGAGAACCTTTCACAGAGTTTTTCATTTGAAGAGCCAAAGATGATATCATCCACATAGATTTGAACAAGAATGATATCATTTCCATGCTTCTTGAAGAATAGGGTTTTGTCAATTGTACCCCTGGTAAATTGATGCTCAAGAAGGAATTGAGATAGAGTTTCATACCAGGCTCTTGGTGCCTGTTTGAGTCCATAGAGCGCCTTGAGCAGTCTATACACAAAGTTTGGGAAGTCTTCACTTTCAAAGCCAGGTGGTTGAGACACATAGACTTCTTCAGCAAGATCACCATTGAGAAATGCACTTTTCACATCCATTTGATACACCTTAAAGTCTGAGTGAGCTGCAAAAGCCAAGAAGATCCTTATGGCTTCCAGTCTAGCTACAGGTGCAAATGTCTCATCATAGTCAATGCCTTCTTGCTGACTATATCCTTTGGCAACCAGCCTTGCTTTGTTTCTTACTACCACTCCTTCTTCATCCATCTTGTTTCTGAACACCCATTTGGTGTCAATAACATTCTTTCCTTTTGGAGGTGGCACTAGTTCCCATACTTTGTTTTTCTCAAATTGATTCAACTCTTCTTGCATGGCAACAATCCAATCAGAATTCTTCAAAGCTTCTTCAATTAATTTAGGTTCCTCTTGTGACAGAAAGCAGCTATACAGACATGTATTCAATGTTGCCCTTCTTGTTCTAACTCCCTCACTAGGATCTCCAATGATTTGATCCCTAGTGTGGGCTCTGTCCCATTTCCTTGTGTGCCCCTGTTCATTTCCTTGATCTGTTCCAATCTCATTTTGGTTGACAGTTGCATTCTCTTCTTCTCCCCCTGTGTTTGTGAATCCTTGCACAGGTGTTTGAAGAAAATTGTCAACTTCAAGACTTTCATTTTCTAGAACAGTTTGAACAGGTGGTTCATCTTCACTTTCAGAATCCTCAAGATAACCCTGATTTTCAAATCTTAATGGCACACTGTCTTGATCACTTGTTTTAAGTCCAGGAGTCTTCTTGTCATCAAAGGTAACATCCATGCTTTCCATGACTTTGTGTTGCTCAGGTACAAACACTCTGTATGCTGTCCTTTCCAGAGAGTATCCA
The DNA here is from genome assembly GCA_030848705.1 of Heracleum sosnowskyi. Lineage (NCBI taxonomy): Eukaryota > Viridiplantae > Streptophyta > Magnoliopsida > Apiales > Apiaceae > Heracleum > Heracleum sosnowskyi. Next base: position 13,298,419 of record CM061242.1, read on the forward strand.
ATGAAGATACCTTCAAATGCTTTTGCATCAAACTTTCCAACATGCTCAGAGGTATCTTTCATCACAAAACACTTGCTTCCAAACACATGCAGATGCTTGAAGGATGCTCTTTTTCCAGTCATTAATGAGTAAGGAGTTTTGCCAGACTTCTTATTGATCAATGTTCTATTCTGCACATAGCATGCTGTGTTAACAGCATCAGCCCAAAAGCTAGTAGGTAGCTTTGCATCCAACAGCATTGTCCTTGCAGCTTCAATGAGAGTTCTATTCTTTCTCTCAACTACTCCGTTTTGTTGAGGTGTCCTAGGAGCTGAGAATTGTTGAGAAATTCCTTTATCTTTGCAAAACTCATACAATGTTGAATTTCTGAACTCAGTCCCATTATCACTTCTCAAGGCAACTACAGAGGTACCAGTGCTTTGTGCTTCTCTATCAACTCTCTTGATATGCTCTATTATGACTTGAGGTGCTTCATCCTTGGAGAATAGGAATTCCACCCAAGTATATCTTGAATAATCATCAACCATCACTAGAGCATATTTCTTTTTGGAAAGGGACATTACATTCACAGGGCCAAATAAGTCCATGTGAATTAGTTGCAGAGGTTTTGAGTTTGTATTGAGCAACTTGTTCTTGTGACTTGATCTTTTAATCTTCCCTTTCTGACAAGCTTCACATGCTCCATCTTGCACAAACTCCAAGGCAGGCAAATCCCTGATGAGTTCTCTCTTGGTTAGAGAGTTCATTGCCTGAACATTCAAGTGAGACAGTTTCTTGTGCCACAGCCAGAATTCCTCACTTGTGGCTTTTGTGTAGAAACAACAAATTTCTCCCTTATCTGCAGCCTTAAGATTAGCTACAAACAAGCTTCCTTTCTTCACACCAGTTAGAACAACTTCACCACTTTCCCTTTTTGAGATTGAACAAAGGTCTTCATCAAATTCCACTTTGAAGCCTCTGTTGGTAAACTGTCCAATACTCAAGAGATTATGCTTCAGTCCTTCAACAAATGCTACATCTTCAATAATGACATTTCCAGATTTAACACTGCCATATCCCATTGTATAACCAATGTTGTCATTTCCAAAGGTTACTGATGGGCCAGCCTTTTCCTCAAAATGTGATAGCAGGGCCATATCACCAGTCATGTGACTTGAGCATCCACTGTCCAAGATCCATATGACTCTTTTATTCCTGTTGCCCTGCATTCACAAAGTGACTAAGTTGTTTTTGGTACCCACACTTGGTAGGGTCCAGATGATTTAGGAACATTTTGATTAATAATTCTTCTGTCATAAATTGCATTTCTCATAGTAGGAGACTTCACTTTTTCTGTGGCTTTGGAGTTTACACTCTTAGGCTCACATGAAGTTTTCACCCTCTCAACCCTGATTGGGGACCCTGTCCTATGAGAATGTATGTGTGTGTGTGATTCACCAGATTGTGCAGAGTCAAGTTTATGTTTAAGAGATAAACAGTTAGCAATCACAGTCACATAGCATGTCATGCAGTTTGGCTTACCACAGAAAGAATCATGACTAGAATTTATGCTTGCAGAAAGGTTACTTAGGTTGTCAACTTCAACAATTTCAGGCTTACTACACTTATGAGTCAAATGATTAACAGATAGGCATTTTTGACATTGTTTCCTGGGAGCATTTGGCACATAAGCATAGTTGTTTCCTTTGTTAACACCAACTTTACCATTTCTGTTTTGTTTCCTTTTCTTAACAACTTCTTTCTTTGCTTTAGGACTCTTGACAAGATTGTCTTTGGTCTCTTTCTGATTGACAAGTTCAGGAAAGGAAGAAGTGTTCTTAGCAGCCTCATCTTCTTCAAGTAGTTGTTGCTTGATGATCAGTAGTTCCTCATCAAACTCAACAACACTCTTTCTGAAGATGGGCAGTTCAACACTTGACAGTATGGTTGGGGCATTTTTGTTTGTAAAAGTTTCCTTTCCTTTGCCCTTGACCTTCTTCCTTCCCTTGTCATTAACATAGTCAAAACCAACTCCAACCTTGCAATCTTCAGTGTGTTCCTTGTGGTAGGTTTGAATAAGTTCAGAGGAGTTTTTGAAGCTTCTTAGTTTCAGTTCAGTTTCAACAATTTGTTCTCTAAGGGCTTTCTCTATCTGCTCAGCACAAATCACTTTGTTTTTAAGATATTCAACCTCCTTTTTCAAACCATCCAGGTTCACAACCATTAACTCAAGTTGCTCATTCTTTTCTGTAAGCTCAACATTCTTAGCAGTTAGTCTGTCAATTTCTTCATTAGCTACTAACATGCTAGTATGAATATTAAACATCTCAGTGCTCATATCTTCAACAGTTTGCTTATATTGAAGGGGAGTCATATCAAGAGAAGTAAGAATAGGTACCTGACTTGAATCACCTTCATCAGAGAATGCCATCAAGGCATAGTTTGAGTACTCTTGTTCTTCTTCTTCATCAGAGTCATCCCAGCATTTTCCCTCAGCAATAAAAGCTTTGCCCTGTTGTTTCTTGAGTAGAGCCTCATACTTAGCTTCAAGCTCTAAGTATGCTTTGTCCTTCTTGACTTGTTTAGGCTTTTTGCACTCAGTGGCAAAATGCCCAAGTTCATTGCAGTTATAGCACCTTATTTTGGTCCTATCCACACTTCCTGTCTTGTATCCACCTTTAGCAGCACCAGCAATCCCTTTTCCTTTATTGAAGGTGTTTGAGCCACTAGATCCACCAGTGTTTCCATTATTGAACTTGGACCTAAATGGCTGCTTTCTTTTAAACCTTATGTTAGGATACCTCCTAGCCATATAAGCAAAAGATTTGTTTTCCATTTTGTCCAGCTCATCTATACTGTAGAACTCATCCTCTTCAGGTAAATCATACACAACCTGAGTTTCATCACCAGTGTCTTCAACTTCCAGTTCCTCAATTTTGACCTGACTGATTTTGAGAGAGTCCATTCTTTGACTCAGGTTGTCTGCAATAAGTGCACAGGAGGTATTAGCCACTAATCCTTGCTTTGCTTGAATAGATCTCTTTTGAAACAGCTCTAACTCATATGTCTTTAAAACACCATACAACACATCAAAACCAATCTTTGTCAGATCTCTTTCTTTAAGGGAAGAGATTCTTGGTTCCAAGTGATCTGGCAGAGTTAGTAGAAACTTCATATTGAGCTCTTCTGTTTCATAGTGTTTGTCATAGAGTTTGAGCTCGTTTATCAGCTTGTTGAATCTTTCAAACACTTCTGTGATTCCCTCTTTTGGCTGAGCCATGAAGGCTTCATATTGTGAAACAAGAATCTGCTTCTTGTTCTTTCTTACTTCAGTAGTTCCTTCACAGAGCACCTCTATAAGATCCCACATCTTCTTGGCACTAGTACAATGAGCAACAGTGCCATACATGTTGAAGTCCATAGATTCACAAATGATAAGTTGAAGATGTCCATCCAATGCTACTTTTTCCTTTTCAGGATCAGTGTATTTTAAGGGATCTTTGGGCACATGTTTTGCTGGTACAATCTCAGTGCCAATGGTTGTTTCACCAATCTCGATCATTGGAACGAAGGGACCATGCTTTAGAATATCTAAATACATGGGGTTAGAAGCTTTGATGAAAAGCAACATCTTCTTCTTCCATAAACTGTAGTGCTCCTTGTTAAAGGGAGGAATCTTGATACTGCTTAGTTTCTGTGAACTCATTCTTGATCTTTTCATGTTTGTACGTTAACAGCCTACGCTCTGATACCACTTGTTAGAAATGAATACCACTAGAAACTAGACAGAGGGGGGGTGAATGGATAGTTTGATATATTTTTCGATTCTTGAAAACTAAGTAAACAACTGTATGTGATTATGATATGTAATATGCAGAAAGTAAATAACACACACAATCACTTTAATCTACTTTGTATAAGCAAATTAAATACTACAGCTTTCCAGGAAATTCACAATCGAATTTCTGGCTTCTAAACAAGAACAGTTTGAACTTGCTTGCTTACAGAGAAAAGAGCTTAGCTAAATAACTATGTGTATCTCTCTTTTTTGGCTTTCTGTTGTGTGTGCACGATATATATTCACCTATACAAACTAGGCACACACAATATTACACAGCTACCCCTTCTGAAAGTCCAACTTGTCCTGCCATAAGAAGTTCACTGTGTCAGGAAGGACCACCTGCTTTTCGGAGTCTTTCCCGTTTCTGTAGCTGCCTGTCTCTTATCTTTCTCTCCAAGTTTAGCTGTAGATTTGCCATCTGTTCTTTGGACCACCTTGCCAGAACAAATGCTTCAGTATTTGTCTCCTTTGATTCTTGGTTCTGTACCTTGATTTGTCTTGTTATAAACGGCTAAGTGTTGATATCGTGAACTCCACTTTATCCCTGACTTCGCGATCTCCCTTGTGAGGACTACGCGATATAGCCTTTGAAGACTTTGCGACATAGGTCATTTGATGACTATGCGACATAGGTCATTTGATGACTATGCGACATAGGTCATTTGATGACTATGCGACATAGGTCATTTGATGACTATGCGACATAGGTCATTTGATGACTTCACGATCTAGGCTCTTTTGACTTTGCTGACTTCAACACTTCACGACATGTGTCTTGAGGACTTCTCGACATAGTACAAAGTGGACTATGCGATATAGTACTTCACGACATGGATATTGGTGACTTCACGACATAGCTTTCTTTTGACTTTGCTATATAATGCCTTAGACAAATTCCTGCAACTTATTTCTTCATAGCCTTATTCAACTCTATCCTGCTGCATGAACACTTCTGAACTTCTACCAGGATAATTATTCAATGGCCTATATACAATCTAGATGCAAGAAACTTTACTAAGCTCATTATAAATTTGAGCATACATGATCAAGCTAATGTTCATGAGAACAAGACAAGTACATTTAGAGACCTATACTATATCCCAGTGATAGAAATCACTAGGTCATGTAATGTGACATAGTCACATAGTGTAGGCTTGTTAATAGTGGTATTCAGACATGTCTTGAGCCTAACAAAATCATGTTCCGTTACCCTTATTGTTCTGCCCCCTGGCACAACAAAACTGAAGGACCGTATGTTATTCTCAGTTGTATCCGTGGCGGTTGTGTACAACACAGTCAATTGATCAATGCAAAGGACCACGGGAGTACTTACAGCGTATGCCACTAACGAACGTGTATTCAAAAACTCTGCCCATGCACGAATTTGAGGATTCGTTATGGATTGCAGATTTTGAAACGAGACATGATTAGTTTTGGTAATAATAAATTCCCCAGCCATTTTAAAATTTCCAGAAAATTTAAACAAACCAAAACTATTTTTTTTATATTTAATTAATTATTACTAATTAATCAAATTCTTAACAAAATTACCCCTTTTTTTATTATGAAACAACAATACAACCTTAAATCACTTTTACCCAGAACTTTAATCCTGTAAAACCAATAATCAGAATTATCTTAAGAAAATCAATTGAGAACAGTCAATTTCTTAAGAACAATAGTGAAAAAGCTTTGGTAAAGTTCGAGTAAATGGATTCGATAGTTTCTTCCTTAGATATGTCTCAAAAACTTAAAAGAAACAAAGTTCCACGGTTAAAAACAATTAACAATGAAGAAACTGTAACTTTTGAAGGTTTTAATCGGTGAAGGTGAAGAAAATTGTATCGAAAGTGATGTTTTCAGTTGTAAGTAATCTTGTAAGTATAAACAAAACCTTTAGATCTGAGAATAAGAACAAAAAAAAATGCAAGGGGCTGTTATATACATACTGAATTGGCAGGGGCAAAAATGTCTTTCCAGACTTCGATAGATTTTAAATGAGCTCTCGATGGTTTTCCAGAGGGGTAATAAAGTCAAAAGGACTTCGATGGTTTTTTAGAAAAACTATCGAAGTCAGTTTCTTTGAATTTCAACCGACTTTATTTGAAAAAAACCATCGAAAGGCTATTACTTTGAAAACTCAAAAAACTATCGAGGGTTTTTAGAAAAACTATCGAGAATTTAAATCTTTAATCTACATAAATTCACTTCGATATTTTTTTCTATTAGCTTTCAAAAACTATCGAAGCTTGTATTTTGATGGTTTTTCTTTTCAAAATCAAAAACTGTCGAATTTTAAGTTCGATGATTTTTAATTAGTACTTAGAAAAACTATCGAATTTCCTAAATTCGATGGTTTTTGCTTCTTTCTTCATTTTAAAACCTGTTCATGTTTTAAAAATCAGAATTTTTATTTCCTGTCTAGTTTTAATTCTAATAAATCTTTTCAAATTTACCAAAATCAATTCTTAACAGAAAATTCACAATTTTCTTAGAATAAAATCAATTAAGTATCATTGAGTGATATTAATCAATTAAAATCCAATCAATTATGCTGCATTAATCTACAATGTTAAAAACAAAGCAAATTAATTCAAATTAAATAGATGCTTTAATATTTAGAACAAATATTAGCACCTAAATAATTTTTAGAATTAATAACCAATTAAATGCCAGAAGATATATCATCCATAATTATGACATAAAATTAGTATAAAAATCCTAACTACGAGAATTGCTCCAGAAAATAAACTCACAAGTCCAAAGGATATAGCAATTCTTGAACTCATGTATTTACCAGGACTCTCTGCAGTTACTGACTTCTAATCAAAATCAATTAGAAAGATTTAACATCCCAAGTTCACCAACCAGCTTATTGAAAGTGGATTCATCAAGCGGTTTAGTAAAGATGTCTGCAATTTGATCCTCTGTGGGTACAAAGTGTAACTCCACAGTTCCATTCATGACATGCTCTCGGATAAAATGATACCTGATGTCGATGTGCTTCGTCCTCGAGTGTTGCACTGGGTTGTTTGAGATTGCTATGGCACTTGTGTTGTCGCAAAATATAGGAATCTTTATCAACAGAAGTCCATAGTCACGGAGTTGGTTTCTCATCCACAATATCTGAGCACAACAGCTACCAGCAGCAATGTATTCAGCCTCAGCTGTTGATGTGGACACTGAATGCTGCTTCTTGCTATGCTAGGAAACCAATCTTCTTCCAAGAAACTGACAGCTTCCGGAAGTACTCTTCCGATCAATCTTACAACCTGCAAAATCAGAGTCTGTGTATCCAATAAGATCAAATCCTGTATCTTTAGGGTACCAAATTCCAAGATTTGGGGTCCCCTTAAGATATCTAAATATTCGCTTAACAGCTATTAGATGAGATTCTTTAGGATCAGACTGAAATCTAGCACACAAGCATGTTGCAAACATTATATCTGGTCTACTTGCAGTGAGATAAAGTAATGAGCCTATCATACCTCTGTAGCCTGTGATGTCAACCTTCTTACCAGTTTCATCCTTATCAAGCTTAGTGGCAGTTGGCATAGGAGTCTTTGCTGTAGATGAGTCTTCCATTTGATACTTCTTAAGAAGATCCTTGATGTACTTGGACTGACAAATGAATATACCATCTTGTTTCTGGTATACTTGCAATCCAAGAAAGAATGACAATTCACCCATCATGCTCATTTCATAACGACTCTGCATTAACTTAGCAAATCTCTTGCATAGATCATCATTAGTAGAACCAAATATTATGTCATCAACATATACTTGCACCAATATCAAATCATTTTTATGCTTTTTGACAAAGAGAGTTTTGTCTACAACACCTCTTGTAAAATCATTTTCAAGTAAGAATTCAGAGAGAGTGTCATACCATGTCCTTGGAGCTTGTTTGAGTCCATAGAGAGCTTTGAATAGAAAGTACACAAAGTCTGCCAGTTTTGAATCCTCAAAACCTGGAGGTTGTTCCACATACACTTCTTCTTCTAACTCCCCGTTCAGAAAAGCACTCTTCACATCCATTTGATATACCTTGTAATTGGAATGTGCAGCAAATGCCAGAAACATTCTGATGGCCTCAAGTCTTGCTACTGGTGCATAGGTTTCATCATAATCTATACCCTCTTCTTGAGAGTAACCTTTAGCAACCAGTCTGGCTTTGTTTCTCGTTACAATGCCATCTTCGTCCAACTTATTTCTGAATACCCATCGTGTTCCAATAACAGATTTTCCCTTAGGCCTGGGTACCAGCTTCCAAACTTTCTGCCTTTCAAACTGATTGAGTTCTTCTTGCATAGCAATTACCCAATCTGGATCATCTAGAGCATCTTCAACTTTCTTAGGTTCTGTTTCTGAAAGAAACCCAGAATAGTGACATTCATTTTGTGATGTTCTCCTAGTTCTCACTCCTGTGTCCGGATCACCAATGATCAAGTGAAAGGGATGATCTCTATTCCATACCCTTTGTCTTGGCAGATGCGATCTTGATGATTCTCCTTGTTCTAGATGTTGTGGAGTGTGACTAGTTGATCCTTCTCCTGCTCCCCCTGAGTTGTTGACGGTTTGATCTGTTGATTCTGAAGACTGACTAGTGGATCCTGTATTTTGAGGATTTCCACTTTGGTCACCACTTGGTCCAGAATCATTATCATTATGATTATTATTAATAACTGTAACAACTTCAGGTACTTCTTCATTGTCAGAGAGATCTCCTGATAAATTTTCAAATACCAAGGATTCAGAGTTCTCTCCAGTTTGCAGGCCTGGTCTCTTAGTGTCGTCAAATGTTACATTAAAGCTTTCCAACACCTTCTTATCTTCAATCACATATACCCTGAAAGCCTTAGATTCCAGAGAATAGCCCAGAAAAATGCCTTCATCTGCTTTGGCATCAAACTTGCCAAGATGTTCTCCATCTTTAAGTACAAAGCACTTTGCACCAAACACATGAAAGTACTTCAGTGTTGGCTTCTTGTTGGCCATTAACTCATACGGAGTCTTTTCATGATCTTTGTTGATCAGGGTTCGATTCTGAGTGTAGCAAGCTGTATTCACTGCTTCAGCCCAAAAGTAAGTGGGAAGTTTTGATTCACTCAACATGGTCCTTGCTGCTTCAACCAAGGTCCTGTTCTTCCTTTCCACTACTCCATTCTGTTGAGGAGTTCTTGGTGCTGAAAACTGTCTTGATATTCCTTTCTCTGAGCAGAAATCATTTAGAACTGCATTCTTGAATTCAGTTCCATTGTCTGATCTGATTGTCCGCACAGGTAGCTTAGCTTCCACTTCTATCTTCTTGATGTGATCAATGATTAGTTGTGTTGCTTCATCCTTTGTTTGTATGAACAACACCCACGTGTACTTGGAGTAGTCGTCCACCATCACCAATGCATATCTGTTTCTTGAAAGTGACATAACATTAACTGGACCAAATAAATCCATATGAATCAGCTGTAATGGTTCAGTAATGCTTGTCATTCCTTTGCTTCCATGTGATGCTTTCTTCGACTTCCCCTTTTCACATGCTTCACATAGTCCCTCCTGATTGAATTCCATCAGGGGCAACCCTCTCACTAATTCTCTCTTTACCAAAGAGTTCATAGTTTTGAAGTTCAGATGTGAGAGCTTCTTGTGCCATAGCCAACTTTGTTCTGAAGATGCCTTTGCATAGAAACATGTAACTTCTCCTTCACTGGTAGAACTTAAGTCAGCTATAAATAAATTTCCTTTTCTCACTCCCAGTAGAGTAAGCTTCTCATCCTTCCTGTTGGTGATCAAGCACTTGTCCTTTCTGAAATCTACATTGTAGCCTTTATCACAGAATTGACTGATACTTAGTAGATTGTGCTTTAATCCTTCAACAAGAGAGATGTTTTCAATGATGACATTTCCAGCTTTCAATTTACCATATCCCGTAGTGAATCCTTTGCTGTCATCTCCAAAGGTTACAATCGGGCCGGTCTTCTTAACCACCTCTGTAAGCAGGGACTCTTCACCTGTCATGTGTCTAGAACAGCCACTATCCAGAATCCACACAACCTTTGAGCTTTTAACCTTACCCTGCAATCACAGATTGATTAAGCGGACTTTGGTACCCAAAATTGTTTGGGTCCTGAAGGTTTAGATTATTTAACAGGAGTAACATTCAATTTAGTCTTACCCTGTTCGATATTCATAGTATCTGTGGATTTAACATTACTAGAGCTATTGCTACTATCAGACATCAACTTAAAATAAGCATGCATGATGTTGTACTTACATAGCAAACACTCTTTCTTTCCACATGGCTCATGATTATCAGGCATGTCAGACATGTTATGCATTTCAGAAGCATTAGCAGTTTCTACTTTAACCTTTTTACATGCATGCGTAAGGTGTCCAGCAGAATTACAAATAGAACACAACTTCCTAGATGCAATGGGAGAAGATGGAACCAATTCCTGATTAACAATCTTCTTCCTCCCATTCCTGTTCTTTTTAACATTCCTAGCTAAGGAACCTACTTCAGTTTTAGGTAAATCAGGTTTAGGTAATACATTCTTTACTGATTTCCTAGGTAACTTAGTCTTTACCTCTTTTTCCTTCAACAAATCCTCCTCAAGCAATTCTTGTGCTATGAAAAGATCATCCTCATAAAAGAGAGGTGGAAACGGCTTAACAAAAACTGGACAATCAACATTCTTAAGAACATGTGGAGTATTCCTTTTGACAACTGAAGGTGTCACAGGGAATTCCAAAATCTTCTTACCAGCTTTCTTGTTATAGTCAAATCCTATAGCAGTTTTATTCTCTACGGCCTGAGTATCAATGATTTCCTTAGCCACTAGAGCGGAATTCTTAAAAGCATTCAGTTTCAAATCTAGATCTGAAATCTGCTTCCTGAGGATAGTCTCTATCTCATCATTACACTTGACCTTGTTCTCTAAGTACTCATTCTTTTGCTTAAGATCTTCTAATGTTACAGCTACAAGCTCTAGTTCTTCATTTTTAGATTCTAGCCTTTTAATCTTAAGAACTAGTTTAGCATTTTCCATTTCAGATGCTAGCATGCTTGTGTGTACATTAAACAATTCTACACTAAGATCTTGCACAGTTTTCTTGTACTCAGAATTAGACATATCAATTGTAGTTAAGATAGGTACCTGAGATGATTGAGGTGATTCCTCTGAAGAGTCAGCCATTAGAGCAACATTTACATATTCCTCCTCTTCATCCGAATCAGTATCATCCCAGTGCTTTCCCTCTGCTATGTAAGCCTTCCCTTTCTGCTTTCCAGAGAATGCCTCCAACTGCTGTTTAAGCTTGGCATTCTCCTTCTTCAACTCATCATAAGAATCCTTCTTTCCATAGACATCTTTCATGTCTCTTGCTTGACGAGGCTTCCGGCATTCAGTGGCGAAATGCCCTAACTCATTGCAGTTATAGCATCTTGATTTGCTTCTATCAATCATGCCAGTCTTGTAGCCTCCCTTAAAGCCTGTACTAGGTGTATAATTGCTCTTCTGGAATCTGTTGGTTGAGCCCTTGAACTTGTACTTAGGGTTTCTCTTGAAACGAATATGACTAAACTTTGCAGCTAAGTACGCCATGGTTTTGTCTTCCATTTGCTCAAGCTCTTCTAGGGTGTAGTAATCACTTTCATCAACACCCAGATTCACAGAATCCATTTCTGCTTCTATTATCACCTCCTTTCCTGCTCTAGGGGTTTGAACCTGAATCTCAGAAGTTATTGGTTCATCCACTACAAGTGCTGCTGATCTCACAAGTGCATTGTGCTTGCTGTCCACTGTCCCTGATCCGTAGATTATCACCCTTTGTTCCTGTTCCATCTCATAGGTCTTCAACTTGCCATAGATCATCTCTAATGACATCTTTGTGAAGTCAATTCTTTCCCTAATGGATGATGACTTGTGTTCTACATGATGGGGCAGCGTCATCATGAACTTCCTGTTCGATTCTCTCAGTGGATAGGTCTTTCCTTTCATTGCCAATTCATTGAGGAGCTTAGTATACTTCTCAAAGACCTGAGTTATACTTTCTCCCGGCAGTGACCTAAACGCTTCGTATTGAGAAGTCAGAATGTCCAATCTATTTTCCTGCACGTCTTCAGTTCCTTCCATTATTAGGTTAATGGTATCCCACATATGTTTCCCGCTTGTACAGTTCATCAACTGATAGCTCATTTCCTTGTCCGCGGAGTCCGTCAATATCAACATTAAACCGGTGTCCAATCGAATCAGTTCTTTGTCAGAATCTGTAAATTCACTTATCTCCTTAGGTTGGGTGCCTGAAGGAATCCTGCTACCGTCAGGAGCTGTAGATTCACTAACTGGTTTCATTGGTACAAACGGTCCGTTCTCTAATATGCCAATATACAACGGATTAGATGCCTTGATAAATAACAGCATCTTCATCTTCCACAAACCGAAATCATCTCTAGTAAACGGGGGAACTTTAATACCAGCGGTTGTCTTTGGAGCACTCATGGTTTCTGAAAATTTCAAATTGTTTAAAATTCAAGAAATTCCAATTAAATGAAAAATTTTGAAAGTTAAAAAATTTGTTTCGAATTTTCACGCTACGTTTGATTTTGGTCTCATTCACCGGATCTGATTTGTATATCAATCAAGTAGCTCTGATACCAATTGTTAGGTCCAAAGTATCGTAGAAGGGGGGGGGGGGGGTTGAATACGATACTCACAAATAATTTAATTTCGTTCGCGGATTAATCTTTCAGTTCTATAACGAAATCAAACACACCAAACCAAATCAAGTTTCGGGGAATATATCTTTTTATAAATATAAACCTCGAGGGGTGCTACAATTTCTAATCCGTAGATTAGCGTCAATGAGTTTAAGGTAACACAAATACACAACAATAATCAAGTTCTGAGCACTATTAATTTCTCTGATAATTTTCTCCGGCTCTTCTCTCTCTCTCAGTTATGTGTCTGTGTTGAATGGCCTTAACTGAAGAAGACACCTTCTTCACTCTGTATTAACTGTAGGCTTTGTTTAGAAAAACCATCGAATTAGAATTGTAGAAACAATCCTGGCCGTTGGATCTTCTTCAACCTGTCAGACAAGTAATTCTTTTCACCTGCTCCATGAATTAAAAACCATCGAATGGATTTAAAAACCATCGAATTAATTAAGTTAATTCACCATTCGATAGTTTTTTAATTAAAACTATCGAATACCAAATTAACTTATTTTGGTTTTCAATTAATCACTTTACCTACCATTCGATAGTTTTCTAATGAGAAAAACTATCGAATTGTTTTTCTTGTCTTTTGTTCATTAATGATTCCACTGAGCTCCTGGGTGATTAAGAAATAAACTGTATCAATTTCTTCGGAGACGATAAAACAACTTGATCTTTTCAATGCCGTCACCTAGTGCAACTGGTCTGGTTCACAGATGAATAACACTTGATCAATTCTTATTTTATGCCTTCAATACATTGCTGCTGATACGTCCCTTGTCGTTCTGGTTGCTTCATCACTGGAATCCCGTGGTACTGAACCCTAAATCATTCACATACTTCTATCGTCTTCAAAGTCTTGTTTCTATTGCTGTCACTGAGGCTTGAACATTTTCATGAACTTCTTTCCGTGACCTGTTTACGGACTTCAAGAATACATAACGTATTTTGATTTTTTGAGTTTACCTTTTCTTCTCTGATTCTGGATTCCTGTGCTTCTATTAATACTATTGTCTGTCTTGTCCTTTGTTGAGTTGTAGTTATCTCTTTTACATCTTATGTTACATTATGCTTTACATGTGTATATATGAAATGGGAAATTGATGTGAATATATGAGAGAGAGAGAGAGAGAGAGCGCGGGGGGGGGGGGGGGGGAGGGAGGGAGAGAATGATTAGAAGTGGTAGATGCAGGATGGTGGAATGAGGTGTTATTTGATTGAAATTACTAATCTGCAACCCTGCAAGTAGTGTATTTCTATTTTGCTTATAAAATTGTTTGCATGTATTACTTGTTAAGATATTTTCATTTTTTCCAATTTTTTAGTTCTCTATTAACAGTTTTTGATTTGTTTTAGTATTTTCACACATAGATATATTAATTTATAATAAAATACGAAGTATATATATATATATATATATATATATATATATATATATGGCTTTATGACCTTTTGGCCCTTCAAGTATGGACCAGTGTACCCATGAACCCTTCAGGTATAAAAGCGTATCTTTTCGCCCCTCAGGTATCCGAAACGTACTCTTTTGCCACTCAACCGGTACAGAATTAAAAATCGGGTTAAAACGTTACAAACGGCAGGGATAAATCAGACATTACACAAGCCGATATTAACATTATCTTAAGGGGTTATCCGGTACAAAGCATATTTGATCAGTCTCCTCACTTACGCCCAAACTAAACCACAACTCCCAAAATTCGAATACCCAAATCAAACACATAGCAAATTCTGTTTTTTGGAGCTCCGATTGAAGAAGAAAAATGGTGGATCCTAACGAGCACTCGCCTAGTATGATTTTTAACCCTCGTTTGCGATTATTAATTAAGCTTGTTTGTTGTTTATGCATGCTCTGTTTTATAAGTTCTTGTTTGTTGTTTGCGATTGTTATGTGGGTATTGTTTTTTGTGGGTATTCGAAGAATCTTGTTTATTGTTTTAGTTATGTTAGAATTTTCTGATACTATATTTGTTGGTATTGAAGGTGATGGTAGAATAAGTGTTAATTTATTTCATGGTGGAAAGTTAAAATGGTTACCAAGTGCCGAATATCTGGGGGGTCAGGTGACAGTATATCACTTTCAATGTGAAGAAGAACTTAGGTATGACAGTTTGAGGGAATATGTTAAAGCTTTGGGTCATAAGGGATTGTTCTGTTTATATTATAGGAATCCTAAACTGGATTTAGATAAAGGTCTTGTGTTAATCACAGATGATAGTTATGTAGTTGCATTGAAAAGTTATGCTATGGAAAATGATAAAAAGATAGATATATATGTGGAGCATTTTGATGAAGCTAATTTGGGGTCATTTGATGAAATGAATGTATTTGAAAGGAGTGAAGGAGATGGAAGTAATGAGGTAGGAGATTGGAGTGATGAACTGGATGATTATGACTTTGATGACTCTGACTACTCAATGTTAGATGATGACATGATATATACTAATAATGTAGATGAGGGAGTGGAATGGGTGGGTAGAATAAGAGAAGGACTTGGACTAGGTAAAGAAGACACTGACAGTGATAAGGATGATAATCACACTGATTGTGATGACAATGATAGTCTGCCAGACAATGACATGGATGAAGATGAAGAGCTAGAAGCTCTTAAGAGGAAAAAAAGGTTTCCAGTGTACAAAGATTGTGACAATCCATAGTGGATAGTTGGGATGATCTTTACAGATCATTACCAGTGCAGAGAGGCCATAATGAAGCATTCTTATACTGAAGGGAGGGTGGTGAAGTTTGTTAAAAGTGATAAAACAAGAGTTAGAGCAGTTTGTAAGCCTCCATGTCCCTGGTTCCTTAATGCTGGATATAATTTTGACAGGTGCATTCAAATAAAGAAAGTGGGACCAGGTACATTTTAGTCATTTCCATTAAATATTCACTTTCCTTGACTAGTACTGTATTATTGGGTCCATACTGTACCTATTGGTTTAATACTGTATTATTTCTTTTTGCTTTACAGATCACACATGTGTTAGAGAGCAAAAGGGATTACCCCTTATCAACTCTGGGTTTCTATCAAGAAAATATCTACCTGAGTTTAGGATTAATCCAAACTGGCCAATTAAGTCTTTTCACAAGACTGTGTTGAAGGATTTGCAGATTGATTTCAAAGCTCATATACTCAGAAAAGCTAAAAGGAAATGCATGAGGATCATTAATGGTACTCATGAGGAACAATATCAGAAACTCTGGGATTACAAGTTAGAGTTGTTAAAAAGGAATCCAAACTCTACAGTTGAGATTGAGATTGAACCAGGTATGTAATTTCAGTATATTTCATATGTTTAAAGTTGTTTTAGTGCATAGATCTGGAAAAATGTATGCCTAATTATAAATCTGTCCATTTTGTAGGAAATGTTGGTCAATTCAGGAGGATGTATATATGTCTAGGTGGGTTGAAGCATGGCTTTAAACTTGGTTGCAGGAAGGTCATTGGCCTAGATGGATGCCATATCAAGAATGCTTATAAAGGTCAGATTTTGTGTGCTGTTGGCTTAGATGGTAATAATTGTATGTTCCCATTAGCCTATGCAGTAGTTGAAGCAGAAAGATTAGACTCTTGGAGGTGGTTTTTAGCTTTACTAGTTCAAGATTTTGATATTAGGGTTGGGGATGGGTGGACAATGATTAGTGATAGACAAAAAGGTCTCCTTAATGTGATAGAAGAAATGCTACCTATGGCTGAGCAAATGTATTGTGTTAGACACATGCATAACTACTTTAAGCAGAAATATGGAGGAAATTCACTGAAAGAAAGATTGTGGAGTTGTGCTAGGGCTAGTAATGTAGAAGCATTTGAGACTGCCCTGAATTATCTGAAAGAAGAAAATGTAGGAGCATGGCAATGGTTAACTGTAGTGCCTTTCCATCACTGGACAAGGTCACATTTTAAAACAGAGACTAAGTGTGATATGCTGCTTAATAACATGTGTGAGAGTTTTAACAGATGCATTCTATGGGCTAGGGAACAAGGTGTTTTAGTTATGTTAGAAATGATCAGAGAGTACCTGATGCAGAGATTACAAACTAAGAGAGAGGAAATGTATGGTTGGGAAGGTAACAGATTTACACCAAAAGTATACAAGTTGCTTGAGAAATTTAAAAAATGGAGTGGAGGATGTTATTCTACATATGCAGGTTATGATGAATTTGAAGTGACAACAATCAATGGGTCAAAGTATGCAGTGCATTTGGGCAACAGAACTTGTGGATAATTACAATGTGGATGACTATGTTGATTCTGTGTATTCAACATCTAACTATAAGAAAGCTTATTCTGGAATAATATATCCTATGAATGGACACATGGGTTGGGAAAGATCAGGAATTTCTTTGAAACCACCAACAATTGAAAAACAGCCAGGCAGGCCCAAGAAGAAAAGAAGGCCAGAACCTAAAGAGGCATATGAAAAGGTTGAAAATGGAGTGAAGATATTAAGCAGGACAACTCAGAAGTCTGTGAGGTATATTAATGTTTTACTGCTACTTATGTTTGTAGGTATATTTATTCTGTGTCTCATACATTGTGCACTGATTTTACTGCTACTTATGTTTGTAGGTGTGGAAAATGCAACAAAACTGGTCATAACAAAAGAACATGCCCAGATCTTCGAAAGGTAGACAATGCCCAAGTAGATGAGGAACAAATGCAAGAGGTATACAATAAAGTGGCTACAGATGGTCCACCCTTGACTCAACCTAGTCAAGTGGAGAATGAGGTTCTAGCTGAGAATGAGGTTCTAGCTGAAAATGTTGTAGCTGATGAGGTACTAGCCGAGAATGAGGTTCTAGCTGATGAGGTTCTAGCTGATGAGGTTCTAGCTGAAAATGAGGTTGATGATGAGGCTCCAATTGAAATTGCAGCAAGGAAAATTCAAAAACTGAAATGTCAAAGAAGAAGGCTAACAACAACTTTGGATTCCCCAATCATGTTGGCTGCTGAAAAGTTGAAAAAACTGAAGGAGAGATTGAAAGCTCAAAATGAAATATCTGAAAAACAGATGGGAGATTCTTCTCAGATGAATGATAAGGGAAAATCTGTTGTAGATAGTCAAAATGAAGCTGAGGAGGCAAGAAGAATGGTTATTAAAACAGAAATGACAGAGAAGATTAAGGCAGGGAAAAAAACCAAAAGGATTCCAGAAGATAATGCTGCTTTTCCACCTCCACTGAGAAGAAGTACCAGGCTCACTCCAACCTTTACCTTTAAAAACACATTAGATAATCCTGTGTGTCTAGATGAAGAAGGTGACACAGTCATGGTGGAGGGGAATGCTTCTTGGAACACAGAACAAAACAACACATACACAGGACCCGTGAAGTTAGGCAAACAGATGCCACCACCAGTGAAGCAATTCAAGACAATAGTTGGGAAGACAAAGCTCAAGTCTGCACCTTTCTTATCTCATGGGAAAAATGTCATCACCAGTACTGCTCTCAGACAGGCAATAGATGCAACTGCAAAGAATCTGAAGAATGAGAGCAAGGGAAAACACTCATCAAAAGGAAAGGAGAAGGCACCTTGAAGAACCCCAGCCTTTATTAAGGTCCATCTTTTGTTTAATTTCAGACATTTCTGCAGCTTTTGTTATGAATGTGTAATCCTTAAGTTATGACTTTATTTTGGCTTTATGTAATGTACTGAATGTTACTACAATGTTACTGATTGGAATTACATTTCATTCATAAAAATTTGGCATTACATAAGTCCATTTCCAGTACATAGTTCATCTAGAACAAGGCTACACTTAAGCTAGTTCATTCTGTCTCTTCACTACGACCTCTCCATCATAGTTTCTCATTACAAAGCTTAAGAATATGAAGACTATAACAACACAAACAAATAGGGACCATCCTTTTTTCGTTTCATTTCAACAACAACAGCCTTCAGGTTCTCCCCTTCTTCTTCAAGCTTCTCTAATTTCCTCAACAGTCCTGGAATAATAGCTCTAGATCTTGGACACATAGGGGGGTCGAACCACAAATGATAATTACAAGCACTACTCCTTTGTTCCTACATATAACAAGAATAAGAACATGAAATTCTAACAATATAACAAGCAATTGTATACAGATTTTACCATGTAACGACAACATCCCCAAAATCTTCTCCCCGGATTAGCATCGGTCCATGAAGTTCTCAAGACAGCTGCCCTTCCACACCAACAATGAGGGTCCATTTTTCCCCTTAAAATCTAACTGGTGAAAAATAGATGCAGAAGTTATATATGAGAGGGAGTAAAGAGTACATGAAACTTATATATAACAGGGAGGACAGTTTGGCGGGAGAAGTATTACCACAACTGGAGGGAAAACATAAACACAGTTTCCGATTTTATCCCCGACTGTTTATAACGTTTTAACCCGATTTTTAATTCTGTACCGGTTGAGTGGCAAAAGAGTACGTTTCGGATACCTGAGGGGCGAAAAGATACGCTTTTATACCTGAAGGGTTTATGGGTACATTGGTCCATACTTGAAGGGCCAAAAGGTCATAAAGCCTATATATATATTTGTAGATCGTGCGATGCACATATTGGTTTTAATAGTTGTTATTTTATTATTTGTATAGAACTTAACTCAAATTATATATATGTGATATATGGTTTTCACTTCAGTGACCACTTTAATGTGTTTTAGTTGAAAAATATAATTGGTTATAAATAAATTATATTATTATTTAATAATTCTTTTATAGATAAGTAAGGGTAATTAAGTAAAATTACGAAGTACCAAAAAACAGGCAGCGTACCGACCAAACTTTTAATGTTTCTAATTTTTTAGTTCTCTATTAACAGTTTTTGATTTTTTAAAGTATTTTCACACATAGATATATATGTAATTTTCAAGTTGAAGCCTTATATATGTAATTTTCTCTTTTCCTCCTCAAGAGAGTATATCCTTTAAAACCATCAGAACTTGACTTGTGGAGCCTAATTCATAGCATTTGAAATTTTTTGCATTGGTTTACAAGACAATATTTTTTTATAGAATTCTTTGTAAATGGTTAATTGATGGTACTGCCTTATTCAATCACAAGATAGACAAATCTTTCGGTCGCAACAGATTAGACAGATGTCTACTTGACTACTTGTACTTTTTGTATATGATGACGATTGAAATCTGTTTTATTTTTTAAATTATTGTTTGAAATATATGTCTTTTTTTTTTTGCATAATACTAAATAATTGATCTCATACTAGTTAATCATAACAGAGGTGACTTTCCACTTTGTGGAAAAAGGCTTTTGTTGACAACGTCAGTACATTCATGGTGTTTGCCTTTTCGTATCAAGTCATGTCGGCAATCATGTGTTCATAGAATATCACGCTATCTCAAGCCTTTCTCTTCAGTAGGTACTCCCCTTCAAAGTAGCCAAGAAACATTTTAAACTCCCCCTCAAAGTAGCCAACAAATATTGTGAGAAGAAAAACCATATTAACAAAGTATTTCAAACCAAGTTTAAATTGAGTTTCATCATTGCAAAGTCTAACAAACCATGTTTATATTAAGTTTCATTAATAATTTCTTCTACAAATTTTTATGTAATACACTAGTTAATTAGTTGTATTATGTTTTGTTCGTGTACATTGGGCAGTGTCCCCGTGTCTCAAATTTTCAGAAATTTCAAGTCCGGCCCTCGGATGTAGGTCTTGTCAAACACTCTGTACCTTAAGTAATGCAATTTACAAACATCATTCAACATATAACATCGTCAATGAACATCATGCTTATTGATGTGAATATTAAAAAAAAGACATGTCGTACCTCGCACAAAGAATTTGGCACTAAAACCCAGCACCAAGCCTCATACCTAGAATAAGTTGTGGCGCGGAAGTATTTGGCATAAAGCAAAAAGAATATCCATTTTTAAGAGAAAAGTTGTAAGGTTCAAATTTATTTATTTCCTTGAACATAAATATAAAATTTGTCAGTTTCTAACATAATTAATATTTTAAAAGATACTAACATAATTAATATAAAGATAATATAGCTTCTCTCTACATCTATTTCTCTCTCAATGAGAGTCGACCCCCAACCCTACCTAGTCGCCTTAATAAAATTCAGATCTACCCCATTTTCTTCGCCAATTAAGCTTTCTTCCTTCTCATAAATCTATTTTCGTCTCTCTTTCTCTCATCTGATCACCATAATTTTTATTTTCTTTTAATAATCATCCTTCTTTAGTAAGGATTGCTGTTGTACCCAATTTTTTGGGTGTTTTGTTTGTCCTCCTTTTGGAGTGGTGTCATGTTTTTTGTATTTTTGGTTGGTTGTTTTGTGTCTTTGAGAATGATTCAATTGGTGTTTTGGGAGATCTGGAAAGCTCGCATCGAGATTGGGTCAGTGGTGGAAATTGCAAAAGCTCACCTTTCACAACGAAAGATTGTTCATATTATGAGGGTATCCGTCCCTCCAATTTCAGTTGATGCAACTGAAAGTTCTGAACATTGGACTACAACCGGAATTAATTGTGTGAATGTCAATTGTGATGCTACTGGCTTCATGGTTGGTGTAGGTTGAATTTCTCGGAAAGCTATTGTAATCTTTTCTTGTTCAAAGAATTTTTATATTCTTTATGTTAAGCAATCTGCAAACAAAGCGGCTAATTGTTTAGCTCGTTTATTTGTTTTTCAACCAGATTGCATGGCCGATTGGGGATTTGTCTCGGCCGAGTTCTTTTCAAGTTAATGAAATTTGCCAAAAAATATATATATATAAAAAGATACTCGTACAATTTTATCGATTCAACACCGTATTCAACTTAAGAAATACAACTAACTTCAAACTCATGGTCACCCAGATTGCTATCAACCCCTACAATTTTCATGCCATTCACATTCTCAATAATATCTAGGATCAACTTCATTTCATCATCTACAATGGGTTTTTATTTGGTGCTTTAGAAAAATAAAGGTTGGTATGTTGCACAATATATCAATCCAATTTCTAAAAAACTTCAATTTATTAGTCGTGTTTTGTGTATTTTACCAACTTAATCTTCATCTGATGCGTCCGCATATTTTCCATGTAACTCAAAGTTAAGATTAAAAAACTTATAAATTGGTGCATTACAAACAACATCTTCAGGATTCTAAAAGGTAACAAGTGTAAAACGGTCTCCTTTATGATGTGTGTATTCAGATACACTGACAATGCATCCAAACTTTTGAAAAAAATCTTGAGTTGAAATTTGGATGTTGAGCTTTGAGAAAAAAATATGACACATAAAAGTTCGGGTCATTGTTCTCAATAACACCCTATTGGACAAATGTTAACGTGATTGTTGTTAATGAAGAAGAGAAGCTAACATTTCTTTATTCGTTGCTCCGACTGACAAAATAATAAATCGGGTAAAATACAGAAGATATTATATATAGCGTAGTTGTTTATTGTTTATCATTTCCGTCTCTTGTCCAAGGAGGATCATTTTATATTGGTCAATAATAATGACGACGACAACAACAACAACAACAACAACATAATAATAATAATAATAATAATAATAATAATAATAATAATAATAATAATAATAATAATATAAGGGTTGTTGGTCCTTGTGTATTGCAAAAGGGGGGGGGGGATGAATGCAATACTGATAAAATTCAATCTCAATTTCAACAACCAAAACTAAGATTTAACGTTATCAGTAATATGTATGCATTCACAAACAGTATGGTCTAAAGACAAGTTTCACAAAATAAATGTTTTATTTATTTTGCAAAGTGTTGCTACAACCTCAAGAGAGAATTCTTGAGCTTCTGTTTTCTTCAAGACACTTACTTGCTTTCGTTACTTTACTAGAATGAATTGATAGTCTAAGTATAAACTAATCCTATCACTATCAACACGGGTTTGTGAAGCTGCTGTCATTATCAATTGGCAGCTTCTTACAAAATGTCTACCCATGTGACTTTCCTAAATTGCTAACATGTCAGATAAACATTACAAAGAAAGCAACCTAGATTCATTCTATTTCCAGCTAAAACAATTCAGCAAATAGAGACTTGACCTTGCTCTTGAATTGATTCGCTTTTGTTTTGTAGTGCTTGAAGCTTCTGTTGTAGTCTTGCAGACTTGGTGCAGCTTAGGGATACTGCAACACGCCTGTTTCTTGAACATTGAGACTGTCACGGGATTTGACTGAGAAGATACCTAGAACAAGGATCTTTCTTGAGACAGTTACTTTTGCCGCAAAGCTTGCTGTCACATGAATGTTCTATTGGTGACAGTATGAGTTCCCCGCATAGAGTGCTGTCGAGGTTTCCAAACTTGCTGTCGAGGGCTAAAGTTGTTGTCGCGTAGTTTTCCGCCAATGTTGCTGTTAGAGTGAATATGCTGTCGTGACTTGAAACATTCTGTCTTCTTGTAATCTTACTGTCAATGCTTATGATAGTAACCTTTATTCATGCTGTCATCTAGAATGCATTCTTTGAGGCTTGAACACAGCAAGTGAACTTCTTCCAAATTACACAACTAAAATGACATTGCATACTGATTACAAGAACATACTTTGGCTGTGACAGTATGTTCTACTTAATTAAAAATTAAGTACATACAAGGTTAAGTTGTTTTTATGCTATCACCCATAAATCCCAACAATCTCCCCCAATTTGTTTTTATGGATAATAACAACAAATTTACAATATATGCTGACAACTTAACTAACAAGATCAGAATGGATTAAGAATTTTTACTTAGCTTGAGATTTCCTTTTCTGTCTTGCTACATCCTCTCTTTTGAGAGTGTAACAGCCCCAGATCCGGGGTCGGGGATCCGGTCGTTACGGTCTCAATTCCCATCAATAATACTTGCACTTGAATCAAAACAATTAAACTACATGCTGTGACCCCACAATAACATCACCACACACACACAAATAGTTATAGTCCCAGAGATGAAATTGAAATAAGTATCTAGTCATTGGATCCACAAGTTATAAGTTATTACAAACCCAAAAGATTACAGAGCATTTAAAAGTTATTGCCGTTGATTACATTAATCATAAATATAAATAAGTCTGAAACAAAAGCTGTAGCCTAGGCTACTGATTACTACTACCTCAGCTATGGCGGTCACGACCTCAGCGGGTAAATCTCTGACGACTGCCACTCGCTTGCGCAGAGTGTGCTTGAACCAAGCCATCTGCTCTAGCTGTTGTTGTGATATAAATAAATAAAGCAAGGGTGAGCAATAGAGCCCACCAAAAATAACTTATACAGATTACCAGAATATAACAATTCAAAGATATTTCTATAGCCACATGTTATGCCTTAAACAAATAAGAAACTAGTATAATATAAAGGATGAAGTTACAAGGAAAATTAATATAATATTTCCGTAACCCAAAATCCACTTAGGCATATATATCCTTAATCAGGTTTTATCAGAGTCATAACTCATAAAATAAAAGATGAAGTTGCATGAATTTATTGTCACTTCATTTCCAAACACTTTTCGACCTCCTGCCAACATAATTGGTTCTTCACCCCAATACATGTTGCAGGAATATACAAATTGGATGATGAACCAATACTGGAGTTGCTACCGCGCCCGCTGTACCTAACCTTGCTATGATCAGTAGCAGGTCGTACCGCTCAAATAGTTTTCTATATGTAGATGGAAGAATCACGACAGCCTGACATTGTCTACCGCCTTTCTGGATCTCCCGGCCCATTTGGGGCATTAAAAGTTGGATGGGTCGGCGCAACTGGACCACTTACACCACTCCTAGTTCAGATGAAATCCATGACTCTGAAACGTAAAGATCGTCCTCCTTTCCCCAAGTGTAACACTTGTTGATACGACTCCACTAAGTAGTTATATCTAGGTTGGAAAGGAAGATTCTCCAATATTTCCCAAGCGATGCTTGTTAATGGATATCGACTTGTTCCATCAATTTAACCCTCGAGCGTTGAGGTGGTAACACAACAATTAAATTGCTCCGAAAAATATCTGTCCCTTGACAGTTGTTGAATTGAGAGTTTAAAAAGAGTAGTAGTCACTTAAATCAGATTTCCCATATTTTTGATAGTTGAGCGAGCATTTAAATCCTCTTTAAAAGACAGATTTAAATGGAAAAACATTGTTTTGGGAACCTCTTTTTGATTTAAAAATACTTAATAATATTTATTAAATAAGTAAATCTTAAATGAATATTTGAAAATAATATTCATTAAGTAAGTAATCCTCAAATGAATATTTTAAAATAATATTCATTAAATAAATAATCCTCAAATGAATATTTACAAATAATATTCATTAAAAAAATAAATAATCTTCAAATGAATATTCAAAAATAATATTCATTAAATAATCCTCAGATGAATATTCACAATAATATTCTTCGATTAAGTAAACCTCAAATGAATATCCGAAATAATATTCCTTAATTAATAAATCTCATTTGAATATTCAAAAATAATATTCATTAAATAATTAAAACTCAAATGAATATTCAAAATAATATTCATTAAATAATTAAATCTCAAATAAATATTCAAAAGTAATATTCATTAAATAAATAATCCTTAAATGAATATTCACAATAATATTCTTTAAGTCAATAATCCTCAAATGAATATTCATAAATAATATACTTTAAGTCAATAATCCTCAAATGAATATTCATAAATAATATTCTTTAAATAAATAATTAATCCTCGAATAACAGTTACCCGATATCCTTATCGGAAAATAATCATTAAAGAAAATCACACGCCCCTTATCCTAGGGCATTTATATACGAAATACTGGCTTATAACTGATATATCATATCTAGCTTATAAGCCCTAACATCAAGTCATAACCTCGAGTATCGCTATATATAACAGTTCGAAAACAAGTATGCAATAACACATGTATACTTCTCATTTGCATATTATATATGAAAACAGTTTATTATCACAACAATAGTAAGTATAGGTTTGAAAACTTGCCTGGTGGTGAGGTAGGGGTAGTGTGCCTCGAGTCAATCCGGCGATCTATACATAGTCAAAAGATCCAAGGTTAATCACTTAACGCTCTTATGAAACCAAGTACGTACTTTACTTAACTAAAACATGAATTCTAGTTAACTCCTTAAGAATCCTCTTGCGCACGCTCGATTCGAACATTTTTATAAAATAGAGATTAAATCCTTTTAACACGAAATCTTCTCGAGGGTCTTCCTAGACAGACCTAGCATGTTAACACAAATTTTCATATTCTGATTAGTCACTTAAGGGGTTTGATCATTGCCTCAAAGTTGGCTAAGTGGTATAGTTCGGTTTCTCGAAACATCCTTAATTAAAACACTCTTTCCTTCTAAACCATAAATCGGATTCACATGATCTTTATACCAAAACGAACCTTGAAACAAGACCTACACTATACTAGGCAGTGGTGACCTTGGACAGAAGTCCTTATGCTCGGGTATCACAAACAAAACATGGTTACGGAAAATCGGGCATTATAACGGCTATGTTTTAACGATTCCAAAGTTTAATCATAAACTTACAAGATCAATCCAAACCAAATCACCAAGTCAAATCCTCAACATCATTACTAATCCATAATCATCACCAATCAGTCAAAACCAACATCTACTTGCTTATCATCAAAACAACCTCAAAGTTTCATCAAAATCGCTTAATCATTCTTACGATTACACCGACTAGACTATACTTAAAACTAATCATATAAATCGAATTTATAAACAAGGGTTTCAAGAGTTATACCTTCCTTGGAGTGTATATGAGCCTAATAATCCTTGTATAGCCCTTATATAACCTTAAGATAGCTTGAATCAACAAAAGAAATCAAGAATCAAAAGTTAGTTCTTGGAAATCACTATTCATGTTCATCTTTGACCTAAGATTTAAGCATGATACCATCCATGGATGATGCTAAGATTAAGAGATTACCTTAGTCTAGGAATTAGGAAGCTTTTGAATCCAAGAACATGAATTATGGATGCTTGGAAGTTGGTCTTGAGAATTGGAGATTTTTGGCCGAAAGTTTCTTGTTCTTCAAGAGGAAATTTCTTTTCTTTTCTTGTTTAATTACTTGGATGAGATATTTTGTATCAAGTGGTGAGTCATAGCCTTATGTGTCTCATCTTTTGACACTTGTCCAACATGCACAAGCTTAGATAAAGCAGCTTTACGGGTTTGCTTTACTGGTTCGTTTCCTTTCACATGGATGATCCAAATGTTACATTCCTTGAATTAATCTTGTTACATGTTACTGCCATGTCTATATTTAATCCTGTAAATGTCTCGTTGTTCCGTCTCCGTTTAATCTCGTAAAATGTTCGCAGGGTTTCTTAAGTGTTCTATCGAAGTAGTTTACCGTAATCGTTCTTAATATTACTAATTCTTTTATTAAATCCATATCCATGGAATTGATAATTTAAATCCTCAAATATTCTCAAATAATAATTAATCCGTCCGTTATTGGTGAAATTTCGGAGAAAACGGAAATGCTATTTTTCCGATTCTGACAGCTTTTGCATTCCTTTATTTACATCGCAGATCACTAATACGACTTTGAAAGTTTATTATATCGTCCCGTATATAGGGTGGTCTGAAAAACTTTTTAAATGGAAAGTTACTATTCATCAGTGGTTTTTTAACAAAAGTTACTATTCATCAATAGTTCTTAAATAAGTACAAAATTTGGGGATATTACAGTCTCCCCTCCTTAAAAGGATTCCGTCCCGGAATCAGTTTGAAAACAAATGGGGGTACTTTTCCAGCATAGCACTTTCTAGTTCCCAGGTTGATTCTTCTACATTATGGTTTTGCCACAAAACTCTGACTAGCTTGATGACCTTGTTTCGGAGCACTTGTTCCTTTTGATCTATGATTTCCACTGGTTGCTCCACATAGGTTAGGTCTGGCTGCATGTCTACGTGTTCGTATTCCACTATGTGCTTAGCATCCGGGTTGTACTTCCTCAGCATTGAAACATGAAACACATTGTGCACTTGTTGCAGGTTTGGGGGTAATGCTAGCTCATATGCTAAGTTCCCAATACGTCTTAAGATCTCAAATGGTCCAATATATCTAGGACTCAGTTTTCCTTTCTTTCCAAACCTCATCAAACCTTTCCAAGGAGATACCTTTAAAAACACTAGGTCTCCCACTTCATATTCCTTGTCCTTCCGGACTAAATCAGCATACTTATTTTGTCTATCTTGGGCTGCTACCAGCCGTCCTCTGATTAGATCTACTATGTCCTTAGTCCGTTGGACCACTTCGGGTCCAAGCATCTTTCGCTCTCCAACTTCATCCCAATACAAGGGGGATCGACATCTTCTTCCATAAAGGGCCTCGTAAGGCGGCATTCCTATGCTTGAATGAAAACTATTGTTGTAGGAAAACTCAATCAGTGGTAGGTGATCATCCCAACTCCCTTTAAAGTCTATAGCACAGACCCTTAACATATCCTCTAGTGTTTGGATGGTCCTTTCACTTTGTCCGTCCGTTTGGGGGTGATAGGCAGTACTCATGTTCAGCCGGGTTCCTACACATTCCTGGAAGCTCCTCCAAAATCTGGAGTTAAATCTGGGATCTCGGTCAGATACTATGGTGACTGGGACTCCATGTCGCACCACTATCTCTTTCAAGTAGATATCCACTAGTCTGTCGACAGTGTACCTTTCGTTGATCGGAAGGAAGTGTGCTGACTTCGTTAATCGGTCTATGATTACCCATATGGCATCGTGATTGGCCTTGGTCCTTGGTAAACCTACTACGAAGTCCATGGCTAGGTGTTTCCATTTCCATTCGGGAATCTCTAGGGGTCGCAACAGTCCACTGGGCCTCTGGTGTTCCGCTTTCACTCGTTGGCAGGTCAAGCATCTGCTTACCCACTCTGCTACATCCTTTTTCATGTTAGGCCACCAGTAGTACTCTTTAAAATCTCCATACATCTTGGTGCTTCCTGGGTGGATTGAATACCTAGAACTGTGACTATCGTGTAAAATCTCGTCTTTTAGCTCTCGAACATTCGGAACCCAAATTCGGTAAGTATACCTCCTAATTCCTTTGTCATCCTTGACAGTGTGGATCTCTTCTCCGGTCATTGACTGCATGTCTTCACTTATCATTCTTTCTTGATACCTTCTTATCTTTTCTAACAACTCTGGCTGCAATGAAATCTCAAACAGCTTTTCGGTACCGTCTCCGGTTACCTTCACTTCTATTTCCATCTTTTCAAATTCTCTAATCATCTCTTCTGATGACATTATCATCTTGAGTCTCTCTTTCCTACTAAGGGCGTCAGCCACCACATTGGCTTTCCCTGGGTGATAAAGAATTTCACAGTCATAATCCTTGATCAGCTCTAACCATCTTCTCTGGCGCATGTTGAGCTCCTTCTGGGTAAAAATGTACTTGAGGCTCTTATGGTCAGTGTAAATCTCGCACTTCTCTCCATACAAGTAGTGCCTCCAAATCTTTAAAGCGAAAACTATGGCTGCTAATTCTAAATCATGAGTAGGATATCGAATCTCATATTCCTTCAATTGTCTCGATGCATACGCGATTACTTTACCGTGCTACATTAGCACGCACCCTAATCCCTTATGCGAAGCATCACTGTAAATCACAAAATCTCCTTTTCCATCTGGCAATGCCAACACAGGGGCAGTTACCAACCTCTTCTTTAACTCTTGGAAACTCTTCTCGCACTTTTCCGTCCATTCAAATTTCTCAGTTTTACGGGTAAGTCGGGTTAACGGGGCTGCGATTTTCGCAAAATCCTTGACAAATCTTCTATAATACCCTGCTAATCCTATGAAACTCCTTACTTCTGTTGGTGTGGTTGGTCGTTCCCAATTTGAAACAGCCTCTATCTTGGAGGGGTCAACCAATACTCCTTCCTTGTTAATCACATGACCTAAGAACTGAACCTCGTTTCGCCAGAATTCACACTTTGCGAATTTGGCATACAACTGTTCCTTCCTGAGTATTTCTAGGGCTATCCTCAAATGGTCTGCGTGTTCTGCCTCTGTCTTTGAGTAGATAAGAATATCATCGATGAAAACTATAACGAACTCGTCCAAATACTTCTTGAACACTCTATTCATTAAATCCATGAAAGCTGCTGGGGCATTGGTCAATCCAAACGACATCACCAAGAACTCATAATGTCCGTATCTGGTACGGAATGCAGTCTTTGGGATATCTTCGGGTTTAATCTTTAATTGGTGATATCCGGTCCTCAGGTCAATTTTAGAGAAGTACACAACATCCTTTAGCTGGTCGAACAAATCGTCTATTTCGGGTAATGGGTACTTATTCTTAATGGTTAGCTTGTTCAACTCTCGGTAGTCGATGCATAACCTCATACTCCCATCTTTCTTCTTAACAAACAACACTGGTGCCCCCCACGGTGACACACTGGGTCTTATCATACCCTTCTCCAACAGTTCTTTTAACTGGGTAGCTAGCTCTTTCATTTCTACTGGGGCTAACCGGTACGGGGCCTTCGAAACTGGCGCCGTCCCCGGGGCTAATTCAATAGCAAACTCAATTACCCTATCGGAAGGTAATCCTGGAAGATCTTGTGGAAACACATCTTCGAACTCATTGACTATTGGGACGTCCTGTAAACTGGGCACCTCTCTCTGGGTGTCTACAACATAAGCTAAGTAAGCCTCATTTCCCCTTCGTAACAATCTTTTGGTCTGCGCCATGGTTAGAAATTTCTGTGTCTGTTTCATTCCCTTAAACACTACCTCCTTCTTTCCTGGGGTATTTAATCTAACCTTTTTCCCTTTACAATCTATCTGTGCGTTATTGCGAGACAACCAATCCATCCCCAAAATGACATCAAATTCTCCTAATTTAAAAGGAATCAAATCCACATAAAAAGATTGTTCCCCTATTTCCAATTTGCAGTTTGGGTGAATTCGATTAACTGGGACTATTTCGTGGTTAGCTATCTCTACTTGTAGGGAATCCTTTAATGGTTGGGCTTTAAGTTTCAATCTATGCGCAAAATCCCTCGATATAAAAGACTTAGTTGCTCCAGAATCAAATAAAACATTTGCGTTAACTGAATTCAGAGAAAAGGTACCTGCTATCACATCCGTGTTCCTCACGGCATCCTGCACTGTCATGTTGAAAGTCCTAGCAGTTGGTGGTTTGTTGGAGGCAGCCTTGCTTGCCCCTGATGCTGCTGGTCGGTTCATGGGGCAATCCTTCCTCATATGACCTTGACGTCCACACCGGAAACAAGTGAGGTTTCGGTTGACGCTAGGGTTAACCGTGGTACAGTTGGTATCATAATGGCCCCCTCGTCCACACTTAAAACAGGTTACCGGTTTCTGGTTGCACACACCGGAATGTTTCCTTCCACAAGTTGTACATGCTGGTAATGGGGGTCGAGATTGGCGGGAGTGGGACACTCCGGATGGGTTGCCGCCCTGGTTCACGCTTGAGCTTACGGTTCGCTTGAAACCCGTATTCCTTTCAGGTAGGGAGACTGCCCCGCGATTAAACCTATTTTGGGGGTTTCCTCCAGCAGAACCTCCACCCATACTTGCATGCTTTCTTTTTATCCCTCATTTCTCTCTTTCTTTATGCATCTGATCACTCCCTGCTTCCACGATTGAAGCCTTTTGTACCAACATGGCATAGTCTGTAATCTCCAGGACTGCCACACGATTCTGAATCCACTGCTTCAATCCCTGTTGAAACCTATTAGCTTTCTTTTCTTCGGTATCTACAAACTCTGGCACAAACCTTGATAGCTCGGTAAATTTTGCCTCATACTCAGCCACTGTCAGGTTATTCTGCTTTAGCTCCAAAAACTTAAGCTCCATCTGAGTCTTCATAAACCTTGGGAAATACTTTTCTAGAAACAATTGCTTGAACCTTTCCCAAGTCACGATAACATCCGTCTCCATGTTCTTCTTGGCCTCCCACCAATAGTTGGCCTCTCCTTTCAGGAGGTAAGTGGCGAAAACAGTTTTCTGCGCCTCCTCAATGCTCAATATCTCAAAGGACTTTTCCATTTCCTTTATCCAAGCTCTTGCCTCTACTGGGTCAGCCATTCCTTGAAATTCTGGGGGCTTGAGTGACTTAAAGGCCCTGAAAGAGTTCGCTATGGTATTGTTGTTTCCTTGGGGTGGTTGGGGATAACGGTCCAAATTTTGCCTGAGTAGATTCATGAACTGACCCATAGGGTCTCCACCCTGGTCCCCTTCTCTTTGTTCCGCTTCAACTTCCTCTTCTTCATTCTCAATGTCCGCAGTGAAAAAGGATTCATCTGCCTCCCCATACTGGGAGTCGTCCTGTTCATTATAATCCTCATCCATTTCTTCATTATACTCAGGGTCTTCCCTATTTTGATTGTGGCTTTCTTGATCATCAGATTCAGGGGGATTAGCCCTAGTTCCCACTCTTCGTGGAGGCATCTTACTGAAATTTGGAAAATTCACATTAGGCTCGTTTACTGGGTTACAGATACAGTCGTTACATAATTGGAAGTAGACTTCAGCAGTTCTATATTTTATCGCAATTTAATCGTACGGTGCAGACAACAGTATAATAAACTTGTGATCTCGTCACAACAGAACTGGATTCAACTGAAAGGAAACAAATATATACATGGTACCAAAGATACATAGTCTGAGTCAACATCGACAGTTACAAGTACAACCGTCCTAACAACATCTAGTCAAAAGTGAAATACATGGTCTATCCTTCTAGTCAGAAAAGGGATAATATATACAATGGAACAATCCCACAAAAATCAGCACTACTATGTCCGTACATGACTAGAAGACTAGACTACTACATCACCAACTCTGAAATCAGCCACTGGTGCGGTTCCATGCCCTCACCCTTGCCATGGCTATGCGGAAAATCTCCTCAGCATCAACCCTGGATACCCTGCCATTGCCATCAGTAGGCAAAGCTCGAATCCTCATCCGTGCCCTCAGCTCAATGCGAGTCATCGCCCTCCGGGCAACCCGAGGGGGCACAGACCTCCCGCCGCCCTGGCGTACCATCCTGGCATCTCTCTCCGCTGCTAGCTGCATCCGTGACTCTGCCAATCTAGCCTCAGCCACTACCAAATCTGACTGAACTCTATTCACGGTCCAGTTATGCACACATACTGGTATCCCCTCTAACGGAACATGGGGTGGGGTAACCGGGTCGGCTGGTGGTGCAGCCTCTGTCTGCTGTGGCTCAGGGGTAAGCTCCTCAAAACCATCAGGGGAAGGGATCAGAGGCAGTGGTGGAGGGGTAGGGGCTTTCCCCGTAGGAAGTGGGGTCTGGTCCTCAGCATCCCCCTTCATATCCTCAGTATCAGCTAGGGTCTGATCCTCCTCTGGATCCTCATCACCCGAATCCTCAACAACCTCGGTGTCCGCATCCGCCTGGACCTCCTTCGGGTCCTCCTCCGGGCCCTCCTCCCCAAAACCCTCATAGTATGGATCTGTAGTCCGAAGCAAGTCCTCATCATGTTGTCTCTCGTAAGCCTCAGGGTCAGAGATGTCGCTCGCCTACACAATAACGAACTATGTTACTATCATGATATTAAAGTTCCCATAAGGGTTTTAATCGAACTTGGCAAGAGTTCTTATTATCTTAGTGAATTTATTATTGTAACGTCGCATCATCCCTGGGGTTTATAACTCTCTCTCTGATACCATTTCTGTAACAGCCCCAGATCCGGGGTCGGGGATCCGGTCGTTACGGTCTCAATTCCCATCAATAATACTTGCACTTGAATCAAAACAATTAAACTACATGTTGTGACCCCACAATAACATCACCACACACACACAAATAGTTATAGTCCCAGAGATGAAATTGAAATAAGTATCTGGTCATTGGATCCACAAGTTATAAGTTATTACAAACCCAAAAGATTACAGAGCATTTAAAAGTTCTTGCCGTTGATTACATTAATCATAAATATAAATAAGTTTGAAACAAAAGCTGTAGCCTAGGCTACTGATTACTACTACCTCAGCTATGGCGGTCACGACCTCAGCGGGTAAATCTCTGACGACTGTCACTCACTTGCGCAGAGTGTGCTTGAACCGGGCCATCTGCTCTAGCTGTTGTTGTGATATAAATAAATAAAGCAAGGGTGAGCAATAGAGCCCACCAAAAATAACTTATACAGATTACCAGAATATAACAATTCAAAGATATTTCTGTAGCCACATGGTATGCCTTAAACAGATAAGAAACTAGTATAATATAAAGGATGAAGTTACAAGGAAAATTAATATAATATTTCCGTAACCCAAAATCCACTTAGGCATATATATCCTTAATCAGGTTTTATCAGAGTCATAACTCATAAAATAAAAGATGAAGTTGCATGAATTTATTGTCACTTCATTTCCAAACACTTTTCGACCTCCTGCCAACATAATTGGTTCTTCACCCCAATACATGTTGCAGGAATATACAAATTGGATGATGAACCAATACTGGAGTTGCTATCGCGCCCGCTGTACCTAACCTTGCTATGATCAGTAGCAGGTCGTACCGCTCAAATAGTTTTCTACATGTACATGGAAGAATCACGACAGCCTGACATTGTCTACCGCCTTTCTGGATCTCCCGGCCCATTTGGGGCAATAAAAGTTGGATGGGTCAGCGCAACTGGACCACTTACACCACTCCTAGTTCAGATGAAATCCATGACTCTGAAACGTAAAGATCGTCCTCCTTTCCCCAAGTGTAACACTTGTTGATACGACTCCACTAAGTAGTTATATCTAGGTTGGAAAGGAAGATTCTCCAATATTTCCCAAGCGATGCTTGTTAATGGATATCGACTTGTTCCATCAATTTACCCCTCGAGCGTTGAGGTGGTAACACAACAATTGACTTGCAGCAATTAAATTGCTCCGAAAAATATATGTCCCTTGACAGTTTTTGAATTGAGAGTTTAAAAAGAGTAGTAGTCACTTAAATCAGGTTTCCCATATTTTTGATAGTTGAGCGAGCATTTAAATCCTCTTTTAAAAACAGATTTAAATGGAAAAACATTGTTTTGGGAACCTCTTTTTGATTTAAAAATACTTAATAATATTTATTAAATAAGTAAATCTTAAATGAATATTTGAAAATAATATTCATTAAGTAAGTAATCCTCAAATGAATATTTTAAAATAATATTCATTAAATAAATAATCCTCAAATGAATATTTACAAATAATATTCATTAAATAAATAAATAATCTTCAAATGAATATTCAAAAATAATATTCATTAAATAATCCTCAGATGAATATTCACAATAATATTCTTCGATTAAGTAAACCTCAAATGAATATCCGAAATAATATTCCTTAATTAATAAATCTCATTTGAATATTCGAAAATAATATTCATTAAATAATTAAAACTCAAATGAATATTCAAAATAATATTCATTAAATAATTAAATCTCAAATAAATATTCAAAAGTAATATTCATTAAATAAATAATCCTTAAATGAATATTCACAATAATATTCTTTAAGTCAATAATCCTCAAATGAATATTCATAAATAATATACTTTAAGTCAATAATCCTCAAATGAATATTCATAAATAATATTCTTTAAATAAATAATTAATCCTCGAATAACAGTTACCCGATATCCTTATCGGAAAATAATCATTAAAGAAAATCACACGCCCCTTATCCTAGGGCATTTATATACGAAATACTGGCTTATAACTGATATCTCATATCTAGCTTATAAGCCCTAACATCAAGTCATAACCTCGAGTATCGCTATATATAGCAGTTCGAAAACAAGTATACAATAACACATGTATACTTCTCATTTGCATATTATATATGAAAACAGTTTATTATCACAACAATAGTAAGTATAGGTTTGAAAACTTGCCTGGTGGTGAGGTAGGGGTAGTGTGCCTCGAGTCAATCCGGCGATCTATACATAGTCAAAAGATCCAAGGTTAATCACTTAACGCTCTTATGAAACCAAGTACGTACTTTACGTAACTAAAACATGATTTCTAGTTAACTCCTTAAGAATCCTCTTGCGCACGCTCGATTCGAACATTTTTATAAAATAGAGATTAAATCCTTTTAACACGAAATCTTCTCGAGGGTCTTCCTAGACATACCTAGCATGTTAACACAAAGTTTCATATTCTGATTAGTCACTTAAGGGGTTTGATCATTGCCTCAAAGTTGGCTAAGTGGTATAGTTCGGTTTCTCGAAACATCCTTAATTAAAACACTCTTTCCTTCTAAACCGTAAATCGGATTCACATGATCTTTATACCAAAACGAACCTTGAAACAAGACCTACACTATACTAGGCAGTGGTGACCTTGGACAGAAGTCCTTATGCTCGGGTATCACAAACAAAACATGGTTACGGAAAATCGGGCATTATAACGGCTATGTTTTAACGATTCCAAAGTTTAATCATAAACTTACAAGATCAATCCAAACCAAATCACCAAGTCAAATCCTCAACATCATTACTAATCCATAATCATCACCAATCAGTCAAAACCAACATCTACTTGCTTATCATCAAAACAACCTCAAAGTTTCATCAAAATCGCTTAATCATTCTTACGATTACACCGACTAGACTATACTTAAAACTAATCATATAAATCGAATTTATAAACAAGGGTTTCAAGAGTTATACCTTCCTTGGAGTGTATATGAGCCTAATAATCCTTGTATAGCCCTTATATAACCTTAAGATAGCTTGAATCAACAAAATAAAACCAAGAATCAAAAGTTAGTTCTTGGAAATCACTATTCATGTTCATCTTTGACCTAAGATTTAAGCATGATACCATCCATGGATGATGCTAAGATTAAGAGATTACCTTGTTCTAGGAATTATGAAGCTTTTGAATCCAAGAACATGAATTATGGATGCTTGGAAGTTGGTCTTGAGAATTGGAGATTTTTGGCCGAAAGTTTCTTGTTCTTCAAGAGGAAATTTCTTTTCTTTTCTTGTTTAATTACTTGGATGAGATATTTTGTATCAAGTGGTGAGTCATAGCCTTATGTGTCTCATCTTTTGACACTTGTCCAACATGCACAAGCTTAGATAAAGCAGCTTTACGGGTTTGCTTTACTGGTTCGTTTCCTTTCACATGGATGATCCAAATATTGCATTCCTTGAATTAATCTTGTTACATGTTACTTCCATGTCTATATTTAATCCTGTAAATGTCTCGTTGTTCCGTCTCCGTTTAATCTCGTAAAATGTTCGCAGGGTTTCTTAAGTGTTCTATCGAAGTAGTTTACCGTAATCGTTCTTAATATTACTAATTCTTTTATTAAATCCATATCCGTGGAATTGATAATTTAAATCCTCAAATATTCTCAAATAATAATTAATCCGTCCGTTATTGGTGAAATTTCGGAGAAAACGGAAATGCTATTTTTCCGATTCTGACAGCTTTTGCATTCCTTTATTTACATTACAGATCACTAATACGACTTTGAAAGTTTATTATATCATCCCGTATATAGGGTGGTCTGAAAAAAATTTTAAATGGAAAAGTTACTATTCAGCAGTGGTTTTTTAACAAACGTTACTATTCATCAATAGTTCTTAAATAAATACAAAATTTGGGGATATTACAGAGAGCTTCTACCAAGCAGCCTCTTATACCTTCTACAAGAGAGATTTCTGCAGGAGTGACTGCAGCATCTTCTATTTCTTCAATGATCTTCTTGATAGTAGGAGAGATAAGAGAATTAGCATCCCTGAGATTCATCCATAGCTCTAGATCATATGGATAGCTTCTGAAGTGGAGTTCTTCATGAATGAGCTTGAATCTACATCCAGGATAAGCATTGAGAGTCATCCTCCTTTGCTTGTCCAGCTTTGAACATCCTCCTTTTCTCCTTTCCAATATTTCTTTTATCTCATCAGAACAAATCTGCTCCAAGGGATGAATTGATCCAGCTACCATATACTGTAAATCCTTCAGAATAGTTGTTTTTAGCTTGTGCAAGCTGCAAACGTAGATTTCTTCTTTTAGGTACTTGATTCTTAAGGGATTTTTCAGCATACATGTTTGATAATTTGGAGCTTCACTTTCTGCCTTGTTGGCAGTCTTGCATCTTTTCAGGAGTTCAACTTCCTTCTTATCAAGTTCTGACTGATATTGAGAATATTGAGAAGAGTCAGGTCTTTTGCTTGGCTTGGGTTGCCCTTCCTGAGTTGGTTGGGTTTGCCCTTCTTCTGTGGGTAAATCATCAAACTCATAGTACCAGTGATATGGTATAGGAGAAGCTGGTAGATCAGTTAAAATATCAGCATCATCAAAATCTGCAAAATTGTAGCCAAATTTCTGATAAAACTCAGCATCCCTATCAGCCTGATATTTCAGAATATGTTCCATGACAGACTCTGGAACATTATCATAGCTCTCCAGCAACTCTACCATTCTTTCTAGGTAGAAGAAGTCAATTCTCCTTTTATCTATGGTTGACACTCTACCACTGGTTGTTGTGGCTTCCAGATAGAAGTCCTTATTAACCTTGATAGATCTTGATTCTTCCCACCACAAAATGTACTCAGTGACCTCTTGATTTGCATCCAGCTTAACCTCAACACTCTTAATTTCTCTAGATTGCATATGTTGTATCTTAAGACTGTTGGGAGGTATTGATTGAATTGGCATCCTAAGATTTCTGCCTAATCCAGTGGCCTTTTCCTTTCCTGAGTACTTGTGATTTCCTTTAGGTTTCTGTCTAGAAAACCATGCTTTTGCTTTAGCTTTCAGTCTTTTGGGCTTGACAGTAGCTTTGGCTTCATCCTTGACAGAACCTTCCTTGACAGTATCTTTGTCGACAGTATCTTCCATGACAGCATCTTCTATGACAGTTTCCTTGTCGACAGTATCTTTGGTGACAGCATCTTTTTCTGCATTTATGCAGTCAATAGCACATCTAAGAATGCTTGCCTCCAAAGCTTCCAGTATTCTTGGCTCCTCTTCATCTGTTGCAGCAACATCTTTCTTTTCTTGACTAGGAGTTTCTTCATTGCCTTCATTCTGAGATTGAATACCAGTATTCTCAGAATTACTTCCACCAGCATTACCTGCATTTCCAGAAACTTCACCACCTCCAACCTCATCATTATCATCATCATCTTGAAAAGGAATATCATAGAGGCAGCTTCCACGTTGATCAGCTCTTTTGGCATTGGCTCTAGTGATTAGCTCCTTCACTCTAGCTCCCAGTGCCTTGTCTCTCAACACCAGCATTTTGTAGATCTCTTGAACAACATAGACTCTTCCTGGATTGGCATTTGAGCTGAGTATTCCATATAACACTTTTAGAATTGACTCAGTTTGCATCCTGGATGGACTGATCAAATTCATGAAGCTGTTCCTTCTTGTGCCATCCTTTGTAGTAGATCTGTAGAAAACACTTGGTGGATTTGTGTAGACTTCAGGTAGCTTCTGTGTGATCATGTTCTGGATTTGTATATTCAATATTTCATTGAATGGTGTTTGAGTTGCTTTGATCTTTCCCTTCATAGCACACAACACCTTTGCTGGCAGACTCTGCAATAACTGCATTGTGATGAAATAAGATATGCCAGAAGTGAAATAGATACTTACAGCCCATCTTTTCGCATCATTCACCATTACACTAACACTGGTGATTTGATCCTTTAACAGTTTTGTGGTGTTTGTTGGACTGTTGCTTGATGCATTCATTGCTTCTTCCACCAGTCTGCTAAATTCAATGTCATGATTGTGTAATGTGCTCTCCCTGTAATCCACCATTATAGTATTGGCTTCTTCTTGATCAAACTCAGTACCATTGGACCAAGTATTTCCCTTCTGGATGGATTCAGGCAGTTTCCCTTTACCTTTCCCAAGCTTGTTTTGTTCCTCCATTTCTCTCCATCTTTTCTGTAGAGCAGTTTCTTGAGTTGCTGAAGTTGGTTCTCTAATTGTCACAGGAGGTAGAATTGGGTGTCTAGATGCAGGTCTTCTTTGCATTGCATCTTGAGTTGCCTTAGACATTAACACCTTTTCACCATCCAAGTCAACTTCAACAAGATCTTCAGCTTTATCCTTTGGTTGTCCACTGCTTGGTTTGACTTGCTCCCCCTTTGTCATTGCTTTACTCTTGACTCCATAAACTTATTTTTCTCCCCCTTTGGTCTTTACAGTTACTGGCTCCCCCTGAGTTCCACCTGATTCCTGAATAGATATTGATTCTGATCTTGCTACCTTCTCCCCCTTAGTTGAGTTGGCAGCTACTAGGTCAGTAAGGAACTGGATAGAGAGTTGAGTAGCAGCAAAACCATCAACCACCAGTTGAGAGAGAGAGTCCAGTTTGGAGTTCAAAGTAGCACACTGTCCTTCCAGAGCTTCAATCCTGGTACCAAAAGTTTCAAAGGGGCCACCATTCCTTAACCTTCTTGGAGGGGAAGGAAAAGAAAGGGGCTTGGAGGCTAAGGGGGTTCTCACACTCTCAGGGTGTTTTTGAGTGATCTCATCACTCCTCACTGTTTGACTCTCAAGGCCTAATGCCTGAATAGTGTGGGCTCCCTCAAGATCTCTCTGGACATGCTCAAGTCCCTCTCCTTTTGCCAGCTCATTTGGCTGCCTCTCATTTTTATGCTCACCTCTCTTTTCTTTTATCTCTCTTTTCTTTATCACACCCTCACTCAACCTAAATGCATGGGTATGAGCAGTACTAACATGCATGGAAGTAGAAGATTTAGAGTGTACCTTCAAGAGTTTGGCAAGAGGTAGGTCATCATCAGAGGCATCCTCAATGATTACAGCATCAAAATATGGCTGAGAGGACTGGACAGCATCTTTGGCAGGAATGTTACTGTCAGCTTGAGCGTGGATAGCAGGTTCTGTCATGACAGCATCTTTGGGATGTGGAGTGACAGTAGGTTCTGTGTTGACAGTAGCTTTCTCTCCACCCATGACAGCAGCTGTGTCCAAGACAGCAACATTTCCAGTGTCTTTGACAGCAACAGAGGCTGTGACAGCATCTTCCTGAAGGTAAGATGCTCCTTGGAGTTCAGACAAAGTGTTGGCTGTTTCATTTTCTGACAAAATACCACTTTGCCCTTGCTCAGTGTTTGGAGGAGTGGTATCCATTTCACTTTGAGAAATGGGTTCTTGTGGACCACTAGATGGGGGCTCATCCATGATTGGAGATGGATGATCAAAACCTGAAGGGTTGGGACTGTACCCTTCTCTAGGTTGTGGAGAAGAAACAAAAGAATGTATAGGGAAGGAAGAAGGTGAAAGTGTAGCAGAGAGTGGGGGCTGATTCACAGGAGAAACATGTGAACCATCAATAGGAATAGAGAAATCCTCACTGTGCCCTAACTCACTGTGTGTTTCTTCAAGTGGGGGTTCCTCAGGTTGTGAACCATGAGTTTGTGCAGACTCTGTACAGGGTGCCTTGGGAGACAGGCCAATTTCAATAGATGCACCTTGTTGAGAAGGCACATCTAGGGAGGTGTTTGAATCCCTTTCAGTAACCACAGTTTGTTGAGAAACTGCAGCTTGGCTAACAGTGGTTTTGGTCCTCCTAGCTTTCTTCTTCTTAGGCTCAGGGGAAACCACTGGGGGTTCTGTTTGACTACCTTCCTTATTTGCTGCACTAGGTGCAGTGTCTCCCTCTTGACTAACAGAGCTACCACCAACCCCAGCTTCTAAGGGTCGTTTTCTGGATTCTTGCAAGGCTTCTCTTTGGGCTTTGGGAAGTCTAGAGAGCCTAGGCTGAGTGTATGGTGTTGAATGTGGGTTAACTGAATTTGGGTCTAATTCAGTTTCATTCGCAAGAGTGAAAGAGTCATAACCAGAGGGTAATGGAACATCAAGGTCGGACACTTGATCAACCATGTGCTGAGTGAAACAAAGTGGAATATGTGCATTGAGATTCTGTGATGATAACAGTGTGTGTGTTCTTTTTCAAAACAGAGCAGGCCTCTAAACGAGGTGCATCATTATTAAAATCACAGAATGAGTTAATGCACATCATAAGAAAGCGATGGTAGATTGATACATGGACAAGAGAATGCGTCAGTTTCTTGATGTAGGAGGGTATTCCATTCCAGCCAGTGGACTTGGTAGAGAACACCTTGACCATCACATCAAAGATCATACTCCACTCCTTTCTCAGATGCTTCCTATCCATTTCATCAGACGGATACCATTTGGTTGTTCCCTCTTTGAGAATAGGGCCTGCATACCCAATCTTCAAGAAGATCTTTTTGAGAGTGTTATCATTAGCAAGTTCAGCAAAATTTCTGCCTTCTTGAAGTGTAATTCCAAGAGCAGTGTTAATGACCTCAGCTGTAAGAATGTAGTGTTGCCCATTGAGTGTGAATCAAATAGATGGGTGTTCACCCTCTGTTTGAGCAACATCAGTTTGCCAAAATGCCTCAATTATGTCTAAGTCGAGAATGGGTGTTGAGGTAATGGCAGAACCAAGATAGGACTTGTTCAAGAAAAACACTAGTCCTTTGAAACCTTCACCAGCATCATTTGGGGAAAAGATACCAGCAAAGTTTGTTTGAGAGAGAGTCTGTTTGGGGGCCATGGAGATTCAAGAAAAGAGGAAAGTAAGAAAGTAGCTTTTTGCTTGAAGAAAAGTATTTTGCCTTGAGTTTGATAAGAATGATATGTCTGAGTAACTGGGGAATAAATAGGGGTATCTCAAACGTTTGTGCACAAAAAGTGGATTTAAAGAACGCGTCTTAACCCTCTCATATAGCATGTGAGTTACTGCCCGTTATTCACTGTCAAACGTGGGATGAATATCCAATTTCAACGGTCCACTATTGTTGACAGTAACCTGTGCGCTAGAAACAATCTGTCAGTAATAAGCGGTGGTGACAGTAGGTTATGCATGACATCAACTATTGCGCAAAAACATGCTGTCACCGTTAAGCATTTGAATGACAGTATCCTTTAAAAGTCTTGACAGAAAGTCTTTCCCTGCTGTCAAGAAGTTTGCTGTCAAGACACACAAGACAGTATTCTTCTTAATGACAGTAACTTAGTTGGGGAATTGTTTCTGTCATGGACTTATCAGAATGCTTTATTCATAAACTTAACCTAAAATTAACAGAGTATGGATTTAGCAATTTAATCTTTTGAACACAGATACTATGCAGTTAACACAGACGAAACAAAAAAAAACTCAATAAACACAATCAGCAAGAAGCTTTAGTTTTATTAATAAAATCATTTAAACATAGTATTGAGTACATCAGTCTTTGATTTTATTAACTAATTCTAAAACTTCTTTCTTAATCTCCTCTTCAGTCCGACCTTCTTCCTTGAGAAGTGCCTGAAGTTCTTCCTCTTGAATCTTCCATTTTTCTTCTTCCTGTGTTTGAATGGCTTGAGACTGTTCATTTTCCTCATGAAGCAGGTCTTCAAGTTCATCAAACAGGGCTTCCATTTCTTCTTGAAGGTGAGATTCACACGAGACTTTTGGCCTGTACTCTATTCCTACTTTGTTTTCCATGATTTACTTTAAAACTGAGAGCAGACTGGTGAAACCTAAGGTTAATTTATAGGCAAAACCGTCTAAGGATTAAAGTCTAATGGTCAACAGTTAGAGTACCCATACAACTACCACAAAAGTAATTAATGGTCGTGTCCTCCTTTAATCCTACAGATTAATGGAAAAAGATGTGAAAGTCCAATGGAACAGATATTTATCTCTCAAACTAAGCAAATAACCACATTAATGTCATACATAGTCTACAAGTATGAGACTGGCACAGAATACAGACATGTATAGTCAAGTCAACACATGCTGTCACATAACAGACATAGACCAAGTAGACAGTAACTTC
Source organism: Heracleum sosnowskyi (assembly GCA_030848705.1). Taxonomy (NCBI): domain Eukaryota; kingdom Viridiplantae; phylum Streptophyta; class Magnoliopsida; order Apiales; family Apiaceae; genus Heracleum; species Heracleum sosnowskyi. The sequence goes on from CM061242.1 coordinate 13,341,800, forward strand.
TTTTGACAGCAGGTTTGAAGGTGCTGTCATGAGCTTCAAAAAAAATTGGAAATTCAGAAAACTTAGTAAATCAACATACCAGATTCAGCATTCCCAATTCACTTACCAACCTGTTGAAGGTTGCTTCATCCAATGGCTTAGTGAAGATGTCAGCAAGTTTCTTGTCAGTCGGGACATAGATCAGCTTCACAGTTCCTTGTTCAACATGCTCTCTGATAAAGTGATGTCTTATATCAATGTGCTTTGTCCTAGAGTGTTGAACTGGATTGTCTGAAATGGCTATGGCACTAGTGTTGTCATAGTAAATAGGAATGTCTCTTAACACTAGACCATAATCCAGAAGTTGATTCTTCATCCATAGAATTTGTGCACAACAACTGCCTGCAGCAATATATTCAGCTTCTGCAGTTGAGGTAGAAACTGAATGCTGCTTCTTGCTAAACCATGAGACCAATCTTCCACCAAGAAATTGACAGCTACCAGTAGTACTCTTTCTGTCAATTTTGCATCCAGCATAGTCTGAGTCTGAGTAACCAATTAGATCAAATCCAGTGTTCTTAGGATACCAAAGGCCTAGGTTAGGAGTGCCTTTTACGTATCTAAAGATTCTCTTGATGGCTACTAAGTGTGACTCCTTTGGATCACTTTGAAACCTTGCACAGAGACATGTAGCAAACATGATGTCAGGTCTGCTAGCAGTTAGGTATAGGAGAGATCCTACCATGCCTCTATAGGTGCTTGAGGCAACTTTCTTTCCTTTAGGGTCAAGATCCAGACTAGTTGATGTGGACATTGGTGTCTTTGCAGGTGATGAATCTTCCAAGTTGAACTTTTTGAGAAGTTCCTTGATGTATTTAGCTTGACAAATGAAGATTCCATCAGGTTGTTGAAGAATTTGTAATCCCAGAAAGAATGACAATTCTCCCATCATACTCATCTCATATTTGTTACTCATGAGAGAGGAAAACTTCTCACACAGCTTCTCATTTGTAGAACCAAAAATGATGTCATCCACATAGATTTGTACCAGAATGATGTCCTTGCCATGATGTTTGTAGAAAAGTGTCTTGTCCACAACTCCTCTAGTAAACTGATTTTCCAACAGAAAAGTGGAAAGTGTGTCATACCAAGCCCTGGGTGCTTGCTTTAGTCCATACAAAGCCTTGAAGAGTTTGTACACAAAATCATACATTTCAGCATCCTCAAACCCTGGTGGCTGTTCAACATACACTTCTTCTTCCAATTCTCCATTTAGGAAGGCACTTTTGACATCCATCTGAAATACTTTGAAGTTGCAGTGTGCAGCATAGGCTAGAAAGATTCTTATAGCTTCAAGTCTTGCAACAGGTGCAAATGTCTCATCATAATCTATTCCTTCCTGTTGACAGTAACCTTTAGCCACTAGCCTTGCTTTGTTTCTTGTCACTGATCCATTTTCATCAAGCTTGTTTCTGAAAACCCATTTGGTCTCAATGACTGACTTTCCCTTAGGTCTTGGAACCAACTTCCATACATTGTTTCTTTCAAACTGATTTAGCTCTTCTTGCATGGCTATCACCCAGTCAGAATCCAACAATGCTTCATCAATTGTCTTGGGTTCCATTTGAGACAGGAAGCATGAAAACATGTTGTCAGTAGAGACTTTGTTCCTTGTCCTCACTCCAGAAGTAGGGTCACCAATGATAAGGTCATTTGTGTGATCCTTGTTCCACTTGGTGATTCTGGGCAAGCTACTTGATTGTACAGGAACAGTTGCTTCAGTTTGTTGAGTTGAATGCTCACCAATTCCATTGTCTTCACCATGTTCTTCATTGTCTCCAGAGTCATCACTGTTATGAATGTTAGAAGTTATGGTTTGTGACTGAGCTGGAGTTTGGTTGACAGTAATGGTATTGACAGTATCTTTGTCAACTTCAACAGTTTGAGTGAAGCTAGGTTCTTCATCAACAATTTCCTCAGCTTCCAAGTATCCTTGATTCTCAAATCTGAATGTCTGCATCTTTCCTTCTTCATGCAGTCCTGGAAACTTGGTTTCATCAAATGTGACATTAACACTTTCTTCAATAATCCTGTGTTCCATAACATAAACTCTGTAGGTAGTCCTTTCTGTGCTGTAACCCATGAATAGTCCTTCAAATGCCTTGGTGTCAAATTTTCCTTTCTTCTCATGGTTATCCTTCATCATAAAGCATTTGCTCCCAAACACATGAAAGTATTTGACAGTAGGTTTCTTCCCAGTTAGCAGACAGTAAGGTGTACTTGCATGAGTTTTGTTAATCATGGTTCTGTTTTGAGTATAACAAGCTGTGTTGATAGCTTCAGCCCAGAAATATGTTGGCAGTTTGGCATCATGCAACATAGTTCTAGCTGCTTCAATGAGAGTCCTGTTCTTTCTTTCTACAACTCCATTCTGCTGTGGAGTCCTTGCAGCAGAGAATTGTTGTACAATTCCTTCATCTTTACAGAAATTTCCAAGTGTGGCATTTCTGAATTCTGTACCATTGTCACTCCTCAAGATTTGGACTTTTGAGTTTGGAGTTCTATCAAGAACTCTGACTTGATCAATAATCACTTGAGCAGCTTCATCTTTGGATTCAAGAAATTTCACCCAAGTGTACCTTGAGTAATCATCCACCATTACTAAGGCATATCTCTTTTTGGCCATAGATGGTACATTGACTGGTCCAAAGAGATCCATGTGAATCAACTTGAGTGCTTCTATGTTGGTGTTCATTTGCTTGGATTTGTGCACAGCTCTCCTTAGTTTGCCCATTTGACAATCTTCACACAGTCCTTCTTGACAGAATTCCTGTTGGGGAAAACCTCTCACTAATTCCTTCTTCATCAAAATATTCATTGTCTTGAAGTTGAGATGTGAGAGCTTCCTGTGCCAAAGCATACTATCACCAACAGTTGCTTTACTGTAAAAACAGTAAATTTTATCCTTCTTTGTTGAGTTTAAGTCAGCAACAAACAAGCTTCCTTTTCTGACCCCTTTTAAAGAGAGGCTCCCATCCTTCTTGTGATAGATGTTACACATCATCATATCAAAATCAACCTTGAATCCCCTGTCACTGAATTGGCTGACACTGAGTAGATTGTGCTTCAATCCATCTGATAGAGTATATATTTATATATATTTTATATGATTTTATTCCTCATATTTATTATATTTTGCATTTAATTGGATTTTTATTTAATAAATTTTAATGTTTTATTGTAGGAAGCAAGGAAATCCTAAACTTGGAAGGATTGGAGAATAAAGAGCTTAATTTGGAGATTTATTAGAAGGAAAATCGGATTTGTTGGGCTGCCTGCACATAATTCACTGTTTCGGTCATATTTTGAGATCTAGAAGTCAGAATTGGACGATTTAACAGTCCACGTGAAGATAATGGAAATATCTTTTATTATAAAGTGGTCCAAATATTAAATTAATTCAGGAACGGCTCAGATTTACTGAAGAAAAGTCAGCTACGAATTTTCCTTGTAAAACAGAATCAGTTTAGGAAACGTAATTGTACTTTTCTCAAGGCATTAAAATATTTGAGGATATATATATACATCAGATCTGAGAGACATAGATACATAGATACATAGATACATATATACAGATATACATAGGTACATACATAGAGAGACTGGTACTTTTCTTCTTGGAGAAAGATTAAAGGTTTTTATTCTCTGTTCTTAATATTATCATGTGTTCTTATTATATTATGTGTTTTGTTAGTTTAATTATGAGTGAGTAGTTATTTAATCTAGGGTTAAGTTGAACCCTAGTTATGATTGATGTATGATTTTCCATAACCCCCCAATTCAGTTATGTTGTATGCTCTTGCTTATTGAGTTGTGCTTAATTAACAATAACATGTCAGACGTGATTATGCGTATTGTTTGAACCTAATATCTATTTATCATCGAAAGTTGGACTTAGATGGTTGTGATTTATCCAATAAGGACATGAACTTCTCCATGAAAATAGGTAGAACGGATTGTTAGGAAGTTAGGATGCTGTGTTTAATGTCTCTAAATTGCATGATACCATGAAAATAGGCTTGAGTGTATTTTTAGAGAAGCCATTAATACTCGAGAGAGGTTATTGGTATTTTATAGGGCGCATCTTTCCTCTTGAGTAGTGTATGATTAATTGGGGTGGAAAATCATAATTGCATCGATTCATGCTAGTGGGGATACTTAATTCTAGATGTTTTCAGTTAATTGATAAATACCACATATTTGCTTTAGTATAATATTTAGATTAATAATCTCTCAACAATTTATTGTGTTACTTGCTTAGTTGAATTGAATCAAGAATAACTAGTGATTGATACGTTTGTCTCTGTGGGATCGACTCTAACTTGCCCTACTACATAGTTAGAAGGATTTGTTAGATATTATTATTTGATAGGCACGCGACAGCCTTGTCAAATTTTTGGCGCCGCTGCCGGGGACAAAGCGGTATTAGATTAGTTAATTTTTGAGTTAGTTTAGCTAAGTCTTTTGTTTGTGTTGCTTCGGCTATTATTCCCTTGTTATTTGATCTTTGTTTCTAGTTTCCTTGTTGCATGCACACTCGAAGTTCAGGTACAGAAAATTTAATTGTTCTTGATCCTGAAATTGAAGCTACAACAAGAAGACAAGCAAGACTACGAAGGAAAAATAAAGACAAGGAAGTTATGGGTGAGACAGCAGCAAAAGCTCTCAGGGAGCATGGTATGCCAGACACTACAGACGTACTCTCCAGTATTGTCAGACCAATAATCACGGCTACCCACTTTGAACTCAAGCCACAATTCATACAATTCGTCTCCAATGATTCTTTCGCAGGATTGTCCACTGAAAATCCTGTTGATCATCTTGAGAGTTTTCTAGAAAAGTGTGATACTATAAAGCTGACCAATGTTAGTGATGATGCTATTAAGCTGCGTTTATTTCCTTTTTCTCTCCGAGATACAGCAAAAGATTGGTTGAAGGATGAAAGACCAAACACATTCACTACTTGGGATAGTCTAGCAAAGGCGTTTCTACTTAAATTCTTCAGTCAAAAGAAAACTTCAAGGCTCAGGAATGAAATATCTAACTTTCATCAAGATGATGATGAGTCACTTCATGATGCTTGGAGAAAATTCAAACGACTTCAGAGACAATGCCCTCACCATGGAATTCCTGACTGGTTGTTGATCCAAACATTCTACAATGGGTTAACACAAGAGTTTCGAAATTTTGTTGATGCTTCTTCTGGTGGATCTATTATGAAAAAGAGTACGGAGGATGTGAAAACTTTGTTAGACGAGATGGCGTCTGATGATAATTATCCTTACAGTGACAGAAATCATCCTAAAAAGGGTGGTAAGTATGATGTTGATGCTCTAACCATGTTGAATACTACTATGCAGGCAATGGTTAAGAAGATTGAGCAATTGGATTCTAGATCTTCATCTACAGTTGTCTCATGTGAAATATGTGGTGTAGTTGGACACACTCAACATGCTTGCCAATACAATCCCTCTAGAACAACAATGGAACAAGCAAATGCCCTCTACAACCAAAATCAAAGGCCACAATATAATCCTTACTCCAACACATACAATCCAGGTTGGAGAGATCATCCTAATTTCTCCTACAGAAATAACCAGGCTCAAGCTCAACCTCCACAAAATAATTTTTCTCAGCCGCCCGGTTTTCAACAAGCCCAGCCACAAAAATCTAACTTGGAGAATCTTTTGGAAGGATTTATCTCTACACAAGCAAAGAAGAATGATTACTTTGACTCAAGTATCAATGAGATAAAGGCTCATAACAAGTTAATGGAGAATTCAATCACTCAAATTGCTCAACAATTGAATCAACTTAACAAGTCTTCAGGCCAACTTCCTGGCCAAACTGAACAACCACATAGAGCCCACGTGAATGCTATAACTTTAAAAAGTGATCAGGAATTTCAAGGGCCAGAGATGAAGATGAGTAGTGATAATTTGATTTTTGAAGAAGATAGAGAGAAAACTCAATCTGAAAATGTGGTTGTGCAAGAAGCGATTGAAGAAAAGAAGAAGGAACCCACAGTTGCTCCTGTCAGACCTTACGTACCACCTGTTCCGTTTCCTCAAAGATTGGTGCAAGCTAGACTTGGAGAGAAGTTTATGAAGTTTATGGATATCTTGAAGAGGTTAGAACTTAATATCCCTTTCTTAGATGCTATCAAGGAGATGCCTTCTTATGGGAAGTTTCTTAGGGAATTATTGTCAAACAAAAGAAAGATTGAAGAAAGTTCTACTATCTCATTAACGGCAGAGTGCAGTGCTATCTTGCATAATAGTCTTCCTAAAAAGCTAATTGATCCAGGTAGCTATTCTATTCCTGTCAAACTTGGGAATTTTGAAATCAAAAGAGCTCTATGTGATCTTGGGGCAAGTGTAAGTCTGATGCCCATATCAATCTGCAATAAGCTTCAGATGGGTGAACTCAAACCCACACGTATAACTCTACAATTAGCAGATAGAAGTGTAAAAGTTCCACTTGGAATACTTGAAGATGTTCCTGTCAAGGTAGGAAAGTTTTTTATTCCATGTGATTTTGTTGTCATGGAGATGGAAGAAGATAAAAAAAATTCTATTATTCTCGGAAGACCTTTCTTAGCTACAGCTGGTGCAAAAGTTGATATGATGCAACAGAAGATTTCTTTTGAAGTTGGAGATGAGAAATTGGAATTTAAATTTTCCAACGCTTTGCTTAGCCCTTCTCTGAAGAAGAGTGATCTTGAAAAGAGTAATGAAGCTGTTCTTATGGTTAAGTCTTTGGGTGGAGATCAAGATATGAAGGCTGATATTTTCCTCTCTAAACCTCCAGCAATTTTGGTGAGAGATTTACATGTCACTAATGCTGATTTGAAGCCTTCAACAATGAAATCGATTGGTGAAATTCTGTTTGGTGGATTATCTGTTGAAGATCCTGATGCTCATATTGAAAACTTTTTGAAGATTTGTGATACTATCAAGTGTGATGGAGTTTCTGATGAGGCCATTCGACTTCGATTATTCCCTTTATCTTTAAGGGATGGAGCTAAAAATTGGTTATTTTCGTTACCCTCAAATTCCATTACTACTTGGGAAGACTTACTTATAAAATTTCTTTTTAAGTTTGTCTCACGAGATGAAACGTCAAGGATAGTTGTTGCACTCTTAAAGTTTGCTCGAGATAGAAGAGTTGTATTGTTGGATAAAGCCGTGGATGAAACTTATAAGTTTTTGGGAGAGATCATAAGAAAATATGTTGAGAAAGTGGATGCTCCACTTTCGATCCATTCACCAGGTTGATTGATAAGAAGGTCGAGCTAAAGACCTTAAAAAAGCGCTTCTTGGGAGGCAACCCAAGATTTTGGAGGAGGAACACTCTCCCACATTTTCCAACCGGGACTTCATGCACTAGGGGAGTATTTCTAACCTTTCTTTGTATAATTTTTTCACTCTTATTCTTTTTGTATTTCTTTTAGGATCTTGTTAGTTTTGTATATTTATATATATTATTCATTGAGGACAATGAACCACTTAAGTGTGGGGATGAGTTCTCAATGACGTAAAAAACCCAAAAAAATTATATATTATAAAAATCCAAAAAAAAATTAAAAAAATTTAAAACTTTTTGTATATAATTGCCTAGTCTCAAAAGCATGTTAGCATGGATAAGTACACATTGTGTAGATTAATTTCGCATGATTAATTCTGAGTGTCACTTTCATGATAAATCATTTGATGCTTAGTAATTCCTTGTGTGTGCTTGCGAACATTAAAAAACTTGAGATGTTTCTTGGTCAATTTTAGTGAGTTAAGCATGCTTTCACCTTGTAAGGATTTGAGCCTAATTTATGATTGATGCATTTTATATCAATCCATTTTTTTTTTGTGTGATGTTCATTATCATGATTCTTGTTGCTCTAGAACTTGTTTTAAACCGTTTTGAGACTACATGATATGTGTATGCATGAATATGATAAAGGCACTAGGATTAACCTCATTTACCCAAACAGTACCCATATGAAAAATAATCCTTAGTGAACCCCTTGAGCTTATATCCGTTTCTTTCGTATATCACCAATCTAAAAAATTTTGAGCCTACTTATTTATTCTTGTCTTGATTTACTGGTAGAGCATATTGATTCATTGATGGATTGGTGAATATCTAGTGTGGGGATTTCTTTTGGTTAAAAGGTTACATTTTGGTGGGATACAATATGGTATGGAATTGCAAACAAGTATCAAGTACTCCTTTGAGATCAATGGGTAGCAAGTGCAATGTCATATTAAAGGGACGATCCATGTGTGCTGGTATTAAGTACATTCTTGGTGACTTTTCACTGCCCTTGGTTACTGGAGAATGACTTGACTTTTGAAAAAAAAAAGAAAAAAAAAATAAGTTATGAGCAAGAGGAAGAGGAAGATAAAGTAGAGTGTGTTCATTTGATTGATACAATGTGAAAGTGGGAAAGTACATGGGGTATATGTGCTTTGAAGTTTAATGCTTGTGAAAGCTTGATCAACTTTTACATGATCTAAGTTTCATGTTGGGTGCTTTAATTAAAAGTGAACATTATTCTCTATCAGTTATCAAGTTTAGCCACTTGTTAGCCTGTTTCTTTGATATCCTACCCTGTACCTAAGCCTCGTTACAACCTTTAACAAAGACCTTTTGATTCATGTATGCATATAAACGAGGTGGTGGAGATTTGGTGGACAACCAAGCATATGGTAGCACATGAGTACATTGATTGAACTTGAGCGATACACTTAAACCCATACACTTGTGTGAAGTGAGAGCAATGTGAGATATTTATCCATAGCATGCTTACTTATTGAATGCGACTTTGATGTCTATCTCATGATATTTTTGTCTATCTAGACATTGTGTGCATACTTGGATTATTTTGTGTTAAAGATGCTTAAAGTGAGAGTACTTGTACTTTCAGACACTTTCAGGTTGTTATGTGATTGATATTTACAATGTGTGGAGTACTATGACATGTTGCATGTTTGAGAGACTTGGTGGTTGAAAATATTTGATTTTGTCGGTATATCTTCTATAAACCCTCACGAGACAAAACTCGTCCTACTAGGGCTGCCTAGGGGTTTAACGGCTTGTTGCATACGCTCAATGCAATCGTGTCATCTACGAAAGTGGTGGTCCTGTTAGTTAGTATTATTTTTATTTCTTTATTTGCCCGAGGACGTGCAAAATACTAAGTATGGGGATGTTTGATAGAGTATATATTTATATATATTTTATATGATTTTATTCCTCATATTTATTATATTTTGCATTTAATTGGATTTTTATTTAATAAATTTTAATGTTTTATTGTAGGAAGCAAGGAAATCCTAAACTTGGAAGGATTGGAGAATAAAGAGCTTAATTTGGAGATTTATTAGAAGGAAAATCGGATTTGTTGGGTTGCCTGCACATAATTCACTGTTTCGGTCATATTTTGAGATCTAGAAGTCAGAATTGGACGATTTAACAGTCCACGCGAAGATAATGGAAATATCTTTTATTATAAAGTGGTCCAAATATTAAATTAATTCAGGAACGGCTCAGATTTACTGAAGAAAAGTCAGCTACGAATTTTCCTTGTAAAACAGAATCAGTTTAGGAAACGTAATTGTACTTTTCTCAAGGCATTAAAATATTTGAGGATATATATATACATCAGATCTGAGAGACATAGATACATAGATACATATATACAGATATACATAGGTACATACATAGAGAGACTGGTACTTTTCTTCTTGGAGAAAGATTAAAGGTTTTTATTCTCTGTTCTTAATATTATCATGTGTTCTTATTATATTATGTGTTTTGTTAGTTTAATTATGAGTGAGTAGTTATTTAATCTAGGGTTAAGTTGAACCCTAGTTATGATTGATGTATGATTTTCCATAACCCCCCAATTCAGTTATGTTGTATGCTCTTGCTTATTGAGTTGTGCTTAATTAACAATAACATGTCAGACGTGATTATGCGTATTGTTTGAACCTAATATCTATTTATCATCGAAAGTTGGACTTAGATGGTTGTGATTTATCCAATAAGGACATGAACTTCTCCATGAAAATAGGTAGAACGGATTGTTAGGAAGTTAGGATGCTGTGTTTAATGTCTCTAAATTGCATGATACCATGAAAATAGGCTTGAGTGTATTTTTAGAGAAGCCATTAATACTCGAGAGAGGTTATTGGTATTTTATAGGGCGCATCTTTCCTCTTGAGTAGTGTATGATTAATTGGGGTGGAAAATCATAATTGCATCGATTCATGCTAGTGGGGATACTTAATTCTAGATGTTTTCAGTTAATTGATAAATACCACATATTTGCTTTAGTATAATATTTAGATTAATAATCTCTCAACAATTTATTGTGTTACTTGCTTAGTTGAATTGAATCAAGAATAACTAGTGATTGATACGTTTGTCTCTGTGGGATCGACTCTAACTTGCCCTATTACATAGTTAGAAGGATTTGTTAGATATTATTATTTGATAGGCACGCGACAGCCTTGTCACCATCCACAAGAGCAATGTCTTCAATGACAACATTTCCAATTTCCAGACAGCCATATCCCACTGTGTAACCCTTGCTGTTGTCTCCAAAGGTTATGATTGGGCCAGCTTTCTCTACATAGTGTGATAGCATGGCTTTATCACCTGTCATGTGTCTTGAGCAACCACTGTCAATGATCCACATGACTTGATCTTTCTTCTTGCCCTGACTTGAAGATGTTGATGCTACTTCATCAGTGCTAGCCATGAGAGCTAGGTTGACATATTCTTCTTCTTCTTCATCATCAGACTCATCCCAACACTTTCCTTCAGCCACATAGGCTCTACCTTGATTCTTCTTAGAGTATCCACCAGTTCCTTTCTCAAACCTCTGAACCTGTTTGGGTCTTTTGCATTCAGTAGCAAAATGACCAGGTTCACCACAGTTGTAACACTTGAATTTTGACCTATCCACAAATCCAGTCTTGTATCCTCCTTTGGTTGAACTTCCCACAGCAGCCTTTGATGAACTTCCCCTGTTGAACTTGGATGCTTGGCCTTGGGGCTTGTATGACCTATCCTTCTTGAACCTAAAGTTCTTGAACTTTTTGGCCATGTAAGCCATAGTAGGATTGTCCATGCTTTCCAGTTCCTCCATTGTGTAGAAGTCTTCATCTTCCACATCCTTGATCTGTAGTACTACTTTCTCATCATCTTCAACAACCTCTTCTATCTTCAAGGATTGGGCAGGGGTTGGTTGTGTGATTTGTAGTACTTCACTTGGCTGTGTGATCCTTGGCACATGTGCTACTAGGGCACTTGACATATTAGCCATCTTGTTCCTTGTTCCACTCTGTATGGCTCTCTTTTGAAAGAGTTCAAGTTCATAGGATTTCAGAATGCCATAAAGTGTCTCAAAGGTTATATTGTTGAGATCTCTTCCTTCTCGTATGGCTGTTGTCTTGTGTTCAAGGTGATCAGGCAGTGTAAGCAGGAACTTGACATTCAATTCTTTTCTGTCATAGTACTTGCCATGTATCTGTAGTTCAGTTAAGAGCTTACTGAACCTTTCAAACATGGAAGTTAAGTCTTCACCAGGCTTGGCCATGAATGCCTCATATTGTGATATCAGTATTTGCCTTTGGTTTCCCTTAACTTCTTCACTTCCTTCACATAGTAAAGCTAACCTGATCCACATCTCCTTGGTAGATGTGCAGCTTATCACACTTCCACACATGGCTTTATCCAACGTGAGAGAATCGAGCAAGATGAGTTGCAAGTGATCATCTAGCACCATCTTTTCCTTCTCAGGTTCCAAAATTTCCGAGGGATCTTTAGGAACCCAATGTGTAGGAATGATTTCACCATTTACTGTTGTGGCTTCAATTTCCTTCCTTGGAATGAAAGGACCATTCTCGAGGATACCTAGGTATAGTGGATTCGCAGCTTTGATAAACAACAAGATCTTTCTTTTCCAAATGTTGTAGTTCTCTTTATCAAAAGCTGGGATCTTGATACTGTTTGATTTCTGCATTGTCGTCGTGATCTCAGATATGTATGTTAATCTGAAAGCTCTGATACTAGTTGTTGGTCCTTGTGTATTGTAGAAGGGGGGGGGGGGGGATGAATGCAATACTGATAAAATTCAATCTCAATTTCAACAACCAAAACTAAGATTTAACGTTATCAGTAATATGTATGCATTCACAAACAGTATGGTCTAAAGACAAGTTTCACAAAATAAATGTTTTATTTATTTTGCAAAGTGTTGCTACAACCTCAAGAGAGAATTCTTGAGCTTCTGTTTTCTTCAAGACACTTACTTGCTTTCGTTACTTTACTAGAATGAATTGATAGTCTAAGTATAAACTAATCCTATCACTATCAACACGGGTTTGTGAAGCTGCTGTCATTATCAATTGGCAGCTTCTTACAAAATGTCTACCCATGTGACTTTCCTAAATTGCTAACATGTCAGATAAACATTACAAAGAAAGCAACCTATATTCATTCTATTTCCAGCTAAAACAATTCAGAAAATAAAGACTTGACCTTGCTCTTGAATTGATTCGCTTTTGTTTTGTAGTGCTTGAAGCTTCTGTCGTAGTCTTGCAGACTTGGTGCAGCTTAGGGATACTACAACACGCTTGTTTCTTGAACATTGAGACTGTCACGGGATTTGACTGAGAAGATACCTAGAACAAGGATCTTTCTCGAGACAGTTACTTTTGCCGCAAAGCTTGTTGTCATAGGAATGTTCTTTTGGTGACAGTATGAGTTCCCCGCATAGAGTGCTATCGAGGTTTCCAAACTTGTTGTCGAGGGCTAAAGTTGTTGTCGCGTAGTCTTCCGCCAATGTTGCTGTCAGAGTGAATATGCTGTCGTGACTTGCAACATTCTGTCTTCTTGTAATCTTACTATCAATGCTTATGACAGTAACCTTTATTCATGTTGTCATCTAGAATGCATTATTTGAGGCTTGAACACAGCAAGTGAACTTTTTCCAAATTACACAACTAAAATGACATTGCATACTGATTACAAGAACATACTTTGGCTGTGACAGTATGTTCTACTTAATTAAAAATTAAGTACATACAAGGTTAAGTTGTTTCTATGCTATCACCCATAAATCCCAACAAGGGTTAAATGGCAAAAAGATCACTCAACTCAGGTTAAACTTGTAGGTAGGTCATTCAACTCAAAAAACTTGCAGTCAAATCACTTAACTGTTTAAAATTTTCAATCAGGTCATTGCCGTTAGAAAACGATAAAAATCAAACGGAAATGTGACATGGAATGCTGATGTGGCTCCTTAATAACTAAAATATTATTCAACTCATACTTGACTTACAATAAGGCCATCCAACTCAAAAAAACTTGCAATCAAGTCATTAAACTATATGTTTATTTTATTTTTTTAATTAAAATACTTGGTTTGCTTAAGTGATAAAATTATTTATTAATAAAGTTATACTAATTTAAAAAGCATTTTTTCGAACCAAATTTAAAAATAGTAAGAAACAATACATCACTTAGGTTATTTAATTTAAAAGGCATTTAATTTATAGTTTGTAATATAAATATAATGTATGTGACATAAATAATAATTTTTTTTAATATTACTAGGTTAATAATATAATGTTTATTTTTTTCACAGTTAACACATTTTGATCTAATACAATATAGGATTAAAAGTGAACTTGTGTGTTATTTTTATTTCGCATTATTATCTTTATAACATATATCTTCAAGCTACGGGCAATTGGAACTAGAAATCAAAACTGACAAAAAAATGGTTGATAACATATTCACTCCCTCTATATTATTTTTAGGTGAAACTCATGCTCAACATACTAATTTACTATAGAGTGAAGGATATTGTTGGAACCAATTTTCTGTCGGGCTGGACTCCAGGAAGCTCTTCAGGTCCACCTGTCAAAAGAGAAGAATGCGAGGGGTTGGGCCCCCGATTCACCTCCGGTGTGAGAATAAGTTAGAGGTTCCAATTAGGTTTAAATGAACGTGTAAGTATTTGTGAGCATAAAAATGAGTATTAACCCTCATTCAAACCTGTCAGGTGCTTTTATAGGCACTCTGGTAACCGTTCGCCCGAGATATTCGGGAATAGTCGCTCACGTTTGTCGTCCTATTCTTCCGCCTGAATAAGTGGGAGACTCAGTCAACCAACGGCTAGTCGACCAACGGCTAGTGCCAATGACCTTATCCGAAGTAAATGGGCTATGCCAGCCCAACGAAACTGTTCGGTCCGGTAGAGCCAATTGGGCCCAGCTGCTATTCGGCCCATTGGCCCGAACACTGTTGGGCCTCCAACATGTCCCTGGACTTCGGTCGGATGTTGATGCGTGCGGAGTCCTATCTTTGCAACTCTCTTCGGGATAGGATCCAACGGTTTCGTGTTTATCCGACGTGACACGTCACCTAGAGAATCGTGTCGTAATAAATAATGACAGCCGTAATTTCTTGAAATTAATGCCGGATCACCACCGTTGAATCCCAAACGACTTTGATCGTACGATCGAGATTAAGCATTCGCTTTTTACTGTCCAAACGTCACATGTCCTCCCGTATAAATGTTAAAAAATTCCCCCCAAACAATACCACTTCTATATTCAAAAGCAACTTCATCTTGCCAGTTTCTCTCCAGCACGTCTATTTGCAGTTATCATAAATCTCCAATATATCAAGTTCAAATCCTCCTCAAGCTCTTATCACAAGTAAGTTCTCTGCATCTTTTTGTGCGATTAATCATTTGGTACTTGGCACACATGTCTTCCTTACTGAATGCGTGCATTACTGTTAGGCGTAAAAATGCTTTTTGTTTGGGGAATATATTTGCTTACGAAAACATGCCCGTAAATAGATTTGTAGTCAGACCAGTAGATAGATTCGCCCTAGGAAAAATTTCCGAGACCAATTTGTCCCTAGAACAATCTTCGGGATGAATCTGTCCTTAGAACAATCTTCGGGATGGGTTGGCCCTTAGAACCGTCTTCGGACTGCGTAGTGCCTTAGAGATCTCTCTTATTTCTTCGGCTTAGAAGTTAGTAACCCTCCGACCGATCCAAGCCCTCTGTACTCGGCGACTACTTTTTCTTTCTTCTCTTTCTTGCTCATGTCCGAGTACAAGGCTAATTTCTTCATATTAATGCAGGAATTATGGATCGGTCGACTTCTACATCGGGACAGTCTCCTAGATCCATATCCCTGGAAAGATATCTGTTCCATGATGTCGATGAATTCCCTGCGGCGAATCACCCTACTCGGTTGTCTGAGGACAGAGTAGCTAAGTTTCCGAAAGAGTTTGATATCCCGATCGGTGCCTGGCATAAATATCTGCCGAGAGCTGCTGACCGGATATGGTTCAACCCTCCCGTCCTGAAGGGATACGGGAATGTAGCCACCGGGATCTCTGAAGCCGCTTTAAAATGCGGTTTCCGGGTCCCGATGCTCCCGCTGGTGAAGCAACTGTTCGCCCAGATGGGGATAGCTTTAGGCCAGATGGACCCGAACGGGTTCCTTCATATGAACGGCTTTCAATGCCGATGTCTTGCGGCCAACGTCGATCCAACCCCCGCCTTGTTCTGGCACCACCACAACTTCCGGAAGAATGGTAAGAGTAAAGGTTTTTACTCCATCGCCCGCCGTACCAACAGGGCTGAGTGGGTGGAAACCAATTCCAACAACAAGGGCAGCCACGATAAGTGGTGTTATATCTCGGGTATGAAGATAGCTGCCTTGTCTCAATGGCGTGTGGTTGATCCCACTGTTCAAGTGGTTAAGCCCACGCTATCGAGGGCAGAACTACACGAATACCAATGTCTATGTAACTTTAACATGGACCGAATCCCTTTAGAGGACCTTCGGGATAAACAATGGCTTTTCGCCCTCTGGGGTAATGGTAACACACTCTACCCTTTGTATTATGTTTCTTTCTGTACTTCCACTTTCCTGCTTTTACTCTCAATGATAATGTTAACCCCTCTCTTTTCTTCTTACAGTGTCTTCTCGTCAAGCCATCGTCGAGAGGAAAAGGGCCAAGTTTGAGGCCGAGCAGGCAATTCTGGCGGCTAGGGCGGCCGAAGCGACGGAGGCGGCCGGGGCAGGTGCTACGCCCAACGATGGTCGCCAGGTAGGCGAGAAACAGGCGCCTGATCAGTCGGCCCCATCATCTCCCCCGCCAACTGACCATGCTGAGCAGGCGACTGGGTCTGCCCTGGTCAGAAAAAGAGCTCGAAGAGGGGACGTCATAAAAACGTACGTCCCTCAGTGGGCGGTTTTGGAGTCCGATTCCATCGCCACGACCGACCCCAAAGCCATCAAGGAGATAGATCCCGATTTATGCCGAGCGTTGGTGCTTCCGGCTGATCGCCCTGCTTACGAGAAGTTGGGCATCGCCGATGCTTGTGCCGATCTGATGGCGTTCCTTTCCAAGGTAGGCATAGCTAGTGTGTCTTTTTCCCTCCTATTTTCTCAGCTTTTTAACCGAGTTTCATTTCTCTTTTTCAGGCGACGCCAATGGCAGCTATCATCACCGATAAGGTGAAGGATATGGAGGGCAATTTTGGCCAGCTTCGGGAACTGGAGGTCCGTGCTGTGAGGTCGGAGAATGCCCTTCAGCAAGCCGTCGGTGACGTGGAGAGGCTAGAGGGGCAGGCTGCGGCGCTTAGGGCTGATCGAGAGGCGATGCAGAAAGAGGTCGACCTTCTCCGAGCCAGGTTAACCAAGCGCAACCTCTCTCTGAAGGCTTCTAGGAAGATGGCCCGGAAGGAGACCAAGCTTCGGTTGAACGCCGAGGAACGCTGTTATCAGATGGGCCACGACGAGGTCATGAGGAGGGCGGCCGCCATGGGCTTGGACCACACATCTTTGGTAGAGCCCGGCTTCACTGATCCAGTTGGTCGCCCAGATGAGGACGAGCCTCCTGCCGTGTCTTCTGGCGAGGATGAAGAGTTGTCTGATTAGGGCCTTTTCTGTCCTCTTGTACTTTATTTCGCCTTCGGGCACTAAACTTTTGTAGCCTTCGGGCATTGAATGTACTTTGTCATTTCTAATGGATTTTCCAAGTTTTACGTCATCTATGCCTTCTTTTAGTGCCGATTGTTGCCTTATCATAATTGATAATCTTATGTACCTTCGGCTTCGGCCTTAACATAGAGAGTTATATGTGTTTTTGGTTTTATCTTTGCCTTAACATAATTAACAAAATTTTATGTGTCTTCGGCTTATCAACTTCGCCTTAACATAGTTAACAAAATTTATGTGTCTTCGGCTTATCAACTTCGCCTTAACATAATTAACAAAATTTATGTGTCTTCGGCTTATCAACTTCGCCTTAACATAATTAACAAAATTTATGTGTCTTCGGCTTATGTGTCTTCGGCTTATCAACTTCGCCTTAACATAGTTAACAAAATTTATGGTCTTCGGCTTATCAACTTCGCCTTAACATAATTAACAAAATTTATGTGTCTTCGGCTTATCAACTTCGCCTTAACATAATTAACAAAATTTATGTGTCTTCGGCTTATCAACTTCGCCTTAACATAATTAACAAAATTTAACAATTATATGTATCTTCGGCTTTCTTTTTCGCCTAACGTGGTCTGGATCCAAATTTGACAATTATATGTATCTTCGGCTTCTATCTTCGCCTTAACATAATTAAATCAGTTTTATGTATCTTCGGCTTTATTTTGCCTTAACATAATTTAAACAAAATTTAACAATTATATGTATCTTCGGCTTTCTTTTTCGCCTAACATGGTCTGGATTCTCCCAAAGTTTGGCTGTTTGGTTATCCGATCGCCAAATTTATGAAACATTATTCAAGAAGTCTTGTGGCATTTATCGTTTCTGGTCGTCCCCAGATAAATGTCCGACTTATAACATTATAATGCATAACTGATAAAATAAGTAGAACAGGGAAACATGTATTTTATTGATAAATTATTCAACTTTACATGCTTTTGAGAAAGAAAACTTAGTATGAAGTGAAAATAAGAACTTGAGTGGTGAGCACCTTTTGTTCGGCCATATTCCTCTAGATTGGATGAAGGCTATTGGTAATATCTTCGTAACCTGGAGGCGTGCCATGTGTTCTTGATCGGGTCGCCAGACGTGGTTGCTAATTTGTAGGTACCAGGTCGAACCACTTCAGTCACTTTATACGGGCCTTCCCAGTTTGGCATTAGTTTTCCCTGCTTAGCTGGTATAGAAGTCGCCAATTCCCTCAACACCAAATCTCCCACCATGAAGGTCCTTTTCTTTACTCCGGTGTCGTAGTATTGGGCTGCCTGGAGCTGATATTTCAAATTCCTTAGGTGTGCTGCTTCCCTTTCTTCTTCTAATAAATCAACATTGGCTCGGAGACCAAATTCATTCGCCTCGACGTTGAACACCTCTGTTCGGTAGGAGTCTAATCCGACTTCCACGGGAACTAAGGCGTCTGTCCTAAATGCCAACTTAAAAGGCGTCTCACCTGTCGACGAGCGTGGGGTCGTTCGGTATGCCCACAATACCCAATTTAGCTCTTCTGCCCAAAGCCCCTTGGCATCTCCCAGTCGCTTTTTTATCCCGTCGAAGATGATTTTATTTGCGGCCTCGATTGCTCCGTTTCCTTGAGGGTGACCGACCGAGCTAAATTTCTGTTGTATTCCGAAATATGTCAAGAACTTTCGGAACTTGTTCCCGATGAACTGGGTCCCATTGTCGGATACACAGACCTTCGGGATCCCGAACCTGAGTATGACTTGCTCTAACATGAACTTTTTTGCTGCCTCTTCGGTTATGGTCGCCAGGGGTCTTGCTTCGACCCACTTGGTCATATAGTTTGTTAGATATAATTGCTGATGATTATTTATCAGTGTTTAAGCAACAGGTACTCATCAGAGTTTACACTAGAAGCCAGTCAGAGTTTGTTAAAGTCTGACGGGGTGAAAGTTTGCTGAAGCTGTCGGTGCTAATATGAAGATTCTAGAAGCAATATATCTTGAAGATGGAAAGAAGCAAGATATATTGAGATAGCTAAGGAAACGGAACAGAAGACAGAAGCAATCCTAATTTGATATAAATTGTATAGCTAATTTATAGGAATATCAATTAGAGATTGAATCTATGTAGTTGTGTACTATATAAACACAGATAGGTTAACCCTAAAAGGGATGTGAATACTGAATACATTATTCTTGTAACCTAGCAGCTCTCTGTGATATTTTACATCACTGAGAGAAGAGTTATTTAATATAATTCAGTTTATTGATCATAAACAGTGTTCTTGATTGTTCTTCTCATACATATATTGATTATATATTGTGTATTCGGCCTAACAATTGGTATCAGAGCCAAGGTTGTTTAATATATACAGTTTTACGATTCAAACACAAGTATAATCATGGCTGAAAACTCTCAGGAAGGTTCTAATGCAGGTTCTAATGCTCAAAAGGTTCAACCAACTTCTGTTAGTCGATATGAGTCAATCAGGGTTCCAATTCTCAAACCAGTGGAATATCCAATATGGAAGGTTAAGATGACCATGTTTCTAGAAGCCACAGATCCAGAATATCTTGATAGAATTTATAATGGTCCTCATAAACCAACTAAACTGTCTACTGTTGTTGCTGGTGAAGAGCAAAAGCTTATTCCAAAAGAAAAGAAAGATTTGACTCCTGAAGACATCTCATCGATTGCAAAGGATGCAAAGGTTAGACATCTTCTACACAGTGCCTTAGATAATGTTATGTCTAACAGAGTTATTGGTTTCAAAACTGCCAAAGAAATTTGGGATGCTTTAGAAGTCAGATGCCAAGGAACTAGTGCTATAAAGAAGAACAGAAAGACCATACTGACACAGGAGTATGAGCACTTTGACTCAAGATCTGGTGAAACTTTGACTGAAACATATGACAGATTTTGTAAACTGTTGAATGATTTATCTCTGGTTGATAAAGAATATGATCTTGAAGAATCTAATCTCAAGTTTCTTTTATCTCTACCTGAAAGATGGGACTTAAAGACAACAACAATAAGAGATAATTATGAGCTTGCAGATACAGAGCTTGATGAAATCTATGGGTTGCTTAAAACTCATGAACTGGAGATAGAACAAAGGAACAGAAGAACTAGTAAGAAGACAAAATCTGTTGCTCTAAAGGTAGAAGAAAAACTCATGAAGAAAGAAACATCAAAGAAGAAAGCTAAAGGAAAAGCTTTGGTCATAAACTCTGAGAATGAGTCATCAAACTCTGATGATGACTCAAACACTGATGCCTCTTCTGAATCTGAGGATGATGAAGAACAAATGATGCAAATGGCTGCTTTGATGGTAAAGACTTTCAAAAAGATGGGTTTCAAGAACTTCAAGAAAGGAAAAAGATTCTCAAGGAAAGATTCAAACTCTGAAAGAAAGAGTTACAGAAAGTTTGAAGGAAAGGATACCAAATCTGGAAAGAAAGACAAGTCTGAGATCCAGTGCTACAAGTGTAAAGAGATGGGTCATTATGCTCCAGAGTGCAAGAAAGGAAAATCTGAGAAAGCACTCATCACTAAAGGAAAAGACTGGGCAGACACTTCAGATTTTGATGAAGATGTCAGCTATGCTCTCATGGCAACTGTTGAAGATGAATCTGAAACATCTGAGAATAAGGTACCCCTAACAACTTATGCTTATGATATTGATAATATATCTGAATTGAGAGTTTATCTTAAAAGCATACATGTTAGTTATAGAGATCAGACTTTAGAAAATGAGAGAATTAAATCTGAGAATCTTAAGCTTAAAGATAGAAATAAATTTCTTGAAGAAGAGCTTGTTAACATGCAACAAGTTCAAAAGGAAAGAGATGATGCTGTTTATGTTGAACAAGAGTTATTAAAGAGGTTTAGACAACTAGAATCTGATTTGGAAAAAGAGAGAAAAGTGATTAAAACCTGGACTAATTCTGGAAAAGACACTCATCAAGTGTTTCAGACAGATACTGTAGGATTAGGTTACTGTGAGGAAGATGAACTTAGGTTTAAAGATAAAGTTAAAGTTAAACCACAACTTAAACCTGTGAAATTTGTTCCTGAATCCAGTAGGCTAAAATCTGTAGTTGTGAAAGAAGCTATTATGGAGCCAGTTGAAACTTGTGAAAAACAGGCTAATGTTGATTTAATAACAGAAAAACAGATTGATACAGAAGCTGTTAAAGAACCAGTAAAAATCTGTGATAAACAGGTTAATGTTGGTTTGATGACAGAAAAACAATTCAAACATAAGCTCAAAGAGGTAAAGTCTGTTAACAAACAGAAAGTGTCCAAGAAAAATAGGAATGGAAAAGTAGGCATTAATAAAAGAAATGATTATCTGCCTAATTCTGATGCTCCTAGAAAGACATGTCATAGTTGTGGTAGTACTAACCATCTTGCAAGTTTCTGCACGAAAAACAAAGATATTAATTCTTTACCCTCCAAGTCTGGAGTGAAGGATGATCATGTTAGGGTTAGACCACAGACTTTATGCACTCACCGTGGGAGCACTTGGCATTCCATTTATACTTGCAAGAGTTATCATGCTATTTATCACAATTATTATGAGTTGAAGCCCAACTTGAAATGGGTTAGAGCAAACTCTGCAAGTGTAAAGTCTGATACTGTTAGCTTAAACTCTGTTGATAGTAATTCCGCTGCAAAAGCTAACAATGTTAAGAAAGCCAAAGGATCCAAGCAAGTCTGGATCCTTAAATCTAACTCTTTGTAATTGTTTGTGATTGCAGGGCATAAGGGAAAGCACCCTAGTCTTGGACAGTGGATGTTCAGGACACATGACTGGTAATAAAGCCCTGCTATCAGACTATGAGGAGAAGGCTGGCCCAAAAGTTTCCTATGGAGATGGCAACATAGGACGTACTATGGGATATGGCAATATCAATCTTGGAAGTGTCATCATCACAAATGTAGCTCTAGTCCCAGGACTCAAGCATGACTTGCTTTCTGTGAGTCAAATCTGTGACAGAGGTTATCATGTAGATTTTCAACCTGAATACTGTGAGGTTATCAGCAAATCTACTGGGAAAGTTGTTCTAGTTGGACACAGACGAAATAATATATATGAAGCAAGTTTGGTAACAAACTCTGAAGGAAAAGCTGTGTGTCTGTCTGCAAAAATGTCAAATGAAGAGAGTTGGAAATGGCATAAGAAGCTCTCTCATCTAAACTTGAACAACATAAATGAGCTAATTCGAAAAGATCTTGTAAGGGGACTTCCAAAGTCAATACTCAGCTTAGATGGTCTATGTGATTCTTGTCAAAAGGCCAAGCAAAGGAAGTCATCTTTCAAGAGTAAATCTGAATCTTCAGTTGTGGATCCTTATCATCTTCTTCATGTTGATCTATTTGGTCCAGTCAATATAATGTCTTTTGGCAGAAAGAAATATGCTCTAGTCATAGTTGATGAGTACACTAGGTACACTTGGGTGTATTTCTTAGCAAAGAAGGATGAAACTGCTTTGACTCTGATGGATCATGTAAAGCTACTGGACAAAGGATCACAGTATAAAGTGAAAATTATCAGGAGTGATAATGGTACTGAATTCAGAAATGCAATAATGGAAGAATTTTGTAAAGAAAGAGGAGTGAAGCAAGAATTTTCTGCACCAGGAACTCCACAGCAAAATGGTGTAGTTGAAAGAAAGAACAGAACCTTAATCGAAGCTGCCAGAACAATGCTTGAAGAAGCAAAATTGCCAACCTACTTCTGGGCAGAAGCTGTACAAACTGCTTGTTTTACTCAAAATGCAACACTGATCAACAAGCATGGGAAAACACCATATGAGATGGTGAAGAATAAGAAGCCAAATTTGAAATATTTTCATATTTTTGGATGCAAATGTTTTGTGTTGAAAACTCATCCTGAACAGTTGACCAAGTTTGACTTAAAAGCTGATGAAGGAATTTTTGTTGGATACCCACTGTCAACTAAAGCATTCAGAGTCTAAAATCTGAGAACTAAAGTGATCATGGAATCTATACATGTGTCATTTGATGACAAGAAAATAACTGGAATAGAAGATGAAGAATATCATGATCAACTTCGCTTTGAAAATGTAGATCTAAACTCTGATGACGTAAACTCTGATGAAGCAAATCCAACAAACTCTGACGAAGCATACTCTGAACCTCTACTGGTAAACACTGAGGAAATTTCTCTGACAGAACAAAATAGAGAACCAGTTGAGGGGGAGCGTGAAGATACTTCAGAAACATCTCAAAATGGTGACTCATATTCTGAAAATGAGTCAGCTGAAGAATCTATCCCAAACTCTGAGTCAAACACTGAAAATCCAAACTCTGAGCAGTTCAATTCAGGGGGAGCCTCAGAGAATGCAAATGGTCAAGAAGAAAATCAGGAAATCATGGATCAAGGGGGAGGATCTAATAATAATAATAGAAGACAATTACCTACAGCAAGAAGGTGGACACAAGCTCACACACCTGACTTGATAATTGGAGATCCAGAAGCTAGTGTAAGAACTAGAAGTGCTACAACTAATGAATGTCTGTTTCATGCATTCTTGTCTCAAACTGAGCCAAAGAAAGTGGAAGAAGCTCTTCAAGATGCTAACTGGATAACAGCAATGCAAGAAGAGTTAAATGAATTTGAAAGAAATGAAGTATGGACTCTTGTACCAAGACCTAAAAACAGATCTATTGTTGGTACAAAGTGGGTTTTCAGAAACAAAACAGACAGTGATGGAGTGATTACAAGGAATAAGGCTAGACTTGTGGCTAAAGGCTATTCACAGCAGGAAGGAATTGACTATGATGAAACCTTTGCTCCAGTTACTAGATTGGAGGCAATAAGGATTTTTCTGGCCTATGCTGCTCACAAGAAGTTTAAAGTCTTTCAGATGGATGTGAAAAGTGCTTTTCTAAATGGGAAACTTGAAGAAGAAGTGTTTTTTGAACAACCACCAGGGTTTGTGGACCCTAAGCATCCAGACTATGTCTACAGGTTGGACAAAGCATTATATGGACTAAAGCAGGCACCTAGAGCATGGTATGAAACTCTGGCTCAATTTCTTTTAGAAAGTGGGTTCACTAGAGGTACAATTGACAAAACCTTGTTCTATTTTAATTCTGGTGATGATCTGCTGTTAGTTCAAATCTATGTGGATGACATAATTTTTGGGTCTACTAATGATAAACTCTGTAAGAAGTTTGCAAAGCTAATGCAGTCGAGATATCAAATGAGCATGATGGGAGAGCTTAGTTATTTTCTAGGCTTACAAGTCAAGCAAACAGATGATGGGATTTTTATCAATCAAGCAAAATATACCAGAAATCTTCTCAAGAAATTTGGTATGCTTGATAGTTCATCTGCAACAACTCCCATGGCAACTGCAACAAAGCTAGACAAAGAAACAGGAGCCTCAGTAGATATGACAAACTACAGAGGGATGATAGGGTCTTTTCTTTATCTAACTGCAAGTAGACCAGACATCATGTATGCAACTTGCCTTTGTGCAAGATTTCAAGCAGATCCCAGAGAGCCTCATCTAACAGCTGTGAAGAGAATTTTCAAATATCTCAAAGGAACCATAACTCTTGGTTTGTGGTATCCTAGAGAATCAGAGTTTAAATTAATTGGTTACTCTGATGCAGATTTTGCAGGCTGTAAGATTGATAGAAAGAGCACAAGTGGAAGCTGTCAATTTCTAGGTGTCAGATTAGTTTCTTGGTACAGCAAGAAACAGAAATCAATTTCCACATCCACAGCAGAAGCAGAGTATATTGCTGCTGGTAGCTGTTGTGCACAGATTCTATGGATGAAGAATCAATTGCTGGATTATGGATTAAGGTACTCTAAAATACCTATTTTCTGTGATAATCAAAGTGCTATTGCTATGACAGGTAATCCAGTACAACATTCCATGACCAAGCACATCAGCATAAGGTATCATTTTATCAGGGAACATGTGGAAGAAGGAAATATTGAGCTTCATTTTGTGTCTACAGACCAACAGCATGCAGATATCTTCACCAAGCCTTTGAGTGAAGCTACCTTTACAAGATTGGTAAATGAACTTGGAATGGTCTCTGGTTTTGATTAGAGATACTGGTTAGACTCAAAATCTATACTTCTGTGATTTGTTGCTCATGATTCTTTGCATATGTTAACTGTCATTCATACCAGTTTGTCAAACTCTGAACTCATACTCTGTTAGTCATACTCTGTCAGTTATACTCTGATGCTAAACTCAGATGTTAAACTCTGATTGTTAATTTGTCTGAAACATATTGACCGATGAAGAAAATTGTATGAAGCATGATTTTCAGTAAGTAATCATGAATCCTTCTGAGTGATATAAATTCTGATCTCAAATGTGTGCAGAAATTTTACACAACATGATACTGTTTCTATATTTATAGCATCTCTTAGTTTATTGATCCTATACACTGAGTTTGTATTATCTGTTTGCATTTTCTCTCATAAATTAATAGTGTTAACTGATGAAAGTCTAAACTCTGATAAGTAGTTGCTAATATTTCACCCTCATATCAAAAGATGCAAAAATATGCACAAATTCCTTTGAGATCAAGTTGTGCCTAGGACGACCCAGGAACTTATTGTATGAAATAAGGGCTAAATTTTTTGATTTTTGGTGACTAGTGCCAACCACTGATTATTGGAAAAATAATATTAAAAAAAAAAAAATATTCGAAGGGGGTGAAAATAATAAATTTATAAGTACAGAGTTTAGATAATATCAGATTTTGTTCTAAACATGAGAGTTTGGGCAACCAGTTTTTACTGATTTATTTTGTGGATTTTATGCACTTTGAGATGTTCTAAATATTTATATTCAGTAAACTCTGCTATACACACACAAATATTCACAACTGTGCATTTTGAGAAAAGAGTTCATGAATAAAGGAGGAGGATTGGTAAACACTGATGAATTGTGTACTCTACGGCGAGGTAATTTAATTTTAATCTCTGATGATTAAAATAAATTTCTTTGTTTCAGACATATTATGATTTTGAGTAAAGACATCTGTTTTGAAAATTCAAAAGAGCATGAGTGGACAGTTGTTCAAAAGTGTATTAAAAAGAAGAGAGAGGTTGAGTGTCTAGGAAAGTGTAAAAGGCGGTAATTATTGCTATTTTTACTGCGCATGCGCATTGGAAACTGCCATTTACTGTTGTCAGTCATTATATATGTGCCACGTGTCCCACTCACACGATTCACGGAGTAAGACAGTTGTGTGTATTGATTAGAAACTGTTCAGTTTTTAATACTTTCTTTTTGTATTAATATACAATACACATATTCATTTAAACTTTTCACAACTTACTCCAATACACACACATACACATTTTCACAAACACTTTTCCTGCAAACACTTTTCCTGCAAACACTCTCTTTCTCTAAGTCATTCTCTGATTATTTCTCAATCGTACTAATGGCTTCTACTGCTTTTGTATCTTCTGGGCTTGAGTTTGTTCCAAATAACTATGCTGCTCCTTTGATTAATGAGAACGCACCGGAGGCGTTTCATTTTATGCAGAATTTTCTTGCTCAATCTTCAATTGGGCGTGCTCTTGTAGAACCAGAGAGGCTTTCTGCGTTGCAAATCAAAAGCTTCTGGGAGACTGGTGTCTATGATGATGGTGGTGATTCTGGAACACCATCCATTCTTTTTGAATTTCAAGAAACAGAGTATGTCATCACCCCTGGTACAGTACGTGCAGCTATGGGATTTGGTGAGCATACTGCTTACACCATTGATGTTGGTGATGCTGAGTTGATCAGGATGATGAGGGAAATAGGATATGGTGGATCTTTGACAAAGATAGGTCAGTTGAAGCGACCGTTCTTGAGGAAAGAGTGGAGCTTTTTCTTTGATTGTATCACAAGAACGTTCGGGAAGAAGTGCACCAACTGGGATGCTATACCCACTGATAGTCTACAAATTGGGTATTCTCTTATCTATGGTACTCATTTTGATTTTGGTAGACTAATTCTTGTTAATATAGGTGAAAAGATGACTGAAAATAGGGGGTAGTTTACTTTTCTAGATTCTGTCAGCTTTTATTTTCTGCCTGTGTTAATGGGGTAGATATTGTTGATGGAGATGTGATTCCTTGTTTTAAGTTACACAAGCGTATATTCTCTGATCTTATCAATAAGGATGTAAAGAAGGGTAATGTAGGTGATCTTTTACTGCCTGCATTAGTGCAACAGTTTTTGGATGATTCTATCCAAACAGAACCACAACCTGAACCTCTAAATACTGAAGTACCTCCATCTACATCACAACCAATCCAGAAAAGTGGCAGAATCAAACACAGGACTGTTAAACCAGCAAAGTCTGTTAAGCCAGCTACTGAGGTTGGGGTGTCGAACTCTTCTGTGCCAAAGTCTGTTGGTACATCTAAGAAGAGTAGAGCAAAGAGACCAAGGTCTGATGATGTAGAAGACTCTGAAACTTTACATCATAGAAGAAGAAGACTGGTAGCTGACTATCTGTTTGATGAGTTAGATGAAGATGTTCCTGAAGCTGTTTCTGAGGGTGTTCCTGAAGCTGAACTGAATGTAGATCCTGATGTTGTAATTCAGGATGCTGCTGTAGATGTTGAAGCTACTGTGCCCACAGAGGACAGAGCAAATGCTGATGTCCATTTTGAAGCTGAAAATGAAGCTGCAAATGCTGATGCTGATCATTTTGTTGATCCTTTGGACATGGATATTGAAGCACATCCTGCAATCAGTGTTTGTGACACTGAGGATGTGGCAGCTGATCAAGCCACTCTGGTAATTGAAGAGTCTATGGCAACTCATACATAGATTCTCTCTGTCACCAATCAAGTTCTTGAAGTTGGTGATGAGGTTGATCAGAAAGCCAAATCTGTCTCATCTGAGAAGATTATTGAAGCTGCTGTAGAGAAAATGAATGAAGCTACAGTAGAGAATACAGAAGAAAAAGTTGCTGAGGAAATAAACTCTGAGAAAAATGAAGCTGTTGCAGAGCAAAATCTTAATGAAGCTGCACAGTCAAATGTTGAAGTTACTGCAGAGAATGTAGTTGAAGAAGCTGCAGAGCCCTTAATAGAAAATGTTGTTGAAGACAGGGTTGTTTCTGATAGTCATGATCACACTTCTGTAAATTCTGATCATGCAGACTCTGATGAATCCATACCTTTTCTAAAGGATCCTACTGCTGAGACTGTCAAGGAAAATCAAACTGCCACTGAAGCTCATTTTAGAGAGATGTATTATGCAAACTAGTCAGGAGCAGATTGTATTTTTTCTAAACAAAGGACTGCTGATTTTGTTGATAAATCTGCTAAAGAGATTTCAAATCCAGAGCTTCTTAGTCACTTAAAGGCTACAATAGTGCAAGTGAAGTCTCTTACCAATCACTTTGATGAGACTCACAAAGCTGTGATAGGCCTGAGCAATGATCTTACTACTAAAGAATTGGCCTTGAGGAATGATAGAGTTAAAGTTTCCTCAATGATCAAGGATCAAATAGAAATCAAGCAAAGGCTGACCAAAGTTGAAAGCAATCAAGCTGAAATGTCTACAAAGATTGATTCAATTGCTGCATCTTTGGAATTGCTGACATCAGTGCTTATTCCTGATGATGTCAAAAAGGGGGAGAGAGTTCCTAAAGACAAATGCAAAAGGGCTCCAACTCTGAGACGGAGGGATGATGCAACTGATGGTGGAGGCAAGGATTCAGAGTTTAGGTCAAAGAATTCTCAAGAGCAAGGGAGACTTAGGTCAAACTCTGCTAAGCTGACAAACTCTAAAAGAGTAAATTCTGGTGTTCAATCGTCTTCGAGACTTAAAAATCTAGCTGTTTCAGCAAATCCAATTACTGATGAAGAGATTGCTGCTAAACTCTTTTTGGAAGAACATGGTGGTGAAGCCACAGTTGAAGACATTGATGCTGAATTACAGATTCTTGCTGAAGAGCATAAAAAGAAAGTTGAAGCTGGAACTTACAAGCAAAAAGCTGCCAAGGCTCCTAGGAGGAAGGAAAAAGGAATTATTATTAAAGAGAATGTGAACTCTCAACAGAGTTTACAATACTCAAGGAGGCCTGCTGGAGCAAATACTGACAAAGGAAAAGGCAAATTGATTGAAGAGCCTGAGTTATCAAAGAAAGCTTATTCAACCTCTGACATGGCTAATGTTGAATCAAGATCTAATAAATCAACCACTGACGTTGCTCAAGTTGATGATTCTGTTAAAGTTGTGACAACCTCTGACATTGCTCAAGTTGTACAAACTCAATTAATATCTCCACAACTCCAAGGTACTTTTCGAAGATCATCTAAAGATGAAACTCTGAAGCCAGGAAATGTGAACATTTTACAAAGCAGAACTGTAATGGGAAAAGAATCTTATGATAGATCTGGCTTGGGTTCACATAGAGAGAAAAGAGTGAATAACAGTCCTTTAGATCATACATCACTGGCAGAACCTGGTGTTGGGGTAACTCAAGAAAGCCTTGACAAGTTAGAGTCTGTTCAGATGATTTATCACAGAGGAATCAAAAAGGAGTTTCTGTTATATTTTATGGCTGATGGAAGAGTTTATAGAGTTGGAGAAGGTGACATTCATCTAAAACTATGGGAAGAGCTGGAGTATGTTTTATATTTGCTAAGAGTGAAAAATCAAAGGACTCACAATGCTGCTCAAGTTTTGAGAGAGAGAATGATGAAGTCTAAAGTCTTGTGTGGAGTCAGAATTTCAAGTGCTTATGTTCCTAAGTACAGAGATGCTCATGGAAAGCTTGTAGAGATGAAAAGGAACAGTGCTAAATTCAACACAGCACTTGGAATTAAAGTTTTGGAATTTAACTTGGAGTCAGACAAGTCTTATTTTATCAGGCTAGGGAATGAGATGAGGAGGAATAGCATCTATTCTCTGAGAGCTGCTATCTACCAGACTGGAGAGAGTGATCCAGAATTAAAGGAATTGAAGAAAATCATGGTAGATGAGCTAGAAAAGGCTGAAAGAAGACTACTCATTGATTATCTCAGAACAGTGCCTGACATTGAAGAAATAAAGTAAAGGCTGACTGTAAGTTTTTAAAGTTTTCTGTTCTAAGTAAAAGTTAAACTCTGTTATGTTATAAACACTGCATTTGTTGTATGTTTTGACATCATCAATTATCTTTTAACTTGTACATTTTTGTTATGCACAAGTTGGGGGAGATTGTTAGATATAATTGCTGATGATTATTTATCAGTGTTTAAGCAACAGGTACTCATCAGAGTTTACACTAGAAGCCAGTCAGAGTTTGTTAAAGTCTGACGGGGTGAAAGTTTGTTGAAGCTGTCGGTGTTAATATGAAGATTCTAGAAGCAATATATCTTGAAGATGGAAAGAAGCAAGATATATTGAGATAGCTAAGGAAACGGAACAGAAGACAGAAGCAATCCTAATTTGATATAAATTGTATAGCTAATTTATAGGAATATCAATTAAAGATTGAATCTATGTAGCTGTGTACTATATAAACACAGATAGGTTAACCCTAAAAGGGATGCGAATACTGAATACATTATTCTTGTAACCTAGCAGCTCTCTGTGATATTTTACATCACTGAGAGAAGAGTTATTTAATATAATTCAGTTTATTGATCATAAACAGTGTTCTTGATTGTTCTTCTCATACATATATTGATTATATATTGTGTATTCGACTTAACATAGTCGATCGCCACTATGCAGTACTTGGCTTGCTTCGTGCTCTTTGGTAGAATTCCCACGATATCTACAGCCCACATGGCGAAAGGAATGGGACTTAGGACTGATGCCATTTCTTCTGGTGGCTGCTTCGGGATGGTACTGAATAACTGACATTGCCGACACTTTTTTGCGTAATCGGCCGCATCTGCTCACAAAGTCGACCAATAAAACCCCTGTCTGAGGATTTTGAAGGCAAGTGACCGACCGGAAAGATGTTCTCCGCATATTCCTTCGTGAACTGTTTCTAAGGCCAGTATTTTTTCTTCGGGATCCAAGCATCGGAGAAGGGGTTTGTTGACACAAAAACACGCAAGCGTACGTGGTCACAAGTAATATAGAATAAAATTAAGTTCGTTCCCACAGAGACTGGTTTAGGTTGTTATAGTCTTGTACCTATGCAACAATGTATGGTTTTTATTCACTGCTAAGACAAGTAACAAGATAGGGTTTTGAATAACTACGATTAACTATGAAGCAATTTAATAAACTAAGAATTAATTAACTAATAAGAATTGGAATCGAATTACTTATGTAGAGAAAACATGGGATCCTAACTTCATTAAATACTTTGCTTAGAACTGAAACCTTTAATCACTATATGCAATTGTTATGATATCTGATCGGATAACACGAAACAAATACACGCTACCTGTCGGCATACGTATATCAAACTACCCATACATCCACAAAAGAGATAGAAGATGAATAGACACCAATTATGTTTAGACCCTATATGTCTATAGAATTTGAAAACATAACAGTTGAGGAACTAGTTATCCATAAAGATCACACAGGGCAATATAAGTATTTTCATCTTATACTACGAATCATATTGATAAACAATTATGAACCTATGCTAGCATGGCAAGTTCTAAATCTCAAGATCCACTTTCGCTTCACAAGAGATTAACAAATTAGATGTTCGCGACGCATCTATCAATTAAGCTTAACCATACGAGGATATCAACTATACATCACACACAGATCTTTAAAGCATCAAGATACTAAACTACATAAATAAATCCGTTAGAATCCCACGACGACGATTAGTTCATAATCGAACCGTTCATCATCGTGGGTTCTGATGATAACATGATAGTAATAAGTCTGTAAAACTGAATAAGAATAATTAGGGTTTAGAAAGAACAAACGAGAATTCAAGTATCGCCTAATTTAGAAGAATACAAAGATTGGATGTAAAACTAGGTCTTCTTAAATCAGCCGTCCTCTTCTTCTCTTCACCGTGGACGTATATATATATATGAATCTTGATATATCTCTGTATATCCCCTAGAAAACGTCCACCAAATACTTATAAAGTCTTAAGGCTAACAAATATGGCATGTTTCCTTTTCTGATCACAAAACAGCAAATTTCAGTATTTTTTCTGGCGCGGGCGCGCGGACTGTGGCGCGGGCGCGCGGAGCTTTCTGTCAAGTGTGGCGCGGGCGCGCGGGAAATGGCGCGGGCGCGCGGGGATTTCTGTCCAGAATTCCTTTCTCTTCGCGTGAGCTGTAAGATCGTCAGAATCGGACTTGTAGAACTCCAGATATGGCCAAAACAGTGAAGACTGCGCAACCTACCCGGAAAATCCGAATTTTAATCAAATTAACCTCCAACTCTTGGTTCTGCAAAACTTAATGAAAACACATTAAACACACCACATACTTGAGTTCAAGTCATCAATTTAAGCCGATATGAAGCGTTCCAAGTGGATATAAAATCCACTTATCACACCCCCAAACTTAAACCGATGCTTGTCCTCAAGCATAAACAAACATAACTATATACAACTAACTAGTACCACTTCCGTAGGTGATCACGGTTGCATTTGGCATATGCAACAAGCCCTTTAAACCCCTAGGCAGCCCTAGTGGACGAGTAAGGTCTCGTGAGGGCATATAGCGAATGTACCCACAAAATCCATCTACTCATGCAACTAACAATCCAATGCATGTATGCAACTAATATGAAAATGCAACGATCCCTTCAAACCAACCAAAACAAATTAACAAGCCAACATCTCAAAGAACACAGTCTTCCAAACAGAGTTCGACCAAATTCCCATCGACCAACAAGACAAACACAGAAACGTGCGTGTGTGCAATGCTCACCAATATACTCCCAAACTAAATCAAGACCATATCATATTCTTCACCAAAACAACCACAAGCTTATAAATAGAATGAACTCTAGACACAAGAAACCACTTAAAGACACCTCAACCTTGACTTGAGTTAAACAGGAAATCATGCTTTATTATTTAAAAACATGCTTATTTGACCGTGCAATGGCTGAGACCCCTAAAGGCTTATACAATAATACCCATGTAGCGAGCTTTAGGTTAGTGGATCCCAGACCGGAAAAAATCTTAGGTCACTAGGCACAAAGTCCCCTAGAACTTAATTGCTCGAGTATTAAAGAGCTCAACCTGATCAATTCTGCATAAACACAAAACAAACACAACTTTTTTTTCTTTTCTTTTCTTTCTTTTTTTTTTCTTTTTTTTATTTCAATTTCGGAATGAGTGCGCTTTGCCTTTTTCTCATCCCACCCTAGACTACTCATCTTTTCAATGAGCCAGCTACTAGCCATTTGACGTCTAGCCTTTATTACAACTAGCATGAAATCCCTGTTTTCCCCCAAACTTAGACTTAAGTGCTTCTTTCAATTTCAAGAGAATAGAAAACATTCTAAATATAAGCAAGTGGTTAAATTCTAACATCAAAACAAGCATGGTCTGATCAAATTCAAAAGCAACCAATGAGACTTGTGAATTTACAATTGTTTCTGGCATGCAAGTCAATTTCTTAGAAACTTAATCAGCCCTCTATTCATCACAACCACACTCCAATCAACATCGACTCACCAACGGAAATAGTCAAGTCCTAAGGGATCATGAAATATGCATGCCATGCAACTAAAATGACACATATAATAAAAACATAAACAAAATGTCCTACATGAAACAAACATGCAAAATACAAACAAAACATGAATGAATTACCACAAACATGCAAAATATGATTTCCTACATGAACACAGAACACCACAACACTACCTATCCTTAATTACCACCCCCAAACTTACAATATTCAATGTCCTCATTGAAGGTAATAAAAAGATAGTAGAAACATACCTAACACATGGGTTGCCTCCCACGAAGCGCTGTCGTTAATGTCATTTAGCCGGACTCGACTAACCAGAATCACATTATACTGCCACCCTGAGTGGTTGGTGGCCCAAACGGAGGATCCTGATGGTGCTCTCCAAATTCACTTCCTGACAAATTGTTAGCAACAATAACAGGAAAAATAGATGACTGTCCAAAATATGCATACCTCAGATGATTTGATGAAGATTTAAGAACGAGATTAGTAGTTTTTTTAAATGACGGCTTAAGCCGCACCTGAGAGTTCAAGAGCTCTGTCAAACCAAGCGACTCGTTTGGCATATCAAATTTCCTCTTCCAAGGAACTGAATTTAACATCTGCACATGCTCTGCTTTTACCTCCTCACTACGAGGCTTGCTTAATACACAAACATCGAATATATCCGACTTCAACAACTGATCAAACGGTTTATTCTGACCAGTATCAACCCCTTCCACTCTAAAACACTTTTCATTATCCTCCGGAACATTGATGGCCTTAAACACATTAAAGGAGACAGTCTGATCTTGCACTCTCATTGTGAGCTCTCCTTTTTGGACATCGATCATCGTTTTGCCCGTGGCTAAAAATGGTCTTCCCAAGATGATGGGAATCCTCTTGTCTTCCTCAAAGTCGAGAATAACAAAATCAGCAGGAAAGATGAGCTTACCCACTTTTACTAGGACATCTTCCACCACACCTCTTGGATATGTAATTGAACGATCAGCCAGCTGCAATGTCATGTTCGTTGGTTTCGGATCAGGCAGACCAAGCTGCTCAAAAACAGACAATGGCATCAAGTTAATACTAGCTCCCAAGTCACATAAGCATTTGTCAAAAGACAATTTCCCGATAGTGCAAGGTATTGTAAAGCTCCCAGGATCCTTGAGTTTCGGAGGCAATTTCTGTTGCAGCACAGCACTGCATTCCTCAGTCAACGCCACAGTTTCCAAATCCTCAAGCTTCAATTTCCTGGATAAAATACCTTTCATGAACTTGGCATAGCTCGGCATCTGTTCTAGAGCTTCTGCAAAAGGTATATTAATTTGTAACTTCCTGAACACCTCCAGAAACCTGTCCAATTTCTTGTCGATCGCTTGCCTGTAGGCTTTTCTTGGATATGGGGGAGGTGGAAAAATCTGTTCGCTCTCTCTAGTCTGCTCCTGAGAGGATTTCTCAACAGACCTCTTGTTATTGTCCCCTTCTTCAACCAACTGCTCAGCTGCCAGCTTAGGAATTACCTCTTCTTTTTCTGGGGAAGGCACAAGTAGTTGTTCATGGAAATCTTCG
Organism: Heracleum sosnowskyi; assembly: GCA_030848705.1. Taxonomy (NCBI): domain Eukaryota; kingdom Viridiplantae; phylum Streptophyta; class Magnoliopsida; order Apiales; family Apiaceae; genus Heracleum; species Heracleum sosnowskyi. Next base: position 13,377,045 of record CM061242.1, read on the forward strand.
TCTTCCTTGGCTGCTAATGCTGGATTGCTTGTGACTCTACCAGACCTGAGTGTTATGGCATTCACCTGCTCTTTAACTTCCCTCTTGCCTGGATTAACTTCTGGCTCATTAGAAAGAATTCCCTGAGATATTTTCAGCATCGCACTGGTAAGTTGTCCCATCTGATTCTCCACGGTCTTGAGCGAGACCGCCTGACTTTTAACCATCAACCTCAACTCTTCCAATTCAGATTGTTCTTTAAAAGTTTGACCAGAATTTCCATGAGCTTGTTGAAATCCTGGTGGCTGAAACTGCTGCTGAAAATTCTGCCCTTGCTGCTGAAAACCTGCAGAGTTGTATGGCCTAGCTTGAAATTGCTGATGCGGTTGTTGTGATTGCTGTATGCCACCCTGATTATTGCTCCAACTGAAATTCGGATGATTCCTGTTGCTCGGATGATAAGTATTCGGGGCTGGCTGTTGCTGATTCGGAAAGTTGCTCACAAACTGCACTGATTCATTGGAAATGGCACACTGCTTCATCTCATGTGCACCTGCACATAGCTCACAAACACTAGCTACCTGACGAATCCCATGATTTGCCAAAGAATCAATCTTCATATTCAATGCCTCTAGCTGAGCCGCTAAAGCTGTAGCTGCACTAACATCAAGAATTCCCGCCACCTTTTGCTGTGGCATTCTCTGCGTTGGACTCTGATATTCATTTTCTGCCATCATCTCAATCAGATCATATGCTTCCTCGTAGCTTTTAGCCCATAGAGCTCCACCTGATGCTGCATCCACCATCGGTCTCGACTGCCACCCCAATCCATTATAAAAACAGTTAATGATCATCCAGTCCGGCATTCCATGATGGGGGCATTTTATGAGCATCTCTTTATAACGCTCCCAAGCTTCACACAATGACTCACCCTGTGCCTGGGCAAACTGAGCAATAGCATTCCTTATGGCAGCTGTTTTCGCCATAGAAAAGAATTTGGAGAGAAATTTTTGTGCAAGCTCTTCCCAAGTAGTGATAGAACCAGCTGGTAGAGAATGCAACCAGCCTTTAGCCTTATCCCTCAGAGAAAATGGGAAAAGTCTCAGCTTCACAGCATCTTCTGACACTCCGTTGAACTTGAAAGTATCGCAAATCTCCATGAAGCTCCGAATGTGCATGTTAGGATCCTCTGTAGCAGCACCCCCAAACTGAACTGAGTTTTGTACCATCTGAATCGTGCTAGGCTTGATTTCAAAGGTATTGGCTGCAATGGCAGGTCTGACAATGCTCGACTGGATATCATTGATCCTTGGCTGAGAATAGTCTTTCAAAGCCTTAGCTGCAGGTGCTACTCCTTCTGGTACGTCTCCCATCTTTACTAACTTTAATCTTTCTTCTTCCAATTTACGAGTTTGAGAACGTGTTCGCATACACGTTCAAGTACCTGAAACACACAGAACAAACAACTACAATCCGAGTCAGTGAACTCTAACGACCACTGATGATGAGCACATAAACTATATAAATAACACCGAGTCCCCGGCAGCGGCGCCAAAAACTTGTTGACACAAAAACACGCAAGCGTACGTGGTCACAAGTAATATAGAATAAAATTAAGTTCGTTCCCACAGAGACTGGTTTAGGTTGTTATAGTCTTGTACCTATGCAACAATGTATGGTTTTTATTCACTGCTAAGACAAGTAACAAGATAGGGTTTTGAATAACTACGATTAACTATGAAGCAATTTAATAAACTAAGAATTAATTAACTAATAAGAATTGGAATCGAATTACTTATGTAGAGAAAACATGGGATCCTAACTTCATTAAATACTTTGCTTAGAACTGAAACCTTTAATCACTATATGCAATTGTTATGATATCTGATCGGATAACACGAAACAAATACACGCTACCTGTCGGCATACGTATATCAAACTACCCATACATCCACAAAAGAGATAGAAGATGAATAGACACCAATTATGTTTAGACCCTATATGTCTATAGAATTTGAAAACATAACAGTTGAGGAACTAGTTATCCATAAAGATCACACAGGGCAATATAAGTATTTTCATCTTATACTACGAATCATATTGATAAACAATTATGAACCTATGCTAGCATGGCAAGTTCTAAATCTCAAGATCCACTTTCGCTTCACAAGAGATTAACAAATTAGATGTTCGCGACGCATCTATCAATTAAGCTTAACCATACGAGGATATCAACTATACATCACACACAGATCTTTAAAGCATCAAGATACTAAACTACATAAATAAATCCGTTAGAATCCCACGACGACGATTAGTTCATAATCGAACCGTTCATCATCGTGGGTTCTGATGATAACATGATAGTAATAAGTCTGTAAAACTGAATAAGAATAATTAGGGTTTAGAAAGAACAAACGAGAATTCAAGTATCGCCTAATTTAGAAGAATACAAAGATTGGATGTAAAACTAGGTCTTCTTAAATCAGCCGTCCTCTTCTTCTCTTCACCGTGGACGTATATATATATATGAATCTTGATATATCTCTGTATATCCCCTAGAAAACGTCCACCAAATACTTATAAAGTCTTAAGGCTAACAAATATGGCATGTTTCCTTTTCTGATCACAAAACAGCAAATTTCAGTATTTTTTCTGGCGCGGGCGCGCGGACTGTGGCGCGGGCGCGCGGAGCTTTCTGTCAAGTGTGGCGCGGGCGCGCGGGAAATGGCGCGGGCGCGCGGGGATTTCTGTCCAGAATTCCTTTCTCTTCGCGTGAGCTGTAAGATCGTCAGAATCGGACTTGTAGAACTCCAGATATGGCCAAAACAGTGAAGACTGCGCAACCTACCCGGAAAATCCGAATTTTAATCAAATTAACCTCCAACTCTTGGTTCTGCAAAACTTAATGAAAACACATTAAACACACCACATACTTGAGTTCAAGTCATCAATTTAAGCCGATATGAAGCGTTCCAAGTGGATATAAAATCCACTTATCAGGGTTCTGTCGCTGACCTTCTGTACAATTTTTTACCGATGATGGTGTAGCTTGCTGCCCTGTACTTCACTTTTTGGGCCTTTTTCCGGTCCAGGGGCAAAGTACCTTTTTCTAGATAGGTCCTGATCGGGGTCATCCAGTTAATGCCTTGGTGGATTTCCATGCATTGTTGCTTGTCGATTGAAGGGATTTTCACTTCAGTTAGGTAGATGGATCCTGTGAGGTTGTGTGTTTCGGCCGAAGCCAATCGTGCCAGAGCATCGGCTCAGCTGTTATCCTCTCTTCCTACTTGTCTTAACTCGAAGGTTTCGAATGTGACCGATGAGTCCTTCACCTTTGTGGCGTAAGCCTTTAGCCGAGGCTCCCTTTGTTCGTACTCTCATGAAAAATGTTTCACCACTAACATGGAATCACTGAATGCTCGTAAATTCCTTACCTCAAGATTCTTGGCCAGGTTTAAACTAGCTAGCAGGGCTTCGTACTCGGCCTCGTTATTTGTTAACAGGAAAGAGAATCTTATCGCCTGGCAAATTTTGAACCCGTCTGGGCTTGAAAGAATTAATCCTGCCCCACACTTTGACCCGGCTACCGACCCATCTACGAACAATTTCCACTTGCCTGGCGACCATACCAGCTGCTCTTCGGGAGCTAGGTCTTTTGGTCCTGAAAAATAGCATTCGACCATGAAGTCTGCCAATGCTTGGGCTTTGATGGACGTTCTGGGGATGTATTCCAAATCGTATTCTCCCAGCTCGATGGACCAAGCCACCACCCTTCCGGGCGCCTCTGGTCTTGTCAATATTTTCTTAAGGGGTTGATCGGTTATAATCTGTACCGTTCGCCCCTGAAAATAATGACGTAGCTTTCGGGTCGCCATTACAAGGCCGTATGCGAACTTTTCTGCATTTGGATATCTTGTTTCCGCATCTTTCAGCATGTGGGACACGTAAAACACTGGGTGTTGAGAGCTGTTATGTTCTTTCACTAGTACTGCTCCAAGAGTTCGGTCGCTCACTGCTAAGTACAGCTGTAATGTTTCCTTCGGATCGGGCCTCATTAGGAGATGCGCCTTGGTGAGATATTCCTTCACATCCTCAAATGCCCTCTGGCACTTCGGCCCCCATTCGAAATTCTTCGATCCCCGGAGTGCTTCAAAGAAAGGTAGGGCCTTTTCTGCTGATCTGGAAATAAATCTTCGCAAGGCGGCCATTCGACCAGTCAATTTCTGTACATCCCGAACTGTCTTCGGCTGTTCCATATCGATTACTGCTTGTATCTTTTCCGGGTTCGCTTCGATTCCTCGGGCACTGACCATATACCCCAAGAACTTCCTACTGGAGACTCCGAAAGTACACTTGTTCGGAATAATCTTCATGATGTGCTTCCTTAACGTCTCGAAGCACTCTTTGAGGTCCTCCATGTGATCTTCGAACTAGGATTTAATAATCGTATCATCCACATAGCATTCCATGTTTCTCCCGATTTGTTTATGGAAAATCCGATTGACCACTCTTTGGAATGTGGCTCCTGCGTTCTTCAGGCCGAAAGGGCATTTTGATGTAGGCATATGTTCCTTTCGGGGTGATGAAGGCTGTCTTTGGAATGTCCTCGGCATTCATTGCAATCTGATGGTATCCTGAAAAAGCATCCAAAAAACTAAGTACCTGATATCCGGCAGTGGCGTCTGTTAGTTGGTCAATGCTAGGAAGCAGGTAATGGTCCTTCGGGCAGGCTTTATTTAAGTCGGTGTAGTCAACACACATTCGCCATTTGTTATTTGCTTTCTTTACCACCACTACATTGGCTAGCCTGTTCGGGTACTCGATTTCCTCTATGAATTTTGCTTCCAAAAGTTTTTCCACTTCGGCTTCAATGATCTTCTGTCGTTCCATGGCGAATGTTCTCTTTCTTTGCTTTACTGGCTTTGCCTCGGGCTTAACATTAAGACAATGCTTCGCCGTCTTTGGATCCAAGCCAGGCATGTCCTCCGGCCCCCAGGCGAAGACGTCGTGGTATTGTCTGACAACTTCAATCACTTTCTTCTTGAGGTCGGGTTCCATATTTTTCCCGATTCGCACCATTTTTCCCGAACAGCCCGCATATAGCTCTACCTCTTCGGTTTCTGCTGCTGGTTCGACAATTGGGTTGGATAGGTCCGTCTAACTCAATATTTAGGGTTTGGCAACCTCCGTTGATTTCGCCTTCAGACCTTTTTCTCTTACCTCCTTCGGTTACCTCAAAATCTTGATCCTTGTCTAGATCATCCAACATGATGATTCGGGCGTTTTTTTGATCGCCCCTCATCTCCCCGATGCCATGCTCAGTCGGAAACTTCAATTTGAGATGGGGTATTGACGCTACCGCCTGGAAAGAAGTAAGGGCTGGCCTTCCGAGAATAGCATTGTAGGGGCTTTCCACTCGAACCACATAAAATTTGATCTGTTTTTCTACAGTATATGGAGCTTTACCCAAAAGAACAGATAGAGTGATGGTACCTTCAATAGGGACTGGCTGGTTCCCGAAGCCGTATAGGGGAGCTTCGTGGCAGGGTTCCAGTTGTTCGCCTCCAAGGTTCATTTTGCTATACGTTCGATGATACAGAATGTTCACCGAACTCCCCCCGTCTATCAAAGCTTTCCATATTTTGTTTTGCCCGATCACCGGATTGATGAGCAAGGGGTCTTCATGGGGCCAAATCACATCCTCATAGTCATCCTCGGTAAACATGATCGGCATCGCCTGTTTGGCGGATTGAAACTGGTACAAATTGTAAACCTGTTTGGCGTACCTTTTCTTGGCCGTCTTGCTATCTCGCCCCAGGGTACTTCCGCCGAATATAGTCTTTACTTCGCCCCGGTACCTTTCGACCTCTTCGGGCTCTTTTCGTTTGTCTTCCTTCGGACCTAGCTTATCCCTCAGGTCTTTGACAAATTTATTTAGTTCTCCCTCCTTGATCATCTTTTCTATCAGTTTTTTTTAGATGGTAACACTCGTCAGTGTTGTGACCCTTGTCCTGATGATAATCGCAATACTTGTTACCATTCTTCTTATAATCGGGCATCTTCATTCGTGCTGGGCGAACGAAGCCAGGTTTTCCTTTTATCTCATGGAGAATTTTCGAGATTGGCGCATTCAGAGGGGTAAATGTTGTGCCATCTCTATCTCTCCTTCGTTCGGCAGCTTTATCGCTTCCCTTCGCCTCATCTCTCCTATCATCGAATCTTCGCCCTGAATCGTATCTGTCATACCCTTTTCTCCCCCTGTCTTCTTTCCTGGGTTCTTTAAACCCCCGATGGATTCCATCTTCCTTCAGATGCTCTCACCCCTCAAGTATATATCATTCAGGGATTTAGGGGGAATATCATAAAGAGAAGATCGGAGTTTTTTTTACCTTTGATGGGGTCTAGTCCTGCCGATAAGAACCCCGCGGCCTTTAATTTGTCCAAATTTGTCACCATTCCAGCTTCTTCCTTAAACCTAGCCAAGTAATCTCCCAACTCTTCGTCCGGCCTTTGTCTACAGTGGATCAAAGCTTCGGTGTCCTTCTCTATTCGGCACAAGTACGAATAGTGCCTCAAGAATTTCCTTTTTAGCTGGTCGTAAGAACATATCGACCTTGGTTTCATTGACATGTACCACATGGTAGCTGGACCCTTCAGGTATGTCTTGAAATTGAGAATTCGATTAATAGGAGGCGTAGTCGTAGAGGGACCTTGGCGATGAGTCTCAGCAAAACCGAGAGCCCTATCTTCAGAACTATCAATTACCATCGTTCTCAGCTAATACCACAAATTTGCTTACACGTTCCCACAGACGGCGCCAAATGTTGGAACCAATTTTCTGTCGGGCTGGACTCCAGGAAGCTCTTCAGGTCCACCTGTCAAAAGAGAAGAATGCGAGGGGTTGGGCCCCCGATTCACCTCCGGTGTGAGAATAAGTTAGAGGTTCCAATTAGGTTTAAATGAACGTGTAAGTATTTGTGAGCATAAAAATGAGTATTAACCCTCATTCAAACCTGTCAGGTGCTTTTATAGGCACTCTGGTAACCGTTCGCCCGAGATATTCGGGAATAGTCGCTCACGTCTGTCGTCCTATTCTTCCGCCTGAATAAGTGGGAGACTCAGTCAACCAACAGCTAGTGCCAATGACCTTATCCGAAGTAAATGGGCTATGCCAGCCCAACGAAACTGTTCGGTCCGGTAGAGCCAATTGGGCCCAGCTGCTATTCCGCCCATTGGCCCGAATACTGTTGGGCCTCCAACAGATATATACACAAATTTGATTATTTTTGACAGTATAAAGTAAAAAAATACATTATTTGATATAAAAATTTAAACAACAACAAATTTTGTGACCCACATGCAAGTTGAGGGACCCACTTGCAAGTTGAGTATAAGTTGAGTGATCTTTTTGAAATGTAATCCTTTAATTTACACGTCATTTTCTTACGTGACAAGTGAGATGTACTAACAAAAAAATATTTAACGAACTTCCGTTAAAATCAAACTCAACTTAACGGACGTAAAATTTTTTATATGTTTAATGATTAAATTACGAGGTTTAATTGATTAAGTGACGCATTTCAAAAATTTTTGAATTCGATGATTCACTTGAACATCAATTGAGAATGAAAATGACATTTAACCCTGTATACAACCACCTACCCACATCCCCCTTGTTTTCTGGCTTTCTCCTCAATCCACCATAACACACACGGAGAGATACTAACAAATCTTCGTCTCGCTTCTTCTCAATCACATTCACATTCCGTATCAGCTTCTTCTCAATCGCATTCACATTCAATATCATTTTTATCTTACTAGGTACTCTTTCTCTCTCTCTCGCCTTCTCTCTCTCTCTCTCTCTCTCTCTCTCTCTCTCTCTCTCTCTCTCTCTCTCTCTCTCTCTCTCTCTCTCTCCCTCCCTCCCTCTCTCCCTCCCTCTCTCCCCCTCTCCCTCTCCCTCTCTCTCTCTCTCTCTCTCTCCCTCTCTCCCTCTGTATTTCATTTACTTTAATTTTGTGTGTATTTTAGAAATTGTGCATTTATATGATTTAGTGACTTGTTACAAGTACTTGACTGTTTGTTTTGTGAAATTTTAATTCTGTATGTATTTTGTGTGTAGATATGTTCTCTGTGATAGAATAATATTTGATCAACACAATCAGTTAATCCAACTATTATATTGTTGTTGGTATTTGGTAGGCATATAATCTATTCAGCAATGTGGAATAGCCCGGTGTACTATCCTAATCGACCGTTATTACTAGAGTACAAGTCATTTTATTTACATTTTAGCTCTTCTTTATGCTACTGTTGTTTTGTTAATCCTAAAATAGAGGAACGAGAGAAATGACAATTAGTCCGATATTTCTCTACTGGAATGTATTTAATTTGTTTCGGAGTCAATTAATTTGTACAATAGTTGTACGCGGGCTATGTTACGTGTGCTTCTTATATGATAACTTTAGTAATTTGCAAGGTTTCCCATGAGGTTCGATGAGGATCATAATACTGTTGGGGGTTTAGTACCAAAGTTTGGTGCAATCTTCATGTCAAACGGTGCGACAAAAAAGGAATGCCTCAAACGTAAAATTTTTGGGCTCCCCATGGCCCAGGCTAACTTTGTGAAGCAGGTTAAATCTGGGATGATTTTATTTTTATTTGAATATGAGAAGAGAGAGCTATATGGTGTATTTCAGGCTACATCTGATGGGATTATGAATCTTTATCCCCGTGCATTTAATTCTTCTGGAAAGCAATTTCCTGCACAGGTATGGTAAAGGTATATATATCTAATGTAGCTATAGCAGAATCTTTACTTGTTTGTTGTTATATTTAATAGGTTGGTATTCTGGTTTGATTCTTCAGGTTCAAATCACTCCAATTTGGTCATGTCACCCGCTTCCTGAATCTGTGTTTCGGGATGCTATCAAAGAAAATTACTATTCACCTAACAAGTTCAATTTTGGGCTTTCTGCAAAGCAGGTCTCTAAGTTTCTGTCATATTGATTTCAATTACGTGCTAGCATCTAAACAATGATTCATATCGTCACCTTTGCAATTTGTTTGCAGGTTCGTGCACTTCTACACCTGTTTAACTCTAGAAGGTCGGAGGGCAAAGCAAACTTTGGTCGAAATCCTGGTATGGGTATTAATAGCACTGATTTCCATTGGACTAAAAAGAGAAAAATGGATGATCATGGCAGGTTTCCCAGTCGTGATGCTTTAGAAAGTGAGGTCCTTGATTATTGGCCCCGTTGGCATGCTAGAAGTGCAGATTGTGATGGGGATACTTTGGACACTATAAACTCTGCTTCTGATGCCACATTTCTCTTAAACAGCAGGTTTTCAACTGAGGAGGAGGGTAATGCAAACTTTGGTCGTAGTCATGGTATGGGTATTAATAGCCCTGATTACCATTGGACTAAAAAGAGAAATATGGACGATGATGGCAAGTTTCCCAGTCATGATGCTTCAGAAAGTGAGGTCCTTCACAGTTGGCCCCCTTGGCATGCTACAAGTGCAGATTGTGGTGGGAATACTTTGGGTGCTATAAACTCAGCTGCTGAGCCTGATAGCACATTTCTCTTAAACAGAAGGATCTCAACTGAGCACATTGACAACTCTCCGTTAGGATTGGTTGGAGCAGATAGAGAGTCCCTTGTGGTTGAGGAGAGTTTCAAGAGTGTTAATAACAATGGAGGCGGTATAGAGCCAGACTTTTTACCTGTGTTTCCGAGTTACTTCGCTTTAAGTGAAGACATTGTTGTAGCTAATGCTTACAGGTTTAGCAAGGATGATGGGGTAGAAAATGCTTGCGATGTTGAGAGTTGTATCAGGCCTAATTTTACATTAGGTTTAGTATCTAATGATGCACCGGATAGAACTGTTCCTTATGATCCTGAATTCCCAGATATACAATACCAATGCTCGTCTCAAATTATGGATTCAGCTCAAGATTTCTCTTCTCACCAAGTGCCTGATGAGAATTTCCTCCCTTTATCCACCAGTGAATGTGTAACACATGAGGCACCTCTAGGTTCATTGTATTCAGAGGCACCGGTGGTTAAAGCTAGTGTGTTTTCTCGATTAAGTGTGGCTCCTTTAAAACCCAAAAAAGAAAATAAAAGCATTCATAATAAAGATGATAGACTTTCATCGATAGATGAAATTATGGACTCATTGCACCAGGCTCACAATCGCTGGGTTAAGGGTTCAGTTCGAGCAAAAAGTAGGTATGTATATGTTCGATGTGAAGAGGAGTCCAAATTTCTGAATCAATTACAAGTTGAGCAACCTGTGGTAAAAAAAGAGATGACAGCTGATGATGACTGTTTGGTTGAAGAGGAGAGTGACGTGCCAAAAGAGACGCGTGTTGTAGATTTTAAGCGGCGCAGTGAAAAGAGCAAGTATCTGGATGAAATGATTTCTAATGATTCTGCTGGTACTACTATGGGTAGGACTTTGAAGAAAACAGTTGATGCAACAGACGAGCATTTGGCAGGTAAAGCAGGTAAGAGGAGGAAGTTGATTAGACCAGATTTCAAAATAGAGCAATCTCATGAAAGAGATGATATCCTAGGAAAATCTGAAGGCAAGGAGAAAATTGATGAAATTAACTCTCAAGTTGCAAGTGGGGCTAATGATTGTGAACAGAATAGTAGCTTACAGTTGGGAAGTGAGAATCAGGCGAATTTACCTATCCAAAATCTTGCTAGCAGCCTCTCGAGCGACTCCAGTGCACAAGTACAGCCATCATTTACAAGTAGTGTCGCTGTTGATCCTAAAAATCTTGAAGGGGAGGAAACTGAAGATATAAACCATCAAGTTGGTAATGTAGATATCAATCTAGAACATAACTGCAGTGTGCATAGCATAGAAGGTTAAGAAATTTTCCGAAAAGCACCTTCAAATGTTAAGTTGGAGAAGGTTTAATGTTTAGTTGGCATACAGTGCAATCTTCTTTTTTAGAAAGTAAGCTGGTTCATTGTGCAAGTAATTGTGCAAATTGCTTGAAGTGCTCTTTTTCTTTTCTTTTTTTGGTTGTAGAGCTGTAGGTGAAATTTGTGAAGAAGATTGATATTACTCCCATGCCATACTCCAGATATGAGTGTATTTCTGCTCAGGGTATTGTTAGATTTGATACAAGCTCACTCTACTTGTCTTTCTTCCCTAGCAAGTGAGGGAAACATAGAGTGGGATGTTCTTATGTTTTTGTCCCATTGGAACAGCTTGTAAACTGGAAACCTACCTTGATCTATATAATGAGCAGTTGCTGCGGATATTTTATTTTTATTTTTTGCTTTGTTTTACAAGGTTCATTTTGGTTAAATTGGAAAAAAAGGTTTATGTTTTCTAGTGTATGTATAGTTGTTTCATTTCTTTCCATAAGGATAATCTAAGTTGTAGCACTTGAGTAGTAAGTTGTCATTTAAGCTTTCTTCAGTCTTTTATCCCATAGGTCTAGCATGTTGACACTATTTATCATCTTCTCCCACCTGCATCGTAACTTTCACCTCATTTCCTCCTCCCACTCCAGCCAGTTCTCTTTGTATATCTCATTACAGTTCATTTGTCGTTTAATGTTAACCAATCAGACCTCGCATAAGTTCTATTTGTATAACTTTATTTGTTACTTAATTCTAATAATTTTTTGTGCAGAACTTAATTCAATAGAAACCCTACACGTTGATTATAAAATTATCTTTGAAACTATAGGCTCAAAGATCGTCAAGAAAAATATATAAAAGTATTTTTTACCTTATGAGTCGTGGAAAGCCAGGGACATTTTGCTTAAAAAAGCAGATAGTACAAAATGTACAATGGGTCAGAACCTAAATAATTTTCTTAGTGGGCTGTTTATGGGCCAAACTATGTCCCATATGACGTTATCTTTTGGTACAAAGTCCAAACAGGAAGTGCCAATCATAATAATGTCTGGGCCCACAAAACATATTCATTCCCTTTTTATTGAAATTTAGGTGTAATACGTGTCACTAGTTTGTTTGATGTTACTGCATTTAAATTTATTTAAAGTAATACCCTTGGGACCGGAAAAAAGTATTACTTTACCGAATTTATTACTTTATCGATATAATAATATTTTATTTTTTTATCGATAAAGTAATATTTTATTACTTTACCGAATTTTTATGTTTACGCATTACAATACATTATATTTAAAAACAAGAATCAATCACATGCAATGTATTTTGAATGATATTAGTATTGCTAACATGGCTTGGAATATTGATGTGAAAACAATCACAATTGCAATTTATTTTCGGCATCGCAAGATTCGTTCAGAAGAAAATGATGAACAATAACTTGGTGAAATAAATGAAGGTATCGAATGATTAAATGAAGCTATTTCTAATTTACGATATAAAAATGAGATGGATGTTGAGCATCTCTTAAATTATCCAAGCGAGAATGATGCGGTTATGGAATCACCTAAGTAAATCATTGAGTCGGTAATGAACACTGATGAAGGGACTGATCCTAAACCGGACGATAGCAATGTCATTCCAAGCGTGTCATCAAAGGAAGCATTTCAAGCAATCAACACTTTGAACAATTACTTGTTACAATACGAGCAAAACATACCACGAGTTATTTGTGTTTTACATAAAGTCAAGGATGAGGTTAATTTTGGATTTTGTGGAAAGAAGAAACAAGCTATTATAGATTCATATTTTAAAAAGAATTGAATTTTGTAACCCATATACATTATATATATATATATATATATAATTTTGGAATTATTACTTTACATATTAATTGGGCCCTTAATGACTTTCTAATTTTTTATTATCTTATGCTTTTAGCGAGAATATTACTTTACAACATTGACCCAAGTTGGGACCGACAAAATTTATTACTTAAACGAGATTATTACTTTATCGGATATTACTTAATCGAGGTTTAACTGGACTTACTACTCAACTAGTATTGTAGTTTTAATCTTTGAAGATATTAGATAACTTTGTTTTTGCTTATAATCAAAATTTAATAATGATTTTTTGACCATGATGATATAGCTCATTTAGTAAAAAACTTACTTTTCATTATCTCAGATTGTGAGTTCGATACTCGCTCATCCCAAAATATACGAGAACTTATTATATGGTACATAAACTTATATATTAAAAAAAATAAATTAAAGAGCTTAACACTCCTAAATTCAACTCATCTAATATATGTGAAATATTTTTATAATTATACAACTTAACTAAATAATTACAATCATGCATTCATGCTATGAAAATGTATTATTATCTTAAATACTTGAAGCGCAAACTATTATTTTATGATGTGATAACTACATTTTTGTGGCGTGATTTATGCGATTTTGATCCAGGATTACCAACAAACATTATCTCGCAACCTCACAAAGAAATGTAACATATTAAATAAATAAATACATCATCATCATCAAAATAAAAAAGGAACATTGACACACAAAAAAGTGTACCCAAACAGTCCAAAGAATGGGGTGACCTTGAGGTAAAAGATTGAATTATTTTGAAAGAGAGTGTGTGCAACTTTTGGGGAGCAAAATAAGAATGGCCCATCCTTCAAATTCTCAAACCCCACCAATTTTATATAATTGTCTGCCCATCTCTCAACCTCACCATTAAAAATCTTCTCCCCCCATCAATAGTCCTCATGGCCCAAATGAATACCAATAAAGAAAATTATTGACTGTGACAGCATAAAGAAAATACAAAGAAAAAAGGGTACTTTTTATTCAAGAAAAATCAATAAAGATTACATTTTTAATACTAGTTCTTGCACAAAACAAGCAGATACTATAGAATACAAGCCAGTGTTTGTGTGTGTATGTTGATCTTTTGTTTCTATATATAGAATTTTTTTTACTAAATATAGATGTTTACTATTTCAATTTATCATCACTAGTTGACTGTAGTCATACTGTTGGATTCTTGACTATTTCATTGTGAAATTCTGATCTTTTATATTGAATGGTTGCTAGGGAATGAAAATCTTGAAGAGGGTTTGCTGTTGATCACTAATTCAACACTTCCACCATTGCTAAAAGGTGAATTAATAAGTTTTTTTATGCAAAGTTTACATTTCTATTCAGGCCCATGTAGTTTTTTTTTGCTTAGTTAATAAGGTGGATCTGTTGTCATTGGTGTGTGTATGTTTCTTTGATTCTTTACAACTTTTGGGTGTTTGCCATTTTAGTGAATTTTCGATACTTGCTTTCCGTTCAGATAAGATTGCAATGCATAGTAGATTATTGCTTAAATTGGTGTTTAGAGTTGCTTAATAAATCTGATCATTACTTTTTGTTAGCTAAATTATTCAGGTTTTTCAGTGATTTTAGTTTTTGGCTTTGAATATTTAACTTCTTGTTGTCATAAACTATGATACACTATTCCATTCATTAGTCAGCTATCTTGGTTTTTGTTTAATGGCGTTCCTTGTTTATGGGAGCAGAATGAGTGAGTTGATTTGCTTAATCGCGCACCTTAAACTTAGGTTCTTCTCGTGTAACCTTTACCTTACAGTAGTAGCGTTTTTCGAATAAAATACATTATAGATAATAAATTGGAATTTTAACCATTCTTATCTAATATCGATTCCCTAATCAATCAATAAGTTTTTGTTTGATGCATATTTTTAGTTCATATGTTCTAGATATTAATGTTTATAGTTTGTCATGTGATTTTAGTTCATTGGTTCCTTTCCTTTTCTTCTCCTTGATGAGTAGATTTATCAAGTTCTACCACTTAATATGTTTTTTTTCTCTCGGTTAGTGTCCAAATGTTATGCATGTTTAGATATGTTTCTTTTAGGATAAGTGATGCTTTTCAAGAAAATTCGGGTAAATTGTTGTAGGAAGAGAGCAGGAAGATGGACAAAGCAAGAGTTGATTCAAAAAATAAACCTTTTGGATCTACACCATCAGAGGAATCATCTATGGATTTGGACAGAAGCTACATCAAACATTTGGACCTGCCTTCACGTAGTCCATCACCACTCCAAGTTTTTGCATCAACTAGTCAGTTCTCCGAGAGCAGTGCTGCCTACTTCTCATGGCCTACTACCAGCCGGTTGAATGATGCAGCTGAAGATAGGTCAAATTACTTTGGAAACCTACAGAAGGGTGTTTTGCCTGAAACATTTGGGCGACTGCCTGCAGGGCAACGGGCCACCACTTTGCTTGAAGTGTTGACAGTCAGGGCGTTTCATAGCAAAATCTTGCGCCGTTGTAGTCTTGGCACAGCAGTTGGCTTCCGGATAAAGCGTGGTGTTTTGACAAATATACCTGCCATTCTCGTCTTTGTTGCTCGCAAAGTTAACAGGCACTGGCTTAAACACATTCAATGTCTACCCACTGCTCTTGAGGTTTGAAATCTCTGTCTTTGTCTTTGCTTGAGCTTCTTGCTATATCTATGGTATATAAACTGTGTTAGTATCCTAATTTAGAGAATTAGAGTTCATTTCCAAGACTTGACTTTCACCTAATGTTGGTTTTGGAGAAAACAAAAAGAATCATAACTTCCTGTGAATATAGTTTTTAAAATACACGATGTGGACAGCATGTTGGCCCTAAATGCTGCTATCTATATCAATTAAGAATTGACCTTATTAAAAATTTTTAAACAAAATAGCTGTTTGTTTTGTTGTTCATTTTGCCGCCTTCTTCTGATTGAGCAGGGACCTGGAGGTGTATGGTGTGATGTAGACGTTGTGGAGTTCTCTTACTTTGGTGCACCTGCTGCAACTCCAAAGGAAGAATTTTACACAGAGCTCGTAGATGGTTTGCGTGGAAGTGATCCATGCATTGGCTCTGGCTCCCAGGTGATATACTTATCATCTTTATTTAAAAGCATGATTTTTTCTAATAAATGAAAGATCATACACGATGTTGTTTTCAGTTATGCAGTTCTAGTGACAGGGGAAGGCTATCATAATGTACAGTTATATTCGCCGTGATTTTGATGTGCCTAAGTTAGTCTAGCATATTAGTGCATGAAAATTGTTACTCTAGTTCGGTATTATCTTCTGTGTTAGATGATATCTTCTCCTACGGTAAGAGTCTTACCTATAGAAAGGGGATCCTATTATGATCAAGAATCACCAGCACAAGTTAGTATGGTGAAGGTATTTTATATAATGTGAACTTTGTGGCTGATGCTGCTGGAAAGACTAGCCAAAGCAGCTCGCCTCCTACAGCACCCTTTCACTTGTTCAAGTATTAGTCTAATTTGAGTATTAGAGGGAAAGCTCTTAATCTTATAAATATAGAGTGTAGAAGTCTATCATTTGCTTGACTTGGTGCTGGGGTCTTCACTTCAATGCATCCCTAACTAATCACAGTGACCCCTTACTAGTATTTTAATAAAATATATATTGGCATTAAAAATTTGAAAAATTAAGAATTCCGGAAACAGCAATTAGAATTTAATATTGAAAGCTTGGTTAATAGGTATTAATATCATACACAGTTGCTTTAGCTGCAGACGTGGCATTACTTGAAAAGGAAAGAGCTAGAATCCTAGGATATTATACCATTGAATATGAAAATTTATTCCGGTAAAGTTGGATAATGAAAGGAGACATTCTAGTTACCAAGAAATGTGCTTGAAATTCAGGTTATAAAGGAGACATACACTTGAATTAGTTAGCTATATTATGTGACACACACACATATATATTGTTTTCTGGCTGACTATGTTATGAACTTATGATTAAGGAGCATATTTATTTTTCTTTTTTCTTTTTTTCTGCAGTTACCAGTAACAACTTCTATAGTACTCCATATATATTCTGGCTGTTGTCCAGATAAGGACAAGTCTGATGAAATGATCATTCGTCTTTTCCACGATATTCATCTAAGAAATAATTGCTTCCTTTATCTGTGATGTTGATTAAATAAAGTATCGTTTAGTTATCAATCATGATATCAGAACGAGGCATCAAAAAATAGAAGGAAAGCATTTTTTGCTGAACTATATAACTTCTACAGTCTTTCAATGGCTGCGGGAAGAATCTTATATTAGAATATGATTGAAATAGTTATATAAGGCACCTGTAAATTAATTCCTTATTATATTGAACTTTACAAAATCATTTATGGTGTTTTTTGTTAACTACATTACTTATTCGTAGTGGTTGAACTTCTTTATAAAGTTAAGTTCTTCAATAGCTAGGTTGCTAGCCAAGAGACATATGGAACCTTGGGCGCCATTGTGAAAAGTCGAACTGGAAATCGACAGGTTGGTTTTTTAACTAATCGGCATGTAGCAGTTGACCTGGATTACCCTAACCAGAAAATGTTTCATCCTTTGCCACCAAGCCTTGGACCTGGGGTGTATCTGGGTGCTGTTGAGAGAGCAACATCTTTCATAACAGATGATCTGTGGTATGGCATTTTTGCTGGGACAAACCCAGGTATTTAATGTCAAGTCACATATTATTTGTAGCAACTGTATATATTCTAGTATTCTACTCACAGTTGGAGTTGATGTAATATTGCTCAAAAGACAAATGCTGTTAGGCTGGTAGCAGTGATAGTTGACATGTACATTTCTCACTGAAAGACATTTGTTTGTAAATGGGTTTGAAGTCGAGATTGTGGAAGTCAGTTACTCAAAAGTAGAATATATTGGTGTGGAACCTACTACCTAATTAACTAATAATCTTCTTCTGTCCAGAATTTACTTTGTAAGTAGCTGATTGATGATTGTTGTTACTTTAACTTGTCCGTCTTAACTATTAATTCTAAATCAAGTTTGTGTTGCTAAGTTCTCTTGCACTCCTGCTTCCATATGGTAATCACATCAGTAATTTTGCAGAAACTTTTGTTCGCGCTGATGGAGCATTCATTGCTTTTGCGGAGGATTTTAATATATCCAATGTATCTACATCTGTAAAAGGCGTTGGTGAGATTGGTGATGTCAACATCATAGACTTGCAGTCTCCTATTGGTAGTCTGATCGGTAGACAAGTGGTGAAAGTAGGACGAAGCTCTGGTTTGACTACTGGGACAATAATGGCTTATGCTTTAGAGTACAATGACGAGAAAGGGATCTGTTTCTTTACTGACTTTCTTGTAGTTGGGGAGAACCAGCGAACTTTTGATCTTGAAGGTGACAGCGGAAGCTTAATTCTTCTTACAGGACAAAATGGTGAGAAACCCAGGCCTGTTGGAATCATTTGGGGTGGGACAGCTAATCGTGGTCGGTTAAAGTTAAAAGTTGGCCAACCTCCAGAGAATTGGACAAGTGGAGTTGATCTGGGCCGCCTTCTTGATCTCCTCGAACTTGATCTCATAACAACCAGAGAAGGTCTTCAAGGTTTGTATTATAATTAAGACATATATCTAATTTGTCAACTAGAGAGAAGTCTATACTACTTTATGCATTTTGTTTTTATTTTCTGTGCATGTCCTTGTCCTTTCTTAGCAAGGACACTATTCAGAAAAAATATTTATGTCGAGTCAATTTTTTATGCAAGAAGTGTAGCATAGTGCTAACCTGCAGAATAGGATATTAAAGATTGTAGGTGAACACCCAGTTTCAATTAGCTACAGCTCTACATTTGACCTAATTCTCTGTATCACATGCCTTGTTATACATCTTTTCCAGCTAATTGCAGTAGTTTTGGGTTGTAATCTGAACTCTATATATCTTTCTGCAGGATGTATGTCATAATTAAATCACAAAATAGTGCTTCATCTAAGTAGTCTACATCGGAAACGTCTAAAAATTTCTAGTCTCTTTAATAACACATGGCAATGTTTAAGATGATGACGGTAATTTTGCGTTATTCCATTTTGTTTCTTGTTTCGGTTAGTGGAAGATTTTTACGTTCACTAATACATAGCTTATATCAGTAAACTGAACATTCATTCCTGGTGTTTAATAATATTCATTTATTTGTTTTATACTTTCCGTATAAGGTTGTAACTTCGTCTAGCTTCTTTCCTTAGATTGGATTGTTTTTACTTTTTATTTATATCCTCTTTTTTTTTCCTGTGTTCCCAAACAGCATCTGTACGAGATCAAAGAAAAGCTTCAACAGAGTCGCCTGCTCATGCCAGGAAACAACTTAAAGAATGCAACGAAAATGAGCCCCTTGGGTTGATTCCTACTGAAGGTGCATCTCATTGCAGGCTTGCCCCACCTTTCATGCCCAAGGAGTTTCACATAGAAGGTGGTACAAAACTTTCTACAAATGTAGAACATCAATTCATTCCAAGTGTAGCAGGGACATCTATAATGCAGCAAAACAATAATCAAGAAAATTTAGAATCAAAAAGCCTCCCGGCATCAAGTCGATGTGAAGAGATTTCTATCTCACTGCAGTTAGGTGGGCCTGGACAAAAGAGAAGGAAACACTCTGATTCTTTACTGATAATCAGAGATGGAAACTGAATAAAGGGAAATGCAGCAGTTTGCCTGATAGACGTTCCAAAAACATGGGATGACTCGACTTTCAAGTTGCTAGTATGCTGACATTTTGTCAAATAAAATATAAAAATGTTATCAAGAGGCGGCTACATTCGCCAGATCTGCTGTTGCGGCTATATTAATATTTTGATGTTAATACTTAGTAGGCAATCGATTGTAAAATCTAGCTGTTAGTCTAGTTGATTTCCTTCAGTACGTTGTTTTTGGTAATGTGAATTGTGTATGAACTTGAGATATGTATATATGTTCATATTTAATGTATAAAATAATTATGTATTCTGCAAAGAATACAGGCTTGGATCACATATCACAAATTGTTATCCTATTAAATTTGTCAGTAAAGCTCTGATCCTTAATATGCATAAGATTTACTCGCGCATGTGGTTGCTTCTGCTAGTTCACTCTTTCTGCACTATCACAACTCTTTCTTGCTCCAACATGTATCAATCTCCAGAAATCTCTATGTTTGGCCAGCCCTCAGCAGCCTGAGACTTCACAAACTCGGCTAGAAGTCTAATTTCATCCTCTTGCAGACGGGCCCCAAAGGTGCATTGACCCCTTGGTTTACAATCCATACCAAACCCCTGGAGAAAGTAGACATAGGATGTTAAGATTCATCTACAATGTGGAGAATAACTCAAAGCATCCAGAATTATGGAGAACGTACTGGCATTCTTCCTTTACCAAAGTACGTTACACGGTATATCTCATCTTCTGTGTCAACTCCATTTCTGCAGAATTTAGTAAATTTCAGTAAACCATGTACCGTACCTTGAGCTGATCACATGGTGGAGCTCTGAGCAACTATAAATCCCCACAGTTACAGTTAAGGGTGTTGATTCAATGGCAGCATGAAAACAGAGCAGCTAAATCATCTTATCTTGGTTTAAGATTCAAATAGGCCACATACCGGTGAAAGGCATCAAATAAATATATAATTGTTCCGCGGAATTATTGAAGGGAGAATAATATCTAAGGCTAATGTATAGGTTAAAATATCTGAGACACACATGTATAAATTAATCAGGGAAGCCAGGTTGCATCTAGATTTACCTTTGTAGATCTTTTAAGAAAAGCGTCGCACCCTGGAAAGACAACAGTACATTGTTTAAATGCACAATAGTAGTTTTGCAAGGATGTGTATGGAAATTAAGGAGACTACTTACTGGCTGAATTATATTTCCTCCTCCAACATGACATGCAATGCAAGCTCGATTAAACAGTGACGCTCCTCTATGTACTTGAATTGTCTGTCCAAAAGATACTGACCAGTGGCAGAAAATTTGATAAACATTCTTATTCAGTTACGGGTTTGACACTTGAGCATTATATGCTAGTTTGTGCTACAAACATGTGTTGTGTAAGAGGAGTAAGGTGTTAGTGTCTGAGGGTTTGAACTCTAGAGCTATAACTTTAGCTCTTCCAATGCCATTGCTAGCTACCACGGGAAGTCACCCCAGCCTCAAAGACCTTAACGTGTTGGTAGTTGAGGTTAATTTATCACATATGTAGAACATACCAAGGAATCATAACATATTCTATTAAGACCTATAGTCAAATCTTATAAATATTGATTTCAGTGAATGTCCAGAAGCAAATTTACTAATTATCTAAAATTATATAAAAGAAAATGAACTTTGATCAATTGGCACTCGGTTGCCACAAGTTTCATCCGACATGGTGCCAAGGTTGTTCCTAACCCACCACGGGTGTTCTACTTGGTGTCATTGGTTCGATTCCCTAGGAGACATGAAAATAAGTAGGTTGTCATGCTCGGTGAGTACAAGTGTGGTAACAATCCTCCGAATTAGTTGAGGTAAGCGAAAGTTGGCCCTTAACCAAGGACATAATACTATCAAGTCAATTTATTTACTGTTTTATAAGCACAAACTGAGAAATGATAAAAGTGGCATCTGAATTTTTTGTTTACTTGCTTGTTTGGTTTTAATTAAAAAAAAAAGTTACTTTATGACTTGTAAGTGCTGAAGTGTTAATGCTGGTGCAATACAATAACACCATCAAATTGCATATTACGTACATATTACCACACGTCCACAATACTAAGCTCAAATACACATTTACTAATAATTTACTTGTTAAATGGGAATGTACATGAGTGAAAAGATGTAAAACTGTCGTTCAATCTCTCTACTAATTTGGGTGCTTCTTTTTCTGTTTTTTACTTAATTTTTTTACAAAACCTAAATCTGGTAATTATCTGCTGAGTATTATTCCTTAATTATTATTAGTTGTTGTTGGTTGTATGTATATAAAATAATTATTATTAGTTGTTGTTGGTTTATGTATATAAAATGAAATAAACCTAGAAAAATGTAAAATACGGAGAGCAAAGAATCTAAAATGAGTAAAGTACGTGTGTGTATATACTAGCCTATAACCCGTGGATTCAGAATAAAAATTAAATTATTAAAATAAAATTTGAATATTGAGTATAAAATTAATTAATAAATACTAATTTAAATATGTTGATTTGTAAAATTCAATGTGAAATTTAAATAAAAGTCTATAATAAATAAAGACTATTTAATTTAGTAGTCATGATAATCGAATCTCGGTGAAATCAAAAAAGTTAAATTTAATAAATAAATAACTTGTATAATTATGTAGTAGCAACAACAAATCGAACCTGAGTTTTAGTACTATTGTGTTTCAATGAAAATAAGTTTCCAAATTTTTTTCAAAAAAAAAAAAGTTTCCAAATTATTTATATATATCGGGTCATTCCTGATCGAACTCGAACAATTTCCCAAGTTTCCGACCCAATTGGGGTGGTTAACATATCGAGATCGAGCAGATGAAATACACATCCGTAATAGTAAGACATATAGTAATTACTTACTATGTCCCATAATAAACATCCTAATTTTTTCAGAGTTCATTTCACGCATTTCCATGCATATAAAAAATGTAGTTGTATATATTATTTTTTCGAATTTTTGTTTTGTATAAAAGTTTGAACATACTATTTTTATACAAAACGAAAAAAATGAGAAAATGATTTCTACAAACATGTTTTTTTACGTGCGTGGAAATGTGTGAAACAAACTTGAAAAAAATTAGGACGTTTATTATGGGACAGAGGGAGTATATTAATAGAGAGTTTTTGTATAATTTATAGTATAAAAGGTAATACTTATAAATATAACGTATATATTAATTGTATTATTATGCAATTTTATATTAATTGTATTAATCAATTTTTTAATTAATTGTATTATAAATTTTTATTATGCAATTTTTTACAAATTTGAAAATAGAAATAAATTATTCTTATTAAAATAATTATTATTTTACTAATAAAGAAATGCTTCTTGTGTACTGGTGGGTGTTCAAGCAAAAGCTCTTTTGTCTAGTGTATAGATAATGTTAATGGATGATGTTTTTATTTACTCGCGTACAAAATTTCTTAAGTTTATTAGTTAACAACTTACCATTATGCGTATTAAAACTTTTTAGTAGCAAAAATTGTATGAGAACAATGTAATATTTGTGATGAGTTTACTTTTAGTACATAATGTTTTAAGTGTTTAACTATGATATTTATCCCTCCTCGATATCATATCAGTTCAAACAATCCTCCCGATATCAGTTCAAACACCAAATTGTTGGTAGATTTCTAGTATACAACTTGGCTATTGTTGGCAATTAATTTAATCTTATAGTGATAATTATATTTATTTTGAATTGAACTAATTACGCATTAAACTAATTAAACTAATAATTATATGTGTATACCGCGGTATACATAACATATTATACCTTTAAGAGGAGTTAAGAGAGGGTTATGTTTTTAAAAAGTATAGATTAGTTTATATTTTAATAAAAATAATTAAATAAATTTGGAATTAAGCTAACAATATTTTTAAAACTAATTAAGTTAATAATTATGTGTACATCGCGGTATATATGAAATACCATACTATAAGAGGGAGTTTCTGCTTTAAATTCAGAGATTAATTTTTAATTAAATAATAATTAATATGAGATTAAATCGACTATATTAAGCTACTTAAACTAATAATTATATGTACATTGCGGTATACATGATGGGTTTCTGTTTTTAATATAGAAAGTATAGATTTCTTAAGTTTATCAGTTACCAACTTACCATTATGCGTATTAAAAAATTTTAGGAGCAAAAATGCATTGTATGAAAACAATGTAATATTTTTGATGGAGTTTACTTTTAGTACATAAGTATGATACTTTAGGATTTACCATCCCGATATCAATTAAAACACGTTGCTTATAATAATTATATTAATTTCGAATTAAACTAATAATTATATGTGTATATCGTAGTTTACATGACATATCAGAGAGTTATGCTTTTAAAAAGTATAGATTAGTTTTTATATTAACAATATTTTTAAAAATAATTAAGCTAATAATTATATGTATATCTACATGACATACAACACCATTAATAGAGGGTTTCTAGTTTTAGTAAATAGATTAATTTTTAATTTAATAATAGTTAATTTAAAATTAAATCAATTATATTAAACTAATTAAATTAATAATTATATGTATACCGCAGTATATATGACATACCATTAAGAAAGAGTTTCTGCTTTTAGTATAGAGTACAGATATGTGTGTGTTTGTGCGCTGTGTTGTGTGATGTGCTCGTGTTTGAGTATGTTGTGTGTGTGGAGTGTGTTAGATAGGATTTACACCGTGTTTTAACTTTTAATATATCATATATATATATGTACTAGCTTATATCCCGTGCGACGCACGGTCTTCTTTAATATTTTCTAATTTTTTATTTAGATTTTAGTTATTATATATAATTTGATAAAATTCTAATATATATACTGGATTTATAAATCTAACAATTTAATATTTAAATTTAATATATTCTTGACGTAATCTGTAGTAGTATTTTAGATATTAAAATATAAAATATTTTAAAATAACAGAATGATTCATATTTTTTTACTCTTAAAAATCTAAAAAGGGACTCAAGTGCAAATATCAAAATATGTGCTCGTGCATTATACCGAGTTTATTTGAATATACTATTACTTTTATTTTCATTAATTATCTCGTTTAAATGGAATGTTAAAAAAATTATAATAAACATGAATTTCATAAGTTTAATATAATAATATTACCAATATATCTATCTGTTGCCGTGTTATTTTTAATTTGAATATGAGTTGTTTCATTTAAAAAACATAAAACAGGTAATATTCTTAAAAAGATAATTAGTTACTTATTAACAATTATATAAATTATATTACTTTTTTTATATATGTCGCCTACATTACTTTTAGAAAATTAGTTGTTTAAGTTAGAAAATATAAAAGAGGTAATGTGTTTTAGCTGAAAAGAATAAATGGTTATTTATTAATATTTATATAAAACAATATTACCATTGTATATTTATTTTGCATGTATTATATTTAGAAGATAAGTTGTTTTAGTTAGAAAATATAAAACAAATAACGTGTTTTAGCTGTCGGTTATAAATATATAATAATAATACCATTTTATATATATGTTGCCCGTCTTATTTTTAGAAAATGATTTGTTTTAGTTAAGTAGATATATGAAATAGGTAATATGTTTTAGCTCAAAAAGGTAATTAGTTATTAATAAATTGGTTTCCATATATGTGTATTTAGAAGATGAGTTGTTTTATTTAAAAATATAAAAATAATGTGTTTTAGCTGAAAAAGGCAATCAGTTATAAATATATAATAATATTACCATATTATATATATGTTGCCTGTTTTATTTTTAGAAGATGAGTTGGTTTAGTTTAAAAATAATATAAAATAGGTAATGTACTGAAAAATGTAATTGATTATTAATAAATTGGTTATAGATAGGCCCGTGAATCGGCCCAAATACCGACCGACCGACCGACTGACCGACCAAAACTTTTAATATTTCGTCTTTAATAATATAGTATAGATGCGTTACTCATTTTTGGCCAACCAAATTTAGCAATAATACTCAGCAGATAATTACTAAATTTAGGTTTTGTACGGTTGTAACAATTCCCCTGTTTAAATATGAGTTAAATGCATTTTGTGTACCTCAAGTATGCATAATTTGTAATGTGTACCTATAGTATCAATTGTGCACTTTGTATACCTAAACTTTATATAAATAATCAATTCGTGTACCTAAATTTTATCCGTGCACTTTGTGTAACTCAACTTTACATGTATATACAAAAAATGATTATTTACTAATTCTTTTGAAAGTTGTTATTCAAAAAATTAAATTAATTTTATTTATTTTATGTACATACAATTCGAAGCAACCACCAACAACTAATAATAATTAAGGAATAATACTGGGCAAAAAATTACTAGATTTAAGTTTTGTAAAAAAAATTAGTTAAAAAACAGAAAGAAGCACCCAAATTAGTGAAGAGGGGATTGAATGACAGTTTTACATTTTTTTCACTCATGTGCAGTTATATCGTAACAATTCCACTGTTTAATTATCCAAAAATCTGAAAGAAAGAAAAGAACAAGCTAAAGAAATGGAAAACAAATGAAAATGGCATTATGTAATTTACAGATAATATTATGGGCAGTTTGAATATAGGAAGAAAGTAGAAGTTAGTATTGGTGTGTGTGTGTAAATGAGAGGACCTGGTGGGTTGATAACTGGAGATAAGGTGACAAGTGCAGCAGCCATTAAAGATGGAGCCAACATTTTCTTGATGTTTATAAACCTCACTTCATGTTTACTATTTTCTGCTACTGCTGTGTTCCCTTTGCATTCCTTCCATCATTCCCATGTTAACACGAACAATCAAAAAAATGTTGTACATTTATAAGGATATGATAAATAAAGAAGAAAAAAAGATTTGCCCTGGATGAGATTTGGTGAGATGTTGAATACCTTTGTAGAAATGGAAGATTTGAGTTTGCAAATTGTGTGTGGAATCAGAGTTAATGTCTGCATATTTGTGTGTTTGTGTGTCACACAGAGAGAGAGAGAGAGAGAGAGAGAGAGAGAGAGAGAGAGAGAGAGAGAGAGAGAGAGAGAGAGAGAGAGAGAGAGAGAGAGAGAGAGAGAGAGAGAGAGAGAGAGAGAGAGAGAGAGAGAGAGAGAGAGAGAGAGAGAGAGAGAGAGAGAGAGAGAGAGAGAGAGAGAGAGATTGGTCAGATGTAAGAAATAACCTCTGCAACACTTTTTTAGATGTTTTGTTTCACAAATGTTGTACAGAATATGGTAAAATGGGTGACTTAATCATTTTTATTCGAGATTTATTCCTAATATAGCAAGCACACTACCATTAATTAGGTAAGTAGTTACACAGACAATCGTGTAAGCAGTGACCAATTTACCAAAACATAATTTTAATTTAAAATTTGGGCACAACAAGAGCGCCTATGACGACCATGCCACACTTCCAAGAGCCAACATCAGTGCATTTCATGGAGAACTCAACTTCTGCAAGTCCATAACTTTCTAGGGCCTGGAATTCCCCGAATGTTATACCTATAATTTGGTTTCTTGGCATTTCCACCATGTTTTCTTTGTGCTCGTGCTGGCATCCATCCGGAGTAGTGATGCTAAAGATCACTGGGTCCTCAATGTTACAGTCACTTAACAATTTAAGCACCAGCTTCACTTCATAAGTCATTCCTTCTGTGAGCATTGTATTTATTGCATATTTTCCACCAAGTTCCAGCCAGCACACGTTAGTTAATTCCGCAGCATCAACACACTCACCGCTGCAACAATTTTTTTGTAGAGCATACTGAGAAAAATCACCATCGACAACGGAAATAAAATGTTTATAACCCCAAGTGATCCAAAGATTATCCTTTGCGCTCAGATTCGAGACAATACTCTACATATAAAACGGAAATAAAATGTTTATAACTATTTTTAGTCGTAACTGATGTGTTTTAACAACTTCTCAAGGTCTTACCATGCTGTTCTGGGAAGGACAATGGATCATTTTAATTCCTCGGCCATAAGACCATAGTGTGTTGATATCATGATGACTGCTCCCAGCTTGTGACATCTTTCTGACTAATTATCAGTATCACAAATTTTCAACGCTAGCTTAATGATCTACGGATGCCTAAATCTCTAATCGGAGTCTGTACAATTTGTAATGTCAATGAATGTATTATATACATCAATCTGTAGATTAGTCTTCGAATATAAGTTTTTGGTTAAGTTGACATTAAATATTTGCTGCAGAATGTAGCTATCAGTTACCTACCGGCCTAAATTACTGGACTATTATCGACAACTCCTGATTCGTAATGTATTTTAGTTCAACATTCTTCACATAAAGACAGCCTTTGATTAGTTGGCAAATGTATATACATTATCATTTATCAACAACTGAAGAAGTGGTCGTTGGCCTTGTGATAATCGGACAAACCTTTGGTTGTTACTTGTTAGAGTCATTTTTTTTTTACCACACTCTAAAATTACATCAAATGAAGGAATACAAATATACTGCTGCTGCAGAATTTAAAAGAAAGGCCATTGAAGATAACAGAAATCTAAAATTATATTCATTTCAGTAACTTTGCCAATGAGCATTAAATTATTTATACATGTTACTAAAAATCTATAGGTAGTTGTAGGTACTGATTCATCGAAAATATGTCTAGTGAAACAAAAGTAAAGGTTCGATGAACTTTAGGATCAAAATTCTGCATTGCATATACAGTTTCACGGTTTAATAATTTCTACCTGGTTTCACGAGATGAGTGAGGTACATCAGAATGCTACTAGCTATATACGACTTGTGTTTTTCTTTCAGTCTTATTCCAGCAAGCTCTAAAAGAATTCTGCATTTATATAGATGCTGGAACTGAGGGTCTTTCTAAAGAGTGTAATGCCTAGAAATGTTGTGGTACATTTCTCTGCAATTTCTACAGTAATGCATGAAAACTTTTTTACTTCAGCTGGATTCCTTTAGCCAATGTGGTGGCGAAGAAGAAAAAATTGATTAATAAGCAGAATGCATATTCGTTAAGGGAGGAATGCCATATGTCTCTGTCATTTTTAAATACTTGAACTGAAAATCTTTCATATGATGACAATCTAATTAAATGCAGCAGGATCAAGTTTTGATAAATTAAAAAATTGCAATCAAAGAAGTTAACACTACCGTATAAATTTCCCATAAATCAGTTTGTGCACACGGCTAGCTTGGATGATATTTACTGGAATTCTCCGTTCAATATCCAAATTAGGAGGAAAACAAATGCATCTATCATGCGATAAGAATATATAAAAATAATGCCTTATCTACTGGCATCTGTTCGTGCTTTTGAGCTAGTGATACTGATTAGGTTTCTTTGTCCCTTGGAGTTGGGCAGACAGTAGTGCATGTCAATTACTAGAATAGATTTCTAGATATCCAAAAAAGTAGAGGGAGTTAGTGTATGTTAATTACTAAATAAAACATATTTGCAGATATCCGAAAAAAGAGAAGAAATTATTGGAACATGTTACTTTGTCTATTTGAGTTGGTCGCGCTCTACTTTAAACTATACAAATATTAGAACCTTACATATCTAACTCTTGGCAGTGCTGCGCTGTGCACCCTCTCCCTCGGGTGGGAAGTTGAGGGATTAAGTCTAGTGGAGACAGATGGAATCAGTATGGGCAGGGGCCTTGCTTTGAAAACCCTGTTTTCCATTCAACATATGATGTTTGTATTCTATTTTGCCTGCACTGCCACTGGATATCAGTGTTCTGTAATAACACTAGTATGCTTAGTAAAGTCTGATCCTATCAACTTTAATATGTGTCTGTTACTCTGTTGAAGTTTGCTAAGTGTATGGAATTAGGCAAAAAAATTACAAAAATAAGCAACTAAACTTCTCTGTCATTTCTGCTCTGAAATCTGAATCGAAGATGTATCCTCTTTTCTGAAAGGAAGACATGGTTTTTAATGAGGCCATTCATGCACAAATTATCAACCTTCCACAAGTGACAGGATGTGAGTACAGCAATTAAGCACTCCTTTACTGAAAAGTGCAATTTACTTTTAAGAACCACAACTTATCATTTAGTTTACATAATACTATCGATAAGATGATTGCAATTTAATAACATCATCACATGTTTACACCAAATTAGGCACGATCAGCGCACCAATGATAACTAAGCCTCTTTTTTGAGCTGAGCCATTCTCCATTATAGAGAACTTGATATCTCCACTCATGTGTTTGGCTAAAAAGTGTCCGAGTTTGAGGCCTATCATTTGGTTTCTTGGCTCTTCCATCAGATTTTTAGTGCTTTCATGTTTTGTTCCATTTGGAAGAGTAAGAACAAGCTTCACTGGAGTAGTAACGGTGTGGTTATCTTTCAGCATCACCACATAATGCACCTCATAAAACAATCCTTCTTTGAGCTTAGTTGCCTCGTACTTTCCATCAATTTGTAGGCAGCGAATCTCAAGCAATTCAGCAACTTCATTTATATCACCGCTGACAACATGAAGAAGAGATTACAAAGTATCTGTTCTATGACCTTAAAATTTGAAGATAATCCGAAATTTAAAATTTTCTAGTCATTTTTGTTGCAGATTTTACCATATATAAACTCTCGAAACACATCCAATCAACCAAACATGTGGCCAGTAAGTAGTTAAGCTTTATCTTACTCACCACAGGGCGTCTTTTAAATGACTCCATTTCCAGTAACGAAGATCTGAACCCGAAGTGATGGAGAGATCTCTTGCATTTAGTTGTCCCACAAGACTCTGAACAGATATATGAAGAATTATGACATAAATACTTTAGAGTTCAGATGGTAAATTATGTTCCATGTAACATGACTACATAGGTAATTATGAAGACTTATGTAATATGTTTAGTTAAAAACTGAAAGTAACCCTTGAACTGGCATGCTAGTAACCTTCAGAATCATGACTATATGCCTAGAAAAATTCAGAAATTTTTTCGAAAGCTTTATAGTAATTTTTTCCAACTAAGATAAAGCTTCTAGTTACCGGTTTGTCTTGAGAGATAAAATGGAGCTTCTTACTTTCTTCACCTTGAGACCATAACGATCTGATACCGTCGTGGCTAAATGCTTGTGCCATCTCCTCAGATGCCAAATTACAATGAATTTCTTATCTGTATTGTTTTTTTTTTTTTGGTTATTTGCACATTCAGTGAAGGGGTAGTATATATAGCATGGAAAAGAAGTAACATATTATTATCAAAATGGCACATATGCAGAATCTCCATGTGGATGCATTCTATCTAAAGTGATTTTACTCTATCTAGATTTGCTGCATCTAGAATTCTAGGCCTGTTTACAATTAAACACAAGCTAAATGTTTTATGAGATAAGGCGGGTTTTTAATCATTTGTTTATATTTTCCTCCATGCCTAGAGGAGATAGACTGTGCCGTTTGGTTAAAAATTTGAAAATTCTTTACATTAGTATTCAGTTGATTTATACCTGCAGATTAATATGAACATTAACAGGACTGTTAAAATGATGCTAATCACAGGATGAAGAGAAAATAAAGGTCATGGAAAGTGGAAACCATCCTCTATTATATGTTGCAGAAATTATATGATACACACTTTAGATACTACGAGAACACATCTGATCGACTGTTATCTAGCTACCAGATTCCCGTAGATCCTTATTCATTACATTTTTAAAAAAGTGCTTTTATGGCCAAGACAAAATCCAAGTACACGCAGGAGCTAGATGTTAAAACGCATGACTTTCTAGGCATTCTAAACCTTGATGGATGTTTTTGGCCTGATTGCAATGCCTTTAACGAGTAAACCTTTCTTCCATTTTCCTCCCTGGTATTCATATAAGGAGCACTCAATCTCTCCGCATTTGTCTTGTGATGCCATGAATTCGCCTATGACAATCTCTATCCACCTTCCTCTTGGCTTTTCCATCAAATTTTCCTTGTGTTCTTGTTTAGATCCATCAGGAAGAGTGAGTCTCAGGTTCACCGGATCTTCCCATCCATATGCAGGATCCTTCAACATGACCTCGAAAACAAACTCATATAGTACTCCAGGTGATAGCATTGATGCCTCAAGTTTTCCATGCACTTCTAGCCAGCATACGTTCAGCAACTCAGCAACATCAAGAAACACACCATCACTGCAATCAGCAATGTTCAGCTAATTAGTTAACGTCAAATACTCATTCTCTCTAACATCCAAATCTAAAAGAATTATTTCCATACGATTGTAAATGTAGTAAATTTTAAAGGGGGCGGGAGATTATGTCAGTTGGTCTTGTTTGTAAACAACAAAATTTCAAACCTTTCGCTGAGGTAAGGCCAGTGCCAAAAACGTTTGTCTTCGCTCCAAGTTATTGAGAAACTCCTTGCATACAACATGAAACAGTTTGCATGGGACTTCTTGTCCACCCAATACCTCTGTGATAAAAGAAGTCGAGGATAACAAGTTATTAATATCATGAAGGGAAAAGATAAAGAGTCTGCTGATTTTCTGATCCTTGTCCGGTTAAACAAGATGATATGCTTAATTTTTCTGTTGAAGTTTCATCAGTGTAAATGCTTTCAGTATCATTCAAACTATTCAGTTGCTTTGTCATCTTTACGAATGGTCCTTTTACCCTCGTGTTATGCTTTAGTCTTTTTTAGTGAATTACAACATAATAACAGTAACAGAATCAAAAAGACAGATATAATGTAATGCAAGACAAATAATAAGTTAATGAAGTTGTCCTAGTGTTCTGCGGTTAGAAGTAATAAACATCAAGAACTACCTGTTTCTTCTGGTTAAGTAACACTCCAGTGTAGAGCTGCTGAAATAGCTTCTCAGTGGAGGACTTGTCAATGGCTGCATCTTTTACAATGGCTTCATAGTTATGAGGAGGTGGCTTTACTTCTGATCCCAGTTCAGTCCTTTTCTGAGAAATTGCCTTAGGAGTCGGAGTAGTGTGGTCTTCTTCAAAGTTTTGTGAGATTATAGTACTGGGTTTTTCGATAGATGGTTGTGAGTTAGCCTGATCGTGTTGTGTGCTCTCAGATGCTCCCATTGTGTAAAAAACAGATAATGGAGTGCAAAAAAAGGACTCACACTTGTTATATGCCTCTGCCTTTAATCTCAAACATAAATGAGAATATGTTCCCTGAATTGTTATATCCATTTACTGAGCATGTAAGGAGGCTGATTACAATTTTATAATTTTTAGAATGTGATTCGTTTGCAAACTCGAGCTCAAATTATACTCACACTCATCACAAAACTATAGAGAAAAACTCGAAATATACTCTTTCATCACAATATTATAGAAAGAAAGCTCGGAACAGAAGAACTGGGAGAATAATAAGATAGTTGAAATGAAAGATCATATTAAGTTCAAGGATTTGTTTATGTGGCAAATTTTATTCCCCTAAATTCTCACTCCACCCCACGTTTATATTCTTTATTAATAAGTAAAATAATGTGTAAATGACGAACGGTGTCAAAGTAATACCAAATTTGGGTTATCACTAAATGTTTGGCACCGGTTACCGACTTGTACTAAAGAAAGTACAATGTGTTGGAAAAATCCGTAACGTACTAAAAATAATAATCATATTACAGTGAGTGCTAAAATTGGTGGTTTCCTACACCCCCATCCAGATCTGCATTGTAGCTTACAGACGTATTTCAGCATGATTCTATTTTGTCTTTTGATTTAGTCCGTCCATAGTCCATACTAGTGACATATAACAGTATTGAACTCTTCTCCTTTTTTTCATTTTTGGTATCACCTTCTATATTCTCTATACTTGTATTGTCTACCAAAAGTGTTGATAAAGAAAATGAGCATCTTCCATTAACCTTTTCCACTATCAGAGGATTGGCCTTCTTCACTTTTAATCGGAGGGTTGGGAGTGGAGCCGTGGACGATATTGAATTGATCGGAAAGGGAATCCATAAGAATCCTAATCAGAAGGTGGGAGTGGAGGAAATCGGTTTGATAAGAAAATGCATTGCCTTTCTGCTCCTGCCTCCTGGAATATTTTGGGGGATAAGCCCTTATCTTCCGTACTTTATCAGGGAATGGAGCCAAACCCACTAGCTAGAAAAGTTAAAGTAAATACCAACTATTTACGCATTTTTTATTCTTTTAATGCCTAAAAGTGGGAAAATAAAACAGTCTCTCAGATTAGATGATTATAAGCATACATGTACATGACTAGATGTACTGAAACTTAATATGCATTCATGAATCACCTTGGCTTAGGTTTGTCTGATATTCTTGATGTGTAAACATATAAGAATGTACGCTTCATAAACTGAAAGTGATAAATTAGTATATCAAACACAAATACAGCAAATGAAATACAACTCCTACGCTTTCAAGTCGGTACATGACTAGCTACGAAGTAATTGATGCAGGTTCCAAATCTGAGGCAGTTACTGGCTGGTGCAGCTGTTTCATGAAATAAAAAGATATGCACTGAGCAAGGAGACAGGAAAGCACCAAACAGAAAAGAAAATTTTTATCTACGAATCAATCGTCAATTATGATATTTAACTGTAAAATTAAAAAAAAAAATACACTCAATAAAGAAAGATGACCTCCTAAACAAATGGAAATAACAAAAAAAAAACACAATACAACCCTAACAATAAAAAGAAAAACCTCACTTCTCATATCTCAATAATAGTGTAGTAACGGGTTTGTAGATCCTTAACAACCACTCTTTGACTTACTCGTATTTGCAACACTGCTCTTGTAACTATTACAGTGGTCTGTAATGAAATTTAAAGTACTTTACGGGATACTACAAACCGTTTTAGACTTTAAATATGAGAATTCTAGCAGTACTCTCTTTGCAAGTCACTTCCCGAATATCACGTGTGCTGATGCAAAACACATACTTAAAAAAAACCATTGCAGTAAGACACTTCAATCTTGTTTAACAATATATAACAGGCAGTTACCACATCTCACTGCATGAAAATAGCCATCACAAATTTGAAAACTATTTGTGCATGTCAGATCAGATAGAAACATACCGATTTGGCAACAGCAAGCCAATGAAAGGAACGCAAGAAAGCATCGTCGTGTGACGGAAGACTGTCATGATTCCAGAATGTTACATTTTGAAATTTTGCATTCGTCTCCCAGCTACCTGAATCTTCTTCAGACTTATCAGAAGCTTTTCTCTTGCCTAACTTCTTCTTTCCAATTACAAAACCTGTAAATAGAAGGATGAAACAGAGAGGCGAACATGAATATAATCTTTAATCCTCAATTACATAATGTAGAATCTTTAATCCTCAAAACTTGCATGACGTTCATATATCTCCTATTGCCTATACATGTTTAAAATACATAAGCATGTAATTAAGCTGTGAGCAGGGGCAGAGCTATCAACTGCCAAGGGGTACTGGCGGCGTGTCCTCATAAGAAATGTAAATACAGAAATTAAATTTTACACACATGTGTCTCTTGACTCCCCGACATCTTATTACCAGGAAAGAGAAGTAGAGTTAATCGTTATGATACAAATCAAGGGATTTAACTTTTGTATAATTCTTCCCTCCCCACAAACCCAACATTGTTACCAGCTTCAGCACTTAATGAGTTGGTTCAAAAAAAATTAATTGGTGGTGGTAAAACCCAAACCAATGCAAAGCATCTACCATCAGGCTTCCAAACTAATATAATTTTATAAAATGCACTGGCACCGAGACAAAAGCTGTTGAGGAAAATGTTGGATTAAATCTAAATTTCAAATATAATGCATACTTAACACAATATTAGGTACACAAAAAGTCCTCTTTCGGCATTCAGAAACTCCATGACAAACTCCTCAAATTTTAACAAATGTACAATTAGGTGAACACCACTTCCAACTTCTAGATGCTCTATAACGACAACTCAACATCGATATTATTAAGAAGAATGGTACTAACCCGAGTATCCTTTCGGAAGAGGCATAGTGGTGCCCTCCAACTTCCTTCCTCTAAAATAAGCCTCATTCACACTCAAACCATCAACCTCAACACCTACAAATACACAAACAACATACAAAAATCACAAATTTAGTCAAACAATAAACACCCATTTTCACATTTCACCTAATAAACCTAAAAAAATCTTGAAATTCAAGCCATCCTCAAATATAACAAAAATTAAAACACCCAACAATCAAACTACTTTATTGTACAAGAATGCAAGAAACACAATTTTAAACATATACATACACAATCATACACATACATATGGACTAATAAGTAATGGGTTACCAGTGGATTTGGGCTTAAAGTAGTGAGAAATAGGGGAAGGTCCAGTAAACTTAATACAACAAGGTAGCTGATTGACCCGACCCGTTAGATCCACTATGGATTCACCATTGCTAAAGTTTATGCTACCCACACTTCCATCTTCTTGATTGGCCATCAATTTTATATTTTAGGGTTTTGATGATAATCAATTAGTCATCATCCAAACCCTAGTTTTATAACCCCCAAATTGATTTTCCCGCGTGTTTTACAATTACTTAGTTGGGTCTTTCTTTAATCAGACAAGAGAGTCTTTTCCTCTTCTTTTTTTTTTTCTTCTTTTTATAACGACAAGACAGTCTTTTCGGTGTGTTGGTTAAAAAAAATGGGAAATTACCAAAAATACTATTTTTTTTAAGTTTTTTTACAATTTTACTATTTTCTGAAAATATTTGTAAAAATACCAAAATAATTACAAAAATACGGTCTGCAACTACTTTCAACCATCTGCAACTGCAATCAAAATCAACCAAAGATGCAACCAAAAATACGACCAGCAACCAACGCAACCAGATGCAATCAGAAGCAACTTTTTAAAAAATGATTGAAAAACAGCTGAGAATTCAAAAAAAAAATCTAGTAAGATGTTTGGTAACTTGTGGTCTTGATTAATTCGTTCCTCTGGGGTTCAATAGTTAACCTTTGGGGTTCAATGGTTGGGTTTTAGAAATATTAAGAATGAGGAATAATTCGTATACGGACTTAGGGTTTAGAGTTGTTTTACAACCCTAAAACCTAGACTCTAAACCCTAACCTACCCTGATTTTAGGGTTGTTTACAACCCTAAAATCAGGACGCCAGAAAAAAATCATTTTTATTAAAAAGTTGCATATGTGGTTGATTTTGGTTGCAGTTGCAGATATGGTTGAAAGTAGTTGCAGACCGTATTTTTGCAAATATTTTGGTATTTTTGCAAAAAATTTAAAAAAACATACTATTTTTGCAAAAAAAAAAAATTGGGTTGGGTATTTATGAAAAAAGCCCAAAAAAAATTTGTAGTTCGGATTTTCGTTTTTTCACATTTTATTATGAACATTTTTAGATTTATGCAAAAAATGTTAGAGTTTTATAAATTGATGTAAAAAGCAATAGATAAGTAGACAAATTTATACTATTATATAAAAACCGAAACATTGAAAATTTTGATTTCGGGTTTTGATCATTTATTTTAATTAAAAATAATAATTTAATAATATAAAAATAGTAATTAGCTAATTGTCTTTTATAATTAAAACATATTTTGTAACGAAATCTACTCCTTTTCCAATGAAAACATGTTATTTTTTATATTTGTACTTACTAAAATCTCTCATTTTTCAAAAATATTCGAAACATTGAAAGTTTTGGTTTTCGGCCATTTATTCCATTTAATAAATAATAAAATAATATAAAAATAGAAAATAATTAAATGATATAAAATATAGTAACTAGTCGATTACCTTTTATAATTAAAAATACATTACTTTTTAATTAAAATATATTACCTTTTATAACACGTCCAAAAATAAAAATTAGTATAACACATCTTTCAATAATTAAAATTGTCTTTTTTGAATTACATATCTTCTTAATATTATATATCTTTTAATTATTAATATATTCTAAAAAATATCAAACACTATATCTTTTTAATAAATATGTCAAGTATAATATATTATATATATTTTTATTATTAATACAAAAAATAGTATAAATAATATTTTTATTATAAAAAAATATTATATTATATTAAAAAAAACCGATGCTTCGTGTTATAAGCTAGTAAACATAGTTATACGTATAGTAAAATTTGTTTTTGTTAACCAAATGGGTTGAGTTTTTGTTCTAAAAAAAGGTCCATTTAATATGACAAATCAGACTAAAATGGGTTGGAGAGACTTTTATTTATACTTTCAAAATTATAAATTGCATACTTTATGGCTTGATTATTTTTTTTTGAGATTTTTTTATAAAATCGGTACTCTAAAATATTCAAATTTTTACAAAAATTATATTTTAGTCGAATAATTCAAGATCCATTCATGACTTAGGAATTAGGAATTAGGATGAGTTATTTCCAAATTAAATTTGGTTGAAAGACCTAATTACCCATTTTTATAAATTAAAATCCCAAAATACCCATTGATGGGAGGAGGTGTCAAAAATACCCACTAAATACGCATTTAAGGAATGTGTGGTCTCATATACGCATTGTCTGTCAATTCAGTTCAAGTTTAATGGAGACTAATTGTCCAAATAAAAATAAAGCATACGCATATGTATCTTGCGTGTTTCACACATGTATCAGTCTTGCGTATTACTATACGCATCTAATCTATGCATTTTTTGTGTACGCATTAAGCATATGTGTATACTTTTTGTGTGATTGTTGGCTGACTGTTGGTATTGTCTAGTATCATATAAATATAAGTATCGTAGTCTGGATACAACTTACGCGTGAATTTTTCGACTCACATGACTTGAGTTTGTCTTTGTGCACTGTACTTTTGTGCACTGTACTTATCACGTGCTCAATCTTACCAACAAAGATAGATAAATGAAAAAATAAATTAGTGAAGCACCGCCTTAGAGCATCTCCAAGGGGGATAGCTAAAATGGTTAGCTAAAATAATATAAAGTAATGGTTATGTAAAATTTGCTGAACCTGTAAGGTGTTGTACTCCAATGGTGTTAGCTATAATAGTTAGCTATATTTCAAAAACAGTATTTTATTATTATTTTCAAATTTCAACAGTAATATTCCAACGGTTATATTCCAACGGTCATATTTCAACTGCTATATTCCAACGGTCATATTCCAACGGCTATATTCCAACAGTCATATTTTTTCAGTTTGGAGCAGTTTATTCAGTTTGGAGCAGTATTCAGTTTGGAGCAGTTTTTCAGTTGGAGCAGTATTCAGTTTGGAGCAGTTTATTCAGTTTGGAGCAGTTTATTCAGTTTGGAGCAGTTTTTTGCAAAATTCTGGAGCAGTTTATTCAGTTTGGAGCAGTATTCTGGAGCAGTTTCAGCAGTATTCTGGAGCAGTTTCTGAAGTTTCTGGAGCAGTTTCTGAAGTTTGGAGCAGTATTCTGGAGCAGTTTCAGCAGTATTCTGGAGCAGTTTCTGAAGTTTCTGGAGCAGTTTCTGAAGTTTCTGGAGCAGTTTCTGAAGTTTTCAGTTTCAGCAGTATGCAGCAGGATTATTTTTGTTCAAATTTCTTCAAAATTTAATTTAAGAGCCCATATAAAAACTGTAATTTATGCTGTTGAAATATAAGATTCAGAGACACAAAAACTGTAATTTATGCTGTTGAGAAGGTATTTCATATCATAAGACTCTAATTTTGAACAACATTACTATATCATGTTACTGTCTATTATATTCCCTCAAAAAAAATTGTTTATGTCTATTATTTTACGCAGCTTGTGCTCTTGCAATCTAATCAGAGCTGAAGGGTTTCTTTTTATTCCCTTACTCGAATAATCGGACTCATCATTTCTTCTACTTCTTTTATCAAAAAAGATTGAAGAAGCACAGTGTGAAACTGGCTTCCACAATGAAAGATGCATTTTTATCCAGTCTATTTCATCTAGTCCAAGAATCAAACTTTGATTTCAAAACATCAAAATATGAGAAAAAGAAAAGACCCCCATTGAATCTTTGCTTTGCTTTTCAAGTAAAATTCAAATACAAAGCCTTATCTACTTTTATTTTTTCCACAGATTTGATTTGATTGTAGAATCCAACATATTGAAAATTTCCCAAATTTCTAAGAACAAAAATCCCCCACCCACACCCACACCCACACCCACACCCAAACAAACCCAAACCCAATTTCAGGAATCAAATCCCTAATTTAAGATAAGTTAAATGAAATAGAGATGAAATTATACCTTTTGCAGCAAAAAATAAACAAGCGGGAGTGGAAGATTTCAGCGGGAGAGTGAAGATTCCAGCGGGAGATGATGTGGATAGTTTTAGAGGATGAGAGGAGATTCAACAAATATAGCTTATGGGATGGAGGATATCCAAAATTATAGCTAACAGTTGGTTCCGTTGGAGTGATTCTTTTTTAAAGGATAGGTATAAATGACACTGTTTCACTGCCATGTGTACATTATAGCTAACAAGCTGTGAAGGTTGGAGATGCTCTTAGTTGTCCTTTCTTACAAGTTATACGTATAGATAGAGTACGCATATAACTCATGCATACTTAGCGGGTAAAAAGGGCGTTAATTCACGTTCTCGGATATTTCGGGCATCATGAGTTAATTTTTGAGATAATTTGATAATTTTCTCTATTTATCAATATATTTTTAAATCAAATCAAATGAAAAATTTGAACATATTTAAATTTATAACAAAAATATACACTTCTTTGGGATGAAACCCAACTTAGATAAATTGTAATCCATGATATTAAATGGGATTTCGATAAGAATGAGAAAATAATACTATACGAAAATTACTTTGCCATTTGCTTAAGATGATGGTGACTGAGCTGTTACCGACTTCAAAAAACTTAAGCATTTGATTTGTTTTTTCTTAATTTGCAAGCCTTTTAAATTCACTTTTAAATTTGTCCCACTTTTCCTGCTCCTTACATCTTCTCTCTCTAGAAAACCCAAAGAAAAGAAAAAAGAGTTTACAAACACACTTGTCTTTGTCTCTCCCAAATCCAAGATCTACCAACAAATTTTTTCACCATAAAAATCAAATCTTGACACAAAAAATGGGACAAAAATCTTTGATCTATGCATTTGTGGCTAGAGGAAGTGTGGTTTTAGCAGAGCACACAGAGTTCAGTGGCAATTTCAACTCCATTGCTTTTCAATGTCTTCAGAAGCTTCCTTCTTCAAACAACAAGTTTACTTACAATTGTGATGGCCATACTTTTAATTATCTTGTTGACAATGGCTTCAGTATGTTCCTCTCCTTTTTTAATACCTTTTTTAATGTTTTTATTGTTGTTTTTTTGGTTGTTTTTTTGAAATAATGATGACCCATGTGGTGTTTTTGTGGTTTTGTTGATTGTGTGTTCTAAAGTTGTGATTTTTAGGTTATAGAGTCGTGGTTTGAAGTTGTTTAGCTATTGTTTGTTGAAATAAAGATGACCCATGTGGTGTTTTTGTTGTTTTGTTGATTGTGTGTTATAAAGTTGTGATTTTTAGGTTATTGAGTTGTAGTTTGAAGTTTTTAAGCTATGGTTTTTTGGAAAGAATGATATTTGGTGATGAAAGATTAAAACTATGGTGAAAGTTTGAGTTACAAGCACGGAAAGGAAGTAAAGTTTGAGTTTTTGTTGAATGTATGTTGAAAACAGTGATTTTTTGGGTTATAGCTTATAGTTTTAAGTTGTTTAGCTACGATTTGTTTGACTTAATGAAGGATTGGAACTTTACGAAGGATGTGGTTTGGGGGAATGTTTGAGTTATAGGCACAAAGAAGAAATAAAATGTGATAAGCGGATCTCTTTCTGCTGTGCTTGTGTGTGTATTGTATATCTTATAGTGCCACTGTGCTTGCCTATAATTTCTTAAATACAGTATTATGCTATTTCGTGTTATAAGATTATAACTTTTTGAAGGCTGTATTTTGGGTTCTACAACCTCTTAGAAGAAATGAAATGTGATAAAGTGAAAAGTGATCTTTTTGCTGTGCTCAATTATACAGCTCATAGTCCTAATCCGCTCATTCATATTTCTCAAAAAAAGTATAACTAATATATTAATATTATATGGTATGTAGATTGAAACTTTGAAAGTGATAATTTGATTTGTAATCATGCAAGATTGTAACAACTAACAAGGGGATCTCTTCTTCTATTTTCTGCTCATATATGTTTATGTATTTTTCACGCTAGTGATTTTTTTATAATTTATTCTGATTTAATGCGTGATAGTTATGCTTATATTTGTTTAAGTTACTTTCGGTTTAGTTAAATTGGTTTGATAGTGACACTTGATCATTTTATCACCATTATATCAGTGAAGAGTGAAGATGTTTTTTGTGTGTTTGTGTGGTGTTTTCTCCATAACATAATATACACGTGGCAGTGTCGTAGATAGTATTGTGCTTTTGTAGTATTTGGTATGGCTGACCTGAAATATTGATAAGTTTCTGATGATCTATTTTCTGTCTCACTCTTATATTTAACTCTTAGTTTCTTAAAAAAAAGTTGTGCTGAGACACAGACTATTTTAATTATTTTATTACTTTTCCTTTTGTTTTGGGTAATTTTCAATTTCATTTAGAAGCATCAATATCTTCTTCTTGCTGCATTCTTTTAGAGAAAATCTGGAGGTGGAATCTTGATGACTCATGGAAGTATAATTTATAATTTGGGTTTGGAGAATTAGTTAAAAAATATAGGGTCCCAATTGAAATTTTAAATTTTCTGTTGGAAATCAACTATTACATGACTTGGTACTTGGTATTAACACTATGTCACATATCAGGAAGGCAATTTTACCAACATTTCCTCTAATATAAAACCACCGTTGCACTACTTATAATTACCATCCTACCTTGGGGCAGAAAATAATCATGTGCCATATTGGAGATGGTAATTACAGGCTGAGTTAACACTAAATGTTATAGCCTATTTTTTTACACCATTCTCTTCAAAAAAATATCACTTGTGTTTACAAACTCCACTCGTAATAAATTAAAATCTTATTAGAATGTATAAGATGAAATATACTACTTGAAATCTGACAAAAGAACATCATTACTGTCATTGGCCGAGAATTTCTGGCAGCGACAAGAGTAATAAGATGACCAAAGAAGTCAGAACCCCAGCTCTAGGCATAATGTCAGAACTCCAGCAATATTTTTTTGATGGCTCTGTTCTAACACATAGCATTGGTCATCGTATTATATGATGTAAGGGAAAAGCCTAATTGAATAATATTGCACAAGTAAAAAGATGATTAGGAAATAATTCACTGCCTCCATTCAGTGATATAAAAATCTCAATGATTTATGTTATATTGCATTAGTGTTGACGGGTTACCA
Source organism: Heracleum sosnowskyi (assembly GCA_030848705.1). NCBI lineage: Eukaryota > Viridiplantae > Streptophyta > Magnoliopsida > Apiales > Apiaceae > Heracleum > Heracleum sosnowskyi. Next base: position 13,419,742 of record CM061242.1, read on the forward strand.
AGAGTGGCTAGGGAACCAGAAACTTGAGATGGGTTTTTTTTCCTATAGCATTTATGTCATTTCCTTTTAATGAGTTTGTTGGATAGAAGAAGGATTCTTTAAAAAAACAGTGAAAATGGAATAGCCTTGTCAAGCTTGCAGAAAGGAAATATGTCGACTCATAAGTCATAACACTGCAATTGAGAATATGTTCTCAGCGTACATGCAGTTCTCTCTGGTTTAGTTAGTGTTCTTTCGAAATACTCTGATTGACATTGAGTATTTGACAAATTTAACTTAAAAGGACATTTAAGAAATCTTAATTTATCTGTGGATTCTCTATTAGTTTTAGTTTCTTTAACAAAAGTTTGTGGTTCTTTTAAATGGAGGCCTAAGATCTCATGGTTAATTTTTTTGGATATACAGCATATTGTGTGGTCGCAGATGAATCAACTGGTAGACAAGTTCCGATTGCATTTTTAGAGCGTGTCAAGGATGATTTTATGTCTAAATATGGCAGTGGAAAGGGGGCTACAGCTCCTGCTAATAGCCTTAACAAGGAATATGGGTATGCTTTCTGATAATAATCATGACTGAAGTAGGCAGTTCATATGGCACTAATACTCCCTGATGCTTAACATAACCTCATTTTTCAGATCAAAATTGAAGGAGCATATGCAATACTGTATTGACCATCCTGAGGAAATCAGCAAATTGGCTAAGGTGAAGGCCCAGGTTTCAGAAGTCAAAGGTGTTATGATGGAGAATATCGAGAAGGTAAGTGGCTTTCTGGTTTAAATATGTGCAACTCTGCCTACTGATATTGAAATGATAGTTTGAGCAGACAAACGCTGCTACAATTTGTGCCTTGTAATCACATGAAGTTATTGCTGCATTTCTTCTGTACTTCACTTTTCAGTTTATTTAACATCATTGCCCCCAGAAGCACATTCCAGCGTGGTCTATTAAATTATTCATCTATATTAGATGACTATGTATTGTAAGGCACTGTCTCTAAGTTTCTGAGTGAGTTTGATTTTCTTAGTAAATCACATATTTTTACTTTGACATGATAAACTAAATAAAAGGGTTGACATGATTCATGTGTATTGGTGGTATCTGTTGTATTCTCCCTTCTCATATTTGATATCCATTTAGTCTAGTTTGCTAGATGCCATCTAGGTGAAGAATGACATTTTTGTGTAGCGGATTAGATTCCAGGCTGACTTGCATATGTAGAGAGTTTTACTGATTGATGTTTGATGTCACAAAGAACTTAATATACCTTTGTAGCGGAATGATCCTTGGATTATTATTGAGGTACCAATACTTTGTATCTGTCTGTAGGTTTTAGATCGTGGGGAAAAGATAGAGCTTCTGGTGGACAAGTCCGAGAACCTTCATCACCAGGTCAGTTCAGCTGTGTGTTAATTGGTATGTTATGTTGGTGACTGGGTGCATGTGCTTGATAATAAGATGTAATTTATAACTTTTCCGAAATTGCCCTTTTCTTTTAGAATATGATATAAAATTTGCTACCTACACTAGAAATTCCCCTCTGAATAAATGCAAGTGGAATGCATTAGTGAGATCCTGACATTCTTTAAAGTTTGAAACATTCATGACATTATGCCTAGAGCTGGAGTTGATGTTCTTTCCATTGAATATTTTATACTCTAAACTAACTCATGTCACTACTATCCTCTGTCTGCGGTTCGAAACAGACTGCTTACGAATTGTTATATATTTGGCTGAAATAGGCACAGGACTTCAGGACTGCAGGGACACAGATTCGCAGGAAAATGTGGTTTCAGAACATGAAGATCAAACTGATTGTGTTGGGCATCTTGATTGCCTTGATCCTCATAATAGTTCTCTCGGTATGTCACGGGTTTAACTGCTAAAAATGGCCTGCACGTTTCTCTTTTGGAGAGTTCATTCAAACAAGCGGCTGCATCCGTGTCAGGCTTTGTATTAAATGCTTGAATATACATGTGTTAATGTCATATGTATGTAGTATAATCCATTTACCTAAATTAGTTGCAAAGAAAACTGGTCTGCATGAAATTACTAGGATGTGCCATTAGAAAAAGTTTACTTCAATCAAGGTGCACAATTTTCCAATATAAACATGTACTCTTGTCGTGAACCCAGCCTGGAGTATGTTATTGGGGAAGTGTCGGAGTTTACCTGCGTTGAGATTGTAACGTAAAATATTTGAATATGACAAAAGGATCATAACCCTTTTTGGTCTCTCACTTTTCTCCAGTTTCGTCTGTTCTTAGAATAGATGAAGCTACTGTTTGATATTGAGGTGCCCTAGGAACAGGAACCACACCACTCCATCCTGAATTTGGGTTTCAAGTTGTATTCCTAATCTTTTTGCTTAATTTTTTCTATCTAAACATAGTTTAGTTATTTTCCTTCCACGATTCCCGGGTTTGTAGCATAATGGGGTTGACAACTATATATTTGCATTATACTGTTCATCTTTTGATTGCCATTCCGGAGTATCCTGATTGAGATCCTCAAATATTGCCTAGTTCAGTTTACTATGTTGTGTTTTCAACAAATAAAACTAACCTTGAGTTTGTATCTTGAATTTCTCCATAGCTCCTCCATGCGTGTCTTTAAATGAAAGCGTCGTTTGTTGATGTAATATTATTCGATTGTTTGCAAATTAAGTTATTCGGACGTATGTGACTTTGCATCTTCAGCATGCATGGTTTCGGCCTGATATTCTCGCATTATAATAGTTGCATTCTCGCATATACCTACCTCTTACTTTCTTTTATAAATTTAAATGTTAGAATCATGTACGTATGGATAGGTTATTATATAAGAAGTTCTAAACTTTGCTGTTTCAGTTCTGTGTGCTTGTGTTTGTACACTCTGTCAAGACTTGAACGTAGATTATCTGTTATCAATAAGTTGATGGCTACGTATCACCAGCTTAGGTGTTAAACAAATATGTATTCATAACTTATACGACTAATATTTGTAAAACAATCCATGTTTATTCATTAGGTTTGGGATTAATCCGTTTGGATAATGTGGTGATCACTAATTTGATTAGTTTATTGCGAGGTTCAACTTTGCAAAACTGATTAGAAAGCGTACATATATTCAGATCAAAGTCGTAGAATTATATTTAAATGAGTTCAACTTTATGTTGTAGAAAAGCAACCAACATTTTTCAATAAAGCAGTTAAACATGAAAGTGATCTAGAAGGTCGCCATCCAGAAGGCTAACTTATATGAACCACACTACAATTAAATGTACACACATAAGTGTAGCGTAACCATAAATTAAGACAAGTGACAATACACCAAAGACTTCTTAAGAGTCGTGTAAATTCCGCAGCTAACATTGATCAAGTTCTGCTGCATAAACTAATCTATCAGTTTGATTGTCAAAGCTAATATGATTGAATGTGATCTGTTGTGAAATGGATAATCATCGCGGTTATAAAACAATTCAAAACTTTCTGTAATTGCCGTTTGTTTAAGTTTGCAACTACATTCATCGTACTATAAAAATGTGGGATTCTCAGTTTTTAACTTTGATGTATGCAAAGTTTTGAATGAATTTATGATCGGTTGACGTGATCGAGTTCAAAATGTTATAGTAGTTTCGTAACTTTAACATCTAACATTCCAAGTTCTTGAAGAAAGTCTGTAAAGAAAGTCTGTAGCTTATCGATCTCGATCTCGAGCTCGCATAATTTTGCATCTAATAATTCAAGTTCTTGAAGAAAATTTGCAGATTATTGGTCTCGAGTTAGGTTATATGTGTAACTACATAGAATTTATCCATCAATTTATTCTTAAATGAAGTAATTTCTGAAAACTCACATCAAAGCAATTGCCTTGCAAATTAATATTTTTGCAAATAAAATAAAATTTAAACAAAAAAACAGATTTAATTTTCTAGAAAGCGCAGAAAGAAAAACCGCTTTATCTTAATATAGTATGCAATTTGTCAATATATATGCATATATGATGCAAGTTTTCATCATTTTGTGCCTGGGAAACAAGAGTTTCATGTTGAATTTAATGGCGTCTACAAAAACTGTCAATTTAAGCAAAACATGATGCAAGTTTTCTTATCAGTTTGCGTTTGGGAAAACCAAATTTGCATGTTCAACTTTGAAATTTTGAGCCTGACTGTTTGGAGCTATCTACTTTTTAAACTAAATTTATGAAGATAAAGTAGTAGTAATTGTATTCACATTCACATGTTTTTGAACGGTGTTCAACCGTCCTAAATAAGTTTTGTTTTCTTCTGAGTAGAAACATGAAAGTTCGCCTCAAGATCAACATAAATTTGTGTATTTAAAATTTAAAACAGACTACTAATAATATCAATTCAATTGATTTTTTTTCTTTTTTGGTGCTAAACTTATAATGATTTAAGCCCTGTTTAGCATTGCGGTTGCGATTGCAGACATGAATACTAGCTCTTTTATGAAGAATAGATAAAAATTTATTTGGTAAATTTTAAAACAATTTTTTATAAAGCGTTTTTCGTTGGAAAACTATTTCTAGAAAAAAACATGTTTCTCCCCATATTTTTACAAACAATTTGTCATTTAACTTTTGCGGAAATTACCGATTTCAATATCAAACCACATAAAAAATATTATAATTTTTGTATTATACCTAGAGGCCAAACTTCTTTTTTGTGTGGGGGGCACTTATAGATGAGTTATGTTTCCCAATTAAGTTAGTAAGAGTAAATTTCTGAATAGAGAATATTTTTGTCGTCATTTTAAATATTGAGGGATTTTTAGCGGCAGGAACAAAAGCAAGAAGATTGATAATAAAAACTCCCATGCATGGAAAATATGAGAACAGGAAAAGCTATCTACTTTTGGTTACTATTCTTTTGTCATTTACTAATTTATAGCATTTGAAATGGTAATGCATACATATCTTTGGTTCTCTAGAAATAATATTAGTTTGACCAAAGGGCCATCCATCCATAACCCACGCCCAAAGGACCTTGAACTGCAAACCCAAACTCATTCATCCCCTCAACTCGCCACCTCCATTGCATGCTCTCTCACTTTCTTAGTCTTCCCTTATATATTTCTTTCTTCCTTTATATATCCCCTTTCTTATCAATCAACCTTTTCTCTAGCTATCTATCTCAACAATATTATGGCACTTGAAGCTAGGCATCACAATCAATTCTCTCCACAAATCATCACAAACAATAGGTACTATATTATATATATGTACAATAACTAGCTACGCACACTTGTGAAACCAGGATTTCGAAACAGTCGAGGCTAGAAATAGTTATCGTTAACTTTTAAAAATGTTTGCGAAGTTTGATTATCTTGTGTGTGTGTTTTTTTAACATGGTATTTGTTTTTGCAGGGAGTTTGTGAAGATTGATGAGACAAAACTACACAATTTTGTACAAATGGGATGTGCAAATCCTTTTACGACAACAATGGAAAATCCTTGGTTGGGCTTGAATCCTCAGTTTCTGGGAATGAATAATATGATGATTAATCAACCGCAAACTAATTTCGTTAAGCCTGAAAGTGGACTCCCTAACAACTTTCCAAATGGCCCAAGAAAGCGTTCGAGAGATTCGATGGAAGATCAGTTCAACAATTTCATCATCCCTCCGGTCACAAATAATGTTCCTAACCAAGGTTTTGCACCACCAAGTAATTTTCCATATGACGTGCAAAATCTCGGGGACATAGACCATATCCTTTCCCAATTTGTAAGTTTAATTTTTACTAATATTGTTATCCTAGCTAATCAATGAGTTCTGAGTATGATTTTAAGATTTTAGGATGTTATTGTATATTTGATTTTTGATTTTGAATCTTTTTGATGATGCAGAACAAGAACATTAAACAGGAATACGAAACACAGCAAGAGCGAGACTTGAAATTTGTGTTGGATAGTGTAACTTCAAAGTTTGTGAAAAGGCTAAAAATACAAAGTGAAAAATTTTCAAGAATGGCAAAACTAAACATGGCACTCCAGGAAAGAATGAAGAGTCTTTATGCAGAAACACAGCTATGGAAGAATGTTGCAAACACTGCTGAAATCACTGCCATGTCTCTCCGCAAGGACTTCGAAAATATCCTTGGCAGGTTTAGAATACAAGATTCCCTTGTTGAAGAAGACGCCGAGTCTTGTTGTGGGAGTACTGATTCCGGAACGAATAATCAAGAAATCGGTCATGGCACTAGAACAAATTCGGGTTTTATCGACAAGAAAAGGATGTGTAAAAAATGCGGGGAAAGGGAATCAAGCGTGTTGCTGTTGCCGTGTAGGCATCTTTGCCTTTGCGGTGTTTGTGGGGGCAATGTTCAAACTACCTGCCCTGTGTGCAACTCTTGCATGACTGCAACGGTGCATGTTTGCCTCACTTGAACCCTTTGTTTAGGATATGATCAACAAGGGAAATTATGTGTTAGAGTTTCTCTATATGTTAATCCTAGACTAGTAAGCTAAGCTTTCGAGCTAGTTTTGTACAGCTTTAATGTTTCAGCTAATGAATCTTTTATTCGTTTTTTAATCTCTACTCACTCTCAATTTTCTACCCATATTATTATGCCCGTGAAAGAATAAATCTTCGTACATATACATAAACACTACTAACATACTATCATAAAGAATCAGGGGAGTAAAAGTGAAGATTTACTCCCCGTGAAATACTATCAAGGATTACCCTTATTAACAATCTTTGAGCGAGTCCAAAAATGTAAAATATTGAGTACTTGGTTTGTGGAGCAGGACAAAAAGGAATCCTTAAATCAAGCCTGGATCTCTATCTATTTGGAATTCATTATAACTTTGTTCAAGTTAATCCCTCCCACCTTTCTGAAAAAAGAGTTTTTTTAGTGCGACTATGAGTACATTTTAATAATTTTTTTAAAATATAAATTGACTAATTTTAATTAAATGTAACTTTTATGCGATATATTATTATTAATGAAAACAAAATCAATTAAAAAAATATCAAATACCTCTTATTAAATGTCCATTCACATCAGAAAAACCACCGTTAAAAAAAGTGAAAGATATAGTACCAAATAAACCGTACATTTAGTGTCGACCTCGTTAGGAGTAAACTTCTTCACAATTATATAAGCAAATTTGCAGGAACATTAAAATATCACAGGACTTTGGGTCTTTGGTCAAATTAATCCATCCTGTAAAAAAAAAGGTCAAATAAATCCAGATGAATAATTTTGAAATATCTACATCACGAAAATAATTGTTATTTTAAGATATAGACGAAAGTCATATGTAAACTGTAGCCTAAGAAAATAAGTGTTTTCTACCGTTTGGTTATGTATTAAGAGACGTCTTAAACAATCGGTCTTTGACACCCAAATAAGTTCAGTTACTTGTATATGGACCTGTTTGGGTAAATAAACTTATACATTATAAGTTAATAAAAGTTTACGAGGGCTGTTTGTGTACTCAGTTTATTTGATAACTTATAAATTGATAAGTTAAATGTTAGAAATCACCAACATTTTACTTAACTTATCAACTTATTCTTTGATTTCTTTATTTTTCTAATATTTTATATTTTTACATTTGTGTTTTTAAATATTTTTTTAATTTAAAATACAAGTGTTGAAATCATTGTATTTAAAAATTATTTTTTCAAATTTAATTTAGCAAATTATTCACTAACTTATAAGTAAATTTATCCAAACACCCGCATAACTTATACGAATTCATCAACTTATCACTTATATGACACTTACTCATTTTAAGCTATAAGTCAACTTTTTTGTGATACCCCAAACATGCACTATATGTATTGTAATGTATGTTACAGTACTACAATATATATAATTTTTTTTTGTTAAGTAACCCAAAAACATCTCCCAAAATTTGTATAAAATGATGTAGAATACACATGTCATATTTTAATTTGTGGCTCATATGTATAATGTATGTACGCGGGATCACATATTTGTATTGATAAACTTACCAATTATAGGATAACACATAAATTTTTGGAAGATTTTTTGGATTCCTTAGCATTTTTCATATAAAACTTACCTAATTTACGATTCTCAATGAGAGTTGTCCTCACGGGCCTCACAATTCTCTCCCCCCTTCTTTATCTTTTCCAAATCAATCGCTTCTCCTTCTCCACTTTTTTACTTCGATTTGCCTTCCTATCTCACATCTATGGATCTCTTCTCTGCATATACACGCCACTTCTTTTCCTTTTCTTCACTCATCCCTCCTTTGTGCAATGAATCGCTCTAAAATATCACAAAAAAAATATTCTTGAGACTCTATCTAAGACTCCTTATACTATTGAGATTATTGATATTATGTCTGGATCTGCTAGATTTACTGAACCTATGATTCAAGGGACTGATTCTACCAACATTATGTTCGCTGCTGGGTTGGACTCTGCTCAAGCCAAAGGTCTCAATAGAACTCGACTCGGTCAGGATCTTTCTTGGGATAGGCTGTTAAAGGTTTTGGTTATTAAGGGACTTTCTTGACTCTCAACCTAGAAATAATCAGGTTCTACCTACTTCCATTTCTTTTTTGGTAATGTAAACGTCTACTACGCTTGTACGGAGAACGCTATAAGTAAGACTAATGAAACTGTTTATGTTGAACCTTCGACTGATTTCTTTAGCTCTACTGTTAAGAATTAGTCTGCTTCTTGCATTGCCATGCCTAGAACTAATGACGTGTTTAAGTTTGAGAATGTATCATTTTCTGCTCATGACATGTTTGATACAGTTGGATTGATTAGAGTCTATAACCACTTTGTAAGTTTTTTAGTTCTTCGATTTAAGGATTTAGATGGGATGAAAAAAGCCCTTTGTTGGAGCCCGATTAGGTTGGGCAATGGTGAGTTCCTCCTTCGACAATGGTTTGAGTGCTACCCTGAGGTAGATGACACTGAAAGAATTAGAATTTGGGCGAATTTTACTAGGATCTTCTTCCTCTTTTGAACGCTCAAACGAATTTTTCTCTTAGCTAAGTCTATAGATACCCATGTAGCTTTCTCCAATGAAACCTACCAAACTGCATTAACCAATGACCCCTTGAATAATGGTAGGGTTTTGATTGAAATGAATTATTTGGATTATGTTCCATCCTTTGTATTGGTTAAGAATTATGATGTCCAAGATAAGTCTAAAATTCTAGTTTCTTGTGAACATTATAGAAATTGTAAAGGTTGTTTGTCTGCTCTGTATACTGGATTCTGTCCGACTTGGCGAGATGTGTTTTCTGTGAATGATTGTGCTGAAGTTTTGGCTAAATCTACGTCATGTGAGGTCTCCATAAATGACTCTGAATCTAGTCATTACAAAGATGATATCACTATTGGTGATAGTGATATCGAAAGTCCAAGACTACTTAATGCTGAAGATGAAAATGAGACTGATGTAGATATGTTTGATGACAAGGAGGAGATGGAGGGAATTGCGGTTTGTACTGAAGATACTATCTTGAGTAACTTCAGGATGAAAAGGATTCATAAAGCTAACATTGGTGACTCTGTATCTAAGAAGTTTGATATGGCTCTGTTGAGAACTGGAAATGTAAGAACTCGTGGTTTGGATATTGCTAGTAAGATGAGATTGGGTACGAGAGAACATGTTACTGGGACTTTAACTAGGACCTCGACTGATGCTTCTGGAAAAAGGGAATAATACTTTGAAGACTCCAGTCAGGTCTCTTCAAGTGTATGTTGGCTTGGCCAGAGACACCGGAGAACTGGTTGCAATGGTGATAATGCTACCAATGGTGAAGGAGACGACAATGACTATGTTGCTGAACTAGAAATTGAGAATGCAGGTGGTGCAGGGGATGCTGACGTTGCTGGTGGTGCTCAGTGTACGGCTGATGCTCGCAGAACCTGATGGTTTCTGCTGATGCTCACAAAATTTGAAGTTTTATGTGTTAGAACATTTCATGTTTTTTTGCTATGATGATGTAATTCTATAATTTGGTTATTTGGTTATTTTGCACCTATTGTAGAATGTGTGAATTTGCTTCTTAGGAAGTGGGGGTTTTTGTAATAGACTCCCCCATTATCTTTTTTATCTATAAAATTAAAAATGATTAGCAAAAAAAATTACCTAGTTTATAATCTAATTTTTTTTAATAATATTTGAAATATTCAAATATCATGGAGTAGACGTGTAAGGTAGAAATCAAAATACTTCCCGTCCTCAAATCACTACACCAAAAATGGCCTTTTTTTACCTTCGAATCGGTAGGAAAATGCCCGAAATTGGTAGAAAATGACCCATTTCCTACCAACGCAGGTTGGTAGGAATTGCTTAAGTCGGAAATGTCATTGGTGGGAAATGCTAATGACCGGGTCAACGAGGGCCCCACACGCTGACGCGGATTGCCACATGTCAGATGCCACGTCGGTGGGACCCTTCCAGGTCAGCTGCCACGTAGAATTTGTGAAAATTCTGGCAACCCATTTCCTACCGAGCATCTTTGAGCACATTGGTAGGAATTATTTCAGATGGCATGTAGAATGTCATTTCCTACCAACCATTTCCTACCATCTTTATTAGCATTTCCTACCAGTCATTTCCTACCGTCCTTACCATATGGTAGGAAATGAACCAAAATTGGTAGAAAATATTGGATTTCGAATGATAATGACGGTATGAAATGAGTTGAAAACGGTAGGAATTACTGGGCATTTTTTTTAATTTTTTTTCAATTTATTGTTTCCCCTCCTAATGATACAAATCATACTTGCAAAACAAAATCTAATACAAAGAACACACAATTACATTTTATAGCAAAAACATTCAATAACAAAACAACCATCCATTACATCAAAAGACCATTACATTAAGTTCTCCCTTATCACACCATGATATATAATCCCTTTACAACAAATACATATGTGTTCAACACAACTATAATACATATTTGTTCTAATATACTATAATTATGACCATTACAACAAAAAAGAAAAAAAATTAAAACTTAACCAATCTCTTTCGCCTTCATCCTTTAAAATGCCATCACCCTCAAACTTGCTTTCAATCTCGTTTTCTCCATTTCTTTTGCCTTCAAATCCTAACAATTTACATAATACGTGGAACCAATTAACAAACAAAGAACAATCAATACACAAAATTTAAACTTAGTGTAAGGATATGTAACAAAGAACTAATTAGAAAACAAAACACAAATGCACACATATTATATGTAAATGAAGTCCATATATAAAAGATAAAAAAAATTTATACCCAAATGATTGAAATGAAGGAGGAAATTGAGATGATTAAAGTGAATGAGATAAAGAGATTTATATGCACACATTTCCTACCAACATGCGGTAGGTTTTGGTACTTATTTGCTGAAAAAATGTTAATTTCTCAAGGAATCGAACCCCCGTGCACAGTAAATTAACACAACATCCCAACCACTATGTCAAAGTGTTTCTTGCGTGTATGGTCATTCCAAATTATATGACAATACCACATTATTTTATACTTTTTCATTAAAAAAGTTGTTACAAATAACCTTTAAAAATTATAATTTTTGGCATACATGATTTATTCATAGTGATACTGAGATTTGTACGGTTGGATCATTAAAAAATATTTTTAAAAAAATGAACCAATACAAACTATTAGTAAAATGTGACTAATTTGCAGTGATTCCTTATAAAATCACATCAAATCAATTTTAAAAATCACAATTTTTGGTACACGCGAGTAATTTGTAGTGATTTTGAGATATGTACGGTTGGATCATTCAAATTTTTTTTTTTAAAAAAAAAAATGAGGTCCAACCCTAGAGTTACCCCTAAATCTTAACCCTAAATTACAACCCTTAACCTTAGAAGTTCAGTTATTGAAGAATGTGAATAATTTATTTTTTTTAAAAAAATTTTTAAATGTCATTTTGTTTTTGTAACTTCATGGAATAACATAAAATATGTTTAACAAAATAAATTAAAAAACTTAGAATTTATTCTGTAACAATTAATTATTTATTAGAAAACCTTTTATCATTATAAAATCATTGCAAATGGAGTTAAATTTTTTTTTCTTTGCATACATGATGTAATTTTAGTGATATTGATATCCGTACGGTTGGATCATCGAAATTATTTTTTTTGAAAAACATTTGTCTAACCCTAGCTAATCCCTAAATTCTAAATTTTATTTTAAAATTAATTAATAAATAGAAGGCAGTAGGAATTGCTGAGAATGGTAGTAAATAGTGTTAATATATCCTATCTCCATGCGGTAGGAAACGAGTTTAGGTACCATTTTTGAAATTTTCGGGAAATTTTGGGTGCCATTTTTGAAATTTTTGTGAAATTTGGGCGCCATTTTTAAAATTTGCTAAAAAATAAATTCAATTCCTCATGGAATCGAAACTTAGACCTACTGAACAAAAGCTAACACTCCAACCACTCTACAAAAATGTTATCCAAGATTTATTTAACCATATATGTAATCTAAATTATTAAAAATAAACATTTTCAATATAAATTGATGGCAAATGAAGTTAAAAAAGTCTAATTTTTTGCATACATTATAATTTCATAATAAAATGACATTCCAAGATGTATATGATGAAAATGAATTATACATATATTTGTAATTATTAAATAATTATTTTATAAACGTTCGGCGGTAGGAAATGATATACGGCGGTAGGTTTTCTTTTCGTACCGATAAGCGGTAGGAAATGGCCACGTGACATGTCAACCAATCAGAGGACGACACGCTGTCTTTGGTGTGCTGAATAGATGACCCATTTTCTACCATCTCGAAGACGGTAGGAAATGGGTCAAAAAATGACAATAACCGACGTGGCTTGTGGGACCCACAACATCTATTTCCTACCAACCTCGATAGGAAATGAGAGCACCATTTCCTACCAATCATGGCGGTAGAAAATAGGTGAAACAAAACGACGTCGTTCCTCGGTTGTCAGACACGCTGACAATTTTGACGTGGCATTGTGGGTCCACATGACCCATTTCCTACCGTCGACGGTAGGAAATGAGTGGATCCCATGAGGTATTTCCTACCATATGGGGGGTCGGTAGGAAAATGCTCTTTGACTTGAAAATTGGTAGGAATTGACCGATAAAAAATGCGTCGGTAGGAAATGTTCAATAGTAAAAACCCATTTTTAGTGTAGTGAATCTAGGTCACGGTCTTTGTTATCTAATGTAATATTGAAAACAAGTTTCAATCCTTAGAACGACAAATCTCATATGCTTACTTGAAAGTTGATATGATTGTGTGCACCTTAATTAAATATTAACAACTACGTTATGTGACCAAGCTTCTCATATGTTTTCTTTATTTCGCGTCTAATCAACCAACCTAGCCATATAAACAATAGGCTAAACCAAAATCCAATATTACATGTGTCAATTTCAGTCGGTAATTTTAGAGTAAATAGCATTTTGCATCCCTTAATTTTAGTCACTTTTTTGATTTGATCTCAAATTTTTATTGTCGACATAATGCATCCCTCAACTTTGGATTTTGCTTTGTTTTGCATCCCTTTACTCATTTTTCATCCAAAATAATTAAATTTACTCTCGTGCATATTAACAGTAAGTTATTATTTAAACTTAATGAAATAATCTCTCGATTTTACCCCTATACATATCAACGGTGATAGTTATTTTGGACGAAAAATGATTAAAAATATGCAATACGAAGCGAAATTTAAAGTTAATGGATGCATTTTACCGACATTAAAAATTTGAGATTAAATCAAAAAAATGACTAAAAATAAGGGATGTAAAGTGCTATTTACTCGTAATTTTAAATATGGTAAGTAAACAAGCACTACAACAAATCTGGACAATTATGACGGAAATTTTACACTAAAATCGTCGTAATTGGTCCAATTACGACGTAAAATTTTCGTCATTTTTGCTCAAGTCTTAAGTTCGCATTTTCGTCACGCATGCATAAATTTATTTCGTAAGTGTACGCATGCATAAATTTATTTCTGTAGCTATTTGAAGAATTTTTTGTACTTCCCTATTGTCTTTTTTTTGTCAAACTTCTATATTGTTTTAAAATAATAGGGATTTTCTAACATATTAATTAAATGAAAAATCAAAGACGTTATCTCTGTTGTTTTAAAATGGATTACTTACCTAATCAGCTTGACGATCAAATAGTGGTTGGCTACGTTCGTAACTTAATTGGTTGTGAAGATGTTCTATATAGCCGGAGTAGTAGATATTTAGCAAGACTTAGGTAACTTAAAATTATTATTTATGATTTAAAGTTTCTTAAATTCATAAGTTAGAAATAAAAATTTAAAGTTAATATATGTTTGGATAATTTTGGATTATAAGTAATTTATGAGTTATTAAAAGTATAAAAATTAAATAAGTTTGATTAATAATATATTTAAATGATGATATTAATTTTTATCAAATAAAATTTAAAAAATAAAATAAGTTGTTCAAAAAAGTACCTCCCACCAACTTGAAGCTGTTTTTTTAACTTTAATTCATTTTTTAACTATTTTTTTTAAAAAAAACTTATTATACAAACAAACATTTTTTCATCAAATTATTATTGTCAATCGATCTATATTTCTCATTTATATTGTCAATCGTCCTATTTAAATGATAAATTGTGCCCACGAGAAGTATAAATTTGTCGGGAACATATTTTTTCAAAAAAATGATTATAAATGTGATTTTTTAAGATATTTATTTGATATGTGCGATATTTTATAACATGAAGTCATAGCAATATTTTAGGAAAATTAGGTGACATATTAGGTTATTTATTCTTAAATTGTATTAGATATTTTTGGTGGAAGAGGGAATTAAAGGAGAGAGAGCAGTCACTGGTATATAAAGCATATATATGGCTTCGACTTGAAACAAAAAGAATCATTTTCGTTCAATGTATGGGCAAAAATGTTTAATTTCCCACTATTTAACAGAAAAACAAGAACAAGCACAACTTACAAATCGGGAGCTTCTTATTAATAACAACATCCTCTTCGTAATAACTTGTGTGAACGTGCCACGGCAAACTCCAAGTTACAGACAGATAAAGAGGAGGAAAATAAAATATTCCAGAGATGTTCTAAATAATGCAGCTGGGTAGCATGAAAGCAACATTTTATGATGTGGAATTATTAAATTATTATACTGAGAACAAATAAAATCAAACGAGTAGATTACGACTGTTTTTGTCTGTTCATCACCATGCAAGCTTAACTGCATGGCCGACTGACCTTGAAATAGTTTTAATTAAAATTAGATTTTAGAACCCTAAATTATATATTCTATTTCTTATAATGAAAAATACGAAAATTTTAAGCTCCTTAAATGTTGGAGATAGGGCTGTCAATGGATCGGAGATCCGACCCGACCCGATCCGTAGCTAAATTAACGGGTATGGATCCTGTCAAAAAAAATTCGATCCGTTAATGATCCGATCCGATAAGGGTCCGATACGATAACAAGCGGATATGGATTTAGTATGATCTGATCCGATAAGGATCCGATCCGATAAGGATATATATAATATTTATATTTTATATAATTGGTATTATTTTGAAATTTAAATTTGAATTTGTCAATGTATATGTCATAATTTATTTTAATTTCGTAAAAAAATTTAAAAAAAATTATTTTTTGAATAAAAAAAATGAACAAAATTATTCTTTTTTAATATATTAAACGGGTCGGACCTCCGATCCGATAAGTCGAAATCCGAACGGACCGGGTATGGATCGACCTAAAAAATATTCGATTCCTGATCCGATCTGATCCGAACCCGAAAAATCTTAACGGATTCGGATATGAATTTAGGGTAATCTGATCCGAATCCGACCCATTGACAGACCTAGTTGGATATCCAGATATAGCTCCTTCATTATTAATTATTTTTAGCCGTCTCATCCGAGTCTTTAATTAACTTCTAGAGATCAAAATATCTTTAAGTAAATGCACTCATCCAGATATGACTCGAACTTATGTGTTGAATAGATTTAAGTACATGAAACTGTTTGGAAAACAAGTAAATTTAGTTTCTAATATCTTATTTAGTGATGAGTCAAGACACTACAAGTAAAATGGGCATAACTAATCACGCGCGCATATTATAAGAATAAAAATCGGCCGGTTAAAAGCTTAAAATCAACAGGGTTATGGACCAGTTTAATTAGTGCCGTGTCAGCCATAAAATCGACCAAACGTATGTGACTGGTTTTATCTGTACCACGTTATTCCAAATGATTTCGTTTTGGTTAAATCTATATTCAAACCCAATAGTCAGTTTTGACCCCTACTTTTTTGTCCGTCAGATTTTAGAAGATCGATTTTAACCGCTTTTTATGTGAGACTTGAGACTGTCTTAGAACAAATTCAACAATGTTCTAGTTAGTTAATTATAAATATTATATTATTATATAATAATGTGTCATAGTTATTTACGAACTTAATTTTTTGTAGGAATTCCAACCACATTAATTATATTCATTCCCTATTATTATGATAATAATATATTTGAAAGGGGAGAGAAAAAGAGTGGAAGAAAGAGAGGAGAAAAGAAATGTAAAAAAGGAGGAGAGTGAATTTTTTATTCATGAAAATTAAATAGGTAATGATTAGTGATTACTTATTAATAGGTAATTAATGAGATGGATGTCCCAGTGATTTAGGTAACCACTGGGATATTATTGAAGCACCATTTTTTTTTATTAAATTACTTATATTTAAGCTTAGTACATAATTTAAGTAAACGGTTGGATTTGCTCTTACTACTTAATTAATTTCCCGCCTCAAAAGCTAGTGTGATCCGCATATCTCAGCCTATGCGTATGGATAAATTCTATGGGGTCCAACTTCCAAGAGCCCCATTGCCATGCGAGAAATTAGACTCGACAATTTTTGACACGACACGAAATGACACGAAAATTTAGTGTTTGAGTTTGTATTTTTTATACACGAAGCGAAAGTACACGAACACGAAAGTACACGATCGAGATTTAGTGCCGGGTTTGTAATACACGACATGACACGAAGTACACGAAATAAATAAATTAATATTTATAAATAAATATTTATATTAGATATTTTTATATTTTTATTAGATAATTAACATTTATTTATGTGATTATACATAAATTTATAATATTATTTGTAAATCTTATGTAAATATATATTTTTAATACATATTTGTAAAAATATTACCAAAAATTTTAATATATTTACTTTTTTATTTTTATTATTAATTAGAATTACACGAAAACACGACACGAAAAGTACACGAAACGAAAGTACACGAAAACGAAATTACACAAATTCTAAATGGGTGGTTTTGGGTTTAGAATTTAAGTACACGAAATACGAAAGTACACGACACAAAAGTACACGACACGAACGAATTGACCGGAGAAATAGAAAGGTGTCCCATAAAAACTGTCCACTTGGGCTGGTTAATCCATTGAAAGTGGAGAGGCAGCATGTAATATCAAGAATGGTGTAAATTATTGCATGTTCTTAGGTTGAAGAGAAAGAATAGAAAGAGAGATGTTGAATCATGAATATGCGGATATGGTTAGGTCTCATGGGGCCCAAAGAGGTGAACATTTTGTGTTTTCTTATTGTACATGCATGTCAGTGTAGTTGGGGGCACATATCTATTGCTTGCTTTAAATGTTCTCTTACAACACACAAATTCTCTTTTATATAATTGGTTCCATCACCATTCCATGACTTGTGAAAATGATAAGAAGCATAGGGAGTAAGATACATTTTCATACATGCATGCACACATGTATATAAACTGGAGGCATGGGGGCAAATCCATTGGGGATATTTTTATGAGGTTCGCATGAGTTTACTTTATGGTGAATTTGGTTATATATAGGCAAGGACGCTGGGGTAGAACAAAAGGCAAGTGAAACTGTAGTCTCTGTGTGGTTAGTTTGATGTCAAACGTAAGTATTTAAGAGTATAAAATTGACCTAAAAGAAAGAATATCTGCAAACTTTATATATTGTTTAGTGTTAACCAAGGAATATGATAAATAGATAATGCATCATATATATATAAATCTTTTTCTCCTACTAGCTGCAATACAATTCCTTGTGATTTCCTATACATATTAAACCTAGTTCACATATGGACGATGCAAATTATCTAACAACCAACTCAAGCAAAGAATCATTATGTTTTGTTTGTTGAAGTTTTAAATCAATCAAATTCCTAATAATCCAATATTACTCAACTACCCAACAAATAATATTAGAGTGAAGTGATGAGAACTCCCAACAAATATAAACACATACACATATAGTAGCACTAACATGACCTTTACTGATCAGGTCATCGTGTAATTATTTATAATGATGTTTTTCTCCAAGTTCCAAGCATATATGTCAACAAACAATGAACATTCGAAGCACTTGGGTTTTCATTTAATATATAAGTTTCTTAAATCCATAAACTCTATACTCGCATACTTGAAATTCCATAGTATTTTTATCCTGAATTTTGTTTTTCTAAAAGATCTAATTTTATATATTAAAAATTAAAATAGTCGGAAATCCGTGACACAAACCCGTTTCCGAAAGAAAAATAGTTCACACTTACACAAAATGCAAGCAAAGGTCACAAGTTAACATACCAATCAAATATTAAAGAAACATTAAAACAACTAACTTATCCCGATCCTCATCCCCGGTGTATTTCGGCTACGTTCTCCTTGTGCTCCACTAGAATCAGAGATACCATAGGCACGGTGGTTCTTTCCTTTGTTGTTCTTTCCTATGTTCTGTCCTTTGTTCTGACCTCCACTTCCATCACATCCAATGTGACTCCCAGCACCATGTTTGATCTTCTTAAGCTCTTGCTTACTAGTACTCTGATTCAGTGCTTGTCCATCCTTGAGTCTTCCATGGTGCATCTGATGCAAGTTCATAGCAGAAGTGGTTTTTCTTGGACGTCCTCTACCTCTTTTAAGAGGTACTGCACTAAGCTTGCCATTATCAACAACACTAGTCAACTCCTTTGTCTGATCTCTTATCTTTGACTTCCTTGGCCCATCACACTTTCGTTTAAGGCTTTGCATAATGTCCATCACAGAGTCACCTCCACTAACAACACTCACTTTAGAAGCACTCACATTAAAACTAGTAATTAGGTTCGGAGAAGAACCAAATGAGCGCGAGCCATTAAAGTCCATTTGCTTAAGATGTGCACAATGCAAAGTCTCATGCGAAACTTGATGGCATATTTCACAAGTCTCAAAATCAGACAGATAAAGTATGAAGACCTTGACAAGAGACTCATTCCGACTATCAAGACTAACAAGAAGGGAAGTGGGTCTAGAGCTAAGAACATACATTTTCACGCAAACAACAACATCAGTGGTGGTACTTAGAGTACCCAGGTTTTTCAGAGTTCTTTGATCAAATCCCCGAGGGGTACCTAACGCACTTGCCAACATACAAACACATTTGACCGACCAATAATAAAATGGAACCCTCTGTAGAAAAACCCATACATTCACTAATTCACCAACCCCATGGAATAAGCCTTCATTCCATGGTTTAAAGATCAATTCACGTGAACCCAACTTAGAACAAAGCAAGTACGAACCCTTGCCAGTAACATGCAATAAATTCTGAAAACTATTGAACTTAAACACCAAAAAACCAAGATGGTGTTTAAAAACATCTAGTAAACCAAAGTTACTCAGTTTATTCAATGCCAAATTGCGAATAGAGGAAAAATCAAGATTTTCCTTAACCAAAGCAACATAACTAAATTTTCATTTATCAGAAGCATCATCAAAAAAGGACTCTGGTGGTTTAACTAAAATATGACCATTCTTGCTAAGATAATGAGAATTAAACTTCTGAACATCATTGTGGGTAAAGAGATTCAAGAGTTTACCAGATCTGGAAGTAGTGGTAGTAGCGTTGCCGGTCTCCGGAGTAAAACGAGATAATGGCCTAACGAGACCTTCTGTTTTAGGACAAGTCCTCTACTCCTCAACACACAAGCAAGGCATTGAAACCCCCACATCCAAACCTTGTTCATTTGAATTCCCCAAGGAACCCAAAAAAAACCGAGAAGAGTGTTGATCAACCATATTGGCTAGAACCGAATTAGCAAAGTACCAGGAGAAAGGAGAGAAAGGTGGAGGTGGAGTGTGAAGCCTAAGGTTTGTGAGAATGGAAGAGGAAGAGATGGAGGAATGAGGAAAAAAAGAGGGGAAAAAGAAGGGTTTGTCGGAAAAAGGGCCGACTCTCATTGGGAGGATTACCCTTAAAATTGATAGACCATGTTTTGTCAAAAAATTCTCAACAGTGAGATTTAAAAATTGAGCAGTGAGTCACTAACCAAACTTATAATTCACATATCTTTAAACAAATGACATTTGTTCCTTCACTGAATTATCACGAACACCATGCTGATATAGAAAAAACCATCGCCAATATCGTTAGTGATGATCTTTATAGTTTGTTCTCGGGAAACATTGCCAATATCATCTTTGTGTATGTTCAAAAAAGTGAGCAATTTTTTTTGAAAGACATCTAATTTTATATTAATAAAGATAATCGAAAATCCATGACAGAGACCCGTTTCTAAAAAGAAGATAGTTCACGCTTGCACATATGTGCAATCAAAGTTTACAAGCTAAACATATAAACCAAATCAAGAAGATAGCATATGAGTCTAAAAAGATTGATTTAAACAAAGTCCAGGAGAGCTAGATTACTTCGGAAATCCATGTCCACACCCACACCCACAGCCTAGGCCCTCGCAGCAGTCCAAGCGCCAAAAGAACCAAGGTCTTCCACCAAGAGCGACTGGCCACCTGCCTTCTTGTCCAAGACCATCCATTTCTGTATGCTGGACATAACCATTAATCTGCGCAACAACAATGTCTTCACCCTCCTCTTGGGACACACCCTTGGCAACATGAATCTCACTCTCAATCCTTTCAGGCATTAGTCCAGGGGCACATTGGTTCTCCTCATAATGCACAGAATGTTCAACATCAGAGCCCTTTCCAGCAAACTCCTAATCTTGTGTCATAACCTCACCGCAGTGACAACACAAAAGTCTAACAGGGTAACTGTTGATCATATCAATCCTCGTCCAGGTCCTTTCTTGAACCAAACCAGCATCCTCGAACACTGCATTCTCTAGTCTAAGACACTCAACATTACCGCCATCCTCCCTGTAATTCCTACATAATGACCGCTGCACCATGACTTTTCATATGTCCTCGAAGAAAAGATTCCTCAAGTGGTGGCAAAGCCCACTATGATCAAACGTACTACAAAAAACACAAAGTCTCAAAGACAAAGAGACCTTAAACTCATTAATCACAACCAAATGGTCCATGATTTCCATTCCAATCAAAATTGTATTCTCATAAATTGATTCATTTCCTGAAGCAGCTCTATATGTTGTACCCGACCAGACATGAGTAACGCAAGTTTCATTCTTACATTTAAGAACTAAATGAACACAAAAGTGTACAAACACACTCATACAACGAACAGACTTGAACAAATTCAATGTTTTCAATTTAATATTTGTTGGTCCTTGAGTGTTGTAGAAGGGGGAGGGGGTTGAATGCAATACTAATAAAATTCAATCTATGCTTCAACAACTAAAACTAAGATCAAATCCTATTAGTAGAAGAAATGCAATCACAAGTAGTTTTCTCACAAAATAAACATTTTATTTGTCTTGCGAAAGTGTTGCTACAACCTTGTTATTCCCAGAACAATGCAACCTAGATTGTAGAAGGGGTGGGGGGGGGGGGGTTGAATACAATCTAGTTAATTTTACAAAACTTTTTCAAACTTTTTACAGTATGAATATATGTGTTGGTAAATTAACTAAGAATTGAGACAAGCCATGAACATAAATGAATTCTTCGAGTTAAAAAGAAATGCAGGAGACAAGCACATTTTTTAAACTTTTCAGGTGGGTTTCTCGGAAAAAGCCCACCTGAGGTGTATATTGAAGGATTCTCTGGTTTTGTTTTTCAACAAACTCCAGCTGCTTACACAGATGATGGAAGAGAGCCTAAGAGTTTTTACATTCAGCTTTGTGCTCTCTCCACATATTTTTCTATGCTACTCCACACAGTCTTATATACATCGACTGTGTGTTACAAACAAAACCTACAACATAATAAAATATTACATTTTGGTTTTGCTTGATCACATGCTCATCTCAGAAACTATCCTATTCGGGAAATGCCTTGGCTGGCATCACAGATAAACTTGTATACTCCCAAATGGTACTTTCTGATTGAGTGTGCTGCTCTCTATAAAAATTAGTAAGTCCATGCAATTGACCTAGCTTCTAAGCCCATGTGACATCTGCATGAAAGAGACCTCTCATTGGTTACCCGACTGTCAAGTCACTATCAGCTGAGATAAGTGAACATGTAGTATGCAAATAGGTCTTCATGCTTGTCAAGCCTTTCCTTTGTGTCTAGTTAGAAGTTATACTTCTAGGTAGCTGCCTTAACTCTTATTTATCCATAGAGACATAAAAGACAATAGATGACTTCACATTTCACTTGTAGGAATTTGAGCCTTCGAATATTTACAATTTTGACTCCCTATTCCATACATCTTTTGCATCGTTATCCAGCATCTTTTAGTCACGGGTGTGTAATAATGATCTCTGAGACTGTCCTTCATTCAACCTGCTAAATAAGGAAACCTTCAAAAGATTCTGTTACATAGATTTGTTTTCCATGTTGAATGAGATGAACATCAGTAGGCGTATTAATCCCATATCCGTAGACTACCATTTTACGTCAAATATCCGTAGAAAGGTAATCTCAGAATATCCGTAGAAGTAATATTCCATAAATGTATCCATAGATGAGACATGACATCCTTGACTGCATCCATAGATAGACCATGACCTCCTTAACTGCATCCATAGATAAAACATGACATCCTTAGCTGTTTTTGATGATCAACCTCCTTCAGCTTTTATCCGTAGATATGATGTCCCCAGCTTTTATCCGTAGATGAGATAAGATGTTCCTAGCTTCTATCCGTTGATGAGATAAGATGTCCTCAGCTTCTATCCGTTGATGGCATATGATGTTTTCAGCTTGTATCCGTAGATGAAATAAGATTCCATAGCATGATCCGTAGAAAGGATGCTTTTAGCTTCATCTTTAGATAAAACACCTTGTCATCTTTATTGATTCACCATTACTGAATTGATTATGCAGACTTACCACTGAAACACTTGGTGCTTGACTAGATGTCCATTGGCTTGCTTCTGAATTGCTTCCTAACTTGATGACATAATATCCTCCAATCATTTGATGTGGCTTTTAGACCTTGGATAGATAAAATGTCTTCTAGTTAGCTTCCTGATTTATCAGCTTCTGTGAACTAGATTTCTGACAATCAGCTTCAGTGTCAAGATCAAATTCTTGTCTTGAGCATTTTGTTATCATCATTCCAAATAGGTCAACCCTAACAATCTCCCCCTATTTATGACTGTTAGAACTGGCATAAATCCTTAAATTGATGTTAACAAAACCCTTCAATGTTCTCAGCGATCCTCAGATAGAGATTAATACTGGACATAATTTGATGATGTTGCAAAAACAAAAATAACAACTTGAAGCTGTCAGATTCCATATACTTTCCTGTAACTTAGTCTATACCTCCTTCTAAGGGGTTCCAATAGATTTCAATCGAGAGTAGAGAAATTCTGAAGTCTGAGATCTCCTTCTAACTCCCCCTGAGAATAACCTATCTTCTCTCTAACTTCTCCCCCTTTTTGTTATCAACAATTAGGATAGAAGAGGCATAATCTTAGTTACTGAATAAGATATCTGGGTACATGAATCCAACACTTCAAGGATCGAAAGATTTCTCTCAAGAATCTCTCTATTCTTGCATTAGGATCTCATACTGGCTCACTTCACACAACTCACCTTTCCTTACTAAAGGGGTACTAAAAAAAAAATCTCTCCTTTTGCCATGCTGGAAGAATTAGCATGCCTCTCATTCTCTCCCTCTCCTTTTACCTGGTCTCAAGCCAGCCACTCCACTAACTCCCTTCCCACAAACCTATGAATGTCTCAACTATATTGAATTCCTTGATACTCAGTCAGAATGAGCCGAATGATTTTTCAAGAAAGAATCATGGAAATCAATATTGTTGGTCTACGGATAATCGCTGGTTAGGCTTATCCGTAGATTGAAAGACACCTTTCTACGGATGAAGGATATCCGTAGAGGATTTTGAAGAATGGGCTTGTGAAGTAGAATTTGATGTAAGTTCTGTGAAGATTGAATGTGACATTTAAGTGCACAGTGCTTACATAAAAATCCTCAAAAAGAGACTAGTGATCCAACGAATTCTCTGAAAGAGAATGATCAATAGGTGAATGGAGCTTCTCCAAGAGTTCAGAAAATGGAGAATCAAGTACAGATGAGTTGAATGCTGCAATTATCACTTAATGAGATGAAATGGACTGGGGACTGCATCCTCACATTTGAAGAAGATGCATCAAATTGAATTTAAGAATAGTGTGTGCTCCCCTTGTGCCCGTGCATATATTTTCTTTCTACTTCAGGAAACAGAAATGATAATAATCCACATTATGCACACAGTGTCCCAATCCCTCATTAGTGCTCCTGGATCAGAGCATTTTTCAATGATCATAGTCTTTTGGGAGACTATAACCAGAAAAGAGCTAATCCTTTTTGACCATTATGCCTTTTTGAGAAGACATAAGGCAGTTTGACTGGTAATCTCTGTTAGGTCCTGATAAGTTTGTAGAAGGGGGGTTGAATACAAACTATACCGTTTTATCGAAATTTGTTCGTTTAAGATTAAACAATTTAGAACAAATTAATGCGGAATAAAAACTGAAACAATATTCAAGTTAAATAGAAACTCTATTAAACTTGAGGGGTGTTACAATTTTGATCACTGATTACAAAGAACTTAATAAAACAAATCTAGAATAAATTCGACATGAATTTATCTATTTTTGTAATAAAAAGGATCGAATACTAAAAAGTAGTTCGATATAAAATCTAGGGATTATGATCCGCTAGAAAGCTAAAGCAGTGCAAGAGAATCACTTCTTATGAATTTAATGTTAAGAACCAAACTATAATTAATTCTCTGGCAGGAAATGAATAGCTTCGACAGTTGAAGAAATAAAGACAGAAGATTGAATGTTGATGTTATGTGTCTTTTGTTCTTTTTGTTGTTGTAGTGAAGTAGTGAATGATGTCCTGTCTTCTGTCTATATATAAACTGAATGCTTTTCTTTTAATCATCCCACGTGCAAGCCACTTCAACAGAATGTAATTAGCACTAGGAAGACTCACAGAAAAACAATCCATTTTGCCTTAGAAGACTTTCGGGAAGACAATCTTTGTGAAGGGAAGACAACCGGGAAGACAATGGTTTGGCCTAGGAAGACAATCGGGAACACAGCCTTGGTAGTCTTCCTAGTTCAAAGAACTAAGTCTTCCTAGTTCAATCCTAAGTCTTCCTAGTTCAAATATATTCTAATTTAAATAATTAACTAAATAAATTATGTATTAAATTAATTCTTTACAGAATTAATTTAATAAATAATTTACTCAATAGTATTAATTATTTATAAGAGAATAAATAGAATTAGTTGACTTCTCAATTTATTTCTTTTTATTCTAATTTAAATAATTAACTAAATAAATTATGTATTAAATTAATTCTTTACAGAATTAATTTAATAAATAATTTACTCAATAGTATTAATTATTTATAAGAGAATAAATAGAATTAATTGACTTCTCAATAAATTCCAGAATCACTTAAAACTTAGATAAAGAACAAACATAATAGTACGTTGACACTCGATGCACTGTCTGGTTCATGAGTGACAAACGACAATGTCTGTTCTTTATCTGTTTGACTTTAAGCAGTGATTCACTTCCTTCTCATTCAAGAACTCTGTAACCAGTATCTTTTTCTGTCACCACTTGAAATCTCCGTCACTTTAATAAATCCACTGAGCTTGAATACTTCATTGAGGCTTGATCAATAAATTGAGCTTCTTTCAATGTAGAATCACTTCAAGTCTGTAGATGACTTTACTCTTCATTCTTTCACAGATATAACCTTCTGAGATTCCTGTGACATATGATTTTTATTATTTACTTATTACATCTTAATTAAAGTTGAGTAGAATCCTCGGTGTTTACAAATAGGACTAGACATATGCCTTTCAATCTCACCCTCACCTTTTCTTCTAGTGGTTTCTTGATATTCACCACTGCCCTCACCCTCACTTAACTCCTTCATCACTCCCCACTGGTTAAGATTTGCTAGAATTTTGCAACTACAGTTTGTTGAGAAACTGTAGAGGGGGTTAGGAGTTGTTTATCACAATTAGGGTGTAACTGATAGGGTAGAGAACTTGGGGGTCATTCCAATCAGTTCTCATCTCAGTTTTTGAAAAGGCAAAGAAAAATGATTTAGATTTTAGCAAGTGAGAGTTTGATAAAGATAAGATGATTACCTTTCCTTTATCAATGATGAACTGTTAAGAGCCTTCTCCATTGAAGGTTTATTCTCATAAATTCCAAGATTGCCAGCTTTCCCGTTAATTGTTACAACATCCTCATAGAGACCATCAGAAGCTGCAAAAACCTTAACTTGATAGATTGTCAATTTCTTTCAAATTCCTTCAAGTTTTCTTCTGATGTTTCTTCAGTGAGTTCATGCAAAAATGAAACAGTATTTGTGTTGCTCAAAGAGCTCACTATTCTGTTAGTTGAACAATTAGGGCTTCTTGATAATTTAATCAAAGTTGATCCTTAAGCAGATAGATTTTATAATACAACCTTTGATTAATTTATTGAAAAGAAAAATGTGTAATTTTTATTATTTGTGTATGTGAGATGTTTGTCTGTTTATTATAGTGTTAGATCAGGATTCAATGATCGTCAGGATCTAGACTTCAACTGATCAGGATTCACTACGTCAAATTTGGGCTTTCGTCACTCTTTTGTACAGTAAGGGCTGTGACACTTTGGAACAAACGAGTGGCTAAAGATCATCGTCCCAAGTTTTAGCCACACAATTGTTTTTCGAGTGACCGAAGACACATTTTTTGGAAGATTTAGTCACAATTTATAAAAGTGTGACAAGTGAGAGATGAAACAGCATGTTTTTTTTGTTGACTTTGACCAAATCCAACATTTATAGTCATACTTGAGAGATAGAAGTGTGACAAAAAATAGTGACGCTTCTTTGCTGTATCTAAATGTTACCAAACGGTCACAGTCATTTTCGGGGATGTGGCTAAATGTGAAATAACCTATGGTCACTACATTTTATATGTGACTAAAAAGTAGAGTTTTCTGCATTATGTCAGATCTTTGTTCGCTAAGGCAGCTAAAAACTAGTGACTGTATTATTGTGTGACTAAAAAGTACTCTGTTTTCAGGAACAGAGCATTCTGTTTTGAGGATCCTCATTTCCAACTGATCTGTCACATTATTACATTAGGGTGTGGCAAAATATTTGACCACTGGACATGAAGTATTGGTATAGCAGATTAACCAGAAATGACAAACACAAACTTGATTTATCCAAGTTGCATACCAGATGAGCTTAAAACTTGATAATGAAGCTTAAAACTAGAACAATTCAACTAATCCATGTCATTCGGCCAACATTAGAATTCACCATTACATATTAATTCTTCATCAAATAAAAAACAAAGAAAATGACCAAGACAATGATAACATTATACAACTTCCCACGTATGACATGAACCTCCTTTCGAAGATCTTCAACTGTTGACATGCAGTTTTGCAGGTCAGTCTTCACAGCATCAACTTCTTTCTGGATCTTGATCTTCATGCCAACTGGTTCAGGATCAATCCATTCCCAAAACGAACATTTGGGTCCAGAAGACTTGAAAAGGGAATTCAAATTAAAAGCTGTTTATTAAATTTAACAGATGAAACTGATAGACATCAGCTTACCAATGAACTTGATTTGTGGCACACCCGAAATCTTCTTCCAGGGTTGTCAAGTGTGTTTGATGTTCTAATCCGGGCAGGAAGACCACAGTAGCACAGATCACATCGATTTTGGTTTGAGCTGTAGGAATTTGAAGACGACATCATGATCAGGTCTCTTTCTTTGCACACACCTGGAGAAAAAAAACAGGAATTCAAACAGAGCATAGAATTTAACCATACAATAGAATTTAGCATTACATAAAAAACATGGAAAATGACAAACATAATGATAATAATTACCGGATTCAGTTAGCATTACGTATAATAATACCCTTACAGTCCTGTCTGAAGTAATCATCACGAGATTCATTACCCAAGTCACGTGGATCTACAGGTGGTAATATATTATCATTGTGAGGAAAAATTACAGTACTGAAATCCTCATTGACATCATCGTACAGATCTCTATAATTCTTAGGAGGTGTCATCAAGACAATAGACATTTTTTTATCCAGCTGGTCTTTAACATAAAACACCTGTCGTGCTTGTGAGGCCAATATGAACGGATCATCCTTGTGGCCTAATCTGTTAAGTTCGACCAACGTGTAACCCAAGCCATCTTGCTTGACACCATTTCTACTGTCAACCCAGTCGCACATGAAAAGAGGAATTTTCTTAATATGATAATCTAGTACCCATATCTCTCGTAGAACCCCGTAATAAAAGTTCTTTCCATAGGTTACTACTTCTTTAGAAATGTGCATCTCAGTTGCCTCTACACAAACCCCACTGTTCTGGTGAATTCTGCCATCACGAATTTTTGTACGAAATGTATAGCCATTGATGTCATATACATCGTATTTGTTCACGATTCTGCGTGCTCCATGTGAGATCCACTTAACTGTTTCTGATACACTTTCGTTGGAGATCGATAACTCGCTTTCAACCTAAATTACACAATAACAAGGATAAGATTCAGCTTGCACAAATTACAATTGAGAAAAAACTAAGATCATACTGATTTAAATATTACCTTGTTGCGTAACCAGTGACCAAACGTTGTGCTATGCTCTTTCTCCAGCCATGCTTGTTGTTTACCAGGATGTTTGTTTTTCAAAAATGTCATGTGTTGTCTGCAAGTACAAAAATGAGTATCAAATATGATCCTACTGTTAAATAAAAGAAAAACACAAATAAACATGTTCAGTAGGAGTCCTTACTCGATATACGGCACAACTTCAGGCGTATTTTGCAGTACATAGAAATGTGCTTTCATGTAGAGATCTTGAGAAACTTCAACTGGTTTACCAGCTGACAAAGGAATTCCCTCTTCATTACCATTTTCAGATGTGTTGTGCTGGTGTTCTGGAATATCAATGGACCTCATGCATTTTTTGTATTCGTTGAAGAACGCAATTGTTTCTTCTGCAATATGTTCCTCAGCAATGCATCCTTCTGGGTAAGCTTTGTTCCGCACATGCCCTTTAATAACTTTCATCATCCTCTCAAAGGGATACATCCACCGAAAGCATATTGGGCCACATAATTTGACCTCTCTAACAAGGTGCACAGTTAGATGAAGCATAACATCAAGAAAGGATGGGGTAAAGTATTTCTCCATCAAGCACAGTGTAACACAAAGCTCCTCATGCAATTTATCGAGTTCTGCTACATTGATTTCTTTGCTACATATTGATTTGAAAAAAAAACAAAGTCTGATAATAGCATATCTTGTGGGTTTAGGCATGATAGACCGTATTGCAATTGGCAAGAACTGTTGCATAAGCATATGGTAATCATGTGATTTAAGTCCCATAAGCTTCCTATCCTTTTCATTCACCAAACTAGAAAAGTTGGAACAATAACCTTGCGGAGCCCTTAAGTTGTGTAATGTGCCACAGAACATGTCTTTTTCATCTTTAGTTAATGTGTAGCAGGCTGCAGGAAGTAATGTCTTCTCGCCTTGACTTTTAGCCTGCAACTCTTGTCTTATCCCAAAATGTGCCAGATCCTTTCGAGCGTGCAACCCATCTTTCGTCTTGCCCGGAACATTTAGTAATGTTCCGATAATACTCTCAGCCACATTCTTCTCAGTGTGCATGAAATCAATACAATGTTGGACCAAATTATACCGCCAATACCTAAGTCGTCGATTCCATATGTTGAATTTCTTCCAATAGGTCTGTTCTTTCTGTCCGGAATTTGTGCTACCACCCCCTTCTGATTTTCTCTTTTTTGTTTTCCCCCCTCTTCCAGTCGAAGTCTCCATCAGTTCTGAATCTTTATCCTTATATCCCTTCCCCCACATATTCCGAATAAATTTAACCTCGTTGAATATTTCTTCCCCTGTCATAGGATCTGCAGCAGTTCCCCACTCTTCTTTTCCATTGAATGCCTTAGTTTGCTTTCTGAAGGGATGACTATATGGTAGATATCTTCGGTGACCACCATAACTCTGCTTGGCAGAGAACGGAAGTCTTACACAATGAGTTTCTTTCCTGCACACCACACAACCATGGAATCCACTATAAGGACAGCCACATAATGCACCAAGAGCAGGGTAATCATTAATCGTCCATAAGACAACAGCACGTAAAGTGAATTGTTCCTGTGCATAGGAATCATATGTTTCAACACCTTCTTCAAACAAGAGCTCCAGATCATCGATCAAAGGATCCAAAAACACATCGATATCGTTTCCAGGCGTTCCCGATATTAATAACGAAAGCATGATGAACTTTCTTTTCATACACAACCAAGGTGGAAGGTTGTAAATGACAGTTAATACTGGCCACACACTGTGATTCCTATTCCCTCTGTTTACATCAACCCCGTCTGTGGAAATGCCAAGCCGAAGATTTCTTGGATCAGATGCAATTTCCGGAAATTTGTCGTCTATTGCTTTCCATGCAGGTGAATCAGATGGGTGCCGTAGAACACCGGGCTTTTTCGAACTGGTGGAGTGCCATATCAAATCTTTTGATATGCTTTTCACTTTATAAAGTCGTTTCAGTCGTGGAATAAGGGGGAAGTACCATAATACCTTTGTAGGAACATTTTCGTATATGACTTTAGTCTTCTCATCCACCTTCCACCGTGACATGCCACAAGTTGGACATACCACCATGTCCTTGTAATCCTTCCTGTAAAGAATGCAGTTGTTAATGCAAGCATGTATCTTTTCGTATCCTGACCCCATTGCTGTCATTATCTTTTTGGCCTCATATGTGTTGTTCACCATCTCGTTACCTTCTGCAGGCAGCATCCTTTTCAACAGAATTAGCATTTCAGTAAAGCAATTATTTGTCATTCCATGCTTACTCTTCAAGTTTAGTAGTTCAACTGTTGCAGACAACTTTGTGAAGTTAGGACAATATTTATACAAGGGCTTCTCCGCATCTGCAAGTAGTTCTTGAAACTTGTCAATGTCAGCTATGAAATTGTCTTCCGTAGCTTTTACCATTTCTATTGTTTCTGCAGCATCTGTTGGAAATTCTACTGCATCAAAGTGGTTGAAAGTTGGTGGCTTGTCTTCTTCTCCATGTTTAATCCACGTTGTATAATTCCGATCGAATCCCTTAACGAGTAAGTGGTAATGGACCTCATCCACCGAAAGAGAGAAGTGGTTTAAACAGCTTACACATGGACATGGAATAGTCTTCGTTGACATATTCAGATGAGAAACCGCAAAATCGATAAATGCTACAACTCCATCCATATATGGTTCACTGTTTCTATCGGTTACCATCCAAGACTTATCCATAACTACAGCCTAACTACAGCAATTACGAGCATATTACAGCATAACTAAACCAATTACGAGCATATTACAGCATAACTAAACCAATTACGAGCATATTACAGCATAACTACAGCAATTACGAGCATATTACAGCATAACTACAGCAATTACGAGCATATATCAAAGCATAAAATTCAAAAATTAGCATATATTTAACACATGACTTACTGAAATTAGGGATGAAATCGTTGTGGATGAAAGTATGAGTGGTTTCTGTCGGCTGCTTGTTTGAAGCTACTTGTTTGAATCCGATTAGAAGCGGCAGCTAGTGTGGTTTCCAATTGAGAGAATAAGCTTTCCACTTAGGTATTTCAATCAAATCTAGAACCAATTGTTGTTGTATAAGAGGGAAAAAAAGGATATGATTGGGGTTCTTGTTTTAGGCGGCAAAATAGAAGAGAGTGTGGCTACTGCTGTGTGTAGCAATGAATTAGGGTTAAAACATAACCATATGTAACCTCTACTTTACTAATTTATTATACTACTTTGCTGAAAATCAAATTTAATCACTTATTAATCTGAAGTTTAAATAGAAGATAATTTCTAAAATCAAAATTTTAATTAAAAAAAACAAGATCACAAAATTAGCTTCATTCCCATATTTTTAAAATAATTTTGGGATCAAAAATGAATTTATTATGATTTTTACAAGTTTTACCT
The DNA here is from genome assembly GCA_030848705.1 of Heracleum sosnowskyi. NCBI lineage: Eukaryota > Viridiplantae > Streptophyta > Magnoliopsida > Apiales > Apiaceae > Heracleum > Heracleum sosnowskyi. The sequence goes on from CM061242.1 coordinate 13,452,191, forward strand.
CAAAATGAAAATTAATTTTCAAAAATCATTTTAAAATACCAAAACTCCAAATTTAATTCATCTAATTTTTTTAAATCATTTTGGAATATTTAGAAGACATATGCAAAATTTAAAAAAAATCTAAATTTATCGTTGTGGATGAAAGTACTACTCGAAAGAACGAGATTCGACCCCGAAAGTGGAAATAATTTTTTTTAATGCATTTTTCGACGATCCAACCGTACGGATGTTAATGGATACGCATTGTGATGTTGGGGAAAAATAATCGAAAAATCGGGAATTTATCTTGTACGACATTTTTTGAGGGATCTGGCCAAAGTACTACTCGAAAGAACGAGATTCGACCCCGAAAGTGGAAATAATTTTTTTTAATGCATTTTTCGACGATCCAACCGTACGGATGTTAATGGATACGCATTGTGATGTTGGGGAAAAATAATCGAAAAATCGGGAATTTATCTTGTACGACATTTTTTGAGGGATCTGGCCAAAGTACTACTCGAAAGAACGAGATTCGACCCCGATTGGGGAAATAATTTTTTTTAATGCATTTTTCGACGATCCAACCGTACGGATGTTAATGGATACGCATTGTGATGTTGGGGAAAAATAATCGAAAAATCGGGAATTTATCTTGTACGACATTTTTTGAGGGATCTGGCCAAAGTACTACTCGAAAGAACGAGATTCGACCCCGAAAGTGGAAATAATTTTTTTTTAATGCATTTTTCGACGATCCAACCGTACGGATGTTAATGGATACGCATTGTGATGTTGGGGAAAAATAATCGAAAAATCGGGAATTTATCTTGTACGACATTTTTTGAGGGATCTGGCCAAAGTACTACTCGAAAGAACGAGATTCGACCCCGATTGGGGAAATAATTTTTTTTAATGCATTTTTCGACGATCCAACCGTACGGATGTTAATGGATACGCATTGTGATGTTGGGGAAAAATAATCGAAAAATCGGGAATTTATCTTGTACGACATTTTTTGAGGGATCTGGCCAAAGTACTACTCGAAAGAACGAGATTCGACTAGAGCCGGCAATTTCGTACACGACACGAAAACACGTCACGAAAACGACACGATAATAACGGGTTTGGTTTTACCTTTTCGGTACACGAACACGAAAATACACGAACACGAAATTACACGAGCGAATTTCGTGTCGGTTTTGGATTTACCCTTGGGTACACGACACGAAACGAAAGTACACGAAATAATTAAATAATTAAATAAATATATTAAAATTATTTAGATACATATTATCATAAATATTATATATATATTTTTTACAAAAATAAAATAGAAAATAGTTTCAAATTTAAGTTTAGTAAGATTTGACTGCACTTGGAACATTATGGCTTATTGACTTAATACTCTAAAAACCGGCAACATCACTTTACCAATTCACTTCCCCCCCAAAATATCAAACTTCCCCCCAATTCACTTTCAACATCACTTTACCCAACTCACATTCAAACTCTCCCTCTCTGTGCACCATAATCTCTCCACAACTTTCAGTCGGTGAAATTAGGTTACGCCGTCGGTCAGATCTGGTGACCCAATCTGGTTTATGTTCATGAAATTAGGGTTTTTTCCACCGGCGTTTAAATCACCTTGCTTGTCGCAGGTAAACCATTCTTCCACAGACTATATGTTTGAGATATATGGTTGGAGAGATTGCATATTTGAGTTGTATTTGAGAGATTGGGACGAATTGAGTTCCAATTATATGAATAATACTACTTATGCTTTAATGTTGATGTATTAATATCTGACATTGTTGTGCTTGTTGTCTACAGCTAATTTGAGTACCATGGGAAAGAAGTACAGGTTAGTTGTTTACTATGGGGGTCAGTTCATGACAAAGGTTAAGTGGCAATACACCGGTCCTAAGGCAAAGGTGTTCGACGGAATGGAAGTCTACAACATGACTGTTAAACAAGTTAGGGATTTGGTAGCGGATGTAGTTTCGGATGATGATAAGCTTTATTTCATGAAAGATGGGGTGACCCCGGATCATGGATATGGTTTGATCCTTGGAGACAGTGACTTAAAAGAGTTGGCTGTTGCTTCTACCATGACTGGAGTCTGCAAGATTCATGTCTTCCATTCCTGGTCCACAGCTACTGCACCAGTTTGCGTTGAAGAAGAATACCTAGGTAGACTAATTTTTGACTTCTCATATTTATGCATTTTTATGTATATTGAACAGATAAATCCTGTAATTGCTAAGGGTTCTTATACTGGTTGTAGGTGAGGACAATGAGGAATTTGAGGAACAATATTCAACGGAAGAGTGTAGCGAAGAAGAAGAAAGCACAGAAGTAGAAGACGAAGGAGAAAACGCAGAAGAAGAAGTAGAAGAGTGCAAAAAGGTGCAACAAAAGAATGATGTCAAAGCTAAGAGGGGGCTAACCAGGTTGCCGAAGCTGCGTACCAGGTTTACAAACTCTGGTGGAAAAAGACATGAGGTTGAATTTGACTCACTTGGTAGGTTAATGGGGGAATACAGATCAGAATTTACGAGCTTTTTGGGAGACACGGTCAGGGAGCATGTTGGCTTAAGATGGTTAACATGGAAGGAGGTGCCAAAAGAAGTGAAGGATAAGCTGTGGGATCAAGTAACGGTAAATCAGCTACTTCGCATTAAGTACTCTAAATATATGTTACATTTTTAATATGAAACACTATTGTTGAACTTATCTGCTTGCCTTTTATGTGTATTAACACCATGTATTATATATTGCAGCATTTTTTTGATATAGAACTTTGTCGTCGAAAGTTTACAATGACTCGGCTTGGTGGGCTGCTTCGCAATTTCAGAAGAAAGATGTATGCAAGATTCATACAACCTAACCTGAATAAACCAGCAAAGCTTGCAAAAGTTCCTAGGCAGTATCGTACACTGGTAGAGCAAGCTGATTGGGATAGGTTCGTAGCCCACACGCAAACGGATAAATTCAAGGTTGTAATACTTTAATATACGGATCATCGTTTGAATTAACGTATTTTTCCAATGCACTTTGCTGAAATAATTCTTTTGACTATTGGAAGGATGTCTCCAAAACTACGAAAATTGCGCGATCACGGTCAGTTTTTGATCATCGCTTGGGACGAGGAGGATACCCTCGTCTCAAAGAAAAATTGGTAATTCAGATGTGTTTTTATTGTGTTACTAGTGATTATTTTGGATATTAAATGTCTGATTGTGTCATCGTTGCATTATGCAAGGTTTCAAAAAATGAAATAAAGGTTGATGATGTCCCCTCCCGTGCTTTTATGTGGAGGAAGGGGAGGGAAAACAAAGATGGAGAGTTGGGAGATCCAAAAGTGAAGAGCATGGCAGATTATTTAGTAAGTTTAAATATGAGAGTTAGTATATCCTAAAGTGAAGAACATGTCCTTGTTACTAATTTTCTTCACTTTTTTCTTTACAGATGGATATTGAAGCACAGATAAAGGACGGACTAATCAAGATTGGGCCGGACGAGGATGCCCTTACAGTGGTTTTTGGCAGGGAGCAGGGTTCATACTTGAGAGGTGTTGGTTGTGGAGTCACTCCCAGTGCGTACTGGCATTGTCCTCGGCAAAGGACAACAGGAAAAGATAAAATCAAGATTCTGGAGCTTCAATTGGAAAATGAAAAACTGCTGCGTGAGAAGAAGGATGAAGAGCTGAAGAACCTGTCGTTGCAGATGGAGGCAACGAACAATAAACTGAATAAAGTCATGGCTCAATTGGATTCGCAAGGACTGCTTTCAGCAACAAAACAAGATGTAAGCACTACGTAAATTGTTGGAGTTTTTTGTGTTGGAATTTAGTTATCTTGTGTCTATATTCCAAAACATAGTTTACAAAACTTGTGTTATCACTTGACTTTCCCATTTCACGTTACATTCTGTAGGGAACACCGATAAGTGGGAATGGTTCGAGGGACAGCTTCATTAATGTTACCATCCCAGCATCGAAAGAGTTTTTAACACCTGTAAGTAATGGCTACTTTAATTTCTTTTTAATTTTTTCCAAGTAGTTGCTGATTTCTTGTCCAAATTTCTTAAATTGTAGGTTAAATCTGTGGAGAAGCAAGTGACTCCTACTGCCGACACATCCATAATGGCGCAAAAGGTGATCACTGCCGACACATCCATAATGGGGCAAAATGTCATCACCACCAGGAGGAAAGTTTATATATCTCCGCGTACCACTAAATCACAAGAAGATCCAACAATTGTGCAACAGGTATTACAACATTGCTAAATGCACATGTATATTGAGATTAACTTTAACTTTAATATGTTGGCAATTATGCTTCTACTTTTGTAGGAAAAGGTAATTAGATCCGGAACCAGGAAGAAGATTAATTTATCTCAGCCTAGCACTATCTCTGGTCAAATGCCATCTCAGTCAAATCAAACCTCAACAGTTGTCCAATCGGTATGCATTATATTTCTAAATGCGTATGTATATTAGTTCACTTTACCTTTATGATGTTAATTATGCCACGTACGTTTTTTAGCCAATGAAGTGTACTCTGTATATGTTGAATTTCAACAACCCGGTTGCACGTGGTACGGCTATCCTTTCAGACCAGAAAGGACAAACCATTCATGGAGTCCCCCTACAAGATGATTGCTATAGAGTTTCTGTTGATGAAGTTGTGAAGGGGGCAGCATTCTTACCTTATGAAGCCGGTGATATGCGGACAGTTGAGGATGCTTTGGGTTCTTTTGTGGCTTGGCCCAAAAACCTTATCAAGATAATTGATCATCAAGTACGTTTCTTACTTTGCATTCCATTTTGGTTGTGTGCATTTATTATCCTGCTTTATAATTTTGTTTAAAATGATGGAGCTTTAATTAAATAACATTACTTGTCCAACGGTCTTAACTTGCTTATCTATAGAATTACATTACTTGTGTTAGAATGGTCTTAACTTGAGGGCTGTTGGAATGATCATCGTATTTGTTTTCATGTTTTACTCTAGGTACCAAATCCAACGGCCAATGGGAAAGGGGAAGAACATAGCGCAGCTCAAGCTAAGGAAGAACATAGCGCAGATCAAGTTAAGAAGGAGAAGAAGAGATGTAATACCATTACTGGTTCCCCAGTAACACGTTCAAAGGCTAAGGCGAACAAGGCAGACAATCTGAGGAAGAAGCGGAAGCTGGTGGTGTAATTGTAAACTTAATTTGACTCATGTTAATGTGGTTTTCTGGTTGTTAACTTTTCGATAAGTTGTTAATTTTCTGTACTCTGGTTATGGTTATGTGGTTTTTATGGATTGTGGAGTTATACTC